>JAUTXW010004094.1:0-691821 GCA_030620095.1 Kuschelorhynchus macadamiae
ACAACGATCACTAAACCATTCCAAACCATGTATATTTCGAGTTAACCAATTCATGTGGTTTTCAATCTTGTACTTAAATAGATTTAGATCAAATTGAAATTTAACCATTGCGTGCTTGTAGTTACCACTTGAAGTATCCAGAATTGCAATTTCTTTACAAAAAAAACTAGTGTTTCCATATTGAAATCCTTGAACGTCCAAAACGTACATTTTTTTTTTTCTACTAAAGAACTTTTACTGTGCTAGTTAGAGGATTATATTTAACTAGTCTATCGTGTAGAAAAAGACAATAGGCTGTAGTCTTGACAGACACTGCTTTACTTGTTTCAAACTCTATGCGAACATCTACGGCCCCTCCTTTCAGCACGTCTTCACCTTGTCGAGAACAATCGACGACTACCAGTGGAGCTTTACCTTTAAAACTTGCAGGTTCATAACATGGATCGCTGTGACGTTTGTAATAATACAATCTTTGGAACTGTGCATACATATCGTAAAGAATGGCAAATTTGTTGGTGTCATAGTCCACGTTTAAGTTATCGTATGGAAATACTTCTGAATTTAGGTAAACCTTTAGGTTTGTTAAACCACAGTGGTTAAAATGACTGCTGTTTTTAGCAATTTTTCCTTTCACATCGGTTTGAAACCCTATTATTATAAAACGAGGTTTCTCCAGCTGATTTGATGATTTGACTGCCCAACTGTGATTTTTACTCTGTTGCAGCTGAGGGTATTCATGTAATTCCCAGCTTCTAAAAGCAATATTCAAATCTCTGTTACTTTCAAATTGTCTTAACAGACGTAACTTCTGGCTATCACTCACGGTGACGTGTGGTATTTTCCACAACACCTTACTAAGTGCAATTTTATAAGTTTCCTCTATCGGCCAACTGACATATTGCATTCAAATCATTGTTGCTTCTAATAAGCACTAATTCTTGTCGAATATTCATGATAATTTTATTAAAGTCTTCTGCATAGCCCATTATAAGTTTTAAGGGAATGCATACACTAAAGTTTCCTTTGTCATCTAATAGACTTGGATGGTTTTCAGTGTTCCATCCTGCATTTTGTAAATTAGAACTTTCACTTCGCGTAAGCGATACATAACCTTTAATAGTTGAGGTTATTCCAGGATTCCTTACTCGATCTATGCACACTCCTCCCAATTCGTAACGGATCTCTTCGAAAAGGTACATAAGACCATTGTTGGTAAACTTTATGTTGTCACTAAATGTACCATCCTCTTTTGTCAGTTTGCCTTCAATGTATAGAAAGCTTTGACTAGGTAGGTATAGAGATCTTGGGTTTGAATAGGTATCCTAATTTCATCGTTGTTGTTCAAAGTCGTAGCAGAGTACGGTTGATGTGTATGATATTGGTAACTAACTATTGAATCATCACTTATTACGTTGTCTCCTACTTTTAGAATATTGGAACTCATTTCTTTGACTATAGGCAAAATTCCAGTTGAATATTAAAAAAAAGTGTCGAAGATTTGCACTAAGAAGTAACTTAAAACTACACCAATATCTCCTTATTTTTCCTATTATTATTATTATTTAGTTTAAATCCTAAGGAAATTAAAAAAGCTCTATTTTCAGATGTTAACTGATGTTCACGTAGTCTTGGACTATTGATTATTCCAGTGGACGACTTGTTTTTATGGTACTTAATGGGTAACCCTAATGCATTATCTTCATAAAGAAAAACCATGCTCTTATACCTGCTTTAGATGTAGTCTTACTGTTATCAGTTCTTTTCGGAAATTGACCAATTTTCCGTCCTGATCGGTTATTTTAAGCAATATTTCATCCACATAGCGCGTGTTTATTGGTAAATATATAACGTTTGAGGGTTTTTCAACAATCTTAAAACCGGGCGCCACCTCGGGATAAAACATGTGAACTATGTGAACCAGATTACCGTTATTGTAGGCATTTGTAACTAAATTACAGTCTACAGCAATGGAGTTGACCTTAAATATATCTACTGGGTTTTCGGATATATGCAATTTGTCTGCTTCCAATACTTTATTTTTGAACCCCAACAAACTTCCAATTGAGTTGTCTTTTGAAAAGTCTATTGACCTATTGCATTTTATTTCACACTGTAGTGTATTATGGTTTGCTTGCAATCGCAGTACAATTGGATCACCTTCTTTTTCCAAATTTAACGCCCTAACCAAGTAGTTCTGGATATCCTGCATTTCATAAGAGCCTTCAGGTAGTTCTATTTTTTTATTTTTACCATAGTGAAATACATTGTTTGATTTATCCACATTTGGAATTGAATTGTAACTTTCGAAATTTATTAAACCTAAAACGTACTCGTCACTTTCACTCAATATAATTGGTGGGTAAATCTTTGCAGAAATTGTTGATTCTTTCCCCGATAAGGTAAATGTATATGACATTATAACTAAAAGAGAGAGAAACGATCACTACAAATCTATTAAAATAAATGAAACAAACCAGATAATGTTAATCTATTTATTCATTGTTCCATATGAGATAAAAAATTCAAACATAAATGGCCACAGTTGTAAGAATTGTAGGACTGAAACTGAGAATGATTATAAAATATATTACAAGTACCATTAGAATTAAAATATCTTAAAAGCTCTACGGGTGGGTGTAAATTACCAAAACTGTCAAAGTAAATAATATTTTTTCCATATTTTCGATATGCAGTCCAATGAGTGCCAGGTCCGTAGGAGTTGTCCAAATTAACTATAGCCGATTCATTTCTATAAATTTTTTTGGGGAGTTTATCTTTCATAAAAGTTCCACGAAAATAGGGTATTTTCAATTTTTTTGCATAGAAATCAAGTTCCAAGTTGTTTAGGGCGTGTGCTGGTAATGTTAGCTTATTTGACGTTTTGACCTAAGATGGAAAAAAAAAAGTCCATATCCAGTTTTAAAGGGTTTCAAGTAGAGTCCCTTGCCAAGTGCAACTGCTTCCATAGTTCTATTGTGTCGTTTATTTTCTTCCAATTGACGTTTCGCTGCTTGTGCATCATTGATAGTTTTTGCTATGGCTGAAGCTCCACCGCTTAATGCTCCCAAGGCACTCAAACCGGCAAAAATCGGTATTAGTGGTAACACACCTCCTGTCTTGGGAATTCTAATTATTCTCGAGGATGGTGGTTTGATCCTTCGTTTTTCTCCCTTAACTGTTTGAACTGCAATCTTTAAAGCGTCATCGATAGTACGAGGTTGATTTTTTAAAACATTATTTTTAATTTTTTTAGTTAACTGTGGAAAGTTTATACGTTTCTTTCCTTGTCTTCTGCTTCTCTGCATCTTTTTGTGTTGTATTTTTTGTTGTTGTCTTTTCATCACTTTGGAGGATCTTTTCTTTCGGTTACGTTGCTTATTCTTTGAGGACATTGTTACTTTAATAGTGCTCGGTATTAACTAATTTGAAAACTAAAAATCTTAAATATTTATACGGTATCTAGCTTTTAAATCTTTTCTTCGGTTCAAAAACAATATTGTTGTTGTTGTTGTCCTCAGAATCACTTCGTTTACGTTTTTTCAATTTTTGTGAAATTAAATCGTTGTCGTTGATTTCTAACTTCGGTTTTTTTGTATTGTTATCATAGTCAATATCAGACGAAATATCTGCTTTACGCTTGTTAAACGTTTGGATATCCATTTTCATTTCATTTTCGAAAAGTTTTTTTTCTTTATTGCTGCTGCTGCTGCTGCTGGGTCGGCTACTTTTAACAGTTTTTATGTTACGATTTAACATTTTTTCTTTCATTTTCTTTTCATGATAATTGTCAATGTGTTCACTATCACTTGATTCCTCTTCAAAATTTTTAACTATTTTCTTTTTATTTTTTGTGGGACTAAGGGGAGAATTCTTTCTAACTCGCTGCTGCTGCTGCTGCTTTTGTTGAGCTTTACTCTTGTAAGAATTCACTTCTTCAAGCAAGGCTTCAATCTTTTTTAAATAATTTTCCATACTTTTTGCACTTTGTGCCATGACAGTTGAACCTTTACGTAGAACGTTACAAGTTTGTTTCACACACTGATTATTTTTAGAACTCTCTTTCCTTTTTATACCCATACCTAGTTTTAGTTTAGCTTGCATGGCTGTTGATACACCTAATGCAGCTAGTTTTTCGCTCCAACCAGCCTCTGATGATGAACTGATTCTGCTCAAAGCACTTTTAAGAAGAATCTTATCAGCCTGATGACGATTACTTAAATCCTTGTTATTTGAATAGGCAATATCATGTTGCTTACATGCTGCATCCAAGGGATTAATTCCTTTATCACCACGTGCTAAACGTTTCTGCAGCTTGGTACCCGGTCCACAGAACTGGTAGCCAGGTATGTGCATCTCGAATGGTAGTTTATTTATTACAGTATTTAGCAGACCATTTCCGGTTTTTTTTGTTTCACTTTGATTTGTATAATATCTCATGATTGTAAGACGTAACAAAACATACTAACTATAAATTGTTATGTTGTCGTCTATTATTGTTATTCATATTTTATTCTTTTTCATGTCAATATTTGTTTTTTAACGCTATGAAGAAAGTTGTGAAACAAAAAACAACTTTAAACATTCAAAATCACGACGAAGTTAAAAGAGGAAGTATCAAACACAGTAAATTGCTACCGTCTACAATAAGGGCAGTTATCACAGGTCCTTCAAACTGTGGAAAGACCAATGTTATGATTAGTCTGCTGGAACATCCAAATGGATTGAAATTCGAAAACGTCTATCTCTACTCAAAATCTCTTTATCAACCAAAGTATGTGTATCTGGAAAAGCTGTTGACACCAATCAAAGGTATCGGTTACTATACCTTTAACAATGGTGACACTATCCTCGATCCCTCTGACAGTAAATCTAACTCTGTAATCATTTTTGACGATGTGGCATGTGACAAACAGGATGTTATGAGGGAATATTTCAGTATGGGAAGTCATAATAACATTGACTGTTTCTATCTGTGTCAAACCTATGCTAAAATACCAAAACACCTAATAAGAGACAATGCCAATGTTTTAATATTATTCAAACAAGACGATTTAAACCTACGTCATGTTTACACAGATCACGTGGGTACTGATATGTCATTTGAAGATTCTAAGTCAATTTGCGGCTTCTGCTGGGGAAAACCTTATGGGTTCTTATCAATTTTCAAAGACAATAAAATGAATGATGGACGTTATCGATATTGTTTGGATAACTATATATATCTCTAACATAATGACATTTTATTAGTTTACTTGAAAATCTACTTAAATTGAGTTGTGGCTATGGTTGGGCTCGATAGAAACAAGAAACAAACTGCGAGAAAAGTTGTGAAAAAACAACTTATAACCAAAAGAAATGAAATTAAAAACAAACTAAAACTTCTTAAGCACGGTCAAATGACACATGAAAATCTTTTCAAACCCATAACCAAGCATTTGCAGAATATTGAAAATAAATTAATTCCTAGAGAAACTGTGACTTTAAGCAATGCAAGTTCAATACCTGTTCACAACGAAGAAGGTAGAAATCGTTTAAAACAAGAACAAATTGAATATAATGTATCTGACTCTGACGATTATGACACACATTCCACAGTGTCGGAACCGGCGGTATCACTACCCAAACTAATACAGTCCACACCACAAGCAAAATATGATTATACACCAAAGGTACTAACAGCCACTGCACCGCGTCCAAAGCGAAGATTATCCTTTTCAGCGATCGGTCAGCCGAAAAATAAATTAAAACAAAAAATGATTCAAGATGTGGAAACGGAAATGCAAGAAGACGAAGCTCGGAAACAAAAAGAGTTTGAGGAACAACTAGATAAAACGATTAAAGACAAATCACTTAGCGACTATTATGAACAATATCACCCACTTCCTTTAACGTATATTAAAAAGTTTATTAAAGACCCAAACAGTGAGAATTCAGATGGAAAATTTAGAGTTCAGTTTGATCCAGACATTGAACGATTTTCCATTGGAAACAAGAGGATTGATTTTGACGGACCTGATCTTTTAGTAGCTGGGAAAAAATATAAAGGTACTAAAGGGCTTTACGGTTTACTTTTCAATCAGAATATTCCTAAAATCTATACTAAAGACGACGCTCAAAATTACGCAAATATATTATTCAATACTAAAGCTGTTGAAAAATATTTTGATTCAACTATGGTGTCTACAAATAAAAATAAGAAATTTACAAGAATTATTGAGCCAATTATGATGCAACAAGAGACAGATAGTGATAGTGGTAGGGAAGAAAATGTTAAACAAGGAGAAGGAATGCTTATGACAGTAACAAACCGACCAGTTGATTATGTTCATTGGGACGACCCTAATGAACTTGTGGATAGACTAAGATTGTTACTTGCATCTCAAGCTGCAGGTAATTCGAGTCACAACAACGAAATCGTTTCAATCATCGAGGAATTACGAGAAGCTCAAATTATAGAATAATTTCGAAAATGTCTAAATACGTTACAGATGTAAAACGTCATATTGTTGAAGAAATACATAAGCCAGCCAGAATTAATTTTCAACGACGAAAAGTTATAATTAAGTCCCTTTTGGATCTTATGCAAGCAGATTTAGTCGACATGAGGGAATATGAAAAGGAAAATAAAGGTTATAAATACATCTTAGTAGTCATTAATTGTTTCTCCAAATATGTATGGACATTTCCATTAAAATCGAAAACGTCAAAAGAAGTCGCGACAATGCTGGAAAATGTGTTCAAATCTCAAACACCGATTCACCTGTGCAGTGATTCTGGAGGAGAAATCACGGGCAAAGAAGTACAAAACTTAATGAAAAAGTATAACGTCAAACATTACGTGGTGTATAGTGAAAAAAAGGCTTCAATCGTCGAAAGAGTTAATCGCACACTAAAAGGAATGATGTGGAAAGAATTTAGCATTCAAGGGTCCTACAAATGGTTTGACTTGATTAAAAATATTACAAATGTTTATAACAACAGAAAACATAGGACCACAGGTTTCAAACCTTCAGAAATAACAAAAAAGCATGAAAAACTTTTGTTGGAGACTGCCTATAGCAAAATAAAAATTGCTCCCAAACCAAAATACAATGTAGGCGACCATGTTCGCATTTCTAAATTTAGAGGAGTGTTTGATAAGCAATATAGGCCGAATTGGTCTACTGAAATATTTATAATCAAAAAAGTTCAACTTACAAATCCAGTGACATACCTACTTCAAGATGCAGAGAAACAAGACATCAAGGGAGGATTCTATGAACTTCAATTGCAAAAAGTTAAATATCCAGACATTTATTTAGTGGAAAAAGTGTTAAAACGTAAAAATAATAAAGTATTTGTAAAATGGTTAGGTTTCAGTGATAAGCATAATAGTTGGATAGATAAAAATAATGTAGAGTGACTTAATAAAATAATTTTGTTTCATGTACGTTTTATTTATTATATATTATTTACATGTTTTCTACAAATAATTTATTTATCTTCAAACAGAAAAACAATATTTATAATTATATTTACGAGACACTATTGACGCCTAGTTCAATCTACTTTCTTTTATAAATAAAACTCTACCACTTTTTTTTAATTATTGTTCTATTGGTGAGTAAAAATCACGTGAATTTACATCACACCCACTAAGTAAAACTAAAAACAAATAAAATAAACCATAGTAGTTTTTTTACATTTTAATTTCAATATTTTTGTACTGTTCTATTTTGACATTAAAATCATAGACCTAATACTATTTACACCAAATACATAATTCACTAAACAAGTATCACAAAATTTTAATAACTTTACTCTATGTTTTAAGTGTTTATTAATATTTTTTTCAACTAAACAATTACATATTTGACATAAAAATTGTATTCTTTCAAAATCCATTTTGTGTAACGTACAGGGTCTTATTATAATAAATATATAATTTGACATGTACTGTAAACAGTAGAATTTACACTAAAAATGTCTCCTAATTCTGTCTGACCAGTGCTGTAAACAGTGAGGAATTTGCACTAAAAATGTCTTTTAGTTCTACAGGCTTACAATCAAGATAAATATTTTTATTTCGAAAATATCTGGCAGTATACCAGTTACAATATATATCTGCAGGTTCATTAATATTCACAGGAACATATGTTAAGTTTGATACACTGTCTTTTAAGTGAGGCACTAGACCTATTTGCTGATTAGCCAAATTAAATATTTTATCGTTTGGCTTTACATTTTCATCAGGTTTTATTAAATCATAATGTATGTGAAACCATACATTATAACCAGTGTCTTGAAATGTTCTTAAACCAACATTTCTCAAAATATAATATCGTCTATTATTAATTAAAACAAAATTATAACTGCGCTCTTCTGGATAATATTTCTTTGTCGTCGTCGTCGCCGTCGTTGGTTGACTATTAGTTAGGACACAATAATTGAAAAGAATACCATAGAAAAGTAAAACAAATTTACTCATTATTTTGCAGCCTTCTCCTTCTTTCGTACTCTTCTTTTAAATAATACAAAACGGTATATCTATTAATACTCTTTTGTCCGTTAACCTCTTTGTGAATTTTTTCACAGCGGCAAAATGCACAGATGTTTGGAGATATTGAGTTCCCTTTACACTCTTGACACGTTCTGTTGACTGGAACAGGCATATATTACCACCAGTCTGGTTCGTGATCGACTGCTATTAAATCCTCTGTATTTTACATATATATTAATTACTTTAAGTGCTATACGTTTTTTATCATCTGGTATAAGCTATTATTCGAAACAAATATTATTTATTATAACAACATTATTATTGATCATCTCAATACTACACAAAGATCTCCTTATCTACATCCTCGACCTTTTCTTATCTGCGAACCTGAACTCTAGTCTTACGTCGTCGTCTGTCGAAAATGAAAACAAGCTATTCTCGGTATTTTTCCAAAAACTAATATTTTACGTATTTATTCAAATATTGCTCATCTCAATACTACACAAACATCTCCTTATCTACATCCTCGACCTTTTCTTATCTGCGAACCTGACCTCTAGTCTTACGTCCAACATTAACAGAAAAACAATTCTCGGTACTCGACCTTTTCTTATCTGCGAACCTGACCTCTAGTCTTACGTCGAACATATTCAAACAGAAAAACAATTCTCGGAATTCGGCGAGGCGAGGCTCGGCTCATGAAATTATACCAGAAGTGCGGCGTGAAGCCCTACAAACATTCTATTTTTTTTTTTTTTACCACATGTGTTGTACTGTATAACTGCGTATTATTACTATTATTGCTCGTTTAAAAGATAAACAAGATCATCTAAATTGTTTACTTATTACGACGTACTGCATGGCGGTAGTAGTAGTCTAGAAGTTCAAAATTTGACAAAAAACAAATCTCGGTGTCGACGCGACGGTTCGAATCCAGGCGGGCGCGCGTGGGCTTTTTTTTTTTTCTTCTAAGAAACAAATTAGTAATAATTATAGGGGTGCATGTGTGTGTGTGAGTGCCAAAAAGACACTTCACATATAAGTCTTTTTTGCTTCTACCTATTTACATCCTTATAAAAACACCACCATCCCCCCATAAAATAAAACTACCCGACGGGTCTCAAGGCCTTTTTGAACACCTACACACTAATAAGGCCCTTCTGGTCAACAGCCTCTGGTCATTGTCGACCACTTCTTCTTCGGCCATTTTCAGGCATTTTTCAGGATTGTGTCACTTTTTAACACGTACTTTTTGAACACCTACACTAATAAGGCCCTTCTGGTCAACAGCCTCTGGTCATTGTCGACCACTTCTTCGGCCTTTTTCAGGCATTTTTCAGGATTGTGTCACTTCGTCGCCGAAGAAGTTGGACACACCCAATCTTTGGACAGACAGGCCATCCTCGGTCACAGTACCCCGCCTTCTATACTACTCACATTAATTTATATACAAGATAGAAACCTATTAGCAGCACAAGATTTTATTAAATCAGATCTAAATGTTTTATCAAATAGCCTTAAAGTAAATAGATTAAATTTATCTAAAACAAAATGCACGGTTTTGGTTCAAAATTTAAACACTAATAACTTGTATATTTCATTAGAAGGGACAAATTGGGAAATAGTGAAATCCTTTAAATATTTAGGTATAATTATAGATGATAGATTAAATTTTAACTTACATTTTGAAAAGACTATTAGTAAAATTGCTGGTAAAATTGGATATTATAAAAAAATGTCTCCAAATTTAAGTTTTTTCTCCAAAAAAATATTTATAATACTATTATCTATCCACATTTTCTACATGGTTTTACATTTTTGTATTTAACAAACGAAGAAATATTTGATGAATTACGAATTTTACAAAACATAGTCATGCGGATTTTACTAAATTGTGATAAATATACAAAAATTACTTTAATGTTAAGAAAATTAGAATGATTAAATATTCGTAATTTCATTTTTTATTTTGTTCAAATTTTTATTTATAAAATAAAAAATAATTTATTGCTAGAAAATCTAAGAACATTTATAAATGAAAACTGTGAAGAACATAATTACCAAACAAGACAAGACAAAGACTTACATTTAAATTATGTTTTTAAAGGGGTTGCTTGTAAGTCAATTTTTCATAAAGTGTCGATTCAATATAATGTAACAATACAAATGTAAATTGTAGCATTTATGCTAAATAAAGAAATTAACTAACTAACAAACTTGCGTTCGCCGTGACCCTGTGTTAAGATTGGTTGTCACGTGTGATGTAGATAGATTCTCTAATTTTTCCTTTATAGAATCCGGGAACCGATGGATGCTAGAAATTTGGTTTGTTTCATATTTATAATGTGATCAGTGTTATGCTGATGTTCAGCTACAGTAAACTGAACAATGTGTTTATGTTCAATACATCGTACTTGTTTCTTAAGTCTAGTTGATATTGAACGTCCTGTTTCTCACACATACACTTCTCCACAGGAGCAAGGAATTTTATATACTCCTTCTGTTTGAAAAGGTACAATATCTTTCGAGGATCGCAAGCATTGTCTAATCTTTTTATGTGTACTGAATATTGTACGTATGTTGGACAGCCGAAGTCATCACCTGTGGTAGCGAATTTCTTTGGGAGATATTGCTCTAACATCCGCTCCACTAAAACCAGAACACTGGTTCACATATGTTGATGGTACTTTTGTTGTTTGGCCCCAAGGGCAGGATAATCTCCTCATATTTCTGGACCATCTTAATCAACAATATCAAAATATTAAATTCACAATGGAAATTCAATCAAATGGAACAATTGCCTTTCTAGACGTATTTGTTCAAAGTAAAGAAAATGTTACATTACAACAGTTTGTGTATAGAAAACTGACGCATACAAATAGATAGTTAGATCCAGCACAAAAGAAATCGGATAGTAATTCAAATATGACACACTAACTATATTTATTATATATATATCTCTTAAAATTTTAGTTTTTATATTCATTTAATCACCTAATTGGTAAAAAATAAACTGTACATTTCGAATAAATATTTTACTTTACCGTTGGCGGCATGTCTTTTTAAAACTTTCAATCGAACTTTATTATAACAACTATAACAGTGGCGCAAACCGCTTTGACTTTGCTGGAGGTGCTATGTTTAGTTTACGATTTTCCTACTATGTTGCCATGACAACGCGTATCCGATGACGTCGAGCCCAGCGCCAGACAACGCTCTCGGTGAATTGCAAGCGCAGTACACTACACCCACGTGTCGTTCAGTTTGCGGTGGTTGGTTACTTTTATTTTCGCGGATTTCGCCGCAACCGGTGAGTTCCTTTGCAGAACTTGACTGTTTTGTGTTAAATTTATTTGTGGTGTTGTTACAACTTCAAATTCGAAGTTAGTAAATGTGATTATTCAAGACTGGAATAAATTAAAAGACGTCTTTGAATGTATTACAAACTGTGACAAATCTTATGAAAAATCAATCCGCCTTGCGAAAGGATTTTTAGGTGTAATGAACGATTTTCAATTCACGTTTCTGGCATTAGTGTTTAATGACATTTTCTCAATCACGGACATACTATTTGACGTTTTTCAAAAAAAATCGCTTGACATTCATTTTTGCATATAAATATAAAACGCTGTCATGAGGCGCTCTGTAAAAAAAGTTTAATACCATGTTTGATAAAGCAAATTCTATTACAGAAATCATTGTGAACGTGAGCTTGCTAAGCTTTCACCTGAAGAAATTACGGCTAAGTATAGAACCGTTTTTTATGAAATATTGGACCATATTTTAATGGAAATGACACTAAGATGTCAAGACTGTGAAAAACTTACATTTTCATGTTTGGAGGGTTCCATTAAATTTTCCGAATATAGTTTAAATTTTCCGACTGGCCCGTTTGAAAATTTGTTACAGTTATATGGGGAAATATTTTCAAAAATTCAACGACTTAAAAATGAGCTTGGTCTTATTTTTGCCAATGAGAGTAATTGGAATATATCGCTGCAAGAGGAAGTAAAAAAAAAAATAAAAATAAATATAATTTTATCGAAGCATATAAATTGTTTTCCCTTATTTTGACAATACCCTCGACAAGTGCTTCATTGGAAAGAAGTTTTTCTTCTCAATAAATATCAAAAATTATCGATAGTTAAAACTAACTATTATGGACGGGTGATTTCTAATCGATAAACAAATATGTTTTCCTCTAATAAAACTTTTCGGCTAAATAAGACATCAGGATTCAAAAATCTGGACAAATTTACGAATACGAACCTGTGTTCAGGGGTATGGATCTCGTGATCACTTCTGTGCGAGGAAAGACGCATTTTTCCAGATTCAGGAGCGGAACCAGGCGCTTGAACTGGTCTGTAAGAGTTTTGTAGACCGTTTCGATCAGTAACGATGCTTAGTTCGCTTGAAAATTTCTTTCTAGAAAAGAAAATTTACTTTAGATAATAAACGTTAAACGTATGTGGTGTCGCACCTAAAATGATCTTGTATCTTATCTCAAAATCTGTCCAAAATTAATATAAAAAAAATGGTATATGATATAAAGTAAATGTTTGCTGTTATGGTATTATATTCAGGGCGTGTCATCTAAATAAATATATACTCTTGCTTTATGATGTTCCTCGGGAAAAGAATATACTCTCAAAGCGTTAATTTTTGCTTTCTAGAGAGAAACGTTAGTGCTGTAAAGCATTCGAGGCTTTCAATGATATATCTAAAACGTTTGGTATGGACATATTTTTAAAACAACCTGTATATTTCAACAAATCTGTACGCTGTCAAAATAAGGGTGGTGGTTTATTGGTGTGTATATTTTCTAACACATGGGTAAATTATCTGTAAATGACAATGAAATCCCACCACTTTAACGCACTTCATACTTCAATTTTGTTTTCATGTTTTAGCAAATAATTGTTTTGTTTTTTACCTACTGAGGTATGATATCGAACAAGCTAGTACATAACGAGTTCCTAACAGAAATTTCAAGGCTAAATTTGGGGAATTAAATTGGCAGACCTAGTTTGAATATAAAAATAATTTGGTTAAAGTTCATTTCTATTTCAATTCATTTCTAAATTTGATAATTAGAACAGTCACTGGAGGGACAGGAAAAGTTCACTTTTTTTTATTACAAGTCCAAAAAATTGTGTTTTGCAAACATAGAACTTCCTCATATATATATATATATATATATATATATATATATATATATATATATATATATATATATATATATATATATATATATATATATATGATAGTATATCTTTAATCCACGTACACCAACGTCATAACAAGGATATGATCCTTGTTTGGAACATGTTCTGCATCATCACAGCAGCAAAGGCACAAATGGAATCACAAAAACAACTACTCCGCTGGCTAATACCACGACCAGCATTGAATTGCACTGTGACTCCTGGCTTTCGTTGAGAGCATTAAATGATAGTTATATATATATATATATATATATATATATATATATATATATATATGCTACCTCGTAAACCGCTATAGCTAAAGGGTGGGTTAAATTAAAAAGTTTTAGAGAATTTTAAAAAAATATAAAATTTTAGTTTTGAAGTTTAGGATATCTTTTGTCCTTAAACCTACATAAAGAAAAATATTATTTATGTTTGCAAAAAGAAAAAATGAAATTGCTTTTTCAACTTTTGCCCTTATGGAAATAAAGAAAATATTTGTATTTTATGGTTGTATACATTAGACATTTTATAGAAGAAAAAAGGTTTTATATACAAAGATATAACAGAAATTCGACTTATTTCACGGCTTGTTTGTTGAAAATTGGTATCAACATTTTTTATATATAGAATTTTGATGTTTTTCTAAATGATCTTGAAATATTGTATATATATATATATATATATATATATATATATATATATATATAGATATATATATATATATATATATAACATATATATATATATATATATATATATTCTATGATATTGTATATAAACCAAAATAATTGTTTTTTTTTAAGTAGGCTTTGATTACGCATGGCGGCCATAATGAAACAAAAGAATGCCGCATGTCAACAATCATTTTGTGTTCCTGAATAGAACGGTAAATTTGACATGTCAAAATTCTTATTGTGACACATTTTTAAGACAAAGTTTATTTGAGTTTCTTATACTACTTTTAAAATGGAGGGTAATTATCCCAACGAAAAAAGAATTTGGATATGATATAAACTTTATTTTAAAGCAAATAGAAATACACAAGCAGCTGCGCGTTCAGACGAAGAACAATTTCCAGACCGACATCAACCAATCCAAAGGCATTTCAGATTTCTAATTGTAAACTTGTTAGCTTATGGGTAAAAATATTAATTCAACCATCGATGTTTCAGATTTTCAACTAAGATATTATACTAACAGTGAATACCTAGTGATTAAAATTTAAATATCACACTATTGAAAATACCTAAACTAAATTTAAATTAACACATAAAAAAAATATAAGTTACACCATTTTTTTTGCCTCCTCCATTTTCCACACATTTTTTTGACATTTCTCCAATACATTCCGTGTAACCCTTCTTAAGGTGTTCCTGTTAATATTAGCAAAAACATCTCGGACTCTTTGTCTTCTAGCTCTCTGAGACTTTCTGGCGGAGAAAATTCGTGACACCTCATTTTTTGCGTATCCCCATAAATAAAAATCGGGAGGAGTAATATCCGGTGACCTTGCCGGCCAAGCAACAGGGCCATTATTAGCGATAATATTTTCCCCGAAAGTATTTCTGAGGACCGCCATCACCTCTCTGGTACCGTGAGCCGGACAGCCATCTTGTTGGAACCAAATATTTTGCAGGTCGTTTGGGGGAACAGAATTTATAACTTCTGTGAATAATGTGTTCCGTAATAGTTGCAAATATCTGTTACTCCGATAAATTTTCTTGGAAAATGAACGGCCCAATCAAACGGTTATCTAAAATACAAATTGTTATGAGTGATTTAAAGCAGAAATGCATTGTTTGGAATTACCTATAATGCCACACCACACATTGAACCCAAATTTTGTTTGTAAACGTCTTTCTTCTAAATTATGAGGATTCTCGGTGCCCCAGTAATGAGTATTATGTTTATTGAAAATTCCACAGTTTGTAAATCGTGTTTCATCTGTCCAAAGTACTTTAGAATGAAAGTTGGGTATTTGCTGGCATTTACCTGAAGACCCTGTACAATAGTAGGTTTATAGGGATGAAAGTGAAGTTTTTTCAAGACTCGTTGGACGGTTGATTTGGGAATTGGCGTTTGTTCTTCAATCTTTCTTACTGAGGTTGTTGGGTTGTCCCTGACACTTTCTATTATAGCTGCGTTTCTTGCTTCATTATCTATTGAATAGGTCTTTGGTTTCGGTTTCAAAAAAGACCCGTAGGCTAACAGGTTAACAATTAGAAATCTAAAATGCCTTTGGCTTGGTTGATGTCGGTCTGGAAATTGTTCTTCGTATGAACGCGCAGCTGCTTGTGTATTTCTATTTGCTTTAAAATAAAGTTCTATCATATCCAAATTCTCTTCGTTGGAATAATTACCCTCCATTTTAAGTAGTATAAGAAACTCAAATAAACTTTGTAAAAACTCGGCACAATGAGAAAATGATAACAAGTACTATTCAGGAACACAAAATGATTGTTGACATGCGGCATTCTTTTGTTTCATTATGGCCGCCATGCGTAATCAAAGCCTGAATTAAAAAAAAACAATTATTTTGGTTTTTAGAGCTCAAGAAAAATAATAATCTTACCTTGTTATACATCATTGGAAAGCTCTTAAAAAGATCTTTCCAAAAATACAATAATCCAATATGTCGTCGGTAAGAAAATAAAAAGTTGATGCCAATATCTCAAAAACAATTGAAGCTAGAAACTTCGTTTTACCTGCATAATGTTCCTCTAATAAAAGTGCCCTAATAATGTATAAACCATAAAACCATAATACGAGTCGTTTAGAAGCTACGGGCAAAAGTTGAAAATGCACCATTTTGATTTTTCCCAATTATCTTGAAAACCACAAAAGATATCCTAAACTTCAAAACGTCATCAAATTTGTAATAAAATTCTCTAAAACTTTCCTAATTTAACCCACCCTGTAGCTATAGCGGTTTACGAGATAGCAATGCATGTAAGCCAAATTTGGGACACATTGTATATATATATATATATATATATATATATATATATATGTTAAATCTCAAGTTGAGATATTTTTATATTATAAATATTAGTTTATTTATTAAAATTTAGCGTTTTACACCCTTTAAAAAAAAAAAATATAAAATTTTAGTTTTGTTTATGTTTGCAAAAAGAAAAAATGAAATTGCCTTGGTTTACCATTTTTTAAAAAGCTGGGCCTTATGGAAATAAAGAAAATATTTGTATCTTTAAGGGGCTCTTGTATTCCCTAAGACAGCCCTGTATAGAAGAAAAAAGGTTTTATATACAAAGATATAACAGAAATTCGACTTATTTCACGGCTTGTTTGTTGAAAATTGATATACAAAAATTAAGAATTTTGATGTTTTTCTAAATGATCTTGAAATATAAATGTATATATATATATATATATATATATATATATATATATATATATATATATATATATATATATATATATATATAATATATATATATATATATATATATATATATATATATATATATATATATATATATATATATATATATATATATATATATATATATATATATATATATATATATATATATATATATATATATATATATTGTATATGCAGTGTGATTCGCTTCTCTAAATAGGGATCTCGGCTCCTATTATAGCTACAGCAAAGGTTAAATAGGGAAAGTTCTAGAGGAAACTTATTGCATTCGATATCTGGCTTCAGATTTACGATCGATCAATAAGTTTGGGAAATATCGGCGAAAAACCGAAAATGGCGGATTTCGTTTTTCGCCAGTATATCCAGAACGGTAAATTTGACAGCTGTCAAAATGTAACAGTATTCGGACACATTTTTAAGACAAATAAGATGGCGTATACGACACGTCTTCATTGTTTTTTGTTAACCCGCAATCCGCCTCAACTTTTATTTTTCTTATGACCGCCATATCGGATTTTTCGATTTTTGGAAAGAGCCTAAAATTTCCAGTCAGTGATATCTCACAAGTGCATTAAATATTTTAGTGTGATCAAAATGTCACACTTTGTAAATTAGGTTTCAATGTTTTTAAAGGAGGCCATGATTTATTTGTCACAAGATTACATTAATAAGTAAGTAATGTATTGAAGGCATTGATTTTTCAATACAACATGAACGTAAATAACGACTTAAAAATTTACAAAACTGCAAAATGACGTCCATTTTCATCGAGACATTTTTGACAATTAGTGACAATGTTTTTCGTAGAACCCTAGTAAGTGTATTTCGGTTAATATTTCTAAATGTGTCCAGAACCCTTTGTCTCAGGATTTCTATGGTCACGGGGGATCAAATTCATAGATTTCATTCTTCGTGTGACCCCAGAGGTAGAAATCCAAGGGCGACAGGTCAGGGGATCTAGGAGGCCAAGATATTGGACCATTTAAAGAAATTATTCTTTCGTCAAACTGCTCTTTTAAGAAGTTCCTGACTTGAATGGTATTGTGAGCCGGACATCCATCTTGTTGAAACCAAGTTCTTCTTAATTCATCTTCCGTTAGAATAGCTCGTAAGGCTGGTACAACCTGGTTTCGCAAAAGCTCTAGGTACCTTTGCCCGTTTAGGTTGTAGTCAAACAAAAATGGGCCAATAAATCGATTTCATGAAATGATTAATAATTTATAAATAGGTCCCAATAGTCAAGGGCGGCAGGGTCGCCCGGGTGGTACTAGAAACTAAAATTATAAAGGGAAAATTATCTTTATTAAAAAGTAGATATTACCTTTCCAAAAATAATTATCGAAACATCCCGTAATGAATGAGCTTTTATACAGTTGAAACCTATTCAGCTTTTTATTTTTTTTAATTAATTATTTTGTTGGTATTGCATATTAATTTCGGAAATACTAAATCAATTTATTTCAGTGATATAATAATCTTAAAAAAGTACACCGTACCTTAATAAAACATAAAATATCAAAAGAACAAACCCCTTGCGCTTTAAAATTTAAATTATTCGGAAATACAGCTTAACGCCTTTCTATAAAGCTTAATGAAAATCGAAAAATAATTCGACATTTAATTAATATGATAATTTTTTCATAACGCAAGAACTAGGCTTCCCGGGTAATAATAAATCATTAAATTCAGACAATCAAAATAATTTTAGAGAATTAGCTAAATCTGCAGAAAATTTAGATAAAGTGTTACTAAATTTATATAACCCAATTCTATTTTTATAGGTTCCTCGAAACTACAATACAAAATGATTGAATAAAAATGTAATACAATATCAAAAAAGTAGGTTGACTTACTAGAGTAGAACGTTTTATTATACTCTTTTAATATCATTAAAGAACTAAACGAAAAAAAAAAAAGATTATTATTTGACCATCGTTTGGTGCCTATTTAAAAAAGATTGGTTAGATTAACTTACCAATGATCCCACACCAAACGTTACTTACAAATCTGATCTGTAGACGTCTCTCTGCCACTTTGTGGGAATTTTACACAGCCCAATGATGACGGACGTGCCTATTAAAGACTCCACAATTCGTGAACCTGCTCTCATCGGACCACAAGACATGATTTACAAAACCAGGATTTTCATTATATCTCCTAGTATACCACTCACAGAACTGTAGTCGTCTTAAAAAAACAGTTTCCTTAAGTCCTTGTACTATTATGGGTTTGTATGGATGGTATTTATTCTTTTTTAAAATTCTCTGTACTGTTGATTTTGGCACATTAGTTTCCTGTTTTACAGTTCTGACCGATGCACTAGGGTTTTCGTTGATAGCTTGTAAAATGTTTCTGTCTCGACTTTCATTGTTATTACTGTATCCGCTTCTAGGTTGTTCGAAGACACCATGGTTGATTAAATTAACTACGATTTTCCTGAATTGGGTTTTATGAGGCTGCCGTCGTTCGGGGCACATCTCCAAATACCTTGCTGAGGTAACGTCGGCGTTTCTGCATAATTGAAAGTACAGAGCTAACATGTGAACCTTTTCTTCATTTGAATACGGAATGCCGGCCATTTTCTATAGGTTTTGACAATTTATGTGTCAGATTTATGATTTTATTGGGATAAAAGCGTACCTACTACTTATTAAAACACAGCTTTGATACTTTCAACTATTTAACTTAACGTCAAAGTCAAAATCCAATCTTGTTACAGATAAATAATGGCCTTCTTCGAAAAGCATAGAGAGCTAACATTACTTTAAATCATGGCCTCCTTAGAAAAAACTGAAACCTAACTTTACGAAGTGTAATATTTCGATGATACTAAAATCTTTAATGCACTTGTGAGATATCAATAGACTGAAAATTTTAGGCTCTTTCCAAAAATCGAAAAATCCAATATGGCGGCCATAAGAAAAATTAAAGTTGTGGCGGGTTGCGGGTTAACAAAAAACAATGAAGACGTGTCGTATACGCCATGTTATTTGTCTTAAAAATGTGTTCGAATAATGTCACATTTTGGCAGCTGTCAAATTTACCGCTCTGGATATACTGGCCAAAAACGAAATCCGCCATTTTCTGTGTTTCGCCGATATTTCCAAAACCTATTGACTGATCGTAAATCTGAAGCCGGATATCGAATGCAATAAGTCTCCTCTAAAACTTTCCTCATTTAATTTTTTAATTTTTAGAGAACTGTTTCATCATACTAGTACTACCCTGAATAGTCGAAAATAATTTTTATATACAAAAAAAGAGAAAAAATTGACGTGTTTGACTGTTTTCTAAGTAATCTAAATACTTCTGAAATAGATTTTTTTATAAAAAAGTTTGACATGTTTTATCGTTTTTTTTTCGTATTCAGGGGGCTGCCTCTACCTTTTTGGCAACCCTGTATACTGGAAAAAATTATTTTATATGTAAAAATTTAAAAAAGTTGCTATTTTTCGAAGTATTACGTAATTTTTTAAGTCAAGTATCTACGCTAATGACTTCCACAATTTTTCAATGTCAGAACATTTACCCCAATTATTTCTAGTTTCAAATCGATTGTAATCGGTTTGTGCACTCTCAAATACGTTTTCATGCCCATTAAAAGCATCGAAGATCTATGCCCCTGACACCCAAAATCTAATCCCTGTTTAAGTTGCTTGGTAGTGAATTACCCTGAATATAATACTAACAGAAAAGAAATATAGAATTGAACGTGGGTCTATAAATGAAGGCAATCAATACATGCAATAAGTGTTAAACAGTCAACCAACAAAATTTATTATTATTAATAAAATTGTTGAAACTGGCCACCTTGCGCTTTTAAAAATAGATACCATTTACCTCTGCGGTGGGACACTACTGCTTTCTTGTTTTGGGAAATTTTCACCGGAACTCAGAATTGAGTTTCGAAGGCTCGAAGTCCTCGACGCCATGTTAACATCTTCGTCTGCTGAAAAAAATGCTTCCGAGTGATTTTCGCTAGACATTGAAGTAGTCCTTTGAACCTAAAAATAAAAACCAGAACACTTAAACTACCTTTAGTTGCACTTTTGAAAAAGAAAAAGAAACTTATAAGCATAAAATCACCTTACAGAAACAACCATTCGAGATACACAGAGTCGTCCAACGAAAAGTATGCATCTAGCTTTTCCTCTTTCCATGAAATTTAAAGCAGAAATGGTCGGATATGTCGATTTTGCTTGGGAGCAGAGCACATTTTAATCATATTTTTCAACCTGCGTCGCCAACCCCCTGGCGAGAGACAAGGTCTCCCCTAAAATATCAAATAGAAAGTGGGGTCGAGTGATACATCAATTCCAAGGCACAAAATTACCTTAATGATACCCTGGTTGGACTCGGGCTTCGTAACAAAACAGTTATTTTTCATGTGTCCCCAAAGAAAACTGTCCAAAGGCGATAAATCGGGCAACCTAGCAGGCCATTCAATCGAACCTCTCCTTCCAATCCAACGTTCAGGGAACCGGTTATATAAAAATTCTCTTACATAGTGCGGAGTCATGCTGGAAATGAAGCCGATCAACATAATGATTTTGGTCATCTTCTATTATTTCTGTTATAAAAGGGTCAATTACATCTTCAAGCATGTTTAGGTTACACTTTACCAGTTTAATTTCCAGAAATAAAAGTGGTCCAACAACATGATTTCCTAATAAGCCACACCAGACGTTAATGTTTGAGATCAAGAACTGGAATAACCATGTCATACCAGTAACGGCAATTATACCTATTTAAACCATTCAAATAAAACGAACACTCACCAGAAAAGCAAATGTTAAATAATATGTCTTGATCTTTAAATAAAGGCCGGCTCAAAAACTGCAGCAAAATATCAGGATCATCCTCGTTCAGTTCTTGTACTAATTTTGTTTTGTATGGATGAAATTTGTGCGCTTTTAAAATTCTTATTATGAACAAAAGGGAGACACACTTGAGGCTTGAGCTAGTTGAGGGGTACTTTGAGTATGATCCAATGCAACATGTCCCAAAAAAAACAGCGAATTCCACAGCTTCGTTTCTGATGGCTCGCTGCGACTAGCGTTTCATATTACAGACATCAGCAAACTTTTGGACTAATTTGGCAATAAACGAATCATTCACATTTTCATTGAAATGAGTGTTATTAAATAAAAAGCAGTAAGCCTAGAACAACTTTTATTTTGAAAATAAAGTTTAAAATTTCAACTAGTGGAATGGAATAAATATTTTTTAAAGTAAAATTGAAATAATTTCAAAAGCAACCAAACTGAATCAATGAAGAGACTACAATAAACGTTTACTTAAATTCTTTTCCCACGCTTAGCTACAGTATTTTATTTATTTCAACAAAAAACGCAAAAGATCAATAAGGAATTTAGTTCTGGTAATCTCGGTTTTATTGGCATTTAAATCACAACTTCTCATTAAAATAACTATTTTAGATAATGATTGTCGTTGTTTTGACTCCCAATAACTAAAACTTACGCGCCTGTTTCATTAATACCAAAACTACAGGTTGAGGTTCCTAAAACCGTTTTCGCTTTAACTATTCAAGTAAAATCCAACAAATGATGTATCATTAGAAAGGCAATTTTGCGCCCTTCGAAATGATGTATCACTTGACCCCACTTTCCATTTGACCTTTTAGGGGTGTCATTGTCCCCCGATAGGGGGTGAAGATACAACTCAATTATGACATATTACATTTGAACTGATATATTTATAATTTTGCTGCACAATCTAGACTATCTACGTCTAACCAAAGGACCGAACTGCGTTATATTGCATACGAATATGTGTACTTAATAAAGTCCGCCAGTCTTGTACAAAACATTAGAAAGGCCCTTTGTCATTCGCACGTCCTATACAGGGTGTAATTTAATTGATGGCTGAAAATGCAGGATATGGTTTTTAGCTTATTTAAGAAAGAAAGGTTCATATGAACATACGTCCTAAATCTCTCAACTTTTGAGCTACAGGATGTTACAAGTTTAAAAAGAAAATCGTTCTCTTGTCATAACTTTAATACTGTTCTTAGTATTTTCATAAAATTTGGCACTCACCTACTAAGCACCAATAGGCATTTTTTGATGTAGAAGATTTTTTAATATTTCTACCAGTGGCGTCTGTACGGGATGTAAACTGAAGATTTTTCTAAAAAAATATGGTACGGCACTGCTTTTCCGGAAATGAAAATTATTTTTGAAATGTTCATTTATATCGCAACAAATTTAAATTCTTGACATTTTTTCCGCCGACCAACTGTTTTGGCGTAAAAGAATAAAAACAATTTTCATGCATGGCAAAATCTCTAAAATCTAATGGTAATGAAAAATTCGTTTCGACTCAATACTCAAAATAATACTTACTAATACATTTTTTGAATTAAACTAGAATTGTAATAGTGGCTATTTTAATCGATTGACTTTAATTTAATAAAAATTAGACAAAAACACATCTTACCTAGAAACTGCCACATGAGATTTTAGCGTTTGGCTATGTATGAAAACTAAAAAAGAAACTTACAAGTTTTGACAACTTCTATGCATAAAATAAACTAATATTTAATTTAATTATCACAGCAATAGAATACAAGCTTCAATTCTATTTCTCATGGATTGGCGAATCCTTTCAAAAATTCCAGGAGTATTTCTTATGGTTTGGCAAGAAAGTAAAATTTTTTGCCTCAGTTCTTCTACAACCAGTGTACTATATACACCCACAAAAAATAGTCTAAACTATTTAAACCAGGGGACCTGGGAGGCCAAAATTGAGTTCCTCCACGTCCTATCCAGCGATTGGTAAACGCCTCATTTAGAAATTCCCTACCATGAATGCTAAAATGTGCAGGAGCACCATCATGCATATACCACATTTCTTCTCTTAATAAAAGAGGTACATCTTCGAGCAAAATTGGCAAATCGTTTTCAAGAAAGTGGCGGTAGGATAGTCCATCCAGTGGTCCTGGAGGGAAGAACGGTCTCATGAGGAAATCTCCAACTATTCCAGCCCACACATTCACGGAAAACTGCTCCTGATAATGGGCCTCAGTAATTGCGTGTGGGTTTTCTTCTGCCCATACATGATTATTATGGAAATTTCGAATGGAACTTTTCGATTTTCAGCAAGTTTTTCTAAAAACTATCGGCAGAAATTTAAACGCAATGGAAAATCACGCAGCAGTAGTGCTTGAACCCTTTGAATATGAGATGGGTATAGTAAATTATCAACAAGTATTTTCCAAATAACAAAATGGGAAACATTTAACAATACCGCAATTTTCCTAGTACTTCTTTCTGGATGTTCCTCAATTGTGTTCAAAGCAGCTTCCTCTAATTCACCGTGCGATGTGCCCCTTTGGAACTATTGTCAATGCTAAGACTCCCAGTTTCATGTAGTCTTCTGTGTATTCTTGAAAACATTCTGGCATCATGAATGATACGATTTGGATACCACTCTTGATATATCCGCCTAGCCATAAACGCATTCCCGTCAGCAAGTCCGTAGGTGAAATGCATATCTGCTAACTCGGAATTTGTAAATCTTAACATAGTTTACTTATTTTCTTTTTATTATTGATTAAAGAAAATTTCACAATGTAAAAAACTGCAACTTTTATGATTACTTGTCAAAATAAGACTGCAACGTAATTGATCAAATGTCATTATTTTAGAAACAAAATAGGGCACCAGCCTACTAGTTTAAAATAATTTCGTTATACCACAAATGCATGAAAACAATTTTTATTTTTTTACACGAAAACAGTGCGTCGGACGAAAAAAAGTTAAGATAATTAATTTGTCGCAAAATAAATAACGATTTCAAAAATGATTTTTAATTCCGGAAAAAGCAGTGGCGTACCATACTTTTTTTTTAAAAATCTCCAATCTACATTCCGTACGGACGCTACTGGTAAAATTATCAAAAAATCTTCTACATCAAGAAATGCCTATTGATGCTTAGTAGGCCCGAGCCAAATTTTATGAAAATACTACGAAAAGTATTAGAGTTATGATAAGAAAACGAATTTTTTCTTAAAACTTTAACACCCGGTAGCTCAAAAGTTGAGAGGTTTAAGACGTATGAACTTTTCTTTCTTAAATAAGCTAAGAAATCATATCCTGCATTTTCAGCCATCAATTAAATTACACCCTGAACACCCACAACAGATTTGATTCTCAGTTCATTAATCTGTATCGAAGTGTGAGATTTTTTTCGAACCTTTCATGTTTATAATGGTTTTACACTTTTTTTTAACGTCAAAATATGAATTCTTACTTGAAAGTGGCTCAAAATTGACTTACAAGCTTGTAAAAAAATAATTTCAGAGAAAGAATTATCTATCTAGTCATGAGATAGTTGCCTGGTGTGGTAACGTCTAACAGTGACAAGCTTTTCCAACTCTAGCTTTCTAAATGTCATAAAGAAAAAATACCTCTTTCAGCAACTTCTCTTCATGACTAATTATTCCGCCCAGAGAATGGTGACTCTCGCTAGCGTTGAAACTCTTCGACATAAATTGAGGAGTGACGGTGATATCGCTGCCGTTCTTGCCAGAAACGTCACTTTTGATGTAAGAAATGTCACTTTTGATGGACGACACTTCGCTTTTCAGATCGGCGTTTGTCGTCGTGAAGTAGTCCACGGCCAACTTCGAGTCCGACACGCTGTTCTTGGGCAGCAGGTCGGACGTTTCGGCTACGTTGAGTTTCGTTTTGTCGGACGAGTGCAGCTTCGAGTCGCTGTCGAGTTTCGTGGGCAGGTTGGAGGGGCTGGTGTCGATAAGACGCGAGTAAGGGACTTCTTTGGTTATCGAGCTCCTGCAAAAATACAGTGATGGAACTAACTTATACAAAGAATACTAATTTACAGACAGCAATTAACAGTATTATTGGATTTAATGAAACAAAAAGGTCTGTCTGTACAACGTGTATATTATCCAAAGCCAAGATTATAGCAGAGCGCTTACGGCAAACTAGTTATCATCAATGCTACCTACAAATAAGTACATCGAGCAGGCACGTAGCCAGAAATTCAGTTCTGGGAGGGGGTCCAAACGGTCAAACCTCAGGAAAATTAGGAACAAGCATGCCTACACCAAAATATTTTTAGAGTTTAGGGGGGGTCCAGACCCCCTGGACACCCCCTCGGCTACGTGCCTGACGTAGAAAACCCTTCAATTCTAAAGATGGTGGACAAGGCTAAAAAGACGATAAGAAAAAGAACAGGTTGAATCAAACGAAATACTCGTTAGTGAAAAGTCAGAGATACATGGTTTTAAAATCAGTGCATTTAAAAAATCTTTTTACATGTAACAGACAAAACAAACGCAGACTAACACCAAAATACATTTTAAAACATCTTCATTGCTTAAAAAAAAGACCTATTTTACGTAAGCATGATGAAACAGGATGAATTTCTTTAACAAAAGGCAAAAAATGAGAATCAACGGGGTTGCCAAGTGACACGGGATTAAAAGTAACTATAACGGTTCAAAAAGTTACGATAATATTGAAATCGTTATTATAGTAGGCAAGTTATTGAAATTTGGTAATTTTTTCTAATTCGTTTAACCAAAACAGGGTTTAAATATAAAATAAATTATAAAATTGTGAAAAAAAACAACCAATAGAAATTGATTAAAAATATGATTGACAATCCCGGTGTGACGTTATGTTATGTGTGACGAGAGAAGAACCCTGTTCAAAGATAAGCAATTATAGACTGACTTGGTAACTTTGATTAAAAGGCTTGTTAGCTAATAACACTGGCCGACAAGATTTTTCTAACACAGGCCAGCTCATTATTTTCACAATGGAAATACCCTCCCAATAATAAAAAATATTATTCGGAAAGCCCTAATACGTACCATTTTTTAATAGCCTAATTAGAACCTTTTATATTGGCAGGTAAACAATTTTATTGTGGGGCGGCTAAAATGGGTCCATTTTACAACGGAAAAATTACCTAGACTGGGTTGTTTACAACATTAGACATAAAATAAACTTTAAACATCACTCTTCTGTTGAGTTTCGAATTGAGTGGTTCTCTGTGTATCGATACGCAAGTGTATGTGGAGACGAGAATGTCGAGTCAAACGCCATGAAGTTGCAAAAATTTCTCCTGACAAATTTTGTTATATTTGTGGAGAATTTCTGGTGAAATCTGTGTTAACTGCAGTGGATGAAGGGAAAGAGAAAAGGTATACCTTCTGCAGGTTGAACTGACTGAAGGTTATTCCAAAAAGGGAAAGCTCAATATAGAATATCCAAATTTGCAGTCTGCCATACGACCTGTTCCTCATAATGCAAATTTGCCAGTGCCGATTGCGCCTTTAAATTGGCAAGCTATTGATTTGGGAAATAATGGAGATAAAGCATCATCAGGCAGCTCAGAAGAACAGTGCACCGATCCCACTTTTACCACAGGTCCCAGTTCCGGCGAGCCACATTTGATTGTTCAAAGTGAATTAAATGATTAAGTACGTGATTTGGGGTTATCCAAGCAACAGTCAGAACTTCTGGGTTCCCGTCCTAAGGAATGGAACCTATTGACCAAAGAAACAAAAATTACGAATTTCAGGAAAAGAAATGCTATGTTTTCTGAATTCTACAGTATAGAAAATTAGTTGTGCGCGTGTACCGATATAGACAGTTTAATGCAGGAACTTGATATTGAACATTCTCCCCGTGAGTGGCGCTTATTCATAGACTCTTCTAAATATAGCTTAAAAGCTGTGTTATTGCATAATAGAAATTTAAAACCCTCTATACCAGTTGCCCATTCAGTTGCAATGAAAGAAAATTATGAAAATATGCGCACGATTTTGGATAAAATAAACTACAATAGGTATAAATGGCAGATATGTAGGAAAGTTATAGCGATTTTAGTGGGACTTCTTTGTTTATGGCACAGTCGTGCAATAAATCAGCATTATGTAACAAAAATTTGGCACGAAAGAAGCGAATTTCAACCGGGAGCTCAAAATCTTAAATTTATACCCCTTGTTGATCCCAAAAATGTCCTTTTGCCTCCTCTTCACATTAAACTTGGGCTGATGAAAAACTGAAGGCTTTGAATAAAGATGGTGATGGATTTAAATACCTAAGACAAGTCTTTCCCCAGTTAAGTGATGCCAAATTAAAAGAAGGCATTTTTATTGGGCAGCAAATGAGAATATTGCTGGACTGTTTGTTAATGTAGTAAGAGGAGTTTTAGGCAACAATATGGATGAAAATTATGAACAATTAGTTAATGAACTCTTAGATGCCTATAAAGCGCTTGGTGTCAGAATGTCATTAAAAATTCACTTCCTCCATTCCCATTTGTCATTTTTTCCTAAAAATTTGGGAGCTGTTAGTGACGAGCAGGGTGAAAGGTTTCACCAAGATATCAGAACAATGGAAATTCGGTACCAAGGACGATGGGATCCAGCCATGAGGGGTGACTATTGTTGGTTTTTGAAGAGAAAAGATAGGACACCTCATAAACAGAAAAAATAAAGTTTAATTAGTGTTTAATAGGCGAAAACTGTAAATATAGTCAATAAACAGGGTTAAGAATTTTCTAAAATAATTTTTTCTATAGATATTAAGTATCGTAACATTCGATATGGTTCTACCACTCTAACAAGAAAACCCTACGTGCTACAACTTATTTGTCATTTTCGTATTTGGATAGGTCCATTCTATTAGATTATGCTATTCTGATTTGTGTTACAACAAAAAAAAATTTTTGTCGGCCAGTGTAATACGTAAATACATTGGGAATATATGATAGAAAAGGTACAAAAATGTATAAGGGTAATGCAATAAACTACATCAACTGTGAGAAGCAACGCAAATGTTTAGAAGTAATACAAAAATAAGACTAATAGATGTCTTTTACTGTTTAAGCAAAAATGGCAACACTGGGGCGGGTTGGTTTAGAACAAAACAAAAAGCAAAACCATTTAGATAGATTGAGGGCCGAGAAAATTAAATCAATACAAAGTAGCTTTCAAACAAATGGAGAGTAATGACAAAAGACAAATGCAATAACATCAATTTTAAGTGAAATGCAAACAAAACTAGAACCATGAAAAACCCAAAGGAAGTCCTTACAGACCTCCAAGGTCGTCAAAGAAACTAGTTGACTAAAAAATATGTGTTACAATTTAATCTGTACAAGGTTTCTCTTTACATTTAGATAGCGTCTACCGCATTTATTATAAGAGATAGAAAACATCTTAAAATGTTTGCTAATTTTGTAAGTATACTAGTTTTGTTATCTTTATCTCTAAAGATATCCGAGAAATTTGAGAAAAACCCTGCCATAAGTGGCAGTGTGTTAGAGACGCTATATCAGTAGATTCCATCGGAATACATTGCCTCTTATTGCAGGATGTTTGTCAAATTTCTCTGGTATCTAGAGGTAAACGTATCAAACCTAGTATATTTACTGTAGATTATTAAACATTTAAATACAATTACTTTCTATACATTTTTAATATTTTAATGAAAATCTAAAATCTGAAGACTACAGTACACACTTTTACCCTCAAAAAATTTTAATCCACTTTTTGTCAGCCATTTGCTAATAATAAAAAAGAGCGCCCACAAAAATGTCGTAGGCTCTGAAATATTGCCTATTAGGAATAGATTCCCATTTACCGCATTTAAATACAAGCGTCGTAATCCGCGTTCGAGGTTTTATCCTAACCTGCCTCGACTAATAATTTTATATTTATATCAAATGTTTGCGAAACCTTACTGAAGATTCAATATTACGCTAAGGAAGTATAAATTACAAAAACTGTAAACGCTTTAAACAAACCTATAAAACAATTCAGTTTTGATTTTTAGATTCCTGCATATTAAATAGGTTATAGAACAAAAATAGTTCAAATACGAAAATTAAACAATTTAAAACAATGCTAATATTTAATGCTTAAATCTTTGAAAAGTATCTTTTAAATGATGCGATTTCCTTTTATCACCTTTCCTAGGAACGAAGCTAACATATTTTTCCTGCCGGGTTTGCCGATGTATTATACAATATTCTCCGAAACAACTTCCTGTTCAACGTTTTTTCCGTCGTTTTTTGATATGCGACACTTTTAAGGGACAACCTGTATATATGAAAATAATTCTAAAATGTAGTTATAACCAGCCTACATGTACCACCAAAAAAGAATTACAAAATATTTAATAATTTCTTACAGTTGTCACAGTCACAGTCTTGTGAGATGGGCCACCTTGGGTTTTGGTATTACTCACTTTATAGATGTGGATGAAAACCTCCTGCTATTCTTCCTATCGCTTCCACTCAAGGGACTATTATATTGCACGCCGTCCTTTTCCACAGACTTTTCCCTCTCCAAAGTGGTAACTTTCGAGCCGCTGCCATTTCGTTTCCCGCTCGATCTAGTGAGGGTGTCTTGGAGCGTTATCTCGCCAATTATGTAAGGGGGAGTTCGGAAAATTAAGGCATTCTCATGCAGGATGCTCTGTCCATAACCTGGGTCCCGTCCTTGCTCATTAATTCTGAAAAATATAAATGCTGATTTATAGTAAGACTCAAGGTGCTGGAACTCGAAAATCCGACCAAGATGGATTTTTGTAGACACTTTGGCAGCCTCCTGAATGCGGTAATTCTGAATGTCAATTTTTTCGTTTTCAAATGTTTGACAAAACTGCGGTGATTTTATGTTCAATATACAACTACAAATTAAAAAAAATCATATGACAAAGAATTTTAGAATTTTTTTAATGATAAATTTTAATGAATTTCGATATAAACTTGTGAAAAGACACCTCTAGTAGTAATAAGCATACTTTGTATCTAATAGAAACCTAATAAAAACTGCAATTCAAACTGAAAATTGAAACGTTTGTAGTTTTTGTACAATCCGAATGTTTTATTTTTTTATATGATATTGGCACTAAAAGTTATCGTTTAAATAAAAAGTTCTATTTCATTTCTTAATTTAAAAACAATACAACTTTGACAAAATTCGTTTCTTTATGTTTCAGAGATATATTTTTATCGATAAATGTAGAAAGAGATTATACTACAAAAAAAATGAAATATTTGTGATAAGTTACAAGTTAAACAAAACCAAACGATTTATAAGTAATTTTAATTTTTAAATAAAATAAAATAATTTTTTTTATATTTAAACTCCTAATGGCAATGTTTTATGAAAAATATTATTTACAAATAAAATAAAATTTATCTTACTTAAAATACAAAAGATTAATTAATTTTTGTTTGTTTAAAAATAAGCTTTTGTAACTATTTGGCTTTCGTTTTAAATACAATCGGTTTTTTCTCAATATTTAATTATAAAATAAATATTTAAAATATAAAATTAAGAAATCAATGTTTTAGTGCCATTTTGAAGGGAATATATTGTTCCGGATCAGTGGCGGCGCTTCCATAGGGTCATTTGGTTTGACCGTCCCTCCTAATAGTTGTAACAAAGCGCGAAACCTTGGGAAAAGTTAAATACGCTACACTATTAGCCGCGCGCGGCAGTTTGAATGCTCTCGTTGCATTCCTTAGGCATAATAATATACGCTATACTAAGCTAGGATGGGCAGTCCGAATTGCCCTGATTACCTTAAAGCTTGACGAAAGTAACCGAAGATTTCACAGCTACCGAGCGGCAGCCGAACGTGATAGCACATAGATTATGAAATCGCGATTTGGGTCATCAGCCAGTCTCTTCTCATAATTCGATAGATCGGTGGCGGCATCACGTCGGCATGCGGAAGTTCAATTGTTCAGAAGTCGCGCGGTCGATATTCTCTCTAACGAACTCTATATTGTTTCGGACGTTTTTAATCGATGAAAATTGATTTATATACTGTTTTTCGTAATATAAATTTTTTTATTTTATGATCCATGTGTGAGATGGAAATATACAGGAAATAAAATGTTGGTAGTGACTAGTGCAAAAAAAATAAACAACTAAAAAGTGCTTACGAAGCAAAAATAAGCAATTTCAAGGTGGTCTATGTTTGAGTTGTGAATGTAGATGAAATAAAATGTCGGAAGTACAAAAAATTAAATATTTAAATTGTGCTAACGAATTTAATTTTGAGAAAATAACCGAATTCAGGGTAAGTGGTCGTAATTTGTTAGAACTTAGTATACGACAAACTAGTAATGACAAAAATAAAGAGGTTCATCGAAACTTTCGCAAAAGTATGTACGATTTAGCTAACTGTAACTGTGGTTGTGAAGTCTCCAACTCATTTTACTGTTATGTTTGTTGTTTTCTAAGGACTCGTCGGACTGATTATGGTGCAAAACCGGTGTTAAAGACTTAAAACACTTAAAAGAAAAAATAAAAAAACATGCGTTTTCTGCAGATCACATGAAATGTTCGGTGAACTATGCTACGGTCGGAAGTGTTGATATTCGCACTCAGCTAGACACAGCTTATAGAAAATCTCTTAGAGATTTTAATGAAAATGTATCCAAAAATCGTTATATTTTAAACAAAATTATAGATTGCGTAAAATTTTGTGGGGCATTCGAGCTGGCACTACGTGGCCATGATGAAGCGGCTTTGTCTGAAAATCCATGGGTTTTTCGAGGGCTTATAAATTTTGTTAAGGAGTTGGGAGAAGATAGACTATCCGCTTTAGCAATGTTAAGTATCGAGAAATCGTTTATAAAAGAAATGTGCGTGCTATTTTAACGAACGTGTCATTCAGCATTTTTCCAATTCTAAAGAAAAAAGAGTAGACTTAAACTTCAAGAGAATTTGAAGATAAGATATTTATTTTTATTTTAAGTATGCCTATTTTTAAATTTGTTATTGACCTCCCAATATAATTCACCACGAGCCGCCACTGCCGATGATAAAGGTGGGTCAAAAGCAAAGAGAAATTGCTGCAAGTTTGTAATAGACCGAGCTTGCAGAAGGTTCCTGGCCACAAATGGCGTAGCTTATAGACAAAGGGCGAGGAAGAGCAACAATAGTTTAATAATTTTTTAAGGAAGAAGAGTAATTTTACTAGGCAAGTAAAAAATTAAAATGACATAAAATAGGCACAATATTCACTGTTTCTTTGTTACCTGAATGCCGCAATATTCACCCCCTCTTCCAGATCCTTCTTGGAGGGCTTGAAAAATCTGGCACCGTTCCTGTTACTTCCGAAAAAGAGGCATCCGCCCGTACAGCCACATTTTCCCGTGGTTTTGTTGAGTTCGGGCCACAAAAACCATAATTTCTTCAGCTTATCATCGTGCATTTTTAAAAATTTCTGTTGGGATTGGTAGACGTTCTGGTCTTTGGCGTCGCTCGATATTGCAGATTCTATAATCAGCGGACCGAAGTTTATCGCTCCCACTTCAAGCCACAGGTCTTGCAAGTCTAAATTTGGCCTGAAATTGTATTTAAATTAGTAAATTATTGTTTTCGGGATTAAGCCGTGTTAATGAAATTACTTCACGACGTTTCGCCTTTGATTACGTGAGGTACCTTCAGTGAGATTTACTTCAAAAGCTCAAACATAAAATAAAAAATTATTTTTAAAGATGGCAAAGAAAACAATGTGTTGAAAATTACTGAAAAACTTAATTTCTCAAGAGTATTGAAGATATAGTAAAAATGGAACTGGATGCAAAATGGAACTGAATAAATATAAATTTTGTGAAATATCACTCATCAGCTTAAGAAGAAAAATTTTAGATCTAATTTTAAATGAAAATTATAACGAAGTACTAAACAAAAGATTAATCAAAGAAACCTTTGGAACCATTGGATATCCACTATTATATTTGGTAAATGTTAGTTTAAAATATAACACCGATTCCCAAAGTAAAAAACTCTAAAAGATTTGATGAAATGCGACTAGTAAATGTATTATGGGAAATTAAAAAATTAATACAGTCTGTAGTATATGAACAGTTTGTAGAATTTATAAATGAAAACCACATTTTAGTACATCAAGCTGGTTTTAGAAAAAAATACTCGACCGACAAAACACTGCAGTTTGTAGCTGAAAAATGGAGAAGGAGCTTGGCAATCAATAAAGCCATAATAGCAGTTTTTTTAGACTATAAACGGGCTTTTGAAACCATCGGCAGGAAAAGATTATTAAATAAATTATACAAATATGGGGTAGAGGATAATGTGCTAAATTGGTTTAAACACTACTTGAGTAAGAGATATCAAAAAATAAGAGTATCAAGTAAAATTTCGAGTGACAAATATATTGATATATCAACTCAAATCAAATCAAATCAAAATGCACTTTATTGTCAAGAATCCAAAAAAATTCTGTTGACAAAGCATGTTACAAAGTAAAAACACTAGTAAAAAAAATCACACAAATAAGTTAAATGGGAGTTAAAAATCTAAGTTGCAATATACAATATATACATGAAAGTCGGTTTGATAAAAAAAAAGTAAAAAACAGTCAAAACGTAAAAAACAATATAAAGACAAAAAAGATATAAAACAAATAATTGATAGCACCTGTGTTTAACTATAGTAATTCAGCAGTAACATACACAACAGATCTAAACAAAAGACACATCTAAACATGGATAAATAATTACAATAGGCTGTCTGCATAAAACTCATCCACGTTATAATATACTTTTTTTAGAAGTGCACTCTTTAATGTTCTAAAAATCTCAAGTGAGACGGCGTTCTTAATGTGCATTGGCCCATGGTTAAATATTTTCCTGCCCTCATAGATAAAAGACCTCTTCGTAAATTTGTTAGTGGGTATAGGCAGGGGTAGATGAGAAGCCTGTCTAGTATTGTGTCTAAAAGACGAAGTTACAATGTTATGGTTATATTTAAATATAAGGGCGGAAGTTTTGAGGATGAAAAGGGACGTGAGTGTGAGAATTCTCAGTGATAGAAAAAGAGGTCTGGGTGACCTTAGCGATAAAACGAACAGCCTTCTGTAATAAAAAACGATGTTTAGAAAATTCTGGCTACTGGCACCCCAAAATGGAATGCCGTACCTAAAATGGAATTCGAATAATGCGAAGAAGACTCATCGCGCCAACGCCGGTCCGAGTTCGCTCCTAGCAATCTTGATTGCAAAGCGAGCAGACGAAAGTTTCCCACTCAGCCTCAAAATGTGCTCATCAAAATGGAGATCACCGTCTATGAAAACCCCTAAAAATGTTGAAAGTTTTGTTCTTTAAGAGGATTGCCATCCAGATTTAAGCCCTGCATGTTACACCGAAATCCCACCACGCTTGTCTTTGCAACATTAAAGGACAGTCTGTTTGAGTCACACCATAGTTTGATTCTGTTAATATCAGATGCAACAATATTTCTCAGCTGCATACAGTCCTTGTGAAGCCATACAATCGACGTATCGTCCGCAAAAAGTGTAAAATTACCAGAGATCTGAACACGCACAAGATCGTTTATATACAACAAAAAAAGGACGAAACAACAACCGACTGACTGCGGCCGCAAAGATAGGAGTCAAACCAGGCAAGAGCATTAGCCCTAAAACCGTAACGTTTAAACTTCAAGAACAACACTCGATGACACACGCAGTCAAAGGCTTTTGACAGATCACAGAATACTGCCGCCGCCAATCAGCTCCGATTCAGACCGAGGTACACCGTTTCCAGGAAGTCAAACATTGCATCATGAGTTCCCTTGGAATTCTGAAATCCGTACTGCTTTGGAGTTATTAAGTTAAAGGATTCCAAATATTTCCATACTCTCCTTTTAACAACCTTTTCAAAGACCTTGGAAAGAGATGAGAGCAAGGAAATAGGTCGAAAATTTGATAGCTCAGTCAGTTCACCCCCCTTATGTAGTGGAATGACCAAAGCAGACTTCATAAAAGATGGGAATACTCCTCGGGCCCAAGAATTGTTAATAGCTGCTGTCAGAGCTTCCAACGCGCAATCTGGTAATCCCAAAAGCACTCCGGCAGATATTTCATCTTCTCCACACGATCTTTTGTTTTTAATATCACGTAAGCAGCTCTTAACCTCAACAATGTCGGTCTCAAAAAAAGAGAATGACCCTGACATAGAAAAACCGTCAAAGTAAGAAACTGGATCTATAGAAGAGGGCAAGTTAAGTTTACCTGCAATGCTACAGTAATAACCATTAAATAAATTAGACTCTATGTTGATTGCACAACCCTTATGGCTCGATTTGCTGTTGATTGGTGTTCCTCAAGGTAGTAAATAAATTAAAATTAAATTTATCTAGGATAAAATACATGGTTTTGGGTAAAAATTGAAACACTAATAACTTGAATATTCCATAAGAACGATCAAATTTAGATACAGTGTAATCTTTAAAGTATTTAGGCATAATTATAGATGACAGATCAAATTTTAACTTACATTTTGAAATGACTATTAGTAAAATTGCTGGTAAAATTGGATATTTTAAAAGAATTTCGTTTTTTCTCGGAAATTTTTTTTTATAATACCATTACCTATCTACATTTTCTAAATGGTTCTACATTTTTGTATTTGGTAAACGAAGAAATATTTGTAAATTACAAATTTTACAAAACAAAGTCATGCGGATCTTGCTAAATTGTGATAAATATACAACAATTAATTTAATGTTAAGAAAATCAGAATGGTTAAATGTTAGTAATTTAATTTTTATATAATGTATTGCCCGAAAATCAAAAAACATTTATAAGTTTTAAAACTGTGAACAACATAATTATCAAACAAAGATTTACATTATTTAAATTATGTTTTTAAAGGGGTCGCTTATAAGTCAATTTATCCTAAAGGATAGATTCAATATAATAAACTACCATTTAATATAAAGAGGTTAATTATTTAAAAATCAATTTTAAAAGCTGATAAGTAACACAAAAATATGATTTCTGAAGCTAGTTTAGAGCAGTCTATAATATTTAGAATTTTATGCCTTAAGAATGTAAATTGTAGCATTTATGCTAAATAAAGAAATTAATTAATTAACTATCTAAGCCGACTTTCCGAGCTCATTCATATTTAAATAAATAAATTAAACACTTACTTAGTATGGTTGTATTTGTGCGGATGCCAGACCAACTGCCTTAACGACATACTATATATTATACAGGAGAGGCCTGAACTGACTTGCTTTCCATGGAGATTGCAACTTGCCAATCGAACCGGAGAAAGCTAAAAATTAAGTAGGTATAACGTCATTACTGATAGCACTAGGGAGCAGAGGGGCAACTGCTCTTTCTCCCTCCCTAGACGAATTTAAAATTTGTATTAGAAACATACTTTATGGTAAAAATACGACGTAAGCTAAATTTTGTGTTACTGGAGAAGCCAGGTAAATCCTAATAATAATCATTTTATAATATTACAATTAATACCTGTAAAATGGTAGTATTCTATTGGGAAAAATTCCGGGGATACATACAGCTGCTTTTTCCAAAATTTTCCGGTAGATTAACTCCATTACTAACTTACCCATAATTGCAATGCCGCACCGCTTTCAACCAACCAAAAATCGATAGCATCGACTGCCACTCTAACCAACTTGTACTTAAGTTTATGCTCCGAATAGGTCACCGTTGAACTGTTAATGATATTGACAGGGTTGGTTTCATCTTGAGTCAGTACCGGAATTCTCATAGAGCTACGAAGCTTTTCCTCGGACTCTTTTTTCTTGTTCTTCTGCTCTGTCTTGCTCTGGCTCAAGTTCGAGCTCGGGTTTTTTGACATTAGACTTGTACCACTGTTTTTGGGTTGGAGCAAGTGTTGGATTGCTGAAAAAAAATGTACGGTTGATTGGTACTTTAATCTGGACTTCAATATAAAATCATACTATGTATCCGTATCTAAGACACTGATTTTTTTTTAAGAAATCAAATAAGTCCGATTTTTTTTACATTACATCAATAATACAGACTTATCGAAAGAGTTATACAAACAAAATGTATTTGAAATAGACATAACAACAGGTATACGTTTTTATGGATAATGTAACTGACATATCATGTCAACGGCAAGAAGAAAAGATGTGTGTCATTATAACTTTACAGGGTTGCCTAAAATTAGGTCCGACAAGAAGAATAGATATTTTTGTCTTTGTCTTACTTACTTGCAGTACACGTTTATTTACTTTAATCTATTTATCAAAACATACATGATTCCATGAATGAAACATCACAAGATGTTGGGTGTTCCTGTTATGTCTATGGAAAATAAAGAGTAAAAGTCAAATCAAAACAACAAAAAATTAATGAAAACAAAAAAAAAAAACAAATGCGAATTTTGCTCGATTCAACGTCTTAATAAAATTATGTCGTATCAAAAACCAGTAAATTTTAAGCCAACTAAGTAACTTTTAATCCAAATAAATAAGGCTTTATCAAAGTATCGAGATTTTAACTTAGCTATAAGTAAATTGTGACTCTGAGACTGTCAAACGCCTTAGATAAGTCCGTATAGATTGAGTCAACTTCCCCCCTTCAGAATGTTACACTACCAAGGTGGTAATTGTGGATTTTTTCCTGAGAAATAATATTACTATTTTGCTAGTAATTTTTTAAACTGAGGTAATATTTTATCATATACAGAACTATCCTTCAGCTTTGGGATGCTTGACTGAATCGAAACACTATATATTTTTTAATATTTTGGAAATATAAAGCTGTGCCCCCAAACTTTATGTGAGCTATTGAACAAAACAGTAATTGGTTCTACTAATGTTTGTAATTAAAATATTAACAGAAAATAAAATAGTATAGAACAGCATCAGGAGCTCAGAGAGTTTATTACGAAGTGTGAAATAACCAATAAAATCAGGACTTTGTAAATATATGTGATAGGATTTACCTTGTTGAACATGCTGAACGTGAACATTTTGCGTACTCGGCTCCTTCTTCTTGACCACTGGTTGACTCAACAAAGCGTCATCGGTAGGAGAATTCAGTTCATTTTCCTCGTCAACGATCAGCAGCAGAAGGGTCTCCAAACTGGCCAATATGGAATACAATTGAGGAGTCGTAAGTTTCCCGCTCAATTTGCCTAGCTGGATTTCCACCAGCCAAGCGTATTCGACCGTGTCTTGGTCAAGAGACTGGCCTACGTCAGAAAACATAGCGTGGCCTCGAATCTAGAATTAATAAAGCATATGAGTACGAGAAATTTGTTTAGAGAACGTAATAAGAGTACCTTCCCAGCATATAAGTTTTAGTTGGCTGCGTAGCAATTGCCAACTAAAGAAAACTTACTGTATCTTTATGGGGTTTATCTATAGTAATTAGTAAAACCAGAGAGCTCTACATTTCTCTTAGCTCTCTCGGCTCTTAATTTTCGTCGTCGTAACTCATACTACAATATACAATTGCTTACAGTAACAAAAAAACATACTAGTTTGCTTAAAATTTGAAACATCTACAACATTTATATATACCTAGTGACCTAATGCAAAAAATGAAATTGAAACTCGGTACTCCCGAATTTTTTGGCCGGACCGAATTGCTTTAAACCTCGTGTATATACAGTATGGCCCAGGAAAGACGTAACTATACCTGAAAACCAGAGCAGAATCATTTATTTATGATTGGAATCATTTTTTAGGATTCGAAGACGTGATTCAAATCCTTTTTTATAGGAAATTCGTGATGCGAATTCGCTACACGGTTTTAAAAGGTTTCGGATTCGACTCCTTTATTACTTCGAATCATTTCCATATACTGACGATAAAATCTTGTAACATAAAACTATCTCAACAACCAAAAGATGACTTTTCTTTTATTTTATTTTAATGATCATATCGAACTTCAGCGTAGCCGAAATATTTATTTTATTGAAGTAGACTTACCTTAATTTTTATCCATGTAACGACTATGATACATTTTACCGAAGTTAACACCGAAAGTTTTTAACACAGAAGATACCGAAATCATCACAATTATGGAAGCAAAATTTGGTTCCTTAATGAATATGATAATGAGAATGCACAACGATATGAAAGACTAATTCCACTATTCGAGAAGTGGTTTTGCTGGAATATGCTATCTTACCTGGCTGTTCGGAATGTGTAGTGAAAGCGACGCTTGATGATTTCGAGGAAGCAGTAATTTTATTCGAACCAGTTCAAGACTGTCCACCACATGCAAAGGGAAGTTTACCAGCAAGAAAGAACCTTAACTCAATGCAGGGGAAACATGATGTTCGTCAAAATGATGAACTTAAAAAGTCATCCCAGCAAGTAAAAAAGGTGACAAGATTGGAACTTGCCAACCTGCCAGTACCATATTTACCTGTAGAACCTTGCTACCCTCAGGACCTCCCTAAGATACTTCAAGACGTGGTGATATCATCAAAATATTTACTGAATCAAGTGTAGTTGATTAAGGAAGACCTTCTGAGAAGAAATCAAGATGTTTTCTCTTTGTTTGACAGCGTCTTAGGAAAAACCAATGTAGTTCAGCATAGAATTAATACTGGTGACGCAGCGCCGATAAAACAGCCTCCAAGCCGAATTCCTTTGGCAAAGCGGCATGAAGTTGACCAGATGTTTGAGGATATGGAAAAACAAGACTTTCGCAGGCTTGATAATGTCACAAGGAAAGATAGCTTTCCCTTACCAAGAATTGACGATACCTTGGACGCTTTAACAAGCTCAAAATGGTTCTCGACTCTGGATCTGAAAAGTAATTATTGGCAAGTTAAACTTAATCCAGCCGATAAAGAAAAGACAGCGTTTTCTACTCGGACTGAACTGTGACAATTTAAAGTTATGCCTTTTGGATTATGCAACGCCCCAGCCACTTTTGAACGTTTAATGGAATTGACATTACATGGAATGACATGGGAAACTTGCCTAGTATATTTAGATCATTATTCTTGGAAAAACGTTTAAAGGTCATTTGAATAATATTGAAGCTGTTTTCCAGAAACTGAGAATGGCTGGCTTAAAACCCAGTCCTAAGAAGTGCCAGTTTTTCAAAACGAAGTGAACTATCTAGGCCATCTAATTACCGAACATGGAGTAAAAACCGATCCAGAGAAGACTGAAACCATTCAATTGGCTAGTACCGAAGGACAGACATGAACTAAGGAGTTTTCTGGGACTTTGTACATACTACAGACGATTCATAAAAGGTTTTGCTAATATCGCTAGACCGTTACATCGACTTCCTGAAAACAATCACAGTTATGTATGGACCGAAGAATGTGGAGAAGCATTTAACAGCTTGAAGAAAGCCTTGTGTAATCCCCCAGTATTGTCATATCCTGAGCCATCCCAGATGTTTATCGTAGACACCGATGCAAGCAATGCCGCTATTGGGGGTATTTTGTCACAAGTACAAAATGGCGAAGAAAAAGTAATAGCCTATTTCAGCAAGGTTCTTTCTAAACCTGAACCCAACTACTGTATGACAAGGAAAGAACTACTGGCTACTGTTAAAACATTGGAACACTTTCATAAGTACTTGTACGGGCAAAAATTCCTTTTAAGGACGGATCATGCATCACTCAAATGGTTGCTACAATTTAAGAATCCCGAAGGACAAATAGCCAGGTGATTGCAGCGACTACAGGAATATGACTTTAAAGTTGAACATCGCAAAGGGTTAAATCATAAAAATGCTGATGCTTTATCAAGAAGACCATGCCCAGAAAGTTGTAAACACTATAACAGACACGAGGAAAGAGAAGATCCTGACGATTTTCATTGCCGAAGAACAGCACTTCAACGCTCTCCAGAGTGGGACTCTAAAATGTTATGCAAAGATCAGCAAGAAGACCCAGATATTGGCCCTATAATTGCTATTCAAATAAAGCTGAAATTAGAAAATTCATCAAGACCTTGTTACCAAGAAATTGCAGCCAAATCCCAGAAATTTAAAGGATACTGGGCTTTATGGGACTCTATGGTGGTTAAAAAGAATCTGGGAAAGTTCTGTCGGCAAAAATAACAAATATCAAACTATTTTGCCTTCAAAAAGAATTCTTGAAGTGTTGCAAGCCGTACACAACGGTGTAAGCGGAGGACATTTTAGTGTTATGAAGACTCTTGAAAAAGTTCGAGAAAGGTTTTATTGGTTGGGAAGTTGTACAGATGTGAAAGATTGGTGCCGAACCTGCGAGGACTGCGCCGCCAGTCAAGGACCCCAAACTCGTACTCGTGGCAAAATGAAGCAGTACAACGTGGGAGCACCTTTCGAACGAATTGCCGTAGATGTAGCAGGACCATTTCCATTTAGTAAGTCCAGGAACCGGTTTGTGTTAGTAGCGATAGATTACTTCAGCAAATGGCCAGAAGTCTACGCAATACCCAATCAAGAAGCTATCACTCTCGCCGACGTACTATTTTATGAATGGATTTGCCGATATAGAATTCCAAGGGAAATACACTCCGACCAAGACAGGAACTTTGAATCCGATAATACATCGGATTCAAAATTCAAAAGCCTGTGCAGCCTATTAGGAATTCATAAGACAAGAACAACACCTCTTCATCCGCACTCAGATGGAATGGTTGAAAGATTTAATAGAACTTTGGAGAACTACCTGAAAATCCAAGTTATTGAACAACAAAAGGACTGGGATAAATGTATTCAACCATTTTTACTGGCCTCGCTCTGCAGTTCATGAATCCACTGGAAAAACACCTGCCAGTGTAATATTTGGATCTGATTTACAGCTTCCAGTCGACCTCTTGACTGGACGACCTCCTGACAATAATATAACTACTACCGATTATGCCAGCCAGGTTAGTAAACGCCTCAGAGAAATCCATGAAGAGGTCCGCCATAAATTACAGATAGAAAGAAGTCACGTTATGATCTACGAGCCAATCACACTAGATTTACAGTCGGTGAAAAAGTTTGGTTATACAATCCAAAAAGAACTATGCCGAAGTTGCAGAAATCATGGGAAGGACCGTATCGTGTGGTGACCCGACTGAATGACTTGGTATACCGGATTCAGAAGAGCTCTCCTGCAAAAATGAAAGTGGTGCACCTCCATCGACTAGCGCCTTACCAAGATACCGAAGATGTTTGATCGGGACGATCAACTCTGGGAAGGGGACAATGTTGCGAATTTAGCCCCAGTTCTAGGTTTGTAAAGTTTTAGGTGAATTTATTTATTATTTGCTATTTTAATAAAGTAGGCTTACCTTAATTTTTATCGATGTAACGACTATGATAGTGTCAAAAATCGTTCTCGAATGTTCTATTAGGATTAATTCTTCTCACCCTGTAGTATTTAGATTATTCTAGAAATTTCTAGATCATTCCATCCTTTTTTAAACGCTATATAAGCGCGCCGCGAGGCCACATTTTGATTCAGTTGTAACTGAGATTTCGAAGTGTTAAAAACCTGACATTGACAAGTTTAAAGTTACTTTAGTTACGATTGTTAAGTATCACCTTTGATACCTGTAACCTGCGTTTTGAGTAAAAGGAGTGCATTTAGAATCTACGTGTTTGTGTACCGGCCAATCCGGAACAATATGCACACAGCAATTAAGTTTTTTCAACTGGCTGTCAATCTGTATAATATTATTACATTCTGAATATATCAAAAATTGTTGGAACACATTTTGTAGGTAGGATCTGCCTGTACAGTTAAGGAATGTAGTGCAAATTAAGCTCTGACGGTTTATATAACAACTCAATAAAAAATTTACTTGGAACTGTACAATTTTTCAAAAATTGCTAGTTTAAAATGAAAATAACTCGAAAACCGTTGATCCAAGATCATATTAAAGATACATTTTTATGAAAATGCTTTTCAGGATATAAGCAAAAATCTATAAATAAATAAATAAAAAGGACATAGGTATTAAGACCGAATAATTTTGATACAGTAGTGTATCTATTCCGCTATTCCATCACTTAATATTGTAACGGAACAGCCTATAGCAATAGAATAGACTGAATAGAGTATATAATTTCTTAATTTATTGTTTCTCATGACAAATGCTAAACATGAGTTTTTCAAAGTTAAAGTAAAGTAAAGCTATCTAATATTAGCTTTGAGAGTTTTTAAACGCTAAGCAAAATAATAAATAACACTACTCAAACGCTATCTTTTAGATTGTACAGGCACTTAAATCTGTCAAGTTGCACTCGACGCGCGACGATACATACTTTAAAAGTTTAAGGTTATCATGTGGTCCTTTTTTCGTGGGAAGAAGTCTTTGCTCGCTTTCATTTAAGCTAAAGCTAATAATAATTGAAACATTTCATTTGGTTCGATTTAATTCTAATGAATTGTCAATTTACTATGTTAAAAATACAATAGAATATTTATAATAGACGGCGTTTCAAAAATCCCATGTTTTTTTTTTGGAAATCATTGTTCTAAAACAAGAGTTGGTCTGTGTCAAAGTTCTGGTTGTTACAGTTGATTTCCAATTCTTCTTTTGTGGTGGTTTATGGGGCTTTACGTGTACAGTGGGTTGTAAGAGTTGAAGATTTATCAAAGATATTTTATTTTCATTCTATGATTTATTTGGGAAGTAACTTTTACATGTTTTCGAAAGTTAATTTTATGGCTTATTTAAAGATTTTTGTTTTGTTTTCTTTTCTTTTGCACTAAGTTTGGGGATTTTAAGTAAATTCTGTCATTTTCTAGATTTAAATACTTAATTTTATTTTTGTACAGTAATTCACATCCTTTATTTTTGTTAATAGATCTTTAAGTTGTTTTTAAGAAACAAATATTTTATTTAAATAAACCACCTATTAACAATAGAAAATATCAACGTTGCAGATTGCTGTTGTTTGAGTTATATGTGGCCGCTGAATTGGTGAAATAAGATATTTAATTCATTTATACTAACAATTTATATTTGATAACACTGTAAAATACAATTTAGGAAGGAGCCTACAGAGTACCTTTGATTTGACTCAGCATATCTTAGTTAATTCCAGTAATGTGATAGGGTTGCCCGCTACGTCTCAAATAAATAAATAATTTCAAATATTATAAATCTCTGCTCTATAACCTTATCGGATTAACCCCTATAACATTTGGAAAAGATAGCTGAAACCCGTCCATAAAGGCTTTTGCATGTCAGGTACTTTATATTAGATATATTATATGTAATATAAAGTACCTAACAAGCAATAGACACAAACATTTGTGTTGTTAACAAACTTAAATTAAAAATGTAATAATAAATAATATATTTAATATTTATTTTCTATATCCATATATCATTTTATTTAGGCTCTAAATAATTATTTAATTTTTTAACACAGTTTGTATTAAAAAAACAAAAAGGAAATATAACAGTTTGGTTTTATTGCAGTATAAAATAAAACATAAAAAACTAAATGGGAATGTTAGATATTTTGTTTTTATATGGTAACATTTTTAAATAAGTTACTTATTGTTAATTTTATAAGTACTGCTTGTCTTAAGATGAATAGATAAGTTTAAAAGTAGATAAACACTAAACATTTTGTTATTTTACTAGTCCAAATAAATTCTGGGATTAATAAAAAGTAAAAATGTATTAAATTTAATTTAAGAACGAAAGATAAATAATAGCTTGACTTATAGAAAAACTAAGTATAAGCTATATAGCATTAATGCCCTATATACATTATTGTTTACATAAATTTATAACTTTGAGACTTAATTTGGAAGTGTTTTGGAAAGCGTAGTTACTTTCCGACGTTTCGCCTGCGATTGCACGGGGCATCTTCATGGGTTATCACTACACAAGATCAAAACACAAAAAATCAGTGTTTTGATCTCGTGCAGTGAAGATCCCTGAAGATGCCTCGTGCAATCACAGGCGAAACGTCGGAAAGTAATTCCAATTTGACACGGTCTGAACTCAAGAACCATGATTTCTTAATTGACTCCAGCCATGAAGCTTTCATACTATATTTTGATATTAACCACTTAACATCGTCATTTTCTGATAAAAATAATATTATAAAACTTATTATATTAATGAAAACCCACAACAACTGACGGATGTTGTTGATATATATACCAGTTTAGTGCAGATGTTTGTCTTGCATTGTTTGAACCTTTTGTGCTTCTTGAATTATGTTTAATCTAGCAACAGGCTATAGAAAGTACCATATAATAATACCAATAAATAAATCTTTGCTTTTGTCAAGTGTTTAGAATTTAGAGACTTACCTGCAGCGAACTTAGGGTAAGCTTTCCCTGGCTTAAATGCTTGTCCTTGGTTGGCCTCACAACGTTATCCGAAACCAATAATACTGCTGGACTCAACAATAACTGCAGCTCGGTTTGATCATATCTCTTTTTCATTTCAAATCCAAACCTTTCGACTAAAATCACCGGACATGGTGGATCTTTTTCTGTGCAATTCTAAAAATAAGAAATCAAACTGATTTATTTATAAACAAAAACTCAAGTTATTGAATTTTCAGTTAATATATTTGCAAAGATTCACACAAAATTAAACAGACAAATCATATTATAACTTTTTTAAGTTACAAAGTTTAAATTGATAATAATTAAAAGTTCTTTTTAATAAATAACTTTCGATACGATTATATTTAAAACCCTTTATCTTATTTAAATGCTTATAAAACCAATATAAAATTAAACTCTACTAAAATTTTTTGCAATTTGATTTTTTTATATGGTATGTAACTTTAATTTCTTTATATGTATAATTTCTGTGTAATAAACTCTAGCTGGGAATAAACAAATAAAATAAATACAAGAGACTTTGCTGTTTACAAGTTCCATAGACATCAAACCGTATCATGTAAGAGTAGATAGCCAAATTGTGTTTCAAAAGCTTATTTGTCTTGACATAATCAATACCACCAACCTTCCCCTACTACTGCAGCCAACCTGGGCCTTTTCGCCTAGTTGCCCTTCTAAATGTTACATGATTTTATCCATTCCAAATGGTGCAAATTCTCAAAAGACAAAAAAGATAATGATACGAGAAAAATAAGAGTAAAAAAAGCACGTCAAATAAAAAAATGAAAAATAAATAATGATGTAACAACACATTACATAATGATACAATTATAAGAGTTAAAACCATAGACATAATGAAACGAAAACCGAATTGTTTTGATTTTGAGAGCAATCATTGTCAAAATGGTTATGTACTTGTCAATTGAATCATCGTAAGTATCAAAAAAATAAAACAGTAGGTCAACTTCAATATTACAGACATCTTAAGAATTTTACTAAACATGCAATTTTAAGAGAAAAAATAACATACTTTAATCAAATGACTCTAAAAAAGGGACGAGAATTTTGGTCCACTGCTGATAAACTTAATTTATCGCGTAACAAAAAATTTAATGAACTACCGGAACAACTGATCAGTCCCTCAGATATACACGATTTTTTTCAAATAACCAATAACCTTACCAGATACGACTTCTGAGAAATTGATAAGATTTTACGAACACAATCGGCTCTCTGATAAAACATTTGAATTTCACAACAAAATTATCTCTTCTATATCTTCTAATGCTTTTCGCGAAGATGGTCTATCAATCAAGGATATAAACCTTTTTGCACAAATTCGTTAATTAATATCATAAATACATGTATTCTTGAGAACAAATACCCTTCATTATAGAAAAAAGCTATAATTAAACCAATTGCTAAAGTTGAAAACCCTAAGGACTTTACAGATCTGAGGCCCATCAGCATTCTACCAGCTGTGTCTAAGATAATTGAAAAGCACATTTCGATTCAACTCTCTCATTTTGCAGAAAACCAAAATATAATTCCTGAGTGCCAGTCGGGCTTTAGAAAAAGTTTTAGCACTTTTACTAAAGCTTAGTAAACATACTTAATAATATTCGTCAAAACGAAGAGAAAAAAAATAGTACCTGTATGGCTCTCTTAGACTTTAGCAAAGCATTTGATACCATAAATCATAGTATGTTATTGGCCAAGCGACGCTACTTTGGTCTATCAGAAAACGCTCTTGAATTTTTCAAAAATTATATCAATAATCGAGAAAGCCGAGTATTAATTAGTAAAGAATCGCGTAACCTAAGTTCAGATTTTCAACCAGTCACTCGGGGAGTGCCTCAAGGTTCCGTCTTATCTCCATTGTTATTTTCAATATATGTGGCAGACATGGACAAAGCCGTGAAACACGCGAGACTTCAACAATATGCGGACGATTCTCAAATATATTTACCAATTAACAACAATAACATCGACATAGTGCCTGAACTCCTAATTTCCGACCTAAAAAACATTGACAACTATGCAAAGGATCACAACTTAAAACTAAATGCTTCAAAATCTTATTTTTAACGCTAACAACAGTATCAGAAAAAATATTGAAAATAATCTAAATATACTTAAATAACAGCATAATTCCAATTGTCGATCATGCAAAAAATTTAGGCGTAACTTTTGACAGTGCAATTTCATTCGATTTACATGTAAAAATCAAAATAAAGGCAGCATATCTCCGTCTTATGAAATTATATAAATTTAAAAAAGTACTTCCCTAAAAACAAAAATATTTTTTGTGTGAAACTCTGGTATTATCATTGTTTGACTACGGAGATGTTTACGGGGATTCCTTATCATCTCGTACTAAACAAATGATACAGAAAATTCAAAACTCATGTATGAGATGTTCCTACAATATTCCTTATAGACACCATATTACCCCTTACTTAACTAATGAGAAGATATTAAACATGAACAATCGCAGGAAGTATCATATGTATTCTTTTATTTATCGCGTAATTAAGACATTCATGCCCAGTTATTTGTCAGCAAATTTTTTAACTTTTACACACACGCATAGTACTAGATACAATCAGCAGTTTGTAGTGCCGCAGCATAGAACTTCTGCCTTTCAGCGCTCTTTTGCATTTGTCGCTACTCAAATGTGGAATAAGTTATCGGAAGATGCAAAAAATCTTTGCCTTAAGGACTTTTCAAAACATGTTAAAACTAACTTATTATATGAACAACACTTACTATAGATTAGTTATCCAATATCCGATAGTAATTAAGTTCTATATTAGCTATGTATATACTCAATGTACCGTCTAAATTATTGTTGCTGTTGTGATTTATCTTTCTTAGTAGTAATCTGCCCGATTGTCCCATCCAACAAGACTTATTAACTCTATCTCCCACACCCCACCGCACTACGTCGGCCAGCTTTCGCCTTCTTCTCAACCTCTCGTTTGTCTCACTCCATAAACACATTTAAAGAATAAATAATTTACGAATATTTTTCCTTGCACGCTTGCACAATCATTTACATATATTTGTATTAATTGATTAATTATATATACTAATTATTAATATCGTTCATAAAGGTTTTTCTTTAGGGTAGCCTCACATCGTGCACCTTGCTGTCCAATTTGTGGAATAGGTTAAACAATTTTTTTATACCAATACCATATTATAAATTGGTGTATCTATTTGACAAATAAATGTTTTTTGAATTTAAATTGAATTGGTTGATCGGAAAAAGTGTTGTCAGCTATCTTAGTAGAATAAAATTTATACTCGTTAACAATATTAAAATTAAATTTTTAGGAGGTTCTAGTACTGTAATAATTATTCAAATTACTTGTTTTTAGTTTCCATACAAAGCCATTGCTTAAAAAAACGACAACACCGCTGCATTTTTCTCAAACGTAGCGTACGGACATTTACAAAAGTGATACACCAGTAAAGCCAGCAAAGTGGTGTTGTTTTGTCGAGTCAACACCTAACCTCATTGCTTTTGGGTGAATTCTGTAAGTCTTTAGAATATTTTTGGTAATTTTTGTACGAATACTCAGACATTATGGTGCGTAAGTGCGAAGTGTGCAAAAATTAGGATTATCTGAACCCTCGGAAAAGTTAAAAATGTATTATTCTTCTGTATTAATGGGCGTACACGGTGCGAGATTCTTCCTAATATTTTATTAATTTGTAAGTATGATTAATTACTTTAAGGGTTAATAGAACTTGTAAATTTTTTTCCTAAGCTACATATTCGTACATTCTGGGGCAAAACCGATGTATGTAAATATAAAAACACAGGTACCGTTGGGCCGCTAGACAAATACGTCAAAAGAAAAGGATGAAAAGTGAAATATTGTTTTGTGAATATGAATGCATTCAAGAAATATATTAAAATATTAAATTACCAAAACGAACTTGCTAGACACAGATATCAACATAGGCAGACTTTTCACGTCAAAGCTTCAAGCGTCATGGATTTGTTTTAAGGTTGTTATTATTGTCATTTTATATTGTTCATATTTGTTTTTTTATAAAGTCTTGGGCCGTTTAATCTTCAAATCAGCCCTTTTAGGATGAAAATTTTCTTGTATTTTTTGTGGCTGGTAAGTACTGTTATTAGTTAATAGTACTTCAATTTATAATTATTATTTATATTTATATCTATGCCCATAATGAATGTGACTTTTTTTGACAATTTAATCCACGAAATTTTTATTTCATATGAATAATAACGCATAGGTAAACATTCAATGGATCAACTGTATGCAGATCTCCTAAAATACGAGACGTACGTACCTTCTTTGTAGTCAGAACAAAGTAAACAAAAATAAACGAGCTTAGGTATACATTTTTATGCATAATGTAAAAAAACATATATTACGCATATGTCCATTGACATATTATATGTCAACGGTAGGAACAAATGAAGTCTATAATTATAAATTTACAGCGATTATGTCCGACAAGGATATATAACCAATCCGTTTAACTGCCTTTTTAATTACAAAGTGTTGAGTAGGAAAATGTTGGAAAGTGACGATTATAAACGTATACTAGTTGGTCAACAAATGCATTAAACCCATAATTTTTACGGTGATATCTTTCAAAAAATAGCTGCGACTGTCTTGTTCTCCTAATACGAACTAAAAGGAGACTGATGTAGCAGTATTTCACAGTTAATCCCCCCATTTACTAATTTGTGCAGGAAAACCAAAAGTACCTTTCTTCTCCGAAATTCAAGGTTTTATAGGCCACAAAGGGATATTAAATTTCGTTCTGACAGTTATATCTTATATTGCAAAGTACAGGGTTTTCCCGTATATTTCTCCACCCACCTAGAGAGTTTATTTGAATAGATACGGAAATGTAAATACAAAAGTTGTTGGGTTTTTTATGAAGATTTAGAATATTATATCATAAGTGCGAAAATATTATTGGAAATGTCAAATTTTGAAAGGTTGTCAGTTTTTTTAAATGAAACACCCTGTATATTAAATCATATTCTTGAAGATCTTTTTTTTTCTAATTTCAAATATATATACTTTTAATATATTCTGTAAATTAGGTTTGGATATATAAGCGTTTAAACGTTAAAGAAATGGTAAGGTAATTTGCCCTAAAACGTAGTGATGCATGGTCAAGACAATTGCAATGAACGACGCCTTTTTGACGTTTACCGGTCAGAAGTAATTATTTACGAGGAGCATTTTTAATATCTAATAGTTCTAATACGTTGGACGATGGGTTATTCGGAAGAAGAGAAATTCGACATGATAGAATTATTTTATTTACATGGTAAAAATGCATCGATGGCTCGTAACGAATATACTTCCTACTCGTCTGATTGTATGCCTGGTTCAAATCTTGTAATGGATTTTTCACCACTTCCATTACTGATTATTTTCAAATTTGACATGCATATACTTTCGGATATTAAAAATCCGAATTTTTCTAGTCAACGTTTAGAACTTCAAAATGGCGGTGCCAATACGGCCGACGAATTTTGTTACTTATGTAGTTTAAACTGAAAATTGGTGCCTAGGAAAATTTAAGAGTGTCAGCATTTAAAAATTCAAAATAGCGGTGCCAAAATGACAACGTCAACAGGTCGGACGGACGATTTTAACATTTGTGGGGATTATTTAAGAATGCACAATAAAAATCAAAATAGTGGCGCCAATATAGCGAACGAATTTTGTCATTTGTACAGATTTGGCTGAAATATCAGTACCTAGAAGTATTTAAGAAGAAAAGTTATGAAATTTTAGTCAATATTTGAGAATAAAAATTGGCAGACTAATTTTAAAATGTTTGCAGATTTAATTAAAATTCGGCATTTAGGGGTATTTAAGACTGCACATTATGAATTTTTGTCAACATTTTAAAAATTCAAAATTGTAATGCCAACATGGTGGCGGAATTTTAACATTTGTACAGATTTGGGAATACATATCATACATTTTTAGAAAATATTTCAAATATCAGACTAGGAGTGTCTAGATTGCGAGCGAATTTTAACATTTATACAGATTTAATTAAAAATCGATATTAAGTGTGCAATTTATACATTTTTAGTAATAAATATTCAAAATGGGGATGTCATCATTCAGTCAATCCGATAAGTACTTTTTTCAGATATTTTTAAACATTTAATTAGGCCACCGTTTTGTTCCCCCATTTTGAATTTGTCTCAACATTTTTACCAGTTCATCCCTATATAATATTTGATTTTTGAGCAAAATTTGAACATAATTGATGCAGTAGTTTTCTGTCTTGACTTTTATAATATTTGATTAGGCCGCCATTTTGGATTTGTAGTAAAACTTATCAGTTAATGGTCATGTCACACCTAATTTTTCTGCAAAATTTTGATAAAATGGATAAGTAGTTTTTTAGTAATATTTTTTTAACATTTCAATAGACCGCCATTTTGTTCAGGCATATTGTATTTTTACCAAAATGTAACCACGTGATCATCATATGACCTTTAGTTTTTTACCAAAACTTGAGGTAAATAGGACAAGCAGTTCTTGAGCTTTGTAGCGGACAGATATACAGACTAACCGACCGAACTAAGAAAACATGTTTTGTTGCAACTAGAATACTTTCCTCTTGCCAGGAAAGTAAAGAAAAGCGAGCGCTATAAGATAAGAATAGAATAGCCAATTGTCATATTGTTTTTCCATGTTAATAGCTAAACTTTAAAAAATAATAGATTGTTTTTTAATTTTCAATATCCTAAATCTTAAATGGTAACCAGTTTAGAACATGTTTACGAACAAATTTTTACTTTTAATTACCGAAAGAATCACCATTTAAATTCCTTTACCTGACAACACTTATATAAAAAATTGGCCCAACTCAAGTGAAAATTAAAAAAAAGTACATTTTTTTTAGCGTTAGACGCCCTTTAACTATTTTAGTATACCTAGTATAGATATATTCTATAATTATTTTAATTCTCTGATAAGAAAAACTATTGTAATGGTCAAAAAAATCACCTCAGAGTCTTTCATGTATCATTTTGCTTCTGAGGATTCTCACATGACCCCCGACGAAATAAACGTTCTATTATACTGAACCGTATTGGTCAATACGTCATGTGACCCAAAATAAGTGAATAAGGTATCTTCCATTAGACATGTCTCCTAGAAAAGGAAATCTTGCTGTTTACTTAGTGATGAAAAGAAAATTCCAAACTTAAACGCCTATTTTTTTACAAACTCACATTGCCGCACCATAGTTAGGTCAACTAAAGCGCCTAGTTTCGCAATGTCCAAGATAAAATAAATAAAAGTTATTTATTAAATATGTAAAAAATCAATGTTCTTCTAATGTTACCGCACCTTTAGAACGCTGCTTCTTGAAGTAAGGCAACATATAATTAGAAGATTTGAACAATATCAACAAATACACACTCATACATTAAAACACATGCAGTAGTGACGCTAAGAAAAGCTTGGTATCTAATAAAATATTTTTAAGCAAATTAATGTCTTTAATGTTAAAATTTATTGTAGTTCCACGACCCGCTATTGGTTTTTAAGCCACGCCGGTCACGTGACCGTGTAACAATCTTTACTGTAGGCCAGGGGTGCTCAAAGGGTCGATCGCGATCGACCAGTCTATCGCGAGTGCTTTTTGAGTAGATCTCGAGAAGAAAAAAATTTTTAATAAGTAGGTACTTAACTAAACTACAAAAATTTATTACGTAATAAAATAATACTCTGCTAGCGGCAAAAGGTGGCTTTATCAAAGGAACGCGCGGTACTTATTTTATTCTTGCCGCTTTTCTAGAAATTTCGGGCGCCGATATAAATGTTGCGCCTGCAGGAATTGGTGTCATTCTGAATTGCAACTTGAAGGCAATACTACGTCGATACAAAGTTTATTATTAAATAGTACAAAATGAGTGCAGCGAAGAAATCTAAAACGTATCATTTTAATAACGATTGGGAGGAAGAATTTTTGTTTTGTATGGTGAAGGATAAGTGCATTTGTCTTATTTGTCGTGCGTCAGTTGCAATACCTAAGCTTGGTAACTTAGAGAGGCATCATAAAACGGTTCATAAAAACTATGAAAAGGATTTTCCGCCACAGAGTGAATTAAGAAAACGAAAAGTACGTGATTTGATATCTTGTTTGAAAAAAGAACAAACCATGTTCACAAGACCAGCCAAACAATCAAAAGCTGCTACGATTGCGTCATTTAAAATATCTCATATATTGGCGAAACACAAGAAACCATTCGAAGATGGATCGGTTGTGAAGGAAGCATTTATTGAGGCGGGTGAGACTTTATTTGGAGATTTTAAAAATAAAACAGAAATCATGTCTGCTATTAGAGAACTTCAGTTATCTCGTCCGACTGTCACAAGGCGTATTGAAGTTATGAGTCAGGACATGGCAGATAAACTAAAAAATGATATCATGGAATGTACATACTTTTCTTTACGGTTCGACGAATCCACCGATATGACAGACACTGCCCAGCTGTGTATTTTTATTCGGATGGTATTCAATGAGATGTTGGCTAAGGAAGAATTTTTGACAATCATTCCTCTGAAGGGGTAGACCCGTGGCGAAGATACATATGACGTTTTCTTCAATTTTGTAAAAAACTACAAGCTACCAATATATAAATTAGTGTGCATTACAACCGATGGAGCACCAGCAATGACTGGAAACAAAAACGGTTTTGTGGCATTGTGTCGAGCTGATGAAGATTTCCCTTCATTTTTTTCAATCCATTGCATTATACATCAACAAGTTTTGTGTTCAAAAGTTTTAAACACGGAGGAAATTATGGGCATTGCAACAAAAATTGTGAATTCCATCCGTGCACGTAGCTTGCAACGGCGGCTCTTTAAGTTGCAGTTGGAAGATAGGGAGTCAGCTGAACACACTGATTTAGTTCTTCACACGGACGTCAGGTGGTTGAGTAGCAGAAAATTCTTAGAAAGGTTTCAAGAATTATGGACCGAAATAACAGCTTTTCTAGACGAAAGAGGTGATGACACTCAGATGTTGAAAAACGAAAAATGGCTGACTGATTTGGCATTTTTGACTGACATCACAATGCACTTAAACACCATTAACTTGGAGCTTCAAGGTAAAGGAAAAACTGTTATTGAGATGATTAGCGCAGTAAACGCATTCAAAAGTAAATTGCAACTCATGATAGATCAACTGAAAAGAAAGGATCTGAAACATTTTCCGTCTTTGAAAGCAAGGATTCCTCAGTTGAATTATGATACATATGAGGCTGAATTATCAAATATTTTGGGACAATTCGAAATGCGTTTTTATGATTGTAGTAAATTGGCAAATGTAGCATCATTTATCAGTTATCCTTTTTCATGTAAAAACATTGAGGAATTAGCTACTGAAATAGCAAGTCAGTTTAATTTGAACTCATGTTCTGTTGAAAATGAGTTGGTGCAGATTATATCAGATATACATGTCAAAGTTACAGCATCTGATACAAATTTCTGGGCTTTTATATCTGAAGATAAATATCCGAATCTAAGGCAAATCGCCCTTCAACTGACAGCAACGTTTGGGTCAACTTGCATATCGCAATCGACTAACTGACGATCATATGTCATCATGTTTGCTATTAGCACTCAGTGGTTACGTACCATCTTATGAAAAGTATGCTGAGGATATGCAGTGCCACGCTTCAACATCCAAAGTCACTCCTTAGTTAAGTTTAACACCATATGTAACTCTTTTTTTATGTAACAACCAATAAACTCGCAATTTTGAATAACTATGAGTTTTTTCATTGATATTGTAGAGAAGAACCTAACTAAATCTAACCCAAACCTTGACTAAAATAATGTATATTGTGAGAAAAGCTAATATCTATATATGCTACGGTATACCCTACCTAGGTAGGTAGGTAGGGTGTATGTATCGTGTATGTACGACAACCCTGCATCACACATACTTGCAGCCTCTCAGAGTCGATCGTAAGTAGTCTAAAAATATTGAGGTAGGTCGCCAGCTGTTCAAGTTTGAGCAGCCCTGCTGTAGACTATTATATTTTTTTACTATAAGGATCCCTTGTCAATGAAAGTGGGATGGTCTAATACGTGGAGTTGTCGATCGGGTTTGCCATATCTAACTAAAACTCTTGCTACTGCTGTAATCTGATCTGAGGCTTTGGATATTTTAGTTTGTATTTTACTATTTTGCAATAAAAGTAATTTCTTTATATTGCTTAGAAACTAATACTGGAAACACATTACTATTCTTTGTATGAAAATTTTATTGCATCATGTTTAAACATATTCACCGTAATATAAATTGGTATAAACATTGGAGTTCCTGACTAGGCTTGGCATCGTCGTACGATCGACCTTATACTGTGAGGTAATCTTGGCTGTGGCTAAATATGTAAATAATGAACTCTATTTTTATTCTTACTCTAAGGTGAAAATAGTTACAGAAACATTACTCAGTTTTTCAAAATACCATTTTTATCTATCAACATTCAGCAAAGTTTATAACCAGGTAGAACCTGCCAATCTAACAGAATTCGCATTTTTTAACTACAGCTACTTATGTGGGATCACAGCTTGAAGCATTATATTTTGAATTTCAAAAGGCATTTTACATGGTCAATCACTATAAAGTGATTTGCACAGATTGAACTCTTATAAAATATCTGATTGAGTTGGATGAAAGATCTGTTACAGCCTAATATGTTAAATGTATATAATATTGTGTTATAATATTTACATGTTGTTTGACATTATATTTATGTATGACATAAATAGTACAATTGGGCTTTATGTCTTTGATATAATAGTTATGTAAAATAAACAATATGAAAATAAATAATCAGCCCACCCTGCAGTAAATCCAGGCAGGAACAACCAAAGAAGGTGGTATTTGTAGAATAAACACTGACAGTCCATGTCAAGTGAGGCAAGCTAAACTCTCTTTTGATGTTTAAATTACCAATCAGTGTGCTATATGAATAGGAGAAAAATATTTTCTGTATTTTGTATAAATAACCCAACTTCTTAATGATTGCAATGGCAATTGATGAAATATAATCATGTTACATACTGTTCGAAATAAATTGAACTTACTTTCAACAAATGAGCTTGTACATCATGCATAATAATAGAAACATCTACTTCCAACGGTCGGTAATACCGATGATCGAAATCTTCTCTAAGTTCTAATGGAATGTTTGCGCTGCTATCTTCAGACTTTAACTCGGTGCTAGAACCGCTTTCACTCGCCTGCATCTGTTGCATATCAGTGAACGTCTGATCCTCACCAAATATATTTTCCTTAAACAAATATACGATATCACTTTTTGTTTTAGACATGAACGGCCAGCAATAACATATTTATTATCACCCACAGCTTATACCTACCTTAAAATTCATAAAGTTCTTCAAAGCTGTCCCATATAATAGGACGACAGAAGGGCCTATCTCCAATTCTACGCTGACAGTATCTGCTTTTAAAGTTGTTGGATCAAACTTTGGATTACGTTCAAGGGACCTTAAAGACAGTGCTTGTTAATCTTTCAACTTTTTTGGATTCCTTGAAAAATTCTAGGTATATTTCATGTATAATATCCTATACCTAAGTTGAACTGTTTTTGAGATATTTTGAATTTTATGTAAAAAATGACGTTTGCAGGTCTAGACATAACTATAAATATCTGCTTATCGAAGTTTCTATTATTTATTTGCGGTTGGCTTCCTTGTCCAAAAGGGAACACTTTAGTGGCCTGTGCTGATATTTTTATAATAAATAAATATAGGGTGATCAAAAACTGACATTATAAATAAAAAATCGTTAAAAGTTACTTTTTTCAAACGGAAACCCCCAATTTTTATAATTGTATCTTATCTAACACTTAAAATAAGGGCCACTTTGTATAAAGTTGTCTATTCCAAAAATTTGTAGTTTTTGAGTTATTGCCAATTGACATTTTTTATTCTAATAATGCCAGACGGCTTCTAAGTTTTCTTGTTAGTTAACCATGATAGGGAGGCCTGGCGAGAACAAAACCAATTGGTTAATATAGAAACGTAATATTTATTGTCGTTTGACAATTACCTACTAAAATATTATTTATTTATTATAGTAATTATAATAATTATTAAACTAATAATCATGCCGGGGTGATTAAATTACACACACGAGGATTATTTGAATTTGTTTATTATCTATGGGGACTCTAACAGAGTTGTAACAAGAACATGCCAGATATGTGCTGATAGATATCCAGATAAACAGAAACCGTCACCGAACAGCGTTAAACAAATGTTGGAAAACTATAAATATTTTGGAAACGTCAATGCAAAAATGAATAAGAGGAAGCCCATTGTTGATAATGAAAATGTCGAGATTGCAATTCTGGGATATTTTGCAGCATATCCTAGTAACATCCCTACATCCCTAAGAAACGTGGCAAGACAATCAGGAATCTCGAGGAACTCAGTGCATAGGATTCTGTTAAAACATAACTTCCAACCTTATTTAATATCATTGGTTCAACATCTAAAAGACACTGATTTGCCAAAAAGAGTACAGTTTTGCGAGTTTATTTTAACAATGATACAAGATAACCCAAGATTTTTGGCCAGTATAATTTGGACCGATGAAGCAAAATTTACTAAAAATGGCCTTTTCAATAGACATAATTCCCATTTTTGGAGTGATTCGAATCCTTATGCAGTAAGATCGCGGAACTTTCAAGAATCCTGTCAATTTAATGTTTTGTGAAGTAATGAACGATGGAATAATAAAACTGAATTTTTACGAAGAAAATTTGAATGGTAAGTTATACATTGCCTAAACACAAGGACTTTTTTGATGAAAAATAATCCATTTAGGTAATATTACAATAATTTTTTTATCAATTTAGCGTCAATCCAAAATTAGATAAATCATTTAGTAAATATTTTTACATAAATAAATTAAATTAAATTATTTATACAGGTCACACTACACTACTTCATACAAATACTGGTTCACATACCATAACACATCATATCTAAAAAAATATATCGTCCCAAGTTTTATAGGAAAGTTATCTCTAGTTAGATATTTACAAGCTATTTATACAGGGTACTTTAGAAAGTCATAAAATTCTAAACCTTCTTTTTTTATTGAGCACTCTTTAGATTAACTTAATTGAATTTTGATGTATTTAGTTTCTTCTTAAATCAATAAATCGATGAATATTATCAAAGCATTTCTTTCCGTAAAATTATGTCTATAAACTTTTGTAGGAGAAAGATATCCGAATATTCTTGAAGAGTTGGACAACGAATATTTAATTTACCTTTGGCAGAACATAGTCAAATTTTCTACCAGCACGATGGCGCCCCACCACATAGAACCGTTGCAGTTACTAACTTTTTACAAGCTACGTTTTACGACAAGTGGATTGCCAACAATGGACCTTTCCTGTGGCCTCCTCGTTCCCCCGATCTGACAGTCTTAGACTATTTTTTATGGGGAACGATAAAAGGAATCGTTTATTTTAATCCAGTAACAACGAAAGAGGACTGTATGGCAAGGGAAAGGGACGCGTTCTAAAGTTTATCCCCAGCTTCAATTAGAGCGGCCACCCACGAGGGATTTATTCGGAGATGCGAAAAATGTTTGGAAGTATAAGGTGGACATTTTCAAAAAAAATGAAAATTCTTTTATCAAATTCAGTGTGTCAAATAAGTAACTGGCAACCAGAATATAAAAATGCACCATAGATATTTTGTACAGTCAAAAGCAAGCATCCATATTTACTAAAGAGGTTTACGTTTAGATAAGGTCTAACTTGTCAGTTAGACAGGTTTAAAATGTCATATACAATTCATTTTTCTAAATGCTGCAATTGATAAAATGACAGTGACATAAGCAAGACATAACTGGGGACCTAACAGTTTTAAGAGCCATGACGATTAACTATTATTTTATCCATAAATATAAATCCAGCAGTAAAAGTTTTGAAAAAATATGCTGCTAACAACGTTAATTTTCGAATAGCCCGATATTCTGCTGGAAATCTTCATTTTGTTTTGTAACCTTTAGCGACAATCGACGTATTTCCATCCTTCATGGAGTTTAAGTGTCTGCTCCTAATAAAGGAAAATCCAATTAGTGGCTAAATTTACATACCATCATTTACATAGGATAATCAAACAGAAAAAGAAATCCAGCCGACAAGCTTCTCAGATTCCAAGGAGTAACTAACATCTTTAATAATAAGTATGTTTCCTTGGCAACTACAGCCTACTTGTTTGTTTGATATTTTGACTCGAATTCGTCTCGTCAAGACACATTTAAACTCGTATTCAAACTTTGGTTTTGCTGTCTTTCTATATAAATAACTACTTCAATTAAATATAATTAAAATAAGATAACCACGAAAGATCTCAGTTATAATTATAAAATATATAATCATAAAATTCATATATATTTTTTTAATGCCACGGTATTTTATATTAAATGATATATCTGCCTAAACCTTCAACATACTACTTTTACTATTGATAAATTAATATTCAAATAAGTGTCTTACCTTTTACGCTTCTTCCTGTGGTGCGGAAATCGCATAGGTGATAGTAATATTTCTTCTTTGACTGGAGTAGATATATCAGCTTGTGGCTGAGGTCCCAAAGGAGGGCAGGGATGATACACGTAAGTTATATTTATTGCCCCTAAAAATTATAAGTACGATATAACCTTCTGCCGAAAATGAAGCAATATCACATACAAAATCTTAGGAATGCTATGCAGGGTGCTGCAAATTCATTGGCATTCCAAAACCGTAAGAGATACAATGATGATGTTGAGACCTCGAAGACGAAACGAGGGATTTTAAAACTGAGTGCACCATCTTGTAGAGGAGGAAAAGTAGCTAATAACAATGCAAAATTTATTTTGTAATACCTTTTCAATTGCACCCTCAAAAACAAATTTTTAAAAAAACGATTTTCGGCTTTTTTGCGGATATCTTCGGAAGTAGGCGGAATTTTTCAACTTTGATATTATTTGACATTAGCTTGAGGAACTTTGTCCTAATTTAACCAAACACTTATCACTTATGGCTTTTGAGATGCCAATGTTATCCCTTTGAATTTATAACACCATTTCTACTGATTGGGATTTTGTATAAACTGTGTAAACAAACCAAATTTATTTTTCAAGTGTTTACTCCACTTTTACACGCAAGTTACATCTAATATTATATTTATTTATTTAAACTTGCATACATTTTGTAAACATTTTTACATATAATTTTAAAAATACATAATAAATATCTCCCCTAATTGTTTATTGTTTATTGCACGTAGGTGACTGAACACCCCTATGTGACATAGGCAACATACTTTTAATAAATAATTAGGCTTTTGTATTTACAAACCAATACCTAAAACATAATGAAAATAAAAAATTGAAGGAATTATTATTATTATTAAATATTCACGAGGCCCTTCGAAAACGAACTAGAAGGCATAACTGCCATGAAAAGACCTTGTAGAAAAAAACCTGTAACACGTCAAGCTTCGTTGTCAGGGAGACAACTTTTGACGCAAAAATCACAGCCCAAACTTCACCCACCTAAGAGGGAGTATCTTCCCCTAATTTTTTTCAAATAGGAAGGAGATTAAGTGAAATGTCATTCGAAAAAGTTTTTGATCCCCCTACATTGGCTCTTCGTTTTTGTAATCCGGTCAATTAATTTAGAAGCAACGAAACTTAAAAGGGCATTGTTCGTAGCTTTTGAAGGCAAAAATTGGGTTTTTGCCTGCCAAAAGTTTGAATCTAGTAAGATAGGAACATTAGTTGCTGAATAGCAGTCTTGTGACTAGTGTTTTTAAAGTGTTTGTAAGTTAAACATTTCAATTGCCTCATGGTGTACACTATTACACAGAGTGAAAATGATTGAACTTTATTCTAAAAATAACCAATGTGGGAACATAGCCGAAGTGCTATTTAATCAGCGGCATGCCGATAAGCATGTGTCGGGTAAAACTGTACGTGAATTGGTAGCGAAGTGTTGGGTCAAGTTGCAATGAACAATACGCTAAGTACAATTGGCTATTGTAATGGGCGCCACTCATAAGCGTGTTTTTCGGGTGAGTGTACTTTTTTTTTTAATGGTCAGGTTAATTGTCACAACTGTCGTTACTGGGCCGATTCCAATCCCAGGGTATTTCACGAGGTACACAAACATAAAACCCCAAAAATTAAACGTATAGGCTGGTATTTTTCGACATTGCCTTGTTGGTCCTTTTTTTTCTTCTGAAAATTTGACAGGTGATGTGTATTTTGTTTTCCTTCAAAATGCCACTCACTCAGCTTTAACTGACATCATAGACCACAATGCTGCATACATTGAAGAAATAGTATTCCAACAGGGGCGCAATTGAGTGACCTCCGCGATCACTCGATTCAAGTCCTATGGATTTCTTTCTATGAGGACTCATTAAAAGCAAAGTTTATGGTACTCCACCAAATACACTGGAGGGCAGAATGTACACCACTACTACCACCTCAAGTGCTGCAGAATGTACGACACCACTTTGAAGATAATCTGTATCACTGTATGGAGGTTGGTGATCAATATGATTAACATTTACTTCGTTAATACGGTAAGTTTTTACGTAAAATCCATTTAATTTTTGCATTTTTCGGCAAATGTAATAAACTTTATTAATTATTAATGCACTTTTAAGGCTTCATAGCTTCTAAATGAGTTGAACGAATTTCAAAAACGGAAGCGGTAACGTATGGGACATCACAAACCCTTTCCAATGCTGTTCACCTAACCCCCTTCCTCTTTGACACATTTTACATATCTCTGCTTAGGAGGGTGAAGTTTGGGTTATGATTTTTGCGTCAAAAGTTTTCCCCTTGTCAGCCAAGCATGAGGTATGTCAGGTTTTTTTTCGGCAAGATCTTTTCCTGACAGTTATGCCTTCAGGTACGTTTTCGACCCTGTAGAAATCCTACACTGCTAACTGTTTTTATTTCTTTTGCAGCAGTTTCAGGCAGCAAATTATTAAACATTTTGTTCCTAAACAACTTTAAATCTCCGACTATATTGTTGTCGCTTTGGGGATTTTTATAACTTTTTTTTCTTGTTAAATGATCATGATATTATATTAAATATATATGTATATATATATATATATATATATATATATATATAAATATGTATATATATATATATATATATGTATATATATATATGTATATATATATGTATATATATATATATATATGTATATATATATATATATATATACAGGGTGATTCACGTTGAGTGTCCTATTAAAAGTTCTGGAGAACTATAAAAGGGATTTTTTTCAAATTCGGCATACGGACATAATAGGTAATAATCTATATTTTAAAAATATTTTCGCAAGTGTAGCGTTGCCACATCTCTCCGAAACCAATAGCAACATTGAAATTTCAAATAGAACATCCTATATTTTATTGCAGTTTCTGATTCTACGCAACATCTTCCTATACTTACCTCCTACCATTTTCTCTAAAAAAATTAATTTATGATTTTTTTTTAGAAATTCACCACGTTAATAAAATTCCATATTTACCTGCGTAAGCGAGATAATTACTAGATTTTTTTTCTGGGTTAGAGAGTGCATATATTTAAAATAACTATATGTTAGAATAGTGATATATCATACAGGGTGTCGTATAAAAAGGGCATTTTTATCGAAATTTAGTAATGGTGAAAACTCATTTATTTTAAATACAACACCCTGTATTTTATGGTATCTTCGAATAAACCAATACCTTACCTACAATATTTCCATATATGTTTCTCTTCCCACCTCCCACCATTTTTTAGATACGAGCCAACTTTGAATATTTTCCTGTTTTCAAAGACCATCCACAACAAAAGCACCCGCCTCGGCACCTGCTTAGCAAATCACTTAACTGGTTAGGTAATGTAAGGTTTTATTTACCTCGTACTGACAAATATTTGAAATAAACAGACAGTTTTAAATACGGTGATTAATCCGATCAAGCATCAATTAGAAGTGCTGAAATAGATAGGACTTTCATATTCAACAATTCAACGTATTCTAAGCAAACATAACATTCAACCATTTAAATTTATCACCCAGCAAGGCCTTTTACCAGAAGATTTTCAGAGATGTACTGAATTTTGCGAAATAGTTCTAACTAAAATTGAGGAAGACCCACTATTTTTGAAAAAAATTATTTGGACTGACGAGTCGAAATTTACGAGGGAAGGAATATTTAATAGACGAAATAGTCATTTTTGGGCGGCTGAAAACCCAAAATTGGTTATAGAACGAAGATTTCAGTTTCAATTCGGGTTTAATGTTTTTTGCTTACTGATGGACAATAAATTTGCTTATTGTATCTACGATGAAATTTTAACTTCGAATAAATATCTGGATATTTTAAGAACTATAGTTAATGAGTTTTTGGATGAGTTACCACTACAATTATTGATTTCTTGCTGGTACCAATTGGATGGGGCTCCTGCACATTGCAGCAATAAAGTGAGTCAAGAATTATATGGAATGTTCGAAGATAGGTGGTTCAGACGTTTGGGACCATGGGATTGGCCACCTCGGTCTCCGGACCTAACTCCCCTAGATTCTTACCTTTGGGGAACCATCAAAGAGCGAGTGTATGTAGGAAATCCAATACAAAATCTCCAGGATCTGGAAAATCGAGTACGTCGAGCTTTTGACGAATTAAATCCTGAGGAAATATGAAGTGCAACAACAAGAAACCAATTAACATGTTTGCACGAATGCCTTAATGCGAATGGTGGCCATTTTAAGCAATTTAACAATTAGTTATCTTTCTTTTGCTAAAAATGAACGATTATGTATTATTTGTTTGTTTAATTATCACTTATAATATCTAACACCTTTAGGTTACAAATTGTATTTAAAAAAATATATTTTGGATTAATCACCGTATTTAAAACTGTCTGTTTATTTCAAATATTTGTCAGTACGAGGTAAATAAAACCTTACATTGCCTAACCAGTTAAGTGATTCGCTAAGCAGGTGCCGAGGCGGGTGCTTTTGTTGTGGATGGTCTTTGAAAACAGGAAAATATTCAAAGTTGGCTCGTATCTAAAAAATGGTGGGAGATGGGTATAGAAACATATATGGAAATATTGTAGGTAAGGTATTGGTTTATTCGAAGATAGCATAAAATACAGGGTGTTGTATCTAAAATAAATGAGTTTTCACCATTACTAAATTTCGATAAAAATGCCCTTTTTATACGACACCCTGTATGATATATCACTATTCTAACATATAGTTATTTTAAATATATGCACTCTCTAACCCAGAAAAAAAATCTAGTAATTATCTCGCTTACGCAGGTAAATATGGAATTTTATTAGCGTGGTGATTTTCTAAAAAAAAATCATAAATTAATTTTTTTAGAGAAAATGGTAGGAGATAAGTATAGGAAGATGTTAACAAAAGTTACTTAAAATCGTGCGTAGAATCAGAAACTGCAATAAAATATAGGGTGTTCTATTTGAAATTTCAATGTTGCTATTGGTTTCGGAGAGATGTGGCAACGCTGCACTTGCGAAAATATTTTTAAAATATAGATTATTACCTATTATGTCCGTATGCCGAATTTGAAAAAAATCACCCTATATATATATATATATATATATATATATATATATATATATATATATATATATATATATATATATATATATATATATATATATACAATATATATATATATATACCGGGTGTTCAGTTAAGGGCGTACACTATCTATATCTCAAGAACCCTTGACTGCAGCCAATTGGAAAAAAAAATTCATGACTAAAATGGCAACGAGGAATCGTCCAAAAATATTTTTAACTTTGCAAATTGGCCGTAAGGGGGCGCAACTGTCAAAATGAAAATACAAATTTAAAATTTGAGCAAAATTACTAAATTAAAATATAAGTTTTATAACGTCATTGGAAAGCTGAGTCAATTTTCTATGAATTCGCTTTAAGCCAAATTTTCATTGGGTTAATAATAAGGGTGGGGGAAACAAATGTGTGTTGTCATATTTAAATCGCTATATCTTGTACACTTCTTAACCAATTTTAATGAACAAGGTGTCATATGAAAGATAATTTTTACATCTCTTAATGGACTTCTGCAGTGATATAAATTAGATTTAAAAAAAGAAGTCAGATGGCGCTATCCAATGTGGTTAGAGTTTTCTTGAAATTTTTCTAAAATTTCAAATGGATCGGTATGCTTTACCTTATAAATTATAAAAGTGAATTATAAAATCTACATTTTAGCGAAAACCGCATATCGAAATCTTTATTCGTTTCGGAGTTGTTGCTAAATAACTGGTGATAAAAGAAGCAAAAACAAAAAAATCGAGTTTTATGAAGTTAGTATGTGACAAATAAATGATATTATGGAATTAATTAAAGCATGTTAAAGGTTTACTTAATAACCAGATTAAAAAATCTTAATTGAACTAATTGTAAGCAATGTCATACCATGAGGTATTGCGTTCTTATTTCTTATTTGCCTCCTTGTACTGTCACAGTAAGCCGTGAAAAACAACAGACACATTGCGCCTCGTTGTCATGGCAATAAAAGCAGTAACTGTCATTTTGGTTTGTTTATTGTCTTGTGAAAGAAAGTTTACTTCTTGTTTCCGTTACTAAAGTAAAAATGCCGTTTACAAATGAAGAGGCATTTGATATGTTAGGTGTGTATTTTGAGTGCTTTCGAAATGCAGCCAGAGCTTCAAGGGAGTATGCTTTGCAGTACCCTAATCGGACGCATCATTCCAGGCACGTGTTTACTCGTTTGGCAAGACGACTCAGAGAAACTGGCAGAGTTCAACCAACTTCGACTCAAATAAGGCATCGCAGAGTCAAAAATGAGACGAATATCATAAACGTTTTAGCTTATATCAATGTTGATCCACATGCTAGTATTCGCGAAATTTCTAGGGACTTGGGACTTTCAGTTGGCTCCATTCATAAAATTTTGATGGATTTTAACATGCATCCATATCATATTGTTTTGCACCAGGCTTTACTAGACTTGGATTTCGACAATCGCTTAAATTATTGTCATTGGCTTCTCAACATGATAAGGGAAGATCGCCGTTTTTTGGATAAAGTACTATGGACAGATGAAGCCTCATTTACCAGCAATGGTAGAGTAAACTTGCACAACATGCATTACTGGTGTGATAATAATCCTCATTGGATGCGTGAAGTCGACCATCAACATCGTTGGACAGTGAATGTATGGTGCGGAATTGTTGAAGGAAAGATTATCGGGCCTTTTATCTTTGATAGGACTCTAAATGGTGAATTATACCTTCAATTTTTAATTAATGAGCTGCCACAGTTATTAGAAAACGTGACCCTCGCGACAAGAAGAAATTTGTGGTTTCAACACGATGGATGTCCTGCCCATTTTTCAAACCAAGTGCGTCACTACCTTGACCAGCAGTTCCCTTTCCGGTGGATTGGAAGAGGAAGTTTATTTCTTTGGCCAGCCAGGTCACCGGACTTAACTTGTCTCGATTTTTATTTATGGGGAAGAATAAAAGATCTCGTTTACAAAACTCGACCAACAACGCGAGAAAATATGATCGAGAGAATTAGAACGGCTATAAACAGCATATCCGTGGCGGAAATTAAAACTGCTGTCTCGTCAACACAACAAAGGCTGTACCGCTGTATTCAGAATGATGGAAAACATTTTGAACATATCCCATAAATGCCTAATTTTTCTGAAAATTTTGTTCTTGTTCTTGTTACTCGTTACCTGTTTCTTCGTATTTTTGCCACGAAGGTTTTTCATACGTTACTCGTTATGTTATTCTGCTTTGTTATGGCCCGTTGGCCTTTAAACACGCTCCAAATTTTAATAGTCTGCTAAAGTTTGGACCAGTCCAAAGCCTGGATAAAGTGTGATGGAAGGCAAATAAAAATATTACTACTTACAATTAGTTCAATTAAGATTTTTTAATCTGGTTATTAAGTAAACCTTCAACATGCTTTAATTAATTCCATAATATCATTTATTTGTCAGATACTAACTTCATAAAACTCGATTTTTTTGTTTTTGCTTCTTTTATCACCAGTTATTTAGCAACAACTCCGAAACGAATAAAGATTTCGATATGCGGTTTTCGCCAAAATGTAGATTTTATAATTCACTTTTATAATTTATAAGGTAAAGCATACCGATCCATTTGAAATTTTAGAAAAATTTCAAGAAAACTCTAACCACATTGGATAGCGCCATCTGACTTCTTTTTTTAAAACTAATTTATATCACTGCAGAAGTCCATTAAGAGATGTAAAAATTATCTTTCATATGACACCTTGTTCATTAAAATTGGTTAAGAAGTGTACAAGATATAGCGATTTAAATATGACAACACAAATTTGTTTCCCCCACCCTTATTATTAACCCAATGAAAATTTGGCTTAAAGCGAATTCATAGAAAATTGACTCAGCTTTCCAATGACGTTATAAAACTTATATCTTAATTTAGTAATTTTGCTCAAATTTTAAATTTGTATTTTCATTTTGACAGTTGCGCCCCCTTACGGCCAATTTGCAAAGTTAAAAATATTTTTGGACGATTCCTCGTTGCCATTTTAGTCATGAATTTTTTTTCCAATTGGCTGCAGTCAAGGGTTCTTGAGATATAGATAGTGTACGCCCTTAACTGAACACCCGGTATATATATATATATATATATATATATATATATATATATACACACACATGCTAAAGATGCAAAAAGACCTGATGTTCACTAGAATACAATTGGATGGTTGGGTATAATTTTTTTTTGGAATATTATTTTAGTATATAGTTTCGTGTTACATTCAATTGTTCTAGTAAATTATCATATAGACCACACCTAAATTATGATGATTCCATACATTAAAATTGATTCTAATAATGACTTGTAAATTGTTATTAATAATTTTTTTATAATTATTTATCTTAATTGATAAATTTTCCCAATTGTCAAATGCAATTTTTTAATGTAAGAACTTGTGCTTCCCATTTTAAAAAGTTATCAATAATGAAACCTAAATATTTTATTCATTAATTTCACGTTCAAAGCCTTCTACAGAAATTCTTGAAAATTCGTTTTCATTATTGCCACTGACATTAATATTTTTTAAGAAAAATGATTTTCAATGATTTTTTAGAAAAGAAATTTATTTTTGAATTCCCCATTCAATTTGAAGGATAAGAAAAAAATTAAAAACCATTGCATTGTCCAAGAAAATTAATGTAAAGAGCATCTTGTTTTTACAATCTTTTTAATAATGATGAATTATTCAAATGTGGAAATGACGGAAATTTGTGTAAGGCCTCGCCGACGACATATGCAGAGCAAACCAGACATATTTATCACCCGAAATACCGTAATCGCGCTTTGCCAGAGAGTATAAAGTTCAGCAATTACTTTTATTTTTAAATAAAAGTAGTCAAATATTTTTAAATTAAATTAACTTACAAAATGAATAAATACAAATAGTTATCAACTGTGTCAAGAGAGCCAACTTTTACAATAGTTTTTAAAATATTATAAATATAAAAGTGTTAATTAATTTTTATATGATTCTTATATCTAAGATGAAAGATCTTCTTTAGATTTAGACAGACATTAATATACAGCATTCCAGAACAGATTTTTGTACTCTTCTTACAACTTAAGTCTTGAATGTTATCATAAATATAAGCAGGCCTATATTTATAATTCACAATTTTTATTTCTACTTTCATACCTATCGGAATCCACCAGAAGTCCACCCAACCAGATGAGTTTTGGCATACATTTCGCCACTTTGGTATGATTTCAGTCTTCTTTGTTGTCGAACCATCTTTAGACAGTACTTTTGCATGCTTTTCAAGCGAGAGAACTATATTTCTACTAGTGTGAAATTCCGGAATAAACAAGCTCAAGTCAACGCTTTCTCCCTGTACAAAGAATTTAAAATAATTACAATATACTATCAGTACTTTCTATAAAAAGGGAAGACTATGAAACATAATATTTAATTAATCTAATGATAATGTAATCTTACCTGAATAGCTAAATTAATTGGTATAGTTTCTGGTAAAAACTCATCAAATGGCAAATCAAATGACATATGCAAAAAGTGAGCACATAACGCCACTTGGGTATTTTCTAACCTACAAATATTAACCATCAGTTACATCCAACTATATAAGATTTTAAGTTTAAAATTCACTTTCAAATTCAAATTCACAGCGCATAGACTAAGTGTTATAAAAACTTTCAGTACCAATGATTTAAATTTAAAAGGTAATGTGTAGTAGTTGTTGTGTAGAGATGTCCATTTGCCATCAATACTGGTTGCAGCAAAATAATGCTAAATCACTTGGCCTATTATTATTATTATTACATCTGTTATTTAGCAATAGCTAGTAAATAAAGTTTACAATTAATTATTTGTGTGTACATATAACTTAAATTAGTTTTGTTAGATTATGGAACCACATAATAAAAATATGCTTACATGAACATTTTGTAACTAAAAAAAAAATTATAAAACAAAAATCACAAGTCATAAAAACAAACAGGTGCCAAAATGAATTAGACTTATCAAAGGAATAATGAAAATATGTAAATATACAAAATGTAATTATAAGACAAAATAGTATAACACGTACATTATATTATAGAGTAAAATAGAAAGAGTATTGGTTAGAATAAGTTAATACACAGTTAAAAAATTAAGGACCTTGGCAATGAATGAAGTAATGACACCAGTTTTTTTAGACTAAAAACGGCATAAAATAAAAAATAATTTATTTCTCGAAAATATATCTAATTTATAAATGAAAGCTGTGAACAACATAATTATTAAACAAGACAAAACCAAGACTTACATTTAAATTGCTTATAAGACAATTTTATTAAACGGTCTATTCAATATAATAAACTGCCATTTCATATAAAGTCTCAGAAATCTTACACAAAATTTAAAAATAAATTGAGAGATTTATTTAAAAATCAATTTCAAAAGCTTATAAGCAACACATAATTATGGTTTCTAAAGCTAGTTTAAAGTAGCGTATAATATTTAGAATGTTATGCCTTAAGAATATAGTGTATGTAACATTAATGCTAAATAAAGAAATTAACTAACTAATTATGCGTTTCTATATTTCTCCAGATTCTTTAAAACAACAGGTTTTTAATCAATCAGCCAATGATATTTCTGATGAAATATCCAGTAAAAACTAGAATTAATATCTTTTTCAATTCAAATTATTACCAACAGACAGGGAAAAGTACATTTGCGCTCGTCTGTCTGACATCCAGATTTAACAATTATGAATTTATCAATAGGTCACTTTAAAGGAACTAAATTTCAACCATCTACTCCTGATCTAAAATATCCACTAAGCAAAGGAAAAAATGATATGACAGCAAGTTAATATTATGAACAGTTAAACTGACTAAATAATATTGACGCCAATATCCGATCAGTTGGAATTGAACAGAGCCCGTCAAATCAACTACATTAAAATTACTCACTACCGTAATAAATGTGAGTATTTTCAACCTCAGTCAAATCAGTTCAGATTCTATCAACATTTTCTTCTTCGAAGGTATTTCCAAATATTAATAAATTAATGTAAATAATAATTTTATTATTAAATGAAACATTCTCAAGATTAATATTTTTATTCAATAAAAAATAATCAGATTTTTCGTAATTAATTCATGTTTTTATTAAAATTAATCCTAAATAACAATTATGAATACATATATTTTCTATATTATTAATATAGAAAATTATATCCCATAATGACAATTTACTGTTGTTGGTTAATATAAATATTCTCTCCTATTTACCATATACCCAAACCCATTTCATTAGCCAATGGTCTAACATTTTGTCTTGAACCAACCGCTAAAATTCGTATGAAATTCTGTCCACAAAAAAAAGGGAAGCCATTTAACAAGAAAAGAGAAACAAGGCCTTGCACGTAGGAGGATCTGGTGCAAGAAAGTTTGGCTATTTTTGTGCCTAGGGATGTTTGCCGCATTTCTTCATATTTCTTTAATACTACCTTTTCGCAGTTACTTTTTTATATAGTCCACACCAGTTTCTCATTGCGCTAAAGCCGAAAATAATTGATTTTTGGTTAGTTTACTCAGTCGCTCACCTGTTATTTAACCCCCAAAGATGTTGAAGCCATTATAATCTGATAAAGCATAACTAGAACTTCAGATCTAAATTTAATACAAAATGTATTACCTAGTTTTTTGTCCAACACTACTGCAATCTATCCAGTTATACTGATTGATCATAGTAATTAGTTCACAGTGCTTTAAAGTGAGCCCAAATCTCCACGTATATGGTACACAATGCATCAAATCTGGTCTAGCCTTCGAGGCCCAATCATTTATAAGATCTATAATAAAATTAACAAAAACCATTATGTTACAAATTTTATTCCAGACGAGATTCAGCACTTACCAGTAAAAAACCATTTATGGAAAAATATCAAATTGAGGGTCGCCTTACACCCAGTCAGATTAACTTCCCATAATTGATGTTCGTTCCAGACCAATGGATAATGACACAAAATGCAAAACTCCAATGTTTCACTTTCGACAAGTTCTCGAAACTGCAGACTTGTAGTGGCTTCTAAGTGGAGCAACTGGCCATTTATTTTTGTAGAGAAGCCTGTTTCCTTTGTAATCCAAGGTATTGTAACCTGCAATGTAAAACATTAATAATAAAATTTTGTACAATTAGTTTTTTTTCCAGGTTTTAAGAACAAAAAATCACAGTTAATAAGCCATATTATAAAAGGAAATTGGAAAAGGTTCATCGAACCTAAAAAAACTTAAAACATAATCAAAAAGGACAAATTATTTAAACACAAAACTAATTTTTCTTATGTATTAAATGTTAATTATAAAAAGATTTAAAAATTATTTTTATTGCGTTAATACCAAGTTAGGCAGTAATATTGCTAACCAAAAACATACCAAAATAGTTAGGTAGGACTCGTTTTACCAATTCAAATGTAGCTATTCCCTATCACTGATTTAGAACTTATTAAGTCAATAAACTCCCTACAAAACATGACTTCTGATGAATACTGTATTTCTAACTTAATACTAAAATTAAACTGTAAATTTAATATATGTTTAAATACGCTTTTATTATTTCTTTCCACAGAGGGAGACAAAATTGATAACAAGAATTATCGACCAATTACACCTACCAGTCCCATTAGTGAGATCATAGAAAAGTCTATTAAAGTAAGATTGGGTACTTTTTTGTCTAAACACAATATTCTATCAGATTTGCAATTACGTCTTAGACAAGGGATGGATACTGATAGTGCCTGTACGAAGTACAAAGATCGACGCACAAAATGCATGAAAAGTGTTAAATTTTACATATAATGTAGCTTATGATCTCAAGTTTCATTTCCAGAAAAAAAATTGGGAGTGATGGGCTAGTTTTTGATCTACGGCGACGTGTCAAAAATCCAATATTAAGAGGACATAACATGTTAGATATTTATAAACAAATTGTTTAAAACCAACATGTCATGCTGCATTCCTAAATTTTTAACATTGTAGCTGATAAGTATCAATAAATTTAAAATATTAAAATGTTTATTTTGATGTACCCTAATTAAAGAACTTTATATTATACAGGATAGGTATTTTCTGTTATCATGCTACATATTTATATTTATGCTTATATAATCCTGACTTTGTTTTATTTTACACGAATCCCATGTTTAAAATTACACTTTATATTATCTTTTTTCTGAATCAACTGAAAAAAAAACACTACCTAACTCTCAATTTGAAACCATTGCAACCAGAATGTCAGTGGTTTAAAAACTAAGCTTAAAGTATTATTAACTGCATCATCGACATCCCAGCATCAATGACCCTGAAATTTTTTCTAACGAGTATGCAGTATATAAAAATGATAGGAACACTAACAACAGTATGAAAAAACGAGGAGGGGGAGTGTTTATTACAGTGAGAAAAGACCTTAAATCTAGAGTGCTAACAATTTGTAATCCAAATGTAGAGGAAATATGGATGGCAGTACAATTAGGAAAAGCTCATTTCTGTTTTGGTACTGTTTATATTCCCCCCTCAATCGATTTTGCTGTATATGCTTCTCTTATTGAGTCGGTCGAAATAGCCTGTGAACAATTTGGGAATCCCAAATTGTGACCTTTGCTTGTTAATCTTTTTATTAATCACATAAGAACTACATTAAAATCAAGGTTTTTTTTGTTATTTGCTCTAAATTCCAAAATAACTTCAAATTTAGACATAATCAATCTTTAAGTGGATATAGACCAGATCTTTGGATGGTCCAGGAGGAACAAAATTATGGTAAACACTGATAAGTGTCATTCTATTCCATTTAGCCAGTTAAAAACTGTATTTTCATTGGCTTACACAATTGATGGCGTCCAACTAAAGGAGGTACATGTTGTGATGGATTTGGGGGTTTACCTGGATAATAGACTCACTTTCAATCAGCATTAAAAGTATCATTGGTCTTTTAATAGAGTGCTTGCTTTTGTTAAAAGGAGGTGCTATGATTTCTTAAATATTAATGCTATTAGAACCCTTTATATCAGTTATGTGAGATCAGTAATAGAATTCTCCATTGTTATATGGTCATCTTATTTTACTGTGCATGTAGATCGCCTTGAAAACATTCAACATAAATTTGTAAAGTTTGTAATATATAAGCTTGGTAGGGACGGTATACACTTGTCTATCAATGAAAAACTAGCCTATTTAAATTTGCAATTGCTTAAGAACAGAACAGAGTTCTATGATATTTGTTTTGTGTTTAATATCCTGAATAATAACATTTCAAGTCCAGAATGCCTTTCAGCTTTGAATTTGCATGTTCCAAATTATAGAACAAGCAGTTTGTCTCTTCTTGTGTGTGTGTGTCTTCAACTGTAAACACCTATTATGATCAGCTATCATTTTTAGTGTATCTAAAACCAAATTTAAAACTAATTTAGATTACTATTTATACAATTTGTAAATATGAATACATTGAATAAATAAATAAATAAAAAAATAAGAAATAACATGTGATAAATAGGTCATTTTTTTTCAACAAGATAATTGGAATTGGACATTATTCTAGAATCGAAAATAACCCAGAAATCAAACAATATTTGCTACATGTGCACAAATTCCAACCGTTCTTGCCCCTGAGTAAAATAATATCCTATGATAATGATTGTCAAATTTGATCCAGACTTGGTATTTTATCCTACTGCGAAATCTTGACCATATTCTTAGCCCCAGTCATGACCACATTTTTGTCTTGTATCCTGAATATAAGATATGCTAAAGACTCCACGGAAACTCGGGTATATGCTGCTCTTCTAAAGTAAAAAATCTTCCACGTTTTTGAACCAAGATTTTATTTTCCATTCCTATTTTTAGCCTCTTCATTTCTAAAAAACTCTTTTACAAAAGTTCTACATACTGAATATTAAAAATTGGGTTATAATACTTATTTATTATAGCTCCATGTATTTTATAAAACTCCTGTAAATAAACCACATGATGTATGGTAATTACTTCGGAAGAGAATTTAAAATATCCATTACATGCTTAGACAATCCATCATGTTTTACTAATAAGATGCCTCTTCATCAGAAAGGTGATGTTCTCCTGCTCTCAAGCCACTTGGCATTTTATGGTCTATCCCTACTCCTTGTAACATATGAATTGCATCACGCTAACCCCTATCTACAATATGTGGAGAATCTGAGAAATATGATCCTTGAATATATATACCGGGTGTCAACGATATCGTTTTACACGATGCCATTCAATTGCTTTTTAGGTTAGGATTTTTTTATTTGGATTAACGAAATATGGTATTAAGACACATTTTTCATGAAAAAACAATTGAATATTACTGCCAGTTTTTCCGATATCAGAACCGAGTTAAGAATTTCAAATGGAACCCTGTATATTATTTTACATAGTTTGATAGAGCTTAGAATTACCTTTTCAATGACATATCACACGTTATATTTTTTTTTCAAAATGGCGGACCAGGAAGCGCTTTTTCAAAATTCAATATGGCGGTCGTTTCCCGATACCGATGAAATTTTTGTTTAACAAATTATTAAAATATTAAACAAAATCGGGTTTTCAATGGATTTTAATCAAATTTTTAATTTATCACAAAATGGGATAAGTTTAATTTTTTCTATAAAATGTGAACTTTTTCTTAAATTTTCTCAAAGATTTTAAATAGAAAGTTGTATTTATTAAATATTAGTATTAAATTATATCTTATTAGCTACACGAAACCACATAACAAGCCGTATTTTTGCTTTTTGTTTCAGAAAAAATTGACAAAACCTTGCCGATATACATTTTTCCTAATACATAACATGAAACAAACACACACATATTATTAATCAGAAAATCCTGGAATATTTTTTATTGTTTATTGATAAGTAATTTTGTATTATTTTGACATTTTGTGACTGTTGTCTTATTTTAGGAAAGCGAGAAAAAATCACAAGTAGTATTAATTTTATTTTACCGGTAGATACGGTGCAGTAACATGAAAGATGACTTAACTAAGATAAGTAATTTTCATTAGATTTAACCAGAAACGTCAAAAGTACTGTTTTGTATCGACATTTCTGATAACTTTCGTTACATTTTTACACTGAGAAGTGGTTCTGGTTAGTTTTAAAAATAAATATTATGGTTTATTCAAGAGAACATCAAATTGACATGCTCCTTATTTATGGGGAATGTCGCAAAAATTCAAGGGACACAGAGAGATTATACCAGGAACGCTTTCCGAATCGTGACGCTCCTTCACATGCATATTATCCTTGGCTAGTACAACATTTAAAAAACGAAAATAATGGTGGTGTCCATGCTAATGGCAATGATGGTTTCGTAGTAAGCGAAGAAGTGGAAACAAACGTTTTAGCGTACATCGAGTATGACCGTACAGCTTCCCTTCGTGAATTAGGCAAACAGTGCAATACGTCCCATGAAAGCGCCAGAAAAATTTTAAAGAAACACGGGTTTAAATCGTTTAAGTACCAAATTCACCACCACCTATTTGAAAATGACTTCCAAAGACGACTTATTTATTGCAATTGGTTTTTAGATAATTATAGAATAAGTCCTGTGTTTCATCATAAGATTATTTTTTCGGACGAATCAAGGTTTACTAATCTAGGGATGTTTAATAGAAATAATTTTCGTTATTGGGCAAAGGAAAATCAAAGATTAGTAAGAGAAGGTGCCTTCAAGGAACGTTTTGGAGTTAATGTTTGGTTAGGCGTTGTAGGACTAAGCGTTATTGGTCCAATATTATTCCATCAGCCTTTAACTGGCGAGATGTATTTGGACTTTCTCGAAAATGAAATTGAACATTTTATAAATAATTTGCAGCAAAATGATGATTTAGTTTACCAACAAGATGGCGTCCCTGCTCATAATTCAAGAATTGTTGCAAATTACTTGAATGAACGATTTGGTGAGAACTGGTTTGGAACCAATGGACCAATTCGATGGCCAGCGAGATCGCCTGACCTAACCCCGCTTGATTTTTCTATATGGGGTCATCTGAAAGAAAAAGTGTATGCAACTCCTGTAATATCGTTGGAAATGTTAGAAAATAGAATAAAACGAGCCGTTGAGAGTATCTCAGAACAGCATTTACGAAACCTGCTCGCGGAAAATGTTGAGAGAGTTACACTATGCCAAGAACAAGCGCATAGAACATTTAATTGAATGACTTTTGTATTAATTGTGAAAGTTTGATTTTTAAATTAGCATTAAACCCAATAAAAACCCCCATATTTGTTTATTATTTCTACCTATAATTCAAAAATATCTTCGGTGTTAGAAAATGGCCGCCATATTGAATTTTGAACAAAAGCTTCCTGGTCCTCCATTTCGAAAAAAAATCAACTTGTGATATGTCAATGTAAAGGGAATTCTAAGTTCTATCAAACTGTGTGAAAAAATATACAGGGTTCTTTTTAAACTTCTTGACTTAGGTCTAGGTGTTTCCGGAAAAACCGAAAGCCTACCGGTAAAATAAAATTAATACTACTTGTGAATTTTTCTCAATTTCCTAAAATAAGACAGCAAAAATCATAAAATGTCAAAATAATACAAAATTGCTTATCAATAAAAAATATTCCGAAATTTACTGATTAATAATATGTGTGTGTGGGTGTGTGTGTTCATGTTATGTATTACGAAAAATGTATATCGGCAGAGTTTCGTCAATTTTTTCTCAAACAAAAAGCAAAAATACGGTTTGTTATGCGGTTTTGTTTTTGTTTTTTGTTTTTCTCAGTGTAAAAATGTAACGAAAGTTATCAGAAATGTCGATACAAAACAGTACTTTTGACGTTTCTGGTTAAATCTAATGAAAATTATAATGGCATCCCTATGTAATTGTTTCCAAGACCTACTTATCTTAGTTAAGTCATCTTTCATGTTACTGCACCATATCTACTGGTAAAATAAAATTAATACTACTTGTGATTTTTTCTCGCTTTCCTAAAATAAGACAACAGTCACAAAATGTCAAAATAATACAAAATTACTTATCAATAAACAATAAAAAATATTCCAGGATTTTCTGATTAATAATATGTGTGTGTTTGTTTCATGTTATGTATTAGGAAAAATGTGTATCGGCAAGGTTTTGTCAATTTTTTTCTGAAACAAAAAGCAAAAAATACGGCTTGTTATGCGGTTTGTGTAGCTAATAAGATATACTTTAATACTAATATTTAATAAATACAACTTTCTATTTAAAATCTTTGAGAAAATTTAAGAAAAAGTTCACATTTTAAAGAAAAAATTAAACTTATCCCATTTTGTGATAAATTAAAAATTTGATTTTAAATTTGATTAAAATCCATTGAAAACCCCATTTTGTTTAATATTTTAATAATTTGTTAAACAAAATTTCATCGGTATCGGGAAACGACCGCCTTATTGAATTTTGAAAAAGCGCTTCCTGGTCCGCCATTTTGAAAAAAAAAATATAACTTGTGATATGTCATTGAAAAGGTAATTCTAAGCTCTATCAAACTATGTAAAATAATATACAGAGTTCCATTTGAAATTCTTAACTTGGTTCTGATATCGGAAAACTGGCAGTAATATTCAATTGTTTTTTCATGAAAAATATGTGTCTTAATACCATATTTCGTTAACCCAAATATAAATATCCTAACCTAAAAAGCAAATGAATGGCATCGTGTAAAACGATATCGTTGACACCCGGTATACTGATCTGATGCCACGACTAAAGCAGGTGTGATCAAATGATGTCCATGTAAATACTATAACACTGTAAATTCCTAAAAGTTTTTACTTTTAGGAATTTTGCAGTTAGTACCATCAACATAAACAACAGTCCATGGCCTCTCAGGATTATATTCGTAAAGCTTATTAGGTAATGGAGTTAGTGTCTCTCAATAAATGTTTCTCATGTCACCGCATTCAGTTCTTAATTTTCCTGTTCAAATCTTTGCATCAATGATGCTCAAAAAATACATTAAAAATATAGAAAAAAAATGTAGACCCTAAATCTTTTTACGAAATATGACCCTATGAAATTCACATTTTGATGACTGTTGAAAGATGTCTTACATATATAGCCCTGAAGATTGTTATTTTGATTCACGCTCAGTTCAGGAGCACACCTTATATATAAGATTATTAAATACAACTTAAAAGTATGAATTATCGCTAACACAGAATTAATTGTGGGTTTCCTGCGACTGGTCTACTTCTGTGACTGGTTAGTCATTCCTTGTAGCAATTTTTTAATATGCTATGCTATGCTGAAGCACTTAAATTGTAAATCTCATTTGATATATTGTTGATTTTGTTTTTATTTATTTATTGCCAACAAGATCACATTTTACAATGAAAAGCAACTACAAAAGATGAACTTATCTAATGATAACAAGTCCTTAAAATTTATACTATTTATAAGAATAAAACACAATATTCAACTTAAATGAGTAATATAATTTTCTATGTAGGTGCACACATAGACTTTCATCAATTTTCCACTTTTTACTACCCCCGATTTCCTTTACCCTTTCTGTGTTGATTATTATAAATAAACATATAACCCAGTCTGCATCACGGGATGCACAAATCTAGAAAAAAATGAATGTGTATATGCCTGACGAAAAACTGAACAACACGAAACCAACCTGAACCTGCTTCAACTCTAAACCCACATAATTTTACACTACACAACACAACTGTGTGGAAATAAATAGGAAACCACTATCACCCACACAAAGAAAATAAACATACCTCCAAATAACTTCCAGCACCTACATTAATATGGACAGCATTTGTTTCCTTGTCCTTAGTAAACAATATATCAATAGTAGAATCATTCTGCATAACTAGCCTCACATCAAAAGAGTGCATGACCCTTTTCTCTCCAGGTTTTGGAGGTGTAGTTACCTAAAATATATTTTAACGTTATATCAATTTGGAAAAACTACTAGGAGCTTTTCTTATTTTTTACCTCCATTGGAACATAATCCTGTGGATAGAAAAATTTGTATAGATGTTCTCTTTGTCGATCAGCCCAAGGCCCATAACTGAAATTTGTTCCTTTTCCACATTTGATGTCCACACCCCATTGTGGAGGGCTTGATTCAACTAAAAAAAAATCTCTATGTCATACATTAACCTTTTTCTTCACAATGTAGTGCCATAATTGGCTTTTAAGACTGTATGTTGAGTATGCTAATTTAGAATAAATACTTTTCTTTTATTGTATGCCAAGTATAGCATTATACCCATGACCTATAAACCCGATATGTATTGAACAACTTTTATCAACTAAATAAAAAAGAAAAAATGCTGCAGGAATTTTTTGAAACTAAGGAAAACACTTTTTCACTTTTCAAGTAATTCTTTTCAAAATCTATTTTGTTTAAAATGCAGTCTGATCGAAAATTTTAAAGTAATATTTAAATTGCAATAGTTTACCAATATCTCCATTGGCTAAAGTTATCAAGACAGGTTCATCTGGAACTAGACCAGGTTCATCCATGTAAAAATATAATTCCATATCATTTGTAGACATCAAAACAAAACCTTCCCCCATATAGCGAGGTGGTTCGTCTAACATTCCTGAAAAATATGTTTTGCAGAAAAGGGTTTCTTTTGACAACCTAACTAAAGTACTTATACAAAAAGACATGGATTTAAATAAGTGTTTTAATAAGTTTAGCTAGTCTTCACAATTATTAAGGATAAGAAATAAGTTGTTAAAAAAACTACAGTAAGTAAAGCTAGAAGTGGATATATTTTTTTATTTCATAAAGAAAGAAACAAGTTATTTGACAAGTGATAGGTGGAACCTTTGAGGGAATTTATTAAGATAAAAAATGGTCCACATACAGGGTATTTTAAAGGGACCTTACCCCAAGAGTGAGGGGGTGGCCATTATTACTTAATATTTTATTACAAGTCGAAATTTGCTTAGTGATTCATATATGAAAGTGAGGATATAATTTGCTTATCCCGACCCCTTGATGTAGTGAACATATGTTTTTGGAAAGGTTGGAGGGTCTGTTGCTTCAGATTTGTCCCCAGTCTGATGTCATTTTGGCAGGTTTAATATTGATTTTGGTTGTAAGGATAATTGTCATACACTTGCATTGAAACACTTATTTCAATTTTTTAATCTCAATATGCATGTTGATTCCCCTACAAGAATTACCCAACATTCTTTGTCTATCTTAGATTATGTGTGTTCGGTTGTCAGTAATGTCTCTTGTTTTACTTTGAATCCAGGTCTCTCTGACCAAGTTGTTCTGTGTCATACCATATGATGTACAGAAGGCTCCACAAAAAACGAGAAGGAGGAGGATATTCTGTAAGAAAAATTTCATTGTCATAGTCGGATTTCAGAAGTCTTTGACCGGTCATTTCCAGTTGTTAACATTAAAAACAAGAAAGGGCAGCCTTGGATCACAAGAGGCATTAAAGTTTCCAGCAAAAATTTGCGCTCTCTCCACACTTTGGGGAAATATTTCATAACTTGTGACTTCTTTGTTAATTACTTCAATAACTACAGATCAATATACAGAAAAACATTAAAAATAGCAAAAAAAAACTATTATGATTCACGTATTTCATCTCCGAACAATAAACAAAAAGAGAGCTGGAAAATTGTTAATCAACTCAGGGGAAAATCTGGTAGTTATGATTTACCTGATGTCGATATAAGACCTGAGGAGTTTAATGAATTTTATTGCTCTATTGCCGAAAATCTCGCTAATCAGATGTCGCCAAGGTGTAATCCATTACAATTTTTAAAGCCATTCCCTATATGTGATTCTTTTTTTCTTACTGCAACTGACGTGGTGGAGATTAGGACGATATTTAACGATATTAAAAATAAAAAAGCAAAAAATCTTAACTGTTCATCAATTTGGTTTTCAGAGTGGTAGGAGTAAAGGAGATGCAATTTTTGCATTTCTTGATAATCTGTATCTTTACATAAATGAGGGTGAGGCGGCTGCGGCAGTTTTTTGTGATCCCGCTAAAGCTTTCGATTGCGTGGATCATGGAATACTGTTGCGGAAGCTAGAGTGGAATGGTTTCAGGGAAAGTGCTCTTCACTGGTTTAGGTCTTACCTCTCCGGACGATGTCAGAGTGTTAAGTTGCATGAGGTTGATTCTCTTAAACGAGAAATTATTTCGGGAGTACCTCAGGGTTCTGTTCTAGGACCAATTTTATTTCTTGTCTATATAAATGATCTAGCGTCACTGAAAATCAAGGGTGAATTCACGATTTTTGCCGATGATACCTTAGTTTTGTGGCATTCCAGGAATCCTGAGGGGCTAACTCATGCAATCGCAAATGATGTTTATTTATTTATTTATTTATTTATTCAATAACAATACACTACAGAGAAGGATCTCTAAATGGTATACAAACATTAAACTAAATTTTAAAGTAAAATAATATGACAAAAGAGACTTAAAAGACTGACACCTAAATTGGTTTTAAATCCATGAGCTAATTCGTACTTCGCAGTTATAAATCGTAAGACAAAACGGGAACGGAAACGTGACAACAAAGCAGCAGTTTTCAGACATATTAACCACCAATCAGAATTTTTAATTTATTCTTAAAAGCGAAAGGCTTACAATTTAGATTAAAATTAGACGGGATGTAGGCGTTAAGTACTGCATCATACAATTCGAGGTCCTGTTGCGGCCTACACCCGTGCGACTCTTATTGACTAGGAACAAGTCAGCTAGTCGGGTGTTACGCGCTGGACCGCGGAAATTGAACTGCGTCAGAAGAGTGGGGCAGTCTATAACATTATTCAGGATCTTGTGTCCAAAAGCTAAAGTGAGATGAATTCACCGTCTGTCTAGGCTATCCATACCAAGTGTTTGCAGACGTTCCTGATGAGTGAGCGTGTTTTTGTCGATACGAAGTTTGAATAATAGGAAGTTGACAAATTTTAGTTGTACGCGTTCAATTCTCTTGACATGTACTTTGTAGAAGGGGGACCAGGCCACACAACAGTATTCCAGAGGACTGCGTGCTAAGCTGAAGAATAGAGTTTTCAAGACTTCGATGTTAGTGAAGTCCCAGCATTGTCTCATAATGAAGCCTGTCATTTTATAAGACTTTGCCAAAACATGATTGATGTGATCATTGAATCTCAACTCAGCATCAAAGATTACTCCTAGATCGTTGATAAGGTTTACCCTGGATATACGCGTGTCATTAATAAAATACTGGTTGGTAGTCGGTTCCCTTTTTTTAGCAAAAGTTATCACTTTGCATTTCAATAAGTTTAAATCCATTCTGTTATGAGTGCACCAATTACTCAATATGTTAATATTATTTTGCAATTCCAGGCAGCAATTGGTATTTTTGATCTGCTTGTAGATTTTTAGGTCATCGGCATAAAAAAGAAATTGACAATCCTTGCATAAATTAGCCAAGTCGTTAATAAAGATAAGGAACAGCAATGGCCTCAGGTGTGAGCCTTGAGGCACCCCGGAAGATACCACAATTTCCCTGGAAACTGTTTCATGCATCTTGACAACTTGTGTATGTCCCTGAAGATAACTAGCAAACCACGACAATAAGGGGTTAACAACTCCGTACGATTGTAATTTTTTTATCAAGACCAGAATCTATTGCGGTCGCCAGAAATTCTGCATAGACGCAAAGATTTGATTGACGTGTTGATTTTGGGAGAACGTGTTACGAAAGTTGACCAACAGCTCATCAACGACGAAACTTTCGAGAACCTTCGCTATACAGTCTAGACGTGATATCGGGCGGAAGTTACATATGTCTGATCGGTCGCCACTTTTAAAAATGGCCGTGACATAAGCAGTTTTCCATATAGTCGGAAATACACCAAGAGTTAAAGATAGTTGAAAGAGGTAAGTTAAAGGTATGGTCAGGGTTGGACTACAATTTAATATGAACATCGGGGGAACTTCATCAGGACCAGCAGCTTTGCTCTCATCCAATTCGATCAGCTTGGCAAAAACCAGGGAACTATCAATTTTGATTTCCGAAAGGACTATATTACTCTGAATATGGGACCAAGATGTGTCATCCGGTCGAGTATCATAGGATTTGTAAACTGAAAGGAAATAATCGGCGAACATATTGGCAATATCCTCGGGGTTATTCGACTCAGAATTATTGTATTTTAAAGTTTTTGGATATCCGAAAGACTAAAACTACTAAGTTTAGTCTTAATGTATCTCCAGAAGGATTTTATGTTATTCAAGATGTTACTTTGAGGATAAAAGAGTTGTAGTCGTCATTTATTGAGAGTTTTGATTGTGACCACAATAGCTTAAAGTTGTTATAGTCCAATTGAGACCTAGTGGTACGATAAGCTTTGTAAGCCTTATTTTTTTGTTTGATCAACGATATTGTCCTCGAAGAGAAATACTGTGGATATTTCACAGAAACTGTCTTTCAATTCATCAAATTCTGTCAAATAATCGAAATGTTGAACAAATTAAAGGGTGGTGTGATGCTAATCGCCTTTATTTCAACATTTCTAAGACCAACATTATGCATTTTCGGTGTCCGCTTGATGTTTATCTTGATAATGAACAGATTTCGATAAAATCTAATATTAAATTTTTGGGTGTAGCCGTAGACACTAAGTTAACCTTTAAGGATCATATTTTGAAAGTATACAATAGTCTGGCATTGGGATGTTATGCCTTGAGAGTTGGATCGAACGAGTTGGATGAACACATTGTGAAATCAGTATATTCGGCGTTAATAGAATCCCATTTGCGTTATGGGGTCAGTTTTTGTTCTGCAAAAGAGGGCAGTGAGGTATATGTGCGGGATAAGTGGTAGAGATTCTTGTAGACCACTATTTGTTAATCGCAAAATCCTAACTCTAACTTGTATTTTTATTTTCGAGACAGCTTGTATGATGTTTAAAAAATTTAAAAATCGAGAGTATTATAATCATTATAATACAAGACAAACTGGACCTCTGCCACTGCCCATACCTCACACTTCACGAGTTAAAAGCTCAATATTCTATACAGGTAGGAAGATATTCAACCACCTACCAGAGAGTGTGAGAACTTTGAATAATATTAAAACATTTAAATCTTCTCTTAAATGCATATTACTCAAAAAAGCTTATTATGGAATTTTTGAATGATGTATTATGACACTGGATAGACTTCCTCATTCCAAGTCTCTGTTTAGTGTTCTTTATATTTAAGTGTGTTTGTATATTTATATTATATTAGTGATTTTGATGTGTGTTTTTTTATAACTCGCTGTTTTTATTTCTTATTGTTATCTACTTTTACTTATATTTTTTTTACTGCTTGTTGGTTTATATATTTCTACCTTTGGCTTTGTAACAAGATTTTATCTTAAACAATAAAGCAATTTTTGACTTGACTTTGACCTTTTTTTATTCAACAACAAAAATTATAAGCTCAGACCCCACAAAACTGTAGGTAAAATTTAAGAAATATGAAGGAGGGTCCAAGAAATCTTATGTGTCTTTACATGAGGAGTGGGGTGAGGGCTCAAAAATGGCCAAAATTACCAAATTAATGAACGACCCCTAAAAAAGTGAATATTAGAACTGATATTTTAAATTTTGTTGTTATCTTAATTACCAAAGGAAATAAACAGGGGTTTCTCAGAAGTTGACGATGACAGTTTTATTTTTTTGTATTATGCTTAGATCAAAACTCATTTTTGCAAATAAAATTTACCTACTTCCAAGTAATTTTTGTAGCTCAAACTATAGAGTTTTTATACAAGTAAGTAGAGTAGAAAATAAGATGCAAAATTATTCATTGAAATTTGTAAGTGGCCCTGGACTTAAAAGTAAGTGCAGAAAAAATTATAAAGCATACACAGAGAAGGTTTCAGGGCACAAACATTTAACAGGGCATTATCAACAAGTAAAAACAAATTATTATAAATAAAATAAAAAAAACAAAAAATAACTTAGAATAATTTAATTACCAATATTTACAAATGTAAAATCTAGAAAAAAACTAAAAATTAGTATCTACTTGGTCAATCTCAAGCTCAAAAAACTTAAATAGACAAAAACATTTTCAGAAACGCTAGACTAAATTTGGTCACATATTTCAAAAGAAAGAGTATCTTAGCCCTCAGTCAAAGAAGTTTTTTAATATATTATAGGGTTTTTTTGACTGTTTTGAATATTTGAATTTTTTGATGTATCCTATGTATATAATTGTTAAATGTTTGTGTCTGTGAAAACTTCCCTGCATATTAGTTCTTTGTGCATTAACTTTTTAATTCAGGGCCACTTACAAAAGTATGCATAATTTTTGTATTTCTTTAAACTACTTATACAAAGACTCTAAAATTCTGAGCTAAAAGGCTGCTGCTGAAGGTAAAGGTTATTGAGAAAATTGCACTTCGGTCTAAAAATGCTATAAAAATAAATCCATTATTGTCAAGATTTGAAAAAACTCGCAAATCTTCTTTGATTATATATTATGTTAACACTAAAACTCGCTCAAAATACATTGGAAAATATAAGTGCAAGATATTTTTTAAAAAATGGTGCAAAAATGCATGTCGCTGTAGAAAAAAAATTCCAATATTCACTTTTTGTCACGTTTTAAAAATACCCTGTATATGAACCATTTTGTATCTTAACAAATTTCCATTAAAATATCTTTAGTAGCCAAACATATCACTTACCACCTGTCAATCAGATTTTTCCACTTCCTCCGTTGCTAAATTTAAATATGTTGAAAATAAAAAAAAGGACAGCCCTGTCTGAACTACACTTACCAGTATAATTTAAACTAGGGGCCAACATAACACGAACATTCTCTGCTTTGCACTTGACAAAGTGCATGAACCTGTCCAGAGTGCAAACTGCAGGTTTTGTGGAGTACACAAAATGACTTTCCTCAAATATGATACTCAAAGTAGTGGGCACCAGTCTGTTTCCAAAGACTAATCTGCTTGAAATTACATCACATTTTATTACTGGGATCAGATCCCTCCAAGTGCGGGCCATGGCAGCCTCAGGGCGTTGTTTTTTCGTCTTTTTCTTGGATTGGTTTTGTGTTTCATTGTCGTTTCTGCAATAGAGAAAAAAATAATAAAAATGCACTATATATTATGTTAATTTTTTTAATGAAAAAGAAACAAAACAAACCCTTTATCAGTTTTGTTTTTTTAATCTATTTTAATACAATATTTAATAACCCTGTATCTGATATTTTAAAATAGATGTAAATAGAAAAATGCAGATAGAGTATGTATATACAGCGTAAATTGCATCCACTTAAACCAATCTGATGTAGTCCATCCACTTAAAAATTCCGATATACCTACATGGTAATTAACTGATATTTCCATCCAATTGAACATTCCAATTTAGTCCTGTATTTTTTCGGATTGAGTTGAACCGAAGTGGATCAGATTTTTTTTATCTCGTACTGGTATCGGACTGGATTATATTTTGACAGTTTTAAAGCAGATTTCTCTCTTAACCTAACTTTTTGTTGGAGTCAGAGTTTGTTTCTGTTCTGTTTTTATTTTTTTATGTGGCTTTAATTACTGTTGATAATTAAATTAAAATGGCCACAGTTTTAAAGCTTCGGTTAAAATAACAATTCTTCAAAAAATATTGTTTTCCACTATTTGCATCTCTATCTTCATAATGCATAATATTTTATCTTAATTGATACATACACAGGAGTTAGTATAAGTTATGTTACTGAGTCTCTTGGGTATGCTGATGTACTATTTGGAGTTTTATTTTGTACTCTGTAAGAATTATAGTTTTTTTTTTCAGTTTTTACTGCTTTATTATGTGTTTGTTAGAGAAAAGATTTTCTAAATAGGCTGATCCGTTGGCTGATCTTTTTGTCATAAAAAAATATTATAATTGACCTATTTTTGTATGTTTCTGACCTTAAATGAAAAAATTCACCAGGGTAATATCTAAAAAATTGAATAAAATCAGTGTAGGTGAGATTATGTTTGGTATATTTAAATGAGTTTTTATTAGTTCAATAAATATTGTTTGGAATTGGAACAAAGAGATTTTTATATTTGACAACAGACAATCATAATTAGCCGTTCATTTCTTAAACAGTACATTTTTTTTTAAACTGGTGCACCTATAGTGTGAAATTAAAAAAATATATGAAAATTGTGTATTTTTGATATTATCAACCTCACTTTGTATGTTTAAATTTATTAAAATATCTGAAAACAGTTCTGTATTAAAGACCTTACAAAGATCATTCTAGAGCAGAGAAAATATTTCCAATTTGTTTAAACTTACTTCTCCACATCTTCAGCTGCCTGATTATCCTTGTTACTGGGGAAAATACTGGATGGCAAGCCAAAGGTTTTTTCCAGGTTTGAATACAAATCTGACCTGAAATAATAAATATATAATGTTTAGTGCTAAAATTATTTGCTTATTTATTTATTTTATCAACAAGTATTTTCAAAAAATATTAATAAAGATGGAAAAATAATTAACCATACAATAAATTTGTTCTAAATGGAATTCTACTTATCACTACAATAAGCATCTCTACCATGTAAGATTAAAGTACATAAGTACCAACGCAGACAAAACTGAGGCAAAACATTTCAGAAATGCCTTCATTAAGACTAGAACATAAAGCTATACTATATACACACGTCAGAATCACTATAATACTGAATGTGTTCCAATTTAGTGGGGTAAAGATTCCTGATGCCTCGTGAAATGGAAGGCGAAACGTCAGATAGTAATTCCAATTTAAATAAATAAAAATATATTTATTGCATATAAATGAATTTACATACAACAGGTGAAAATTACCGTAAAAACGTATTTTAATAATCACCATTAGATACATATATATATAAATATATTAAATACAAATTAAAGAAATCTATACACTATAGGAAGGTTCATCACAGTTAAATAAACGAATCACAAGAAAAAAAAAAAAAAAAAACTACAGAAGAGCTACAACTGCAAAAGAGTATTTAAGAAATGGTCCTTAATTTTATTTTTAAAATATGTTGGGCTAAAGCTTTTCATGTAGTCTGGAATTAAATTGTAGACATGACCTGACAAATACCGAAAACAGTTTTTATAGAACCGAGTCTTGTGTCTGGGCACTGAAATAGCATGTCTATTTCTCACATTAATTTGGTGGGTTTCACCGCGCTGCTCTATCATTTCTGAGAGGTAAGTGGGTTCTCCCAACTTCAATATTTTATGTACCAGGCATGCCATGTGTATGAAGCGTCGTTGACCCATATTTTGAGAATAAACATCCAATATGGGACCACTGACATGATCTCTACGAGATAAATTTCTAACATAACGCACAGAAGAGTTTTGAATTTTCTGTACCCTGTACTTATTAAATTTTGTAAGGAAGGGTCCATAAACAATATCCAAATAACCTGGGATGGAAAGAACAAGAGAGTTTGTTAGAGTCTTCTTAACTTCTGAACTTAAAACGTGTTTATATTCATACAATGTTTTTAAGGTGTAAAATGACTTTTGACATATACTATTTATGTGATCATTAAAGGTCAAATGTTTGTCCATGTATAAACCCAAATTTTTTACTACATTTTCCCAAGCAATACAAGTGTTATTTAAAATAATTTGAACATGTTCTGTGTTAATATCATTTTTAGAAAAAATTATAGCCTGTGTTTTATTCGGATTAATTACAAGAGAGTTTTGTGTAGCCCACAAAGATATATTGCAGAGATCTGAATTCATCGCTTCCACAGTTGCAGGCAAATCTACCACAGGTGAAGGAAGGTAAATCTGGAGATCATCTGCATACAGATGATAATTGCAATGTTTTATAATATTTGTTAGATCAGCAGAGAAAATTGTAAACAGTAAGGGCCCCAGTATGGACCCCTGGGGTACCCCACTCTTCACATTCCTAAAATCAGATACTTCCATTCCAGTTTCCCCTCTAACTCTAACAGCCTGTTGTCTGTTGAGTAGATAGCTGCTGAACCACCCATTTGTTTCTATTTTATAGTATTTAAGTTTATCTAATAGCAAATCTATATTCAAAGAATCAAAGGCTTTGGTCATGTCTATTAAAACTGATGGACAGCAGTCTCCATTATCAAAAGCAGCTGTTATATCACAAGTAATTTTAAGTAATGCTGTAACACAGCTATGATTAGCCCGAAAACCTGATTGATATTTTGGCCATATGTTCTTATCTTTTATAAAATTGATTATTTGAGTTTTAACAAGTTTTTCAAGAACTTTGGATGTTACTGGTAAGATGCTAATAGGCCTAAGTTCGGTGATACTAGAAGGGTTAGGTATTTTTGGTATAGGTGTTATAAATGACATCTTCCAGATGTCAGGAACAGTTCCCGTAAGTAATGAGACATTTATTATGTTTATAAGTGGACTCAAACAAAAAGGTATGCAGGCCCGTAACATATTGACAGACAAGCCATCAACTCCCACTGCTCCACTTGCAAAACCATAAATGCAAGATAGAACATCTGCCTCAGTTACCAAAGAAAAAGCCATGGGTTCCCACCCTACTTCGCCCTCCTGAAGATTGGAAACCAATTGGTCCTTTGGTGTGTGTGGAATACAAGCTAAAAAATTTTCATTTAGCTCGTTGGGCTGACACAAATTATCAGGAATCAGATTATGATTTTCTTTCAGAATATTCCATTTTTTTATTTTAGACCAGACATGTTTATTTTTATTAGTAGTACTAAGAGAATTAATCTGAAAATTATAATAAGCCTTTTTTTCAGATTTTATTGCGAAAGAGACATATTTTTTTAAATCATGGTAATATTTTCTACTCTCAGGGGTTTTGATGAGAACAAATTTCCGAAAGGCTTGGTTTTTAATATTAATAATCTTTTTTAGGTTATATGTTAGCCAACCAGGTCTAAGCCTTGTGACTTTTTTTGTCTGAATGGGGCAAAATCTATCAAAAAGAGCAATTAGTTTATTGTTAAATATTTCCACTTTAGTGTTAATATCTGTTGAGTAGTAGAGATCATGCCAATCTATCATTTCAAGTTCACTTTGAAATTCAGGCGTGTGAATATTTTTTAAGTTTCGACCAGTAACATATTTGTCAGATTTTCCTACATTTTTACAATTAATATTACAATACACAGCCTCATGATCACAGTATATGGGGTCACAAAGGGTGACGCCAGACTTGATTACGATATCAGGTTTATTAATTAGAACTAAGTCTATTAGAGAAGAACTATCAGATGTAACCCTAGTTGGTGAATTGATTACTTGAGAAAAATTAAATGTTTCAAAAATATCATTGATAAATCTATATTCACAACTATTGATATTTAATATGTTAATATTAAAGTCACCAGTACAGATGCACACATCACTTTCCTGTATAACATCAGGTAAAAATTCATAAAGGCACTGTAACTCACTGTAGTGGACAGCCGGAGGACGATACAAACACCCAAAAGAGAGCGTCATTCCAGAAAGTTTTACTCTGATCCACAGTTGATCAATGCCATTGTTGAACTGGGGAATACCAAAAAGTGTAGGCTTCAATTTATGATGAACATAGAGAGCGACGCCACCTCCTCTGCCATCTCGGTCCTTTCTAAAGAATTTATAAGAACCTAGTTCATAAGCATCAGATGACATATCTTCATTCAACCATGTTTCAGATATGGCTACAATATGGTATTGTGTGGCTTCTATAAATTCTTGAATATCAGAGAATTTGTTACACATTGATCTTGGGTTTATATGCACTATACTAAGATTTGAAGCTATTTGTGCTGTTAAGAATGGTACAGGTTCTTTTTTCTGTTGTTGCGATAATTCCGCTGAGGAAAATTTTTGTTTGGTTCAAATCGATTTTGAGAGTATGAAGGATTTTTTGACTTTGGCTTGTATTGAGCCACATAACATCCATCTGGCCAGAATTCTGTTGACATATATTGTTCCTTAGTTGACTCGGTCTAATCCCAACAACCTCGATTTTTTAACAGTGGTTTATAAAAAAGATTTATTTTTATTATTGTGGTTAATTTATTAATTTCTTAAATGTTCCATTTGTGTTTATAACAAAGATATGCATTTATTAAAATTATGGGTTATGTTATTGTTATTGTTTACATCTCAATCCATGTGCTCGTTAATATTTTCTTAAATTTTCTTTAAATTACTAATTAGTTATTGATATTTGTGACAATTTCGGATAAAGAAATCGCTTTTATACCGACACAAATGCAGTGAGTGACTCTTATGCTTGTTTTTCCATCATAGAATCCATATTGGTGCCGACCCGATATAACGTCCGCGGCAGGCCGAAAATCATGTTTGAAAACTGTGTAAAGTGCAATAATAACAAGGAACAATCTTTCCCATGTGATAGTTGCAAAAAAATGAACTGTCCTAGTTGTGTTGAATTAACCGCGTCCGAGGTTAGGTGCTTACAACTCAAGGGCAAGAGGAAACTAATTTATCTTTGCTCAGAATGTGAGGGGTCATTCTACAAGGTTCTAATGTTGGCCAAGGAGGTTGAGGATCTGAAAGATCAAATCAGTGATCTTAAACTGCAACTAAACTCAATCGCAGACAAAATAAATGGTACTCCACAGGTAATCCCTCAAATTCCACCTACTGAATATGCCACTAATTCTAATATACTTGAAGAGTTTTATGATCGGGAATATAGAAAGAACAACCTAATTATTTTCAATAAAACTGAGTCAACTTTACCAAATGCCAAACAAGATGATAACGATTCAGCCACCATGATTCTGCAAACCTTGTGTCCGAATATAGAAGTAAACAATGTCATACAAGTTTATCGTCTAGGTCGTCCCTCCCAAAATAAAATTAGACCAATCAAAGTTAGATTATCCTCATCACAGAAGGTTATTGAAGCACTAAGGAATTCTAGGAACTTAAAAAAACACGATAACTTGAAACACTTATCTGTCAACTCAGACAAAACACCACAACAACTTAAAGAATTTCATGAAATAAAGCAACAACTTACGACGCGTCAAGCAAATGGTGAAGCTAATCTACAAATTAAATATATAAATGGATCACCAAAAATTATCCAGGAGCAAAAAAACTGATAAATTTGTCTAACAGTAACTGTAATTTTAATATTATCTACCAGAACGTAAGAGGTCTGAACACAAAAATGCACGAGTTTTACAAATCTACAAGTTCAGCAGAATATATGGTGGTAGCAGTTAGTGAAACATGGATTCAATCAACAGTAAATGATTCAGAACTGTTTGACGAAAACTATGCAGTCTATTGGTCAGATAGAAATCTTAATGCCCTGAATGTGACGAGAGGAGGAGGTGTATTGCTGGCTGTACGCTCTGATCTGATCTCCTATAAACTAAATTTAAACACCTTCCATGAAGCCATCCCATTAATTGATATGGTTGGATGCAAGATATTACTAGGTCATTGCACTGCTGTGATTTTTTGTGTTTATATACAGCCAAATACGGCTGTGGAGACTTACAGGCACATGTTTGAATATATCGAATCGTTAGAGTGTGTAACCAATAATAACTTTATAATTCTGGGTGACTTTAATAACCATTTTCAGGAGTGTAACATTGAACTTCATAATACAAACTCCAGATTGGATGCTGTATATGAATTTATGGATTTTTTAAATCTTACACAACACAACTCTATTTACAATCAGTATAATAACCTGCTTGATCTGGTTATTGCAGACATCTATTGTATGGTGGACAGTGAATGTCAATGTTTAGTAAAAGAAGATGCCTATCATCCAACTTTAAATATTACTCTCAAATTAGAAATAAGTAACCAAACTAATAATTTCAGAGCTAACCCATATAATAAAAAATTTAATTTTAGGAAAGCTAACTTTAATTTGCTCTATGAACTTATATTAATTCATGATTGGGCTTTTCTTGAGAATATGTCTGAAGTCAATGCAGCAGCTCAGAGTTTTTATGGTGACTTAATGATTAAATATAATAATTTTGAGAAGCGTAAATTTAACTATCCAAACGGGTATACTCAGGATATTATTGTTGATATTAGGAGAAAATCTCTTTTCAGGAATAAGTCGCTTAAAACTAAACAAATCAATTTTCTGAATGATTATCGAGACCTCCGAACTAAAATCAAAGAGAAAATTAATGAGGCCTATAATATATACCTAATCTCTGTGCAGGGCTCTATGAAGCTGGATCCAAAACGTTTTTGGAGCTATGTCCACAGTAAAAAACGCAAATCACGAATTCCAAGCACTATGTCATATAACAGTAATGAAATTACCTCTGAGCAGGACATTGTGGACTCCTTTGCCCACTTTTTTAAGAGTGTGTATTCCCCCTCTAGTACCACGGATCAGAACTCCACGACCAAAATAGCACCTCAAAATAATAGCAACTTAATAAAACTAGGAACTTTGAGTGTAGAAGATGTCACAAACGCGCTAAAATCTCTTAAGCCAAAACTAACATCTGGCCACGACAATATTCCTTCATTTATTTTAAAGGATTGTGCTGATGCACTTGCCTTACCACTTACAACCATTTTTAATTTATCCTTAAAAACCAACAGCTTTCCCGAGATCTGGAAAATATAAATAAAAATAAATAAAAATAAAAATATATTTATTGCATATAAATGAATTTACATACAACAGGTGAAAATTACCGTAAAAACGTATTTTAATAATCACCATTAGATACATATATATATAAATATATTAAATACAAATTAAAGAAATCTATACACTATAGGAAGGTTCATCACAGTTAAATAAACGAATCACAAGAAGAAAAAAAAAAAAAAAAACTACCGAAGAGCTACAACTGCAAAAGAGTATTTAAGATATAGTCCTTAATTTTATTTTTAAAATTAAGGACTATATCAAAAATTTGTCCCATGTTCAAATCAGGGGAAAAAATCTCAATGTCAAACTACCGCCCTGTTTCAATCATCCCAAACTTTGCAAAGGTTCTATAATAAATTGTTTTTTCAACTTAAATCTGTTATTATCCCGAAACAACATGGGTTCTTCCACCAACGTTCAACCGTCACAAACCTAGCTAGCTTCCTTCAGGACGTATATGATGCTTTAGATGAGGGTCTTCAAGTTGATGTAGTATACACAGACTTCTCTAAAGCGTTCGATAAAATAGACCACAAAATTGTACTAACCAAAATGCAGGATATCGGCTTCGACGGCAACCTTATTTCTTTTTTTCAATCATACTTAAAAAACCGTCAACTATTCGTAGAATATAATGGGTATCAATCAGGTAAATTCTCTGCTACAAGTGGAGCCCCCCAGGGGAGTAATCTAGCGCCGTTAATTTTCTCCATTTTCATCAATGATATTGCAATGGGAATCTCTAGCAAGACCATCTTATTCGCGGACGATATGAAGGTCTACAGGGTGGTACGTTCCACGGCTGATTGCGAGGAACTTCAGAATGATCTGAAAATTATTACTGATTAGTGTAGCACAAACAAGCTTCCCCTAAATGTACAAAAATGTAAGAAGATGACACTCACCCGAAAGCATAATCAAATTCTGTTTCAGTATAGTATTTCCAATAATGTCCTACCTAACTGTGAATCGGTTAGGGATCTAGGAGTAGTTGTTGACAGGACCTTGTCGTTCAATGGTCATATTGAGGAGATAACGCAATCTGCATTGAAAACTCTTGGCTTTCTCATTCGCACAACCAGTAAATTCACTGACAGTGAATGTGTTATAACGTTGTACAATACACTTGTTCAGTCCAAACTAGAATACGCCTCTATAGTGTGGTCACCTATATACATGGTGCAAATAAACCAAATTGAATATGTGCAACGAAAATTCTTAAAACACTTGGCATATAGGTTGGATGGAGTGTATCCTGCTCGAGGGTTTGATCACTCAGCCCTGCTTCAAAGGTTTGGATTTGTGTCCCTGTCTGGTAGAAGGGCTTATGCTTCTTTAACTTTTTTATTTAGGTTGGCCAATAACCAGATCGACTGCAATTCCCTTCTGCAGAAACTTAACTTTCATGTACCCCAACGGTATATGAGAACTACGACATATTTCTATCTTCCACTCTATCGAAATTATGGAGAGCACAAAGCCACACTGTTTCGGGCATGTCAATATTTTAATTCTATCTCTGCAGAGATCGACATTGACATTCACGGTCTAACCTTCAGTAAATTTAAAAAGAAAGTTGTTGAGTATTTACATATGCATTATTGTTAAATAATTATCTTTGGCTGGGCTTTGGGGTGATTGTTAGGCAATTACTGTTCCATTTATTTTGTAATTATACCAAGACTAGTTTGAATTTGGTTTTTGGTTGGAAACTATATATATTAAGCTAATTTGTCTTCTAATTGGGTTTCCTGTTAGACAATAAATATTATTATTATTATTATTGTTATTATTACTTAAAAACACATTTTTCAATGGTCAACCTGTAGTAAACGTAGTTCTCAGATTTGTGATCAATATCCTTATCCCTAAGTTCTACCTGTATCCCAAATTTCATTAAAATCGGCGATGGTAGCCAAAAGTGAATATTTACCAGGTTTTTTAAAAATGTATGCAAAAATTCTTCAGAAGAAAATAAACCGAAAGGCTATCTTTTTTTAAAAGGATGTTTAAACTAAAAAGAGGAATGCTAACTTTATATGTTACATATTAATTGTTATACATGATTGGTGTGAAGTACATGTGTTATAAATGACTGGTTAGAGTACCTTTCCTTATTTCTGTTTATACTTATTTATTTTTAGGTATGTACAATAATAAATATTAGAGGTGTCTCTTGATTTGATTTCACTTTCAACCTCAACATATCGGTACAATATGTCTGGATCAAAAACAAGAGACATAACGAAAAATCTATAACAATGTAACAAGTTAAGGTGAGTTTATAGTTTTAATATTTTATAAATAATATGAAATAAATTAGTGATGGCCAGCTTTCATCTTATTTTATTTTATTTTGAAAATATTCCTATACATTGCAACTTATAACATATGATATTGACAATTTCTCTGAATACTTTTGTATTTCGATGAGTTGTGTGCTTTTTTAAATTAAAGTTGTGTTAAAAAAATTTATCCAATAGGTATAGTGGTACTGAATAGTTGGGAAAAAACACTTGTGTTACAGGATTTGACAGCAATTGTTTTTATTTCTTATTTATTGCTTATTTTCTGTATACCACCTCCAAATCCTTATTTATTATTTTATTCCCTATATAAACACACCTTGCGAAGAAATTTATAAAAAAGTTCATGATAAAGTTTGATAACAAAGAAATTGTCAGTGTAGAACCTTTATTTCATATTTAAAAACATTAATCTATAAAAAATGGAATTTACCTGTTGTAAACATGTAATTCAAAACCATTAAGCATCACGGATAACCTTGTATCAGAATGAGACAAGTCTTCACTGACGTCTCTTGGCACATATGACCGCCACCATCTAAATATCAAGTACCCATCCTGGATTCTCAAGCTATAATCATGAGTTATATAAACAAAATCCCGAAACATAATTTTTCCTGATAAGGCATTCAGACTTAATGACCCTGCAAACAATTAACTTCAGTAACTCATTGTTCTAGTTTACCAAATCAGATTTACTTACCAACTCTAAAATATCCCCCACTAATAAACTTGTTTACTACTTTTGTTATAATATATCCCAGTATTCTTGAATTGTAATAAGTTATGTAAATGACCCAGCAAACTGCAAATATCAAAGAAAATAGGAGCAACAAAAAGTTCGAGTCCATCTTTAGATCATCAAGGGCATCCTCTAAAGTTCTGTTGCTGTTCCATTTTGCAGCTTCAGTCTTTTCAGAACTGTAAGGTATTATTGTGGTTGTTTCCAAGGTATCCATTTTTACTAGTATTTATGTCTGAAATGTCTAAATTATAAACATTGAGCTCTTATTATAGCAGAAAAGGACATTGTTGAAAAGAAATTTTATTCACATTTAACTTTAAAGTACATGCACCAAAACAAAATTGATTTCAGTACACAATGAAAATGAAAAAAAAACTGTTTACATATTTTATTATTACTCGTTCGACACACTAAAAAAATTGCAATTTCACGATTAATTTTAGAAATGATAACATCGAACTTATCTAACCCATTGTATTGATAACGAAAATTACAGTTTTTCGAAAAATCCGAAAAACTTTTTTGTGTAATTTCCGATTAAGAACTCTCGATGACCTTTGACATTTTCGATTTCGAATGATGCATTTATTGACATTTGCCCAGCTGATTTTGAAGTTATCGATAAAATAGAAACCTGGCAAACGGCATTAGCGTTGTCAAACGTCTGATAATTATCGAAAACTACTGATATTACCTAAATCTACTATAATTTTTATACTTGATATAATAATATATATAACATAACATATACAATTACTTAAACTAAATGAAATAAGTATAAAGCAAACGCTCGTACAAAATTAGAGACTTCTTTTTAGTTCATTTTTATGATGAAGGTGTTGTAATTAACTCAAAAACATAAAGATGACTTTTTTGTTTTTATTTTTTAGCCTTTTCAGAAATTCTGTATCCCTAATTGACATTTAATTTTTAAAACGGACAAATTACATAAACTAAGTTAGGCCTTGGACTATCGGCTAACCGTTACTCGCTATAAAAATAATAGTCGGGACTCCGGACGTGCTTTAATGGTGGTTTTGGTAGCAGACTGGTAGAGTTTCCCGCTGCAGGATGAACATAAACATCGGGGCTTCACACTAATCAAAATCTTCGATTGGGTAACCTGATGTATTGGCCAATCATAATGTACCTTAAGATCGTTCCTTGTTCAGTAATACAATAGATCCGTAATACAAAGAAGTCTTCTTTGTATCATGCAATAGATCGATATAGCTACGCCTATTTATAAACAAGGGCTACGCAGTAGATCGAACAAGACACGGCAACTTTCAGGCCCTTCTTTCGAGAAATTAACGCGCAATGTTGCCAAGTGTGTTGAGGAAGCCGGCAGACGAGAGAAGCGACCGCGGACTTTTGCGAAAGATAATTTGGGGGTATCCCCCGATGGATATATTTTTCAATAGCGGCTATATTAACCTCTGGAAATGGCAACGATTCGTGCTAAAAAAATATTTTAGTTACTAGTTACAAAAATAACTATTTTGCTATTTATATTGTTTCCGCCAAATTTTATTGATTATATATATATTTTCTTATTTACGTGTGTTTAGTAAAAAGAAAGTATTTAGGTTCTTTTTGATTACCTAATTTAAAAAAGGGAAAATTGTTTGTTTGAAATCGAGCAACCAATCAATCCTTTGTTTGTGGTAATACAAAAGCATTTTCACAAGTGAAATATAATCTACAAGTCAAAATATGATCTAAAGTTAATAAGTAGTCAGCAACTTTAGCTTATATAATACATACAAATCAAAGTCAAATAATTTCTTTAATTAATAAACACAATAAGATACATAACACAAACATAAAGATGAAGCCTAAATTTGATGTCTCTTGACTTATTCTAGCAATTTACAATAACAGCTTTCAATTATTATATATCAGAAATACAGGGGTTTAAAATCATATTTCATTTAGAGATCACAAAAATAATATTATACACATCGGTCGTCAATCACAAATGTCAGCAAAATTTTTACTAAGAAATTCATTGGGCTTTTTGTTTTAAATAATCATTTATTTTTTTATAAGACTTGTGGGAAGACATCAACTTTTTGTTTTAAATAATCATTTATTTTTTTATAAGACTTGTGGTAAGACATCAACTTTTTTCAGGGAGCACGTTATAGAACGGTATGCAAAAATAGTTCTGTCCATCTCTAGTTCTTTCAATACCGCAGTGTTGTGTTACCAAGTTGTTTTTGTTCCTGGTACTGTATCCATGAAGGTTATCGCTGGTAAAGTATTTACTATGAGTTTCTTTTACATGCCAAGGGCATGATAATATATATGTGCATGTGCATGCTACCGTTAAAATCTTTAATGAAATATGGGCGCCTTTGCAACATTCCAACTTAAAACGAATTTTCTACATTTATTTCAGGTTTTTGAATTAATTAACAAATTTGATACAAAAGTAACTTAATTAAACACATTTGAAGAGACATGTTTTTTTCACTTTTATTTAATGTATACGAGTAGTTCTGGAAGTATTACTAATAAAAAATAAACATGAATAATATAAACCGTTAACTAAAAAATACAAAAAAAAACAATTCATAAAATTAAATTTATTCTTCTTTTACTTTCCGCGAAAATATCTATCATTCTGTCATTTCCAATTCTATTTCTCAAAAATAATTTTATTATTCTTAAACAAGAGAAAGTTCGCTCACATGAAGCACTAGAGACCGGGATTGTTACAGCGATTATTACTGTTTATATTTTCTTTGTTTTAATTAGGTAAGTCAGCTTATATCTGGGATTCTTACTAGTAGAGTATTTTGTGTTGTTGTGATTTGAGTATTTTATTTCGTTAAACATATTGTGCTTGTATGAGCGTATTGTATAATATATTTAGACAGGCCAATAGAGGGGCCAGTAGTACGTCCTTGCCTGTATCCCAGGCCAGCCATAACTCTTATAAATCTCCTTTGTATAGAAAAAACCTTTGATGCATGGGTAGAATGTCCCCAACACAGGAAGCATATGGTTTCGAATGACAAAAACAATTCTACTTAATTTCCTTCAGTGGAGGGTACATTGTTCTTTCCATGTGAGAGGCCATCATCAAGATATACACCTAGGTATTTTACAAGGTCTTTATTGGAAGTCATTGGGCATAATGAGCAGTTCAATATTTGCGTTTTAGCATCATTTACACTATGTGTATTCGATCTGAACCACTTATATATGCACAACTGTGCTTTTAATGATCTTGCTTCTAAACTCTGTTCATCATCGGCGCTTTCAAGAAGAAGAAGGTTGCTAGATGGAAGACAGATATTTATGACATTGATGTATAGAAGAAATAATACTGGCCCCAGTACTGATCCCTGGGGCACCCCGGATTTGACTGAATGAGAAGTAGATATATTCCCGAGATAAGTACAATACTGAACTCTATCTGAGACGTGTGATTTCAAGAGACTAACACAGTCTGGACCCATATTATACTCCATTATACTCCACTAGTTTGGCGAGCAGGAGTTCGTGAGATATACAATCAAAGGCCTTCCTCAAGTCAAAAAATGATGCTTGAGCTTTCTTTTGAGACATAATTTCCCACATCATTACAATCACCGTGTTTATATATCGGAACTGTTCGTGGCAATTTAAATGCATTTGGGAAAATACTTTCTTTAATACATAGGTTAATGATTTTACACAAATGTACAGGGTGAGTCATTATATTATTTGACACCTACCTACAAGGTTTATTAACGAAGATTATTAAAAAGTGTAAATATAAAAGCTGTTTCTTTTAAACCTCCAGGATCCGTTCTAAAAAAAAAATCAAACGTCTATCGCATGACTGCATCTATATGCCTTAAAAAATATATCGAAATACGTTTTTTTTAGATGGACCACCCCGTTTTTTTCTGATTTCAAAAATAAATAGTTTGACTACTTTGGCGCAACCAGTTTTTTGATTATTTTGGTTTAGTTATAACATGTTTTGTATTATATTGTAATATTACCTATTAAACTTTTTCTCTATTTTTGTTAATAAATATCCCTGTAGGTGGGTGTCATAATATGATAATTTACCCCGTGCATAAAAGTATCTAAAAAAAGCTGTATAAGTTAAAAGGTTTAAAACTGCTTTTTGATTAAAATAATGTGTAGTGGTGTTTCTTTGATTTAGTTATTCAGGTTTTTGTAGGAAAGAGTTTGTTTTCTATTAAAACGTATGCTTACTCCTAGAAACTTTATTTCAAGCTAACATCTGTCAAATTTCAACCCCAAAGATTGACAGCCAAATTCAATATTCCTATTTTAACTAAAAGATCTCGTCTAATATTTAGTGATTGGAAATTTGGAAACACCGCGTCTCGCCCCCTTTCCCGTGTCGAGGGTTACCGCACGAAATAATTTAGTTTCGGCAAGCATTGATGTCTCCGGACCGATTCAAGGCGTCCAATGAGTAATCTATTGCTTAATATAGTATAATGGAACTTTGGTAATACATACGTTAACATGGACGGAAGCGTATTTCGTAATTTCCATTGTGTTCCGCGCTTTAGTTTTTACCCGGCACCCGGTGACGAGTACCAAATCCAAAATTTAATTGGATTTTTGTTATTCAAGATTTCGGTTTAACAGTTCATCATTTATTTAAGTTGCCCATACACTTGCGCATCCCCATCGATTTGATGATTTGACCTCTGTCATTCCCATTCCTTCAACCTTTTTCGGTGACGGTGGTGTGCGGCCATTTTTTGACGGTGAGTTCTTTTTAAAATTTCCACCAAATTTTAAATGATATAAGGAAAATAACAGTTATCATTTCAAGAAATTTTGTGCTTGATTGTGTAATAAAACCGTGAATAGTGATTTTTCAGGTGAAGACCAATTTTAAGAGCTCTTTGGAAGGCGGTAACGTAAGGACTGCTTATGTAACACATTTTTCTTTAATTTGTTAGTTATTTAAATTACATCTTATTATACAACGTACATTGAAATATATTTTGCTGCAACAATAAGTATGCTTTTCTTAAAATTTGGCTGTTTTTTTTCTGCTTAATCAAAATGTTAGGTTAGCTCTCCAAATAAATTTTTTTTCTAACGTAATTTTTATGTTACTAGATAAAGCCTTTTCGTAATATTTGTGTGTTTAAATACGTATTTTATTTTATTTTTTTAAATAAAGCAAGTATTAATGCGAAAATGCATTTTCAAAATTCAAAATAAGAATGTCACATGTACTTGACGTTTCAAGGTTAGATCATTAGCTGTTGACGTTTGTAAATTTATTGGGGCAATGCTTTCCCTTTTTTTTTAATAATTTTCTCAATATAATTTTGTACCTCGCTTAGATAAGAAGTGTCTATTATTTATTTGTTTGCTTTCCTGGTACTACAATCATTTACAAAAGTAAGTAGATAATTTTGGTATACTCCTGACCTTCGTTTTTATACCTTTATTGAAAAGGTGTTACATAAAGTATATTTCTCTGGAAGAGTAATAGAATTTTTCTAATTTTAAGGTAAAGAATAATCTTAATATTGATATTTACTGGTTCAAGGTAGTTTGTCCCAATTCAGTGGTATTGTAATTGTTGTTATAGCTTTAAATTCATGAAATAAGGGCATATAAATATGATACTTTAATTTTTCCAGTCCTAATGAAAACAACAATGTCCTAAAAAATGTTATATTTGTATTAAAAGTTTTAATAAATTTATTCCTTAACATTAGAAGCATTAAGTACGTCATGTGACTTAATTTGTGTGAGTGGTTACAGTTTGGGGTTCACATTTAAAACTGGAAATTTATTTGCCTACCTAATTAATTATAAAAATACTTTTGTTGACTACATTTATTCAATTTATGAGTTCATATATATTATAGATTTAAGATTTGGATCCCAAGAAATGTTTATTATGCAATTCAGTTTTTGACCTTTGGAACTATTTATCAGGAGCATTTTAAACATGCACTTCATAAATGGCTTCAGTAATCAATACAAATACAAGGTAATCATGAAATATTGTGACTAATCATGTATTGTTAATCCAACTCAATCTCCCAATCCTCCCCATCCCTAGAAGGGATAAATCAAACTTTGACTTATTTTAGGGGATAGCTGCCTTGTGATGATCTTAATTACTTATTTCATGATTTTATATTATAAAGTGGGTTTTTAGATAAGCTTTAAATTAAGGCTCATTCCTCTTTGAGTTCTACAATTAGCAAGACCTCTATTTGTTTAGACCTATATTCTATTTTACATGTAATATTTTAATTTATGTATCACCCCTTAGCAGCAACATTTAGTATTTTTCTACTTTTCTGGTATTTTTTAGGCCCAACCCGATACATTTTAGTATATAAATAATTATAACAGGGACGTTTATGAAATACATTGTTTTAATAAAATGTTAAAAAAATATTCTTTTTCCTCCTTTAACAAAAGTAATCAATTTAAGCATTATAAAAAAAACTTACCTTAATTGCTTTAAAAATTCAACAATGATGCCAATCCCAAAAAATAGACATCTAAATAACTCCAATAACTTTAGGTCCATAACTCTAATAGCTGTCATTTCAAAGGTATATAAATCAATACTTAGGAACAATCGTATGTTCATTTTGGATCCAATAAGCTCTTTTCAGAAAATCAGTATGGGTTTAGAGAAGGTAAATCTAGCACCCCAAGCCATCTTAGATGTACTGGTTGATGTGGTCGAATCCTTCGAGAGGGGGCAGTACATGCAAATTATGTTTTACGACCTCTCAAAAGCCTTTCACTGTGTCCAACATGAAATTTTGCTTGAAAAATTAACATATTACAATATTGAAAATGGAAGTATACAATTATTACCAATCTTATACAGGACAGTCAAAGTTAACATTAAACACTTAAACTGACAAAGAACAGTAAATAACACAAGGGGGAAAAAGATAGATACATTTAAAAAAATAAAATAAAGAAGATACATTTAAATAAAATACAATACAATCGTATGGTGTACATCAGATATTCTAAAAATCTACACTATTATACAAAGTCATCAAAAATGAAACAAATAAAATTCTTTGAGAGAGTAAAAAGGATTTGCAGCTAATATGGCCTTTAATTGACTATTTAAACTGAAAATAGTTAGGTTTTTCTTTAATGTATGCAGGTAGATGATTGAACACCTTCAAAGAACTTATCTCATGTCCTTCCTGCACCTGACTCAGTCTTGCACTGGGCACGTAAAGCTTGTCTGTATTTTGTGTTTTGTAATGATTAATATCATTTCGTTATGTGGCAAACTACTCGATCATGGCTTGGGGGTATTTTTCTCGTTTTAAGAGGGTATTCAAATTACAGAGAAGAGCACTAAGAACTATATATTGGGTCAGATGTGAGGCAGACATTCATTGACTTGAGGATAATTACGTTAACCTCTCGTTTTATTTTTTAATGCTTTCTATTTCCATACAAAAAGGTAAAAAATTCTCGAACCAACAAAGAACTTAGTAGTTAGTTAGCTGGTAGGATGTATGTTATTTTAGGTCTGTACAGACCACCAAATGGTGATTTTAAAATGTTTAGCACGATCCTAGAGGATATTTTAAATCAAATTGATGTAGATTTGTCTATATATCTAACTGAAGATCTTAATGTTGATATTTTAGTAAAAAACAATGAATCAGAAGTACTTGCATCATTGTTAGGATCTTTTAATTTGCAACCAACCATAAAGGAATATACTTGGCCTTTAGGGCTAAATTGGGGAAGTTGTATTGACATTGTTGTATTGAGGTACTACAGACCCAAATCTCAGATCATTTTGCACAAAAAATTTCAGTAGGCTATATTAAACAAAAACCAGTAATTATAAGAAAAAGATCCTTTTGTACGGAAAATAAGAATGAGTTTAAACATAAACTACCTAACCAAAACTGGTTATATTTGTACTCTTTGCCTGACTGGGAAGTAAACAAACAGTGGCATTATTTTATGAAAATATTCTTGTTTATATTTGAGGAAAGCTTTCCCAAAAAAAGATATAATGATATTTTGCAAAAGGCTAGATCTCAATACTATCGAGATAAAATATATAACTCTGAAAATAAATCTAGGGTCACTTGGCGTATTGTAAATAGTATGAATGGAAAAAATGGGTAAGGAATGCAATGTAAAATCTCAGGTAAATAGTAAATCAAATGCCCACTCATTTTTCAGAGGTGGTCTCAAATGCACAAAAAACTGTCCAAGTATTCCTTTCTCAACTAATATAAATTTTAAACCTAGGTCTTTTTTTATTCATCCTGTTAGCCCAAATGAAATCTTAAGTATTCTGAATAACAATTAAAATAAAGCAAGCGCATGCTATGATGAGATCCCAGCAAATCTTATAAGACTATGCAAATTTGAACTCTGTCATCCTCTAATGTTTGTGATAAACAACTCTTTAAAATATGGAATATTCCCTGATCAACTAAAGGTAGCAGTGGTTAGACTAATTCATAAGAAGGGAGATCATGAGTCTATTTAAAATTATAGTCCTATCAGTTTATTGCCCAGTTTTTCAAGATTCTCATGTGCAACAGAATCACAGGTTATTTTAACTCACAAAATCTCTTCAGCGAACATCAACATGGCTTTTTGAAAGGACGATCAATAGAAACAGCAGTTTTTAGGTTTGTGACTAAAATTTTGGATTGCTTAGAAAATAAGCATCTTGCTATTTGGTCATTCTTAGATCTATCAAAGGCCTATGACGGTCTGGATCATTCGATTTTGCTGGAAAAAATGGAAAGATATGGGATAAGGGGTCCGGCATTGGATTGGATCAGGTCATATCTATCTGGACGCTCACAAAAAGTAGAAGCAACATTTAATAAAATAAAATATAATTCAAATCTATTTTCTATTAAGATCGGGGTGCCACAGGGCAGTGTTCTTGGACCGCTGCTATTCATCGTTTATATAAATGACCTCTCTCAAAATATAATTAAAGAATAACATTTCTTAGCAAGCTATGTGGAGGATACTAACCTGGTCTCATCTGCAAGAGAGTTTCAGGACTTGGTCACAATAACTGATGAATTGATGGGGACTGCAGAAAAATGGTTCTTAGAAAATAAATTAATTCTTAACACAGATAAATCAAACTTTATTTTATTTAGCACAAAACAATCTACACTTAAGATACAAAACAACATCACATTAAATAACTCTAATATTACATTTTCAGAACATGCTAAATTTCTGAGAATCTACATGGATAATCACTTGGACTGGCAGAAGTCAATAGACTATGTTTCGTCTCGGTTGAACTCTATAAGCAACTCAATAAGAGTATTGAAAAAACATCTTAACTTGGAAACTTTAAAAATTGTTTATTATGCTAATTTTCAATCAGTGCTGCGCTTTGGAATCATTTTCTGGGGTGCCTCACCACTTCTGGAGAGATTATTTATCATACAAAAAAGAACAATCAGAATTCTTTGTAACATTTCTTATAGAGAATCCTTTAGAACTAGATTTAAGCAGCTTGAGATCCTTACAGTGTTCGGTTTGTACGTTTATGAATGTTTAATGTTTTTCCATAAAAATAAGGCATTTTTTGATGAATTTAAGGATAATCATGATTTATATAATACGAGAACTTTAGATTATAATACACCTCGACACAGGTTATCATTGTATAAGAGCGGACCCATGTACAAATGTATTCAATTTGCCATACGCAAATACCTTGTTAGTTTAGAACCTTATTGTATTTCTGATTTCTTAAATAAATAAGGTATACTCATGTATATTTATAATTAAAATAAATGTAGATCTCCGTGTATGTATTCTAATTTTAACTTTTAATTACTGTAAATGTCTTTTTAAAATTGCTCCAACACTCCTTTATGACTTCATTCTATTAATGTAAATTTGCTGGTTTGTAACATTTTGCATTTTCATGAATAAAGAGTTTTGTATTGTATTATTATTATTGCATTGTATTTCCCGGAAGATCTACGCTACAACTTAAAAAATGGCCGACTTATAGATTTTTGAAAAAATGGTAAATTTTCCTTTTTTTTTTCAGGTTTTTCTTCGAAACGAATCATCCTATCGACTTGTTTAAAAGATCGTTTTGTTCGTATTTCAATTCTCTACAAGTCATCTCTTTATAGCATTGTGATTGCTTAAATCGTTTTCATTTTACAAACAAAAAACGAAAAAAAAACGCCATTTTTGCACTAAATTGTTTATAACAAATTAATGAATAATAGTTACGAGTAGAAAAAACATCAGCATGAACCAGCAAAATGTGTTTTAAGTGATGGCAAAGTTGGTTTTCAGGTAGTATTTTTGTCACAAAATCAATAAATTTCTGTTCTATTGCTTGGCCTTAAAGGGTTCTGACGCATTAAGTCGAATAAAATTCCGAAATTATAGTTTGCATGAAAAAATTCTAAGAGTAATAATTTTTACTAAAGAAGCTAAGCTATAAATATTTTTAATAAAAATAGGCAATTTACCGAGTGGTAAAAAATATGACCATAAATACAGGGCATATACCCCTGTTCTACGCCTCTGAAGTGACTTTATGGTTGTCGTTTGTTAAGTTAATGGGTCTTTATGTAGATATAACATGTTCCAAAATTGAAATTGATATCTCGCTCCTAACAGATATTACATAATAAAATTACTATTACCAAGCAATAAACTTCTTTAATAAACTTCTAGTCCATGTTAAAGAACTACCTACCAATAAATACAAAAGTATAATTAAAAAATTTCTCTTTGTCAGGCATTTTACTCTGTGAACGAGTTCTTGACTTGTAATATAGTAATTTAATTTGTTTCTTTTTTTAGTATGTTATATGTACTAGTTTGTATTTTAATTGTCCTCTATATGTAATGTATATTTTTTATTTTAAACTGTACACTGACTTACCTGTTTTTAGGATATGATTGTTTAAATAATGATTATTTTTGTGCTTATTTTTAAGAATTTATTGACTCGTGTAAGTACGTACTACTTGTGTATAGGCACCGAATAAATATTTGTATTTGTAAAATGGCCTTTTTATCACACATGTTTAATGCTCTGTATATTCTAAACGGTGAGGCTTAGAGCAAAATTATATAAAACTTTTTTGATATTTCGTCAAAGTTTACATGACTCTAAATTTTCGGTACTTATTTCTGAATCACCCTGTATAATGAGTTATCCTGTTGTGTACCAGTTTTAGTATTTTTTACCGTCGCTTTTGGTTTTTTTGCTAAATAAAAAGTAGTAACGCTTCCACTTAATTCGTAGGGTTTTTTCAATAACTAGCTTTGAAGTTTTAAGTGTGGGGAATTTTTATTTACACAGGAAAGTAATTCTTAACATCAGAATAAAGATGACGAAAGGTCAGGGGCTGATATGATGGTCTTGTCATGATGGGTAAATTCAGTGATATGTAAATGGCATTCAATAAAAAATAGAATTTGTTAAATAACTTCGATTTGAATATTAGGAAATTGAATCATTTGTGTGGTACGATTGAGAAATGTTCACCCTTTCAGGTTTTATGAGTTAAATTTCGACTCCAAAAAATGTTCATAATAAAATTTGGAATGTCTGTATTGTGTATTTTTTTGTAGGCATAAGAAACAAATAACAGAACTTTAAGCATCATGTTTTCTTCCTTACTTCCAAAAGCATGGTGTCAACCAGCAGAAACCACATCAGTAACCCCAAAAAATGAACCAGGTAAGTATTTTATTATTATTATTTTTTGAAGATACAATTCATATATCAGATATTAAAATAAAAAACGATATTGATCTGAATTTTATTAGGAATGCATATTGAAAAGAAATTACATAAAATATAAATGAAAATTAGAAAAGGGCATTTAGAAACCACATTTAAAGTGGCAAAACTTAAATGTTAAAACTATATGCCAAATAAGTTTTTGTAAATTCCAATGTAGATACAGATTATACGTATGTATCTGCTATTTCACCTTACATACAAAACAACAGCTGATATCCATTATGGCTTTAAAATTGCGTCTATATCAGATAACTTACAGGGTTGCTTAAAAATTTCAGGTCTCGTCAAATCCTTAGTAGCTGGAAGACAAATTGCAGCGGCAGCCATCGCTGAAGGAGACAGCTGTGAATTCGGATCACTTCACTATTTTGCCCTTTGCGGTCTAGGAGGTAATACTGTCAAAATATTTTTAATTCTGTAAAGTAGAAAAATTATTAAAAAAAAGTATAAGTATTACAGTATTCTGTAAAAGTCACAAACCAAATAGTACTTAATTAGTGGTGTAAATTATAAAAATTTCTTGAAGTACTTTGACTCTATTTTGGAAGCAAAAGCTACTTTCGGGTATATGCCCTATTAATATATTTAAACTGTTGTATTCTCCAAAAAATATTTACATTTGAAAATAGAACTACTATATATTTATATATGTGTGGGCCATTTTGGTGATGCACGTATTAGGATCTCGAAAACTATAAGAGATACAAAAATTATTAAATATGCAAAGTTTTACAGAATTTTATCGGTAATTTAAAAACGCCAGCGGCGTGCTTTTAAGTTTTTTGGTTTTCGAGATATTTTGGAAAAACTAAAAAGTGACATTTTCTGTAAAGCCCTGTAACCTCTTTATTTGTAATTTTCACTTCACTTTTCATAGCCATTTTTTGTGTAGAAAATGTTATTGCATTAGATCAGCCACGTCAAACATGTGGCCCAGTGAGCATTTTTCTGTGGCCCAAATCAGTCTTAAAAACAGCCAGATAATGCAGCCCGCGAACAAGTTGAAAACCGTTTTTGATAGCGCGCGCCGCTGCAACAACGATTGGTATAATAAAATGTACAATTGTACATAGTGCCATCTATGATTAGGAGGATGAACCACACATACAAAACCTAAAGCCAAACGTTATCTGGCTTGTTCCATGAAATTCTATCGCGCAAACACAGATGACGCTATCTGAACATTCTGGATACAGTGACATTATGAGAAAGTCACTGTAATTTTGGAAAGAACTCGAGAAATCATAATCCGTATGCTGCTTATCATGCTGCTTGTTACTTTAAATTTTATTTTTATTTTTGTATAACGTCTTGTTGGTTTTACCATGAACTTAATTTTATTTTTATTGTTGCTTTAGCTTGTATGTTGATTTACTTTAGTAGCTTAACAAGTTTATTTTGAATTATATTTGTAATTATTTAACTTTATCTTTAGCTTTGTCAATAAGATAATTTTCTTTCGACAATAAAGCATTTTTTGAATTTAAATTTGAATATCATTTGAGTTGAGTTGCGCGCTTATTGTTACAACACTTAACAGTACTTATTATAATTTATTTCGGATACAGTTTTTAACATGTCTCTTTCAAAACCAAGTGGAAGTAAGAGGAAACTTGTAGATGAGCATCGTATCTTTCAGGAAAAGTGGGAATTAGATGTTTTTGCTGTAAAGTGAAAGAAAAAATTATTTGTTTGATTTGTAATAGTACAGTCGTCCGTGTCCCAAAATTATATAATATAAAACGTCACTATTATTTTTCACATTTCAAAATATATCCTTGTCCCGGAATACTGTCGCTGAAAGAGTTACTGAGTTGGCTGTCAGTATAAGTGATCAGATAAAAACAAAATCAGACTCTTTCATTACATTTTCTATTGCCTGTGACGAAAGTACGGATGTGTGTGGTGTGGCGCAACTCGCTGTTTTACTTCCTGCGGTTGATACACAGATATCAATGTGTATGAAGAATTACTGGAATTAGTACCATTGCATGATACAACAACTGGGAAGGATATTTTCAATGCTGTTTATGGACTTCTGCAAAAGTAAAATTTAGATTTGGCAAAACTGTGTCCCGTGTCAACAGACGGAGCTCCTTCAATGACTAGAGTAAAAAATGGCTTCGTTAAAATATTACAGACAAAGATCAGAGAAACGGGCAGTGACAAACCAGATTTTCATCATATTTATTGTATAATCCACCAAGAAGTTTTATGCTCAAAAGTGATCAAGTTGGAAAGTTTTAAAGTCAGTGAAAAAAATTATAAACTTCATAAGGTCACGAGGCTTTAATCAGCGACAGTTTTCTGCATTTTTACGTGATTTAGAAAGTGAGTACAATGGTTTACCATATTATGCAGAGGTGCGATGGCTTTCGTATTCTATGGTATTCGACCAGTTTTGGAAACTCAAAGAAGAAATACTCGTTTTCATGGAAACAAAAGGAGAAGATGTCTGCTTATTATGCGATGTACCCTTTTTACAAGATCTTTCATTTATGGTAGATATTACAAAACACCTGTCGGACTTAAATATGAAATTGCAAGGACCACGTCAAGTTGTAAGTGTAAAATGATGTTGTGGGAAAAAAAGTTAGCAGAGGATAATCTGTCACATTTTCTGACTTGTAAGGCATAACAGGAAAACACAAGTGTCCCAATATCATACGAAATATATTCAGAGAAAATGAGAAGCCTTCTGGCAGCATTTGAGAAGCGTTTTCAGGATTTTAAGACCCAAGAAAACAATTTTTCTCTATTTACTGGTCTTTTCACTATCGATATTGATAAAGTTTCCCCTCACTTGCAAATGGAAGTAATTGAGATTCAGTGTCAGACCCATCTAAAACATAAATTTGGTAGTGTTGGTACATTCGAATTTTATGAGTACTTGCCTGTTCAATACCAAGAAATGAGAAAATTTGCTTGTAAAATCCTGTCAATGTTTGGAACTACCTATAAGTGTGAACAACTATTTTCTTTGATGAAAGGAAATAAATCTCCCGCAAGATCGCGATTGACGGACGCCCACTTGGACGTAGTTTTAAAAGTTATTTCCGCCGATAAATTCGCGCTACAAATAGACACCTTAATTAAAGACAAAAGATGTCAAATATCTGGCAAAAGAATTTAATGTTTGTAGTTTTTTCTAATGTCCTTTTTATTGGAAATTTAATAAACAGACTTGCCCTATAATAGTACTTTTTCTCAAGATTTTCAATAATTGGTCTTCTTTAAGATTTGCGGCCCACCTAGTCGATTGGCTTCATGCTTTTGGCCCATCAGTGACTTTGAATTTAACATGGCTGCATTAGATTTTAATTACGACGTTTCGTTTATCCTTCATAATAATAAATAAATTAAACTTGATTTTTTCTGTAACTGTCCATGAGGTATTAGATTATGGGGCATTTTGAGAATAACACCTTTGCAACATATTTCTTATAAATTTGAAATTAAGTGTTCTTATGCTCGTATAGGTTCAGGGAATCCCTGTAGTGTTATTTGTATATTATTATATTTTATATCACTCGTACAGTGTTTCACCAAATACATTGAAAAAATATGGAAAGTAAGAGAGAATAATTACATCATTTTGAATTAGTTACATGATGTGTTAGAAATCTAATATATAAGAGGAAAAAAATATATAAATTTAATCAAGATATATAAAATAAAAAGAAACTTTTTGTAGGTATATTGTCTTGCGGTATCACCCACACAGCTGTAGTACCACTTGATTTGGTCAAATGCCGTATTCAAGTCGATCCTGCTAAATACAAGTCTGTCTTCTATGGTGAGTAAATTGGATTGTGCAAAATAAAGGAGTAACAAATCAAAACTTCTAAGTTGGTAATATATTTTGGTCCAACGTTGACACTTGTCTAGTACTTTTTTTTAATTATAGGTTTCAAAGTTACATTAGCAGAAGATGGTGCGAGAGGATTGGCCAAAGGTTGGGCACCTACCTTCTTTGGATACTCAGCACAAGGTTTGTGCAAGTTTGGTCTTTATGAAGTATTTAAAGTAAGTGGTTCCAATTTGTTAATTAATTACATCTTATCTGTTTGTTTGGATCATTTATTTGGCCGAAAAACGAATTGCAAAATATATAGAATTTTCTAGTTAAATGCAAATATATACATTCATAAACAATAGCCGCTAGTAATAGGAAAGACAATTACTATATAAAGGATAAAATGTAACAAAAAAATATAAACAGAAAAATTATTAATAGTTAGTATTATAGAAAGCATTTTGAAACCACACTCCAAATGTAAAACACATCTTGAGTGTTAAAAATAAATGCTAAATTGTAGTTTAGTAAAATCCAATGGAGTTACAGAAAGTATGTTAGTATCTCCTATTTCACCTTACTTACAGTTGTATTACTTTGAAATAATATTTTCTTTATTCTGTCATTTATAATTAATAAAATAACTTATTTTATTAATTACATAATATTTTTCTTGTGTTATTTTTTTTTTCAGGGTATTCTATCTACAGGGTGAAAGGTAAATGACTACAAATATTTTAGGAGGTAAATGTATAGATAGTTTAGAGCAAGAAAAGCCTTGTGTAACAAGTGGTTATTAATCAAGCCCATTGGAGCTTAAAAATTGCAATTTATTAATAAAGCTGTAACATCACTTGTGTGATTTAGAAATTATAATTAAAAATTTTGTCATCTAATTTAAAAAAAAACTTCTAAATAATAACTTCTGTGTTGCAACTAAAAGTTGCAACACAGAATACTCTTGTTTTATCAGGATTGAATCTAGTTTTTTTTTTTGCTCTAAGAAATCAATCCTTTTCAATAAATAAAAATTATTAATAAGAAACACAATTTTCATAATTTTATATCACACACATATTAACAAAACCATTTTTAAAGCAAGTGTGGAAAATGGACACCATCACTATTTACACAAGCATAGCAGTGGCATGTCAAGTTTTCACAAACTGCTTAGAGAGTATCTGGGGTAATTTTCATCTGCTCCTCTGGAGCAAAAATTTAATTGTGATGATATCTTTCCTCAAATATTTCATCACTATGTTTCGCTAATCTCTTCATGTAACCCCAATATAAAGACTTAATGTAATTAATTCATTGGAATTACATTTCCCGTTTCTCATATATGTTGATTCTGAAACAAATGTTCTATCATTTGGAATTTTTCCATATAAATAAAATTGTTCCAGCTGAATGTGTGTTTTGTTACGCTTTACTGTAAATAAGCACTTTCAACTGGTACTTATATTTTCTAACACATTTGAATATCACTGCGGCACTTGTCCAAAGTTTACATGAACATAGATATTTATATTAACATAAGTAGGTACAAATGACATATTTGCCCACCAATGGAAAGTTCTTATCTGTTTACAGTTTACACAATTTAGACAAAAATGGCTGCAGAGGCAGATGGGGTTTCTTTCCATGTTGCCAGAGTGTGCATTGTGAAACAAGGGTCAGTTAATACTGATTTTTTTGTTTGGGACTTTTAAGACAAAAACCTTAATTATTGAATTAACATTGAAGTAACTGAGTGTCTTGGATAGTAAAACGAACAAAATGTTTAGTTATTCGCCTGATTTAAAACAAATTAAGTACGATATTTTTCAGTTTTTCTCAAAAATTATTAAGTTTTGTCCCCCAAATATATGAGGGTTATTTTCTTTGAATATTTGTAGTAATTTCCTTTTCACCATGTATTTTATAGTGTTATGAATTTGTGTCATTATTTTCTTGATATAATCTATACCATAGACATAATAACAGGGGACACCCCACATCTTGTACTGTTTCATTAATAAAATCGTGTATGTTTTGTAGCAGTGATAAATAAACATGTACTGATAGTAATCGAGATAAAGAAAAAAATATCTATCTTCCTTGTCGGCCCGAGTTTAAGCAATGCTGTAAAGTTAAAATGACATTTCATTTCTTCTCGCCATTGACATATATATAAACATCAATCATTAACTGTCAAACAAAATTAAAATCTCATTATCACAGCACGCATATTCAATAACGTTTCTATTATGTTTTTTACATTATGCATAAAAATGTAAAATACCTTGTTTATTTTTGTTAACTTAGTTCTGACTGCAAAACAAAATATTTTAATACCTCTCAATATTTTAAAATAATTAATTGTACCAAATGCATATTTTTTATGTCAAATATATAAAGTAATATGTATACATGTGTTCTTTGTATCTGCATACATTGGTTTTGCCTCGAAATTTATGAATTTGAATGTAGTTTAGGGAAAAAAGTGAAGATATGTACTTTTCTCGTTTAAAGAAGGATAAAATAGCAATTACAAGTCCAATTTTTGATTTACCCGCGGAAAGAGACCTTAGGTCTTAAATAGATCAAATGTTTGCACTTATGTACCATAATGTCCAAGAACTAATATGAAAATTACCAAAAATCTGCACTTATATGTTAATCTATACAAAGCAACATCTCTTTGTTAACTCTTAAAGTGATTAACCGTACATACAAATTAATAAAGTATTAGGAAAAATCTCGTTTCGCGTACGCCAATTAATACAGAAAAACAATAAGATATTGATTTACCCGCGGAACGAGGCGTTAGGTTTTAAGTAGATCAAATGTTTGCATTTATGCACCATACTGCCCAAGAAAACTACGAAAAATATTCCAAAAACTGTCAAAATTTGGCCAGAAAGAATGCACTTATATAGTAATTCGTACAAAGCAACCTCACTTTGTTCAGTTTACTTGTTTTATCAGTCTTGTAAATTTGTATACTCTACAATTGAGAAAAATGCAACACTGTTGTCGCTTTTTAAGCAATGGCATTGTATGGAATTAAAAAAACAGGTTAATTGAATAATTTAGTGTTAATAATAATTATATATAGTTAATGAAATATTACAGAGTTTATTATTAGCGTATTAAAATTAATTTTAATATTATCAAAATGGTACAATAGAGCCAACAAGTAATAATTTTGAGAATGTGTGACTGCATTCGAATCTAAATAATTCTGTCTTTCTGTTATTATGTCTATGGTTCATACACAACACATAAATGTTCTAAATTACTTGTTCAAGCTAATAAAAGCTCATGATTTAATTAAACTTTGTCTAGGTATTTTATTCTGGTATTATTGGTGAAGAGAATGCTTTCCTCTACCGTACCTGGTTATACCTCAGTGCTTCAGCTACTGCTGAATTCTTTGCCGATATCGCATTGTCTCCCATGGAGGCCGCCAAGGTGAAGATCCAGACCACTCCTGGTTTTGCGAATACATTGAGAGAAGCCTGGCCTAGAATATACAGGGAAGAAGGTGTGTATTATCTAAGTATATGTTAAGGTTGGCAAAAACTCGGGGTTTTATATTATCTAGGTGTTTTTGTATAGTGTTTTTTGACATAAAATATGGCAGAAATGTTATATGTTCACAATGGCTACGTTTTCAAGATACAGGGTATTAAAATACATTTTTAGGAGTTGATTTTTTCTCTTTTTCCCAATTTGATATAGGCAACTTATTCTCTGATTATTTTTACACAAAACAGGTACTCTTAGTTAAAATCACATACCAGCTAATTTAATTTGGAATATTATAATTTGTTCTAAAAGAGGAACTTTTGAAATTAGGTAATTGTAATTATTACAAATATCAAAAATATGAATCACTGAGAAACAACGAAAATTAAGGCTTCAGTACTTGTTTTTAACATTCCAAATAACTTTTTAATACTTGGATTTTGAGTGGATTTTAATAATATTTGGCATTATTTAAAATTAAAATATCTGACATAATTGGATTTATTCCAATCTAATAATCTGGTTTGAATATATAAGGAAAAAAACAAATCAAACAAACATTCTTTAACACCCTGTATGCTGAAAATTAAGCCATTTGAGACATATGTTTATATAACATTTTATTACAACAATTATCCCATTAGATTTAATTTTAGATTAATTTAATATATTTTTGACTACAATAGAATAATTTTTTCTTTCTGGATTTAGATTTTTTTTAGTGCTTTTGATATGGGTTTTTGTTGAATTAGGGGAATGTGGGATTAATAAAAAAAAAACCTGCCCCGATTTTTTTAATGGGTTTTCAAAATCCCAAGGGCAAAAATCAGTCACAAATTTATTAGTTTATTTTTTTAAATATTTGTGTTGTTATTTATTCTCCTTAAAATTTTTGAAAAAAAGCTTAAACTCAATATGACATCTAATAAATTTTCATCAGCTGTTAATATGGTGCCAATGGCTTAGTAAATAGTAGCTTAATGTTGTAATTTGTATGAACAGAAATAATAATTTCATATTTTTTAAATAGAAACCTTTTAAAAATAATTATTTAAGATATGTAATGTATATTAGTTATATTTACAAAATGGTAATGATTAAATCAATGTGTTTGTTACAAAGTGTGTTTAGATTCTTTGATTTTCTTACCAAAGAAAGCTGATCTTTTTAAAGTTGAATTTATATTATATTTTTTCTAGTATTTTTTGAGCTAGCAGTTCTTTACTATTTTGTTTTTTTTTTGTTGCTTAGAGTGACTAGAGGTAAAATTGTCAAAAAAAAGTGACCCAAATATTGTTTTTTTAAGGTCTTAATGGTTTCTACAAATCTCTTGTTCCCCTGTGGATGAGGCAGATCCCATACACCATGATGAAGTTTGCCTGTTTTGAACGTACTGTTGAATTATTATACAAATATGTTGTACCTAAACCTAGGTAAGCATTTCTTAAGATAATATATATTATTATCATTATTTACTCAAATTAATTTTAAATAGTTATAAAATTTTGTCAGGTTAACAGGATAATTTCGGATGTACAAAATAGAGATACTTGCACCTGTATAATCTATAATACTTTGTATAAAAAAAACTTTTAACAGTCATTAAATATTCTGATATTTTACTGATGTTGAAATTATATGATTCGAATTTTTTGTCATTAACGAATTGAGAATATTGGTTAGATAATGTTTATAATATTTTTTAATAGAATAAAGATTTTCTGACACTATGTAGAATTAAGTATGGTGATTTCTGTGAATTTTGTAGTTTCATATTTTGACGCTAAACCGTCGGTATACAGACTATATAAAAAGTTTTTTTTTTTTTTGGACGTTAGGTTTTAAAAATGTCATGGATAATGATTTTATTAACATAGTACTTACAATATTTTTGTATAAAGAAATTTATACAGAATAGAAGGCCTTACATTTAAAACAACTTTTTGGTATTTGGATTTGGAAAAGATAATTTGATTTGTTATAATTTAATTGTTAAAATGGATCTTTGATGATGTGTTTAATGACATCACTGACGTCACCGATTTGTAAACAATGGTTTACGAAATCTGGCAACATTAGGGAATATTCTTTTGGCTTGAAGTTGTGGCTAATGAAGTCAAAAGTAATCCTTACCTCCCACAAATACCATATAATTTGCAACTGTAAATAAAAAAAAAACTTACCTTTTTCAGGTAAAATTTACCATATTGCCACGTGTAGCCCATTTAGAAACCTGTGACGTCAGAGGTGTCTTAAGCAGGCTAAAAAAAGGCCAAAGTCTTATAAAAAGAAAATAGTTCAGACAATTTTTTTTAGACTGAATAACCTATCAATTTAAATTACATTTAAATAATCATGTATCCTGTTCCCATGAATATTTTCATTGTATTTTGGCGGCATTTATTTTTGGAAATAGAAAAAAATGTATATACAAAAATTGTAGGATTTTTACTATGTTATGTTTTGGGATTATCAAAGTTATATTTTATAAATAGATCAAAAATAAACCCACCTTACTGCATTTGTTAAAGTGGAGGACCCTGTATATTATTTGTTCATAAAATGGGTCTTTCACTGTTTATAAATATACTAGGATTATTAACTATCTTTTAAGACACGCTAGAAGTTTGACTAAAACCCTACTATAAGAAGCATTGCGTTCCAATTGAGTGCACTGTGTAGTAGCTCGTTTTTCATCTCTTTCTAACATGTTGCCTATTATAGCAGGGTTTTTGACAAATTTTTCGTGTGTCTTTATAGAGAAAGGTATCGAACCTGGCATATTTGTAATCACCAACAAGAGACCTACTTTATATTTCCTTGATACAAGCGGTTCCATTTAAAAAAATGTAAGAATTCATTTTCTTATCTATTTCTATAATATGTTAAATAATCCCAATAGATAAAAAAGTAAGAGTCCTCCATTTTTTGTATTTAAAGTTTTTTTTTTCTATTTCAAGAAATGGTGGGTGTTAAAATATGAATAATCCTGTGCTTAAAAATAATAACTAAAAGTAACCCAGGTATATTTTCTTGATCATGCCTTGTTTTATGTTGGGCATCATAGAACAAATTATGTTCTTTTGATAGCAAATCATACAGAGCGGCTTATTGTTTTAATAATTTATTTTGGAATTTTTTTTGTTTCTTTTACTGTCTGTATTTTACATCCGTCTTTAATTATATATTAAGTAGAATTTATTTATCTTTAACGTAAATCGACAGCAGGCTGATCTTAATTAAAATGTGATTGCTCTGATTTGTTTTTATTATTATTATTATTTTTTTTAATGATTTTAAGTTAAAAATAGAATGAAATTTGCTCATATCAATATCAGATCGCTACTTACAGGATTTCACACATTTTCTGATTTAGTAAAATGTAATGATTAGGACGTCGTTATGGTCACTGAAACTTGGCTCACAGAATATATTATGAATTGCTGTTGCTATCCCTGGATATAGTATTTATAGGGTCGATAGGTTAGGACGTGGGGGTGGAATAGCGGCATATGTTAAAGAATCAATTTCATCTAAAAAAAGTTCATTTAATATTCAGGTAAATCCGCAATTGGAACATCTTTTTATTAAAATTAATTTTCGCTCTATAACGGTTGCTATTGGTGCTTTTTATCGTCCGCCTCACCTCAATATTAATAGCCTCATTCCAGATTTCGACAGTATACTTTCATATATCTGTCCTTTGTTCGAACAAGTAATATGCACTGGGGACCTAAATATCAATTTTCTTAATTTAAATACCCCAATTTCTGATTGTTTTGAGTGCTACGGCCTTTCTCAGATTCTAAGTGAGCCCACTAGAAAACGAAGTCCACTAGCACATTAATTGACCCAATTTTTGTCAACAATCCTAAGTTAATTGAATGCTGCGGTACTATTCCGACAGATGATATATCAGATCACAATCTTGTATACGTTAATCTGAATTTTAAGCTACATAAACCCCCACCCAAAGTAATAAGATACTGCTGTTTTAAAAACTTTAATTACAATAATTTTTGCTTAGACTTATTTAATTTAAATTGGAATGTTATTCTCAGAGAACGTCATTTCTGCGCAGTCGCTCTCTGAAAGTGGTTGTGGATAGTGTTTATTCAAATACGATGAATATTCTTTCTGGGGTACCACAAGGCTCCATATTATCTCCATTATTGTTTATTCTATATACGTCAGACATTATAACCTCACCTAAATTTTGTCAGGCGATTGCGTATGCTGATGATACTCAACTTTATTGTAGCTTTGAAGTTTCAAATTCTGCAGAAGCCGTAGACCATATTAATTCCGATTTAGAAATTATAAGATCCCTGTCTGAAACACATAACCTCAATCTAAACTCTGAAAAATCTAAACTTCTGTGTATCTCAAATAAAGTAAATAGACAAATTTTGAAAAATAGTGCTAAGATTTTGTTGGGAGGCGTTACTCTCTCTTACGCGGAGTCGGCTAAGAATTTGTGTGTAGTTTTAGACGAAGACCTTCGATTTAAACAACACGTAAAAAATATTAACAAAAAAGCCTTTGGTTCTTTAAAATTTATTTTCAATAATCGTCATTTTCTCAACCGTAATTATTAAAAAATCCTTTGTGATAGTCTCGTTCTTTCGCATTATTCCTATTGCGATTTTATCTATATGCCATGTCTTGTGGAATTTGAGAGGAATAGGATACAAAAAATGCAAAATTCCTGCTGTAGGCTAATTTATGGAGTAAGAAAGTCTAATCGCATATCCCATAAAATAAAGGAATGTAATTGGCTTAATATACGTAACAGGTGTACTCACCATCTTGGTAATTTCGTACATAAACTCTTTACGTCACCAAATACATCAAACATTTTAAATAAAAAAATTCATTCCAAGAAGTAATGTCCATAATCAAAATATTCGCTATTAAAATATTTTTACAATGCCTCGTCATAGAACCGCAATGTTTCAAAGAAGCTTCAGTTATAACGCTGTTAAACTTTACAATTCTATACCAAGAGAGTTTAAATTATTTAACATGAACAAATTTAAATTTAAATCTCGTTCTTATGTGCTAAATACGCAATGACTAAAGACTTGTAAATAATAATGTGCGTTGCCGCCTGGGCTATCGGATCGCGTAGGGGCCAACTGTTGAGATATAATATAACTATTTCGTATAATATCACTATTTCGTTTGTAGGATTATATGTTTATTATTAGGGTCATCCATCTATTGTGTTGTTAAACTACCAGCTTCAAAAACTGTGAAAGGACAATCATGGCGAGTTGTTGGTTGAGTAGGAGTAGCCTATTTAGGCTAGACTTCGCCACTCTCTTCATCATTTGCTTTTTTGTGAATATATCTTTTCAATATATATTTTTCATATTTTGTATATTTATTTTCTTAATAAAAGTCTTTATTATTATTATTATTATAGATCTTGTAATAGGCTACATTTGTTACATAATATTTAGTTTTTATTACCAACACCAATCTACAAAAACGAGAAATACAGGCTAGACTTAGTTTAAGTTAATTTGCTTTTTGGCCAACGTCAATTTGAAGTTTTAAATTAATATTTAATTTTAGGGCGCAGTGTACGAAAGCTGAACAGTTGGTTGTCACATTCGCTGCCGGTTACATTGCTGGTGTCTTCTGTGCCATCGTTTCTCACCCAGCAGACACAGTTGTCAGTAAATTGAACCAAGAAAAGGTAGAATGTTTTCTTATTTTTTTATTTATTATTGAAATTTGTATTGTTATTTATCCTTTTTTTGTATCCAATTTAATATGTGACGAGTATTTTAAAACAGTTAAAAGAAAATTCTACTATTTTTATTTTTACAGCTTAGTATATATTATCAATTTTTTTTTATTAGTTTCAAACTTGTGTTCCAAACCACGTAGCCTATATGGAAGTATCTGAGGAATGACTGAATAGATTAATTTAAAACAGGGCTTGAAAGGGTCAAAAATGTCAATTTTCAAGGGTCATATTTTCACGGAAATATTTGATTTTAGGTATAGTCAAAAGCAGTGTTATCGTGCGGGTCATACGATTTATCAACGACAAACCTTTTAAGTTTGTTTTTCTTTTATTATGTGTAATCATATCCGTCGCATAAAATCCGGAAGATGAAATAGATAGACCTATGATATTTTCATATGAAAAAAGAGGATAAACGTATAAATACCAGCAGTTGCAAAAATCTTTGAGCGGTGTCACTTCAAAGTCAGATTGACAAGTCCGTGGCAAAATGAGTAATAGAAAACAATTTTCGGGTTTTTTGCATTCACAAGCGAAAAATATTGGTATTAAATCTAATAAAATATTACGAAAATGAAAATTCACTGGCCAATATCCAGGAGACAATAGCAAAAGCTCTGGGAATCGGTATAAGGACTGTGCAGAAAATTGTGCATGAAAAAAAGCATAATTAACTACCGAAGAAGATTAAGAAATGTACACGAAAAAAGCCAAAGACAGAAGACAAGTGACAATGTAAAAATGGATGTTCGTAATGCCATTTACCATTTATACACATCAAAAACTAATATAACCCTTCAAGTTTTAAAAGAAGCTTTAAAAAATCGAGGCATATTGGAAATTGGACTTAAATCGTTGTCAAAATTAATAAAAATGTTGGGTTTTCGATATAAAAAGGACTGTAATCGAAGATTTTTATGCGAGTTGCCACATGTAGCAAGTCAGCGTATCCAGTTTTTAAAGAAATACACGGAAAATGTTAATTCAAAATTTAGAAAAGTGGTATTTTTAGACGAGACTTGGATATTTTCTAATGGAAGTGGTTCGAAATCTTGGCGGGACGAGTCTGTAAAGTGTCAAGAGAAAAAAGGGTTGTGGGACGGGAAAACGGTTCATAATTTTGCATGTAGGTTCTTCAACAGGATTTCTCCCAGGTGCAAGTTTACTGTTTTCTTCAACATCCAAAAGTATGGACTACCATTATAATATGAACTGTGAACTGTTTGAAAAGTGGTTAAAAGAACAACTGATTCCAAGTTTAGATGCTCCATCTTTAATCATTCTGGACAATGCATCTAATCATTCAAGAATCTTATATAAACAACCTACTTCATCCTGGAAGAAAAGTGATATTTGAGTGGCTAATAAAACAAAAACAAAATCCTATACCCAATATACTGAAACTAGAACTTCATTTAATAGCAAAATCTATTAAAAAACCAACAATATATGCCGTAAATGAAATATTACGGGAAAATGGACATAAGGTTTACGACTGCCGCCATACCATTGCCAGTTTAACGCAAAATCACATTACGAAAAACACGTGAACGATGGTCTTACATCAGATGAAGTGCAAATTGTTTGGCAAGATTCATTAAATTATATTACGCCGGAGTACTGGAAGAAATCTGTGGAACATGCGGAGAAATTAATATGGGATTGGTGGAATCGAGAACGAGTTCTAGATGTCGAAATAGCACCAATGATCATTGCGCCATTTGAGGACAACTCAGAAGATGAGGACTTTTTAAGTGATGATGATATTTTTTAGTCTATAATATTAAAAAGTTTCTGAAGGATTATATTACTCTTTGACATGTATAAATCATAAATTGCAATATGAATATCCATTTTTGCATTGTAACTTAAGTCTTTTGCGTTTGAATTTTTTTCTTGTACATTTCTAAATCTTCGCAAGTAAATTATGTTTTTTTTTTCATGCACAAGTTTCTGAACATTCCTTATACCGATTCTCAGAGCTTTTGCCACTGACTCCTGAATATTAGCCAATGAATTTTAATTTAAAATTTTTTTATTAGATTTGACACCATTTTTTTGCTTACTTTTTTAGTACATTTGTAATTTTGTAGGCAATAAATAAATAATTATAGAATACTTGTTCCAATTTTAAAGCGTGTTTAAAATAAGTACTAGTAAAAATAAGTAATAAGTAATTTTTTTATTAATTATAAGACAAAAGTTGATATATGAAAATCGGTAAAATCGCTTTACCAGAAACTACGAAAAATACGGGCTATATATATATATATATATATATATATATATATATATATATATATATATATATATATATATATATATATATATATATATATATATATATATATATATATATATATATATATATATATATATATATATATATATATATATATATATATATATATATATATATATATAGCCTGTATTTTTCGCATGCATGGCCCTTAATCTTAGACTGAAATTTGAAGATATCGGATAAGTAGTTTTTTAGCTATGCCGCAAACAGACAGACTGACGGACAGACATACCTACAGACTAAAAGTAAGAACTAGTTGTCTTGTGTTTTTAACAAAAGTGTATAATATTTTTGCAAAATAAAAATTTTTTATCACAATACAAAAAAAAAACAAGTTTTTTTTGCACAGGGGTGGCCTGCATTTAAATAAATGACACTGTATAAGTGGTTAGATTTTTAGGTCAACCAGGGCTCATAATTTTTGGTGATTATTATAAAAAATCTCACTTTCGCTGTATAAACTGAACATATCCTGATTGTTCCACTGATTCGAACCGCCTTCCGACTTTATTAAGGCGCTTGCCATTTGGTGTATTTTTGTTTTTGCCAACGAAAAAGTTTTAACCCAGTACATATTTAGCGAATTTTTTTATTTAGTCCCTCGGCATTTAATATATAAAATAATATTAAGTGGCTATCTTAATAATATTGTGTAATAAAAAAAGCTATTTTCTTTCTCCCTGTATATTTGTAAATAGCCTATCGAGATTTAATAGCTCGATAAAAGAATCACACAACATTTTGGAATTCATTGTGTTTTCTGATTTGATTCATAATGTTGGTGACCTTTGGACCCGCACGATAAGACCGCATTCGACTATATAAGGAATGTAATACAAAATGTATTTAAAATGTTCAAAATCGAAAAATACAATAATATACAGGGCATTAGAAATTGATGTTGCCACAGGGTTAGGGTAGAAGTAGTGCCACAGCATAATTAAAAATATTTTAGAAAGAAACTATTAAGAAATCGTGGTTCTTGGGATTAGACCGTGTCAAATTGGAATTATCCGACGTTTCGCCTTCGATTGCACGAGGCGTCCTCAGGGATCTTTACTCCACGAGATTTGACCACTGAATTAGAAAATAGAAACTGTATGTTCACCTGTGCCCTGAGCGAAATTTTCAGAGTAATCTATTTTTTTGGTTCTTTAGATACTTCTAATCGGCCACCAAGTTTGGCGCACCTTATATGTATATACTTGTTATTACATTGTAAATCTGAGAGAAGGTATATTTTAGATTACTAGTGTATAGTTGTTACTTTTCAAATAATTTTTTCTTGTTAAATATATGTTAAAAAAATTAATGTTGAAAAGTTTATGTCTGAATAAATGAGCAACACAATAAATAAACTTTTTTTAATAATTTATAGGGATCAACAGCAATAGAAGCCGCCAAGAAATTGGGTATGGCAGGTTTATGGAAGGGTCTCACCCCCAGGATAGTCATGATTGGTACTCTTACGGCCCTTCAGTGGTTCATCTATGATGCCTTTAAGGTAACGATTTTATCATGAATATTGCAAGATTGAAGATAAATACGAAAAGGTGTATCTGTTTCTTTTTCTGTTTAGATGTTGTCAAGCTGTTTTCCCACTGTAAAACATAATTTTATACTGTCCCGCTCTGTTGTATAGTTCAGCTTAAAAAAACTTTCTAAGGAACTTCAATAAAATAAAATGTTGTTATTATTATTATTAATATTAACAACACTCGCGTTAAATATACCATTATATAATGATTTATGGATCTGTCCTGTCTTACCCAAGGCTACCCAAGTTTGCATTACTGGATCTTCTTCAAGTTAAAAGAAAACTTACACATTTTTTGATATTTATGATGATAGTCTCTCGAACCCGAAATGTCGGATTGGAAAATTAACCTTGCTGTTTTGTAGAGGAGAAAAAGTCCTAAGCAAGGCTCCAGAAGAAACTAGCAATCTGGCATAACTGTAACGAACAAAACTTAATAAAGGAACAAAACAAAAAATACTAAAACTCAGTCTCATAATCACATACGTTTCGCAATAAAATAGCTAAAGCTAGGGCGAGGCAGGGCAGGACTCGGTTTGGGCAAAAAGATTAAACCCACTTCTACATTGCTTCAGTAAAAAAAAACGATGAAATGAACTAAAAACTAACGATAAACTAACATCAAATATATTTAAAATTACTGAAAACTACTTTCGCAAATGCTCAAAATGCCGGCCGTCATTGTCAATACAAATTTGCAATCTTTCCTATGTCAATTGGATCACTTCTGCGATAGAGGTATTTTGAATGACATTCCTAATACAGTCCACCCTATCGTTTTTTATAGTTGGTCAAGTCGCATATACTAAATCTTTTTACCTTAGTTTTCAGCAATTTTAAATTTATGTGTTGTTAGTTTATTGTTAATTGTTAGTTCATTTCGTCGTTTTTTCTTGTTGTTTCATTGAAGCAAGGTAGAACTTCGGTCTTTTTGCCTAAACCCAGTCCTGCCCTAACTTTAGCTATTTTATTGTGAAGCTTATGTGATTGTGAGACTGGGTTTTAGTATTTTTTGTTTTGTTCCTTTGATAAATTTTGTTCTTTAGAGTTATGTAAGATTACTTGTTTTTTTTTTTCTAGTTTTTTGGTTTTTCTAAAATGTTACAATTAATTGAAATGAGAGATGAAAATAATTTCCACTTTGTCATTCACTTTTCCTCCTGTACAAAACGATAAGGTAAATTTTCCAATCTGACGTTTCGGATTCGAGAGACCATCATCAACTTTCTTAATTTAAATGCGCACCTGGATTTTTTATTTGACTATTATATGTCCTTCGTAACTACCAAATAAATTGTGATATTAAAGTCATAGCATACCATTTGATTTTTTTTTTGAGAAAATTCAAACAAAGTCATTACAGTGCAGTTTATGGCTCCACGAGTAGAGTAAAAAAAGCAATATTCAACACCAAGTTGAATAAAATCGGTTCATCCCCAAATAGAGATATCAACAGTTTAAAGTAAGAATGTTTGACCTTTCCCCACCACTTTATTTTTGAGAATTGACAAAAAGGTTTGAAGCAAAAAAGTGCTTAATTTTTTAACATACCTCAGTTATGGAAAATTAATAGAAAATTGGAATTTATACTTTTGTCTTGTGCAGCCAACTTTCGAATATGAGAGTAATTTACAGCGATTTCTCTTGGCCGATTTGCCTACAAATATTTTTCTCCTCAATTTCTGCCTTTAACGGTTCCCAAGCTACAGCTGACGTCCTCTGTTATTGGGCCACCCTGTATATATCGATAGTTATTGATGCTTATTTTTGTTGTTACAAAAAAATAAACAGAAAAAGAAACAGATTCGGTTGTTTTAAAAGTTTGATGTGTTTACTTGCGTATTTTTTTTATTGTTAAATTGTGAGTTGTTCCAGTAATTCGTGCTAAACGTGTTTTATAAGGTTCGAAATACCTTTGAAAGTGTTTGCAAGCCCTAGTTTTGGATATTTTTGAGGTAATTCGTTTGTAAAGTTTTCATTTTCAAGGGCAACCATAACCTCCAAATCATCACATGTGATTTTCCTGTCAACCGTCAACACTGTCATTGTCAACTCTCAAAGTTTCCAACAACGTTGCCAAACAATGTTACCACTGGGTAATTGAAAGACCTGGTTCCGACGTTGCCAAATTGGCAAGGTGATTAAGCGTCCTCGAACTATTATAAACTATTATAATTCAAGGTCGTAACCGGTCCTTCTTCGACTGAAGTTATAAATTTATTTTCTTTGAGCGTTATCATTTGGAAAGTAAAATGAGTCAGGCTGATGTGATGCATTGTTATATGTGTAACACTTTATGCGTGGCCAAGGAGGATAAACAACAGTTGTTTGGCTATCCATGTGACTTCTGTGCGCGCTCAGTCTGTCGGAACTGTTCTGGAGTCAAAACTGTTACAGAGGTTCGAGCTGTTCTACTGCAGAATCGCGCTAGTATCTTGTGGTGTCCTGAATGTAAAGAATCAAATTTATCAAAATTAAAGGTAAAAGCAACAACCAATCTTGAGCAGGCTACACCTAATCAAAGTGATCCCTTGAAACATATTGGGTCAAGTGCAGATGTACTTCACGTTGAAATTCTGTATTTGAAAAAGCTATTAGTCGAAGTTGAGGAAAAGAATGAGCTGTTAAAGAGCAACAACAATCTCCTATCAAAAACTGTTACTTTACTTGAAAATGATCTTGGAAATAAAAATGCAGCCGTGACAAGTGTAAATTCTGCTGCAAGTAACACTAACCTTCAAGAGTATTTTAGAGAATATAATGAGAGAGAAAACAGAAAAAAGAACTTTATGATCTTTAATTGCCCTGAAACAGACTTACATCTGACCAAGACAACAGCTTTAGAGGTTATCGAATGTTGTGCGCCTGACATTAATATAGCTGAAGGCAGTATCGATGTCATTCGACTGGGTAAACGAACCGATAACAAACGTAGGCCAGTCAGGGTAATATGCAATTCAGCCGAATCAGCCATTGCTATTAAAAGGAATTCCAAAAAACTTAAATCAAACCCCAACTTGAACCACTTGTCAGTTAGTGACGACAAAACTTTTCAGCAGGTGCAGCTTCACCGCAAGGTCAAAAACGAACTGAATGAGCGATTACAAGCTGGAGAATCAGATATAAAGATGGTGTACAGCAACGGCTTACCCAAGATCATATCCACTAAAGGTCAGCATTTAAACTAAATGAATTGTCTAATGGGGACATTTCCATTCTGTACCAGAATGTTCGAGGCTTGAACACCAAATCCCACGAGTTCTTCAAAGCTGTATCTGAAGCTGACTATCATCTGGTTGCGGTAACCGAGACCTGGATCCAGGACGGAGTGCATGACTGTGAATTGTTCAACAACGACTACCAAGTCTATCGCAAGGATAGAAAGCTCCAAGCCATGAATGTATCTAAAGGTGGCGGTACACTTCTGGGGATTCGACAGGATATTCTCTCAACTAAAGTTAACCTAACTCAGCTGGAAGAACTCATTCCCGAGGTCGATGCTCTGGGTTGTAGGCTGGTTATGAATTCAGCCAATGTATACATTTTTGTAATTTACATTCAACCCAATTCTTCTCTAGATGTTTACCAAACATTATTTGATTATTTATCTACTCTAGACTTTATTCAAAACAATAAGATATTATTACTAAGAGATTTTAACATTCAATATTGCCAAGCGGATCATGGTCAGAACCAAAAGTTAAGTTTATTAAAAGATTTTCTTTCATATCTTGATTTAACTCAATTCAATAATGTCACAAACTATTACAATGGCATACTTGATCTGGTTCTTTCAAACTTTCTTTGCACCGTTGTAAAAAATGACATATCGCTTGTACCAGAGGATAGTTACCATCCTACGCTAAATATTGTATCTAACTGTATCTTGGAGGATAATTGTGTCGACTTTCCAAACGATTCCCTAATAGAGACTACAACTTCCGCAAAGCCAACCTTCCACTACTCTACCAACTTGTTTGGGAAACCGACTGGGATTTTCTTAATGGAGTTTCAGATATTAATAACGCGGTAGACCTCTTCTATAATAGAATTTATTCCATTCTTGACCAATCAGTCCCTTTGTTTGCTCCCCGTAAATATAATTATTCTTACCCGCCTTGGTATACAAGGGATATAATTAATGATATTAAATCTAAGACAAGGCTGCATAAAAGATGGAAGAGTACAAACTGTTTGAGTGATTATTTTGCTTTTAAAAGGATAAGAACTTCAATAAAAGTAAAGATTGATATGGCATATAGAGTCTTCATTAGTACCAGTGAAAATTCTATTGGACGCGACCCAAAAAAGTTCTGGAACTTTATTCGACAAAGACACAGATCTCGTATCCCAGGATCTGTCACCTACAATGGTTCTATCATCCAAACGGCATAGTAAACGCATTTGCCCATTACTTTAAAAGTGTTTACACCGACTCCTCTATATTTTATGGAAATTCTCATGCTGATGCAGGGTCCCAAAATATAACATTACTTACCCTCAGTAACAACGACATCCTATCTGGTTTAAAAAAACTAAAAAACAAAGAAACTTCAGGGCCCGATAAAGTTCCATCATTTATTTTACGTGACTGTGCCTCAGTTCTGGTTACACCATTGTCTATTTTATTTAACTTATCAGTTCGCACCACCATTTACCCTGATTGTTGGAAATATGCCAAAATTTGTCCAGTACTCAAAACAGGTGATCGGGGATGTGTTGTCCTATTTCCATCTTATCCAACTTTTCTAAAGCCTTTGAAGTCCTGAAAAATTTCCATCTTATCTCCCCAAACCAGCATGGTTTTTTCCATTCGAGATCAACTGTCACGAACTTGACGTCATTTCTTCAAACAGCCTACCAAGCCATTAATCAAAGACAACAGCTAGACGTCATATATACGGATTTTTCGAAGGCTTTTGATAAGTTGGATCACGGTCTCATAGCACAAAAACTGCTCAAAATGGGGTTTCATGAACATGACATGAAGCTCTTTCGTACTGTCTGTAATCAGGATGACTGCATGGTAATTCAGCAGGACCTTGATAGGGTTCATAGTTGGTGCATATTAAACTTCACTAAACTAACATCTTCCCCTAAATATCCAAAAATGTAAGAAAATGACGATCTCTATAATTCATCATGAGTTCCACCATAACTACACTCTTGGTAACGCATTGCTTCCCGATTGTGATTCGGTTCGTGACTTGGGCGTTACAGTTGACAAGCGACTTTCTTTCAGTCTGCATATAGATGAGACTGTCCGATCGGCTCTGAAGTCCTTGGGATTTTTGATGAGGAGTACATTGGAATTCTCACAGTTGTCTAGTCTCATTGCTATCTACAATTCCCTGGTTAAATCCAGGCTACTTTACATGGCCATTGTGTGGTTTCCTACCTAACAATGTCCATGTTAATAGGCTTGAATGTGTCCAGCGAAAATTTCTCAAGTACCTGGCCTTCAAAAGGGATGGTGTCTATCCTGAAAGAGGTTTTGATCATGATCTACTTCTTCATCGATTCCAATTTTTATCTCTTAGGAATACCATTATTTGTGCAAGTCTGCAATTCCTTTATAAATTATGTAACATGATTGATTCCTCTGAACTGTTGTCTCAGCTTTGCTTCTTGGTACCTCAAACTAACACTCGTAGACACCAAATATTTTATCAACCCTTAGGTCGTACTAACCTTGCAAAAAAGGCGCCTCTGTATAGAGCCTGTTTGTACTTTAATTCAATAACTTTAGTTAATGAAACTAATATGTTTAACTTAATTTTATTTTATTTTATTTTTATTTATATAAGCATATCATTACAAAGAAAAAAGTTAGATTATATTTTACAAAATGCAAATTAATACACACATTAACAGTTAGTCACTTTATCACATTTGAACAGAGAAACAAAATACAATCACAAAGTCTATATTACAAATTAAGATGATTCAATCCTTTTAGAAAGACTGTGCGGGAATTAAAAAAGTCCAAAGAAGAAGAGTGCTCATTGGCCAAATTTGAACATCTAGTTAAATAAGAGTTCTGGCCATAGTTTGTTCGGTGAAAAGGTACCCAGAAATAGAAGGTACGTGAAGACCTATTTCATTTTGTTATATATTAATTGTCATTTCTTTCAGAACTTTGGCCAGATTTGAATGCTAAAAATCTAAGAAATGACCTTTAAATATGTGCACCATCAACTTGAATCTTATAAATTATTTATGTGTATAAAATTTAAATTTTATCTTGCATTACCTTTAGAAAGAGTTTAACTTAAATAGTGTTTCATTGATATTAAATGTGCTGTAATTTGAACTTCAATATAATGTGTTGTCTTTGTATTGACACCCAGAGCCCTCAGTTTGTTCAATATTTTATGATTAACGCGATCGAAAGCCTTGGAGAAGTCAGTGTAAATGGAATGAACCTGACACCCACTCTCCAAGGCCTTCAACAAATAACTACTTAAGTCTAAGTAGTTTTAAGAAAAGCATACTCTCGAGTGTCAATGCACTCTAATTCTATTTTATTGTATATTATTGTTTGAATTTATCTTAGTGTAAATATGTGTACCATCAACTTGAATCTTATAAATTATTGTGTATAAAATTTAAATTTTATTGCATTACATACTTAAATAGTTTCTATTATGTGCTAATTTAATCTATAATTGTCTTTGTAATAAATACTTTTGAATTTGAACTTGAATTATATCGGTACCTATCGTTTATCAATAGGCAGATTTTAATATCACCCATCCCTAGTTATGTACAGAAAAATGTTTCTTTAGTATGAATTAGTTTATAGTGTGATCTTTAAATATTGTATACGGTTCCATAAAAAAAATGGATGTGAAACAAAATGGGTTTTTAAGTCTCACCTTTTAAGCAATGATTATTCTATTTTCTAGGTCGCTATGCGCATGCCACGTCCACCACCACCAGAAATGCCCGAATCATTAAAAAAGAAGTTGGAGGCGCAAGGGAAGCAAGCTTAAGTGAAAAAGGCTCTAGTTAATATTTAACTTATAATAATTTAAAGAAAAATTAAAAATTCCACTGTAAACCGTGATCCAGACTTTATTATAATTTATTTTGAATTGCTACTCTCGAGTATCAAGCAGTATTGAGATTTGAAAGAAATAAGTACCAAATAGGAGTAAAAGTGTGAAGGATTCGTTACTCAAAAAATTGTGAATATTTTTAATTGTAACTGTTCTGTTGTTTTTAGATTGTACATAGGAACAAATATACGTTGCGGTTTCCGCTTAAAGAAATGTTTTGTTTTATTATTTTTTTTTTTTTGATCCAGTCATTATAGACATTCAATTGTGGAAAAATTCAATGAAAAGTGGTAGAGACCTTTATATTTGGTTATGAAAAGATTTATATACAGGTCCGAACGTTCCTGTTTTCTGGGAATGTTCCACAGAACTCTGGAAAAGTTCAAAAAAATTGGAAATGTTAGTTTTAATTTGTTTGTAACGATTAATGCAATGTACTAATGAAGGTCGTCGTAATTATTTTTTCTACAGTTGTTTGTACCTAAAACCCGTTTAAAAGAGATATAAAAAATGTATGGTTTATTCTAAACCACCAGCATTTCTATCAGCACTGATACCCTGATGCCCAACAGTTTCCTAAAAGATCTTAAGAAATCAAGTCAAAATTCAATGGAGTTAGCCGTTACTTGCTGGAAATTCATTATACACAAGTACAAATAAGTGTTTAGAATTGTCCACTATATTACAGTTTCAGCCTCTATGTATAATTTTTCAGAGATCCATTAATCTGGGTTCCTTTCCTGAATTTTGGAAGTTTTCTACCCTTCTTCCTATTTTCAAATCTGGTGATAAAAGTGATGCGAAGAACTACAGAGGTATTTCTTTACTTTCACATATACCAAAGCTCTTTGAGGAAGTTATCACCGATCATATATATGAGTCTTTAAAACACACTATATTACGAATATGCAACATGGTTTTTATCGTGGTCGTTCAACAACTACCAATCTTGCAATATTTCAAAACTACTTAGTGACATCCGTTGAGGCTGGCAAGCAGATTGATGTTATTTACACTGACATATCTAAGGCTTTTGACAGTGTTTGCCATCAACTTCTGTTATGGAAATTGGTTTGTGTGGATCAAATCGTATTTATTTATTCGTCGCCAGCAAGTAAACATATGCGGTTCAGTCTCCAGGGAGATTCTTGTGACAGCGGGTGTCCCGCAGCGTTCGCATGTGGTTCCAGTTCTCTTTCTGCTCTTTAATAATGATATAATATCCTGCTTCGAATTTTACGAATGTCTTTTATATGCAGACGACTTAAAACTCTCCTCAGACTCCAGTCCTCTGCAGTCTGATATGGAAAGGCTCGTCAAATGGTGCAGAACTAATTATCTCTCTCTTAACATCTCGAAATGTAAAGTGCTCCGTTTTCAGAAGTGTATTAATACCATACCCTCCACCTACTTCATAGATAATGTAAACCTTGAAGTTGTTAGTTCTTTCACGGACCTAGGTGTTATTTCTGATGAAAATCTAACTTTTAATCTACATATTGATAACATTGTACCTAAGGGTTTTAGACTTCTGGGTTTTATAAAGCGACATACGAAACACGTAACTGATACCAAAGCAATTGGGTGTCTCTATAACTCCTTGGTTCGTAGCTTTCTAAAATATTGTTCAACATGGAGTCCATCATACTAGTGTCACACACAAAAGGTGCAAAATAGGTTTTCAAAATACCTCTTACATAAATTGCATTTCCCATATCAACGTCTGTCATCTAATACTAGAGCTCTTCTTTGCGGCCTTCAAACCCAGGAATTTAGAAGAAAAAAGGCACTTCTGGTTTTTTTGCATAAATTGGTGAATGACTGTGAAGTGCTGCTTGGATCAGTCCGGTTTTTAGTGCCTATTAGAAGAACAAGACAATCACAACTGTTTGTTGAAAGTTACCACCGTACAAATTATGGGTTTAGCGCATTTGTTGACCGACTAGTTCACAATTACAATCGTTATTTCTCAGAATATGATATTTTCAGAATAAGCACTTTGCAGCTGAAAAGGCAGTTTCAGGATTGGTTTTGTAATGTTTTTTGGCCCATATTGATGTTAGTTTTTGTTTATGTAGTTGCGTAGTTTTATCATTATTCATGTATTATTTTATTTCAATTGAAAATCTTTCTCATTGGTAATTTTTGTTTGCTGATCTGACATATTTTTTCTTAGAGTTACTGACTTCATTATTTATTTATTTGACGTTATTTGCGAATGCGTACCATATGGAATGTTTAGCATTCTGTAGTGTACGTTTCTGAAGGGCCACTTGTCCGATGCGTGCATCGGCTACGTCCCTACACAGAAAAAAAAATATTGACAGCTGTTTCCACAACACTGTATCTTCGTCAGAACATTATATCCAAATACAAAATTTTTGACCTATTTAGCTTATTGCTATATTTTATAATAGAACCCTCGACACATTCATTACCTAGGTATATAAATTTAATAATGGGAAAAACCAAAGTTCCAGCTGGTCGTTGACCAAAATATTTCGAGCTTTCTTTTATTTCAAGAATTTCTAAATAGTTTAATTTTCTACTCTTGTGAGTCATATGCAAAACTTTATATTATTATTTATAAAACAGGTGTCAATATTTGTGATATAGTGGACATTTTCTAAACATTTGTTTATTTGTACTTGTGTAAATCAAGTCAAACTACCAACTGTAATGTTATACACATGGGCGCCGGAAGGCCAAAATTCAGGGGGGGGCAAACTAAAATAATATGTATTGCATAACAAATCATTACAATATTAATTAAATTAGATGCTTGAGTAATTCCCAATAACTATGTAGAATTATAATTTGATGAATTATAAGAAAATTTGCACGTAATAAAATGCCTATGCAACCATTTACTAATAAATTATTTAGATTTTTATTTTTAAATATGCACATAAACATAAACAATAATATAATATATAACAATAATAGGTAATAATATCTACTATAACGATATATTTTTTTTAGTTGGTAAAAAGTAAAACCAAATTCCGTCTATTTTGTGAAAATCGATTTAGAACTTTTTCTGTAAAGAAATCTTTTTTATTATTTACCATTTGCCTATGAACACTAAGCATACATAGCCCTGTATGTCTATCTTCAGCCATTGTCAATCTTAACCAGGTTTTGACGCGTCTGAGTGTACTAAATGATCTCTCAGTTGTAGCTGTGGTTGGAGGTAAAGCCAAGAAAATATTTAATGTTTGGAAAAAACTCGCATGGTCTTTTTCTAATAATAAGATCTAACGCATTCTAAGTTTTCGTGAAAGATTTATGGTTTTTACTCGCAAAATATTGCAAATCGGCTCTAATTTGGCACTATAATGTGAAATTATATACAAACACACGAGAAATTTAGGGATAGAAATGTTCTAAAGCATTTTTAATTTCTTCAAAATTTTCTAGAAATATTCTGATGACTTGTATTTTGCGGACCACCAAGTTTCACAAAACCTTCTTCGATATGGACTATCACGAACACATTTTTATTACTTTTTTAATACTAGCTACAGTATTCTGTACAGGGTGTCCCATTTTCGTAGGTTTTACGGGGTTTCCAGCTTATGAGTAGAGATAGAGAGATGCGGTTTTCGCGACACCTTGCTACTTTTCGATGAAACTAAAGAGGCCGCAAACAGATTTGCCCTAACCATTTTAGTTTCCGTGCTACAGGGTGATTTTGAAAACTTGTCATTTTCGGACACCACCTGTAACTCAGCTGTCGTAAAATAAATTTAAAATGTTTCAACTGGTATTTATCACGTAGAATTCAGTGGCATACTCAGATTTTTGCTGAGAGTCATAGTTTTTGACATATTGGCATAACCTACTATTTTTTAAATGGGAGACCCTATATATTATTTTTTCATCTTATTCTTCGTGTCGAGAGCTTTTCAAAAACATACCATAAGTCATATTTATTTTCATAAATAACATGAAAAAATGCATTTTTCTTTAAACGGATTTATGGCATAGCAGATCAATCGAAATAAGAGAAGGTGGCTGTGGTAGCCATGGCAACGCCAACAAAAATATGATCAGGCAGCCATTACTGCTGTCATTTTTGGCATTATTGCGTTTAAATTTTTCTTGACGTCTATTATAATTATTGTTTTTAATATGGCTCAGAATCAAAAATTTGAATATTTTGAGAAATATGATATGAACGCGTGTTTTATATTGTCTAATGAAGATGCAGATCAGGCGGCAGAGCTTTATCTGAACAGGTTAGTTCTTTTTTATCTTCCTGCATTTTGACTTTATTGGTTCGCTTTATTTTATCTTAGATATCCCGAGAGAAGACAACCAGAAAAAAGAATTTTTCAAAAAATTAAAAATAATCTTTGCCAATATGGATCTTTTAACAAGCCTCGATCGCGAACTTACAATAAAGACAACGAAGAATCTGAGGTCAACGTTTTAGCCCTTGTTCAGACAGCTCCTGAAACATCTTGCAGGAAAATAGACGAAGAGGCGGGTGTACCGAAAACCAAAGTGCAGAAAATTTTGAAAAAGCACAAATTCAAACCCTATAAATACAAACTTGTGCATCATCTGCATCCTGGTGATGCAGAGCGCAGATTGGAGTTCTGCAATTGGTTTATAAATATGAAGGCAGAAGATATCGATTTTAAAAAAAAGGTTATTAGGTCAGACGAGGCACATTTTACTAGTTCAGGGATTTTAAATAGACACAACACGCGATTTTGGAGTCAAGAAAACAACCATGTTATTTTTCCTAGGGAGCGTCAGGGCAGATTTGGATTCAATGTCTCCTGTTTTATTTTCAACCGAAAAATAGTTTACCAAATATATGAAGGAAATCTGAATTCGATTGGTTACGTGCGAATCCTAGAAGACGCATTAGGAATTTTGGATGATGTTCCCTTGGCTCAACTAAATAGGATTTATTTCCAGCAAGACGGAGCTCCAGCCCACAATACCAGAATAAGTCAAAACTGGCTTAACGACCATTTTCCTGGAAGATGGATAGGAACACACGGACCTGTTCGATGGCCACCACGATCCCCTGACCTCTCAGTTTTAGATTTCTTTTTGTGGGGTTATTTAGAAAACAAGGTTGTAAGGCGATACGAAAACTTAGAACAACTAAGAATGGCCACCGAAAACGCTTTTGCAGAGTTACAAAGACAGTCATTTACAATAGAAAATGCATTAAAAAGAATTTTTAAAGTTTGTCACACTTGTAGGACACATAATGGTCTACAATTTGAACAATATTTGTAGTTTTAATGAAATTATAATTATTACCTTTTACCTACTTCCTATTTTTTTCTGATGCTGTTACTTTGTTATTTCGTTAATAAATATTTGTTAACTTTTTCCATGGCTCCACAGCCACCTTCTCTTATTTCGATTGATCTGCTATGCCATAAATCCGTTTAAAGAAAAATGCATTTTTTCATGTTATTTATGAAAATAAATATGACTTATGGTATGTTTTTGAAAAGCTCTCGACACGAAGAATAAGATGAAAAAATAATATATAGGGTGTCCCATTTAAAAAATAGTAGGTTATGCCAATATGTCAAAAACTATAACTCTCAGCAAAAATCTGAGTACGCCACTGAATTCTACGTGAAAAAATCTATAAATACCAGTTGAAACATTTTAAATATATTTTACGATAGCTGAGTTACAGGGGGTGTCCGAAAATGACAAATTTTCAAAATCACCCTGTAGCACGGCAACTAAAATGGTTAGGGCAAATCTGTTTGCGGCCTCTTTAGTTTCATCGAAAAGTAGCACGGTGTCGCGAAAACCGCATCTCTCTATCTCTACTCATAAGCTGGAAACCCCGTAAAACCTACGAAAATGGGACACTCTGTACATCTTGGATCTTATTTAGGTCAATAACCACTAAATTTAGCCTATACCCATCAAAACCTAAACTTACCAAATTGTGCATGTTTAAGCCGTATTTTTCACAGACCTCTAAGATAGCAGTTGATATACCCTCTGCATTCATGGAACTTAATTGAGGGAATCCCAAGAACTCCTCTCGAATAGAATTCTTTCCATCGACGAATCTTACTCCTAATGAAAGCTGCTCAACACCTGCAATGTAGGCAGATTCATCTGCTAACAGGGAAAATCAATCACTAGCGTTTACAATTTACTAATATAATTACTTGCTTGTACAATTTTCCAGATGACTTCGTAAAATTAAATCTCCGGACTTAACTCTAAAATTTAGGAGGTCATCAAAGGTGTTTGATGTTTTACCACGTAGAGGTAAGTCATGGGTACTTCACAAGATTATTGTTGAAATAATAGGTACAAGTTTTTTTTTCTTTTAGATTCAACCTGTTCCCTTTTAAAACTATTAAGTTGTTCGGCATCAAAGGTGTTTGATGTTTTACCACGTAGAGGTAAGTCATGGGTACTTCACAAGATTATTGTTGAAATAATAGGTACAAGTTTTTTTTTCTTTTAGATTCAACCTGTCCCCTTTTAAAACTATTAAGTTGTTCGGCAACGAAGAAGTTTCGTTTACCTGAAATTGGTTATAAGGAAAGTATCTAGTTTTACATATTCTAGGAGCTTTTCTAAATAACGGAAAATAAGAATTTTGCTGCGGAAATGCGTCATTTCTGTTCTGCACAGTTTAGTATACCTCAAATCAGTTACATGAAAACTTTGCATTGCATCTCATCCCAAACTCTTTCCCAAGCACGAAAATGTTAAAATGTGTCTGCGGAAATTTGTCATTTTCATTTTCTGCGGAAATTTTGTATAGTTTAGAATATCTAAAATCAGTTACACAAAAAAAAAACTTTGATTTACATTCTAAATTCTTCTACATTTTTTAAGTAACGAAAACGAAGGCATGATTGCGGATGGAGGCAAAATAATCGATGACATTATTGCGGAATGCTCGTATATATTTGTTCGATTGCCTGACTCAAGAAAGGATCATCCTTCTTTGTTTATATTCCTTGAAGTTCTCAAAGATATGCAGACAGATACTTATATGAAACTTCGTGACTCAGACAAATTATTGAGATTATCTAAAACAAATTTCGGGCTGTCACGTATACGGGTATAAAATGTCGCTGACAATACGATGCGTTCAGCCGTTATTTTTACATTCCGCAATCGTGCCCTCACTTCATTTTGTGAAAAACTGAATACTAATGTTTCGTCCGCAATCGTGCCGCGCCCTGGAAAAGCGCTCAAAATTTCCGTGAAAAATGTAAATGACAGATTTCCGCAGACAAATTTTTACATTTTTATCTTGAGGAAAAAGTTTAGAATATAAATCAAAGCTTCTTTTTTATGTAACTGATTTCAGGTAAACTAAACTATACAAAATTTTGTCGGAAAATTAAAACGACAAATTTCCGCAGTAACATTTTGGCATTTTGGTTCTTGGGAAAGCATTTGGGATGAGATGCCAAGCAAAGTTTTCATGTAACTGATTTCAGGTATACTAAACTGTGTATGAAAATGAAAATAACGCGTTTCTCCAATAAATTTTTTCATTTCCGTTGTTAAGAAACACTTCTAGAAAAGATTTCTTTTCCCTTTAAAGTATTTTTACCCCACCCAGCACCCCTATTCGCTCCAAGATCCCGCAAGCTTCTAAATTAAAAAAAAAAAAAAAAGGGGTGTACAATGGAAATGACGCATTTCCGCAGGAAAATTTTTCATTTCCGTTGTTAAGAAGGGCTTCTAGAAGGCAATCAAATATTTTTTTTTCCAAATAACCCATTTCAGGTAAACAAAACTTGCCCCACGCAATGGCTTTTACGCTCCATAATATTTTGAAAACTCATAGATTTCAACGTTGAGGAACGATGCCACTCAGAGGGCATGTGCTTTTTCGTATTTTCATGAAATTTTCATTGAAGTTTTGATATGGCTTTACAATAAAAGATCCAAAACGTCCTCTTCTTAAATTTGGATGAAAAATTACACAATCCACCATTTAAGTTTACTGGAATATATAAGCCATTTATAGGTTTTTAGCCAGTCATAGCGGAAAACTCGTTTTCCATCAGAATTCCTCTTAAAATTGTAGTTGGCTCCAGAAACGAAATTTCGCGTCAATAACCCGTATCTATCTCCGTCAGAAATACTCTCATAGCGTTCAATAATGTTTCCTATATCTAAAGGATGAATACTAGTATCTTCGCCAACACCAGATTTAGTAGGCTTTAACTTAATACCAACTTCAAATATTGACTAACTACTAATGGCGACTCAACGATATGAGAATTCGAAGTACTAGGAATAGGTAGGCTAGCTTCTAAATTTTTAGGTTGTGGGACATTTTGGTTTTTAGTAGAACGTTTCTTAAAAAAAAATCTGATATCCATAGCTCTAAAAATAAGGAAAAAATGTGATATGATATTTTATCAAAAATAAGTTACTAGAATAAGGTTTTTGAAAAATTTAGCTAGGTATACATTTCAGTAAGCATATTCTATCAAAAAGCGCTTAATTTATTGTACTACCTGCGCGTCCAGTAAACACAAAATTAATTATTCTGCGGTGGGCCCCAAACTGAAGACATATCAAGAAAACTTTAGTAAGTTTCACATTCAAATCAAGCGAGATTTGAAAAATTCTTCTTAAATTAATCTATTAAAGAAAGAATAACTTAATCATTTGTAAATCTTGAGTGATTTTATGATGTTAACTGCACATAACGGCATCTACTGAGATAATGCATACAAATTCTTATGACTTAACTTTTACTCAAATGCTCAAGCTATGAAAAATGATACTCAAAATAAAATCAAACACTTCAAACGACTCTAACTTTGATGATATCAAAAATATACGCCTTAAGAGGGAATTTTTCGCAAAAATATATGAATAGTCGACCACCCGTTGACAAGCCATTGCGAACAAAATCAGCAGCAGCGTGTTGTCAGATGTGAACAAATCTATCATTATTATGAAGTTTTCAAATCAAATTGGCCGATATTAAAAATGTGTATCGATTGCTATACTATTATTAATGAAAACTGGTAACAAAATAGTTATATTGACAGAAAATATTAATACCTATTCTATATTATTTTTAGTTTTAGAATAAACTAATGCGGAGAAAAACATTCAAGATTTTTATTATGTATTTGGTTTTTCCAGGTGTGGGCAAGTGCCCTTGATGCCCCCCCATTCCGATGACTATGGTTATACATATTTAAAAATATCGGATCTTTACTTCCCTCATAAAATAATCGCCTTCCGAGATTTTTTAGATCTACGTTTTAGGATCCCTAGATCCTGAAAAATATGTTTTCTCGATTCCGTCTGTCTTTGTGTTTGCGGCATAGCTAAAAAACTACTTTCCCAATTGACAACAAATTGTGCTCAAAAATTACGGTTCATTTGAGGATGAATTGCTAAAAATCCATTATCGCTAATGAAATGAAAGTTTAAAGAAATTATTACTAAATACTTTTCCAATTTCCCTCAAATTGTATACAAAAGTCAAGTATTATATAAGAAACAACAGCTAAAATTTTGGTACGAATCCAAGATGGCGAAACAAAATGGCCGCTTAACAGAATATTTAAAAATTCATCCTGAAAAACTACTTAATGGATTGATTTCAAATGTTGTGCAATAATTAATTTTAATATAGAGATGCACTTGTAAAATTGTGGTAGGTACAAATTGAAGATGGTGGAACAAAATGGCGGCCAGATAAAACTTTTGTAATTGTGAAAAAAAATCAGCCTCCCAGATTTGACATATCTTTATGTTTAAGCGTCCCTAGATGCCAAAAAAAACTGTTTTCTCAATTTCGTCAGTTTGTCTGTTTGCCGGTTTGCGGCATAACTTAAAAACTACTTAACTGATTGACATCAAGTTTTGGTCAAAAATTAAGGGTCATATAGGGATGACCTGGTATTATTTTGGCAAAAATCTAATATGGCGGCCTTGCGAAACGTTACAAAATTATTAGTAAAAATTAATTAATTAATTATCCAATTTGCTACAAATTTTGCACAAAATCAAGTGAAAATCTACTTAAGATTCATTTTAAATTTTGTACAAGCATAAAGTATGATAGAGAACGTGAAGCTGTACGAATTCATATTGCGAAACTAACTGCCGGCCATATAAAATGTTTAAACAAAACAAAATTTTCAGAAACCTGCCTTAGGAAAGCTGGATCCCATCTCGAAATCCCAAACGATCAAACAATAGAGAACATTTTCCATCTACCAACGTTTGATTCAAAAAATAGACAAGAAGTTTGGAAGCTACTTCATGTAAATACTCAAATTGTTTTTAATAAATCTCAATTATTAGAAATGTATTTTAGAAAATATGATGTAGATCAGCCATGTCAAACATGCGGCCCAGTGAGCATTTTTCTGCAGCCCAAATCAGTTTTGAAAGCGGGCGCCGCTGCAACAACGATTGGTATAATAAAATGTACAATTGTACATAGTGCCATCTATGTTTAGGAGAATGAACTACACATACTCAACCAAACGTTATCTGGCTTGTTCCATGAAATTCTATCAGGCAAAAACACAGATGACGCTATATCTGAACATTCTGGAAAGAACTCGAGAAATCACAGTCCTTATATAAGCCGAGTTCAGTCGTTCAGTGTTTAGTCAGTTATGAGTCAGTTGCGATAGAGTTTCGAGTTGAGTTGCGCACTTATTGTTACAATACTTATTATAATTTATTTCGGATACAGTTTTTAACAAGTCTCTTTCAAAACCAAGTGGAAGTAAGAGGAAACTTGTAGATGAGCATCGTATCTTTCAAGAAAAGTGGGAATTAGAGTTTTATTGCTGTGAAGTGAAAGAAAAAATTATTTGTTGTTGTATAGTACAGTCGGTGTCCCAAAATTATATAATATAAAACGTCACTATGATATGCATAAAACTATGTTTAGCAAGTATACAGGCATGGTCAGAAACGAAAAGTTAAATAAGTTAAAATCACGGTTGAAAGATGAGCAGCTTATGTTTACACGTCCAAAGCAAGAAAATGAATCTGTCCTTCAAGCGAGCTACGTACTGTTGGAGTTGATCGCGAAACACTCAAAACCATTTGTTGAAGGTGAATTTATAAAAGAGTGCCTTGTAAAGGTCGCAGAAATTGTAAATCCCGGGAGCGTGAAGGCATTTTCTATTGCCTGTGACGAAAGTACGGATGTGTGTGGTGTGGCGCAACTCGCTGTTTTTCTTCGTGCGGTTGATACAGATATCAATGTGTATGAAAAATTATTGGAATTAGTACCATTATATGATACAAAAACTGGGAAGGATATTTTCAATGCTGTTTATGGACTTCTGCAAAAGTACAATTTAGATTTGTCAAAACTGTGTTCCGTTGCAACAGACGGAGCTCCTTCAATGACTAGAGTAAAAAATGGCTTCGTTAAAATATGACAGACAAAGATCAGAGAAACGGGCAGTGACAAACCAGATTTTCATCATATTCATTGTATAATACACCAAGAAGTTTTATGCTCAAAAGTGATCATGTTGGAAAGTGTTTTAAAGTCAGTCAAAAAAATTATACACTTCATAAGGTCACGAGGCCTTAATCAGCGACAGTTTTCTGCATTTTTACGTGATTTAGAAAGTGAGTACACTGGTTTACCATATTATGCAGAGGTGCGATGGCTTTCGTGTTCTATGGTACTCGAACAGTTTTGGAAACTCAAAGAAGAAATACGCGTTTTCATGGAAACAAAAGGAGAAGATGGCAGCTTATTATGCGATGTACCTTTTTTACAAGATCTTTCATTTATGATAGATATCACAAAACACTTGGACTTAAATATGAAATTGCAAGGACCACGTCAAGTTATTATAGATATGCATGATCATGTGAAAGCTTTCAAGTGTAAGATGATGTGGGAAAAACAGATAGCAGAGAATAATCTGTCACATTTTCTGACTTGTAAGGCATATCAGGAAAGCACAAGTGTCCCAATATCATACAAAATATACAGAGAAAATGAGAAGCCTTCTGGCAGAATTTGAGAAGCGTTTTCAGGATTTTAAGACCCAAGAAAACAATTTTTCTCTATTTACTGATCTTTTCACTATCGATATTGATAAAGTTCCCCCTCACTTCCAAATGGAAGTAACTGAGATTCAGTGTCAGACCCATTTAAAACAAAATTTTGATAGTGTTGGTACGTTCGAATTTTATAAGTACTTGCCTGTTCAATACCAAGAAGTAAAAAAGTACCTATAAGTGTGAACAACTATTTTCTTTGATGAAAGGAAACAAATCTCCCGCAAGATCGCGATTGACGGACGCACACTTGGACGCAGTTTTAAAAGTTATTTCCGCCGATAAATTCGCGCCACAAATAGACAACTTAATTAAAGACAAAAGATGTCAAATATCTGGCATAAGAATTTAATGTTTGTAGTTTTTTGTAATGTCCTTTTTATTGGAAATTTAATAAACAGACTTGTCCTATAATAGTACTTTTTCTCAAGATTTTCAGTAGTTTGTCTTCTTTAAGATAAGGTTTTGCGGCCCACCTAGTCGATGGTCTTCATGCTTTTGGCCCACCAGTGACTTTGACAGGCTGATGTAGATATTGTATGTTTGAGCGAGCATTAGCTGACTTTAAACAAACTTGATTCTTTTCAGATATCAGATTACCTAATAGTATCTTGCTAGTGCAGAACCGCGGACAGAAATGGTTATGGAGTTACGTGTATATTAATAAAATCTAAATTTAAAGAACTAATAAAGAATTTACCTTTTATTGAGCAAATATCGATAGACTCGGATTTTGAATGTGCTGGAGTTTGACTGGAGAAAAAAATGTGCATTTTATCAATTTATAGAGCCCCATCTGGAAACCTTAGCATATTCATGGATAAATTATATTATCTTTTAAATTCTGTTTTCGGGAGATATAATTCAATTATAATAACTGGAGATCTCAACAGTGATAATTTAAATCAATCTAATAATTTAAAAAAATTAAATGATCTAATACATTCATATAATTTGGCATCAATAATTACAGAGCCTACGCGAATAGCAAAAATAGGAAACAAAATCAGCCCTACATCTACTGATCATGTTATAACTAACTTAGATACATACAGATAAAGTTGAATGGGATAAATCCGTAGAGCCGAAAACATCCGACAATAACTCTGAATATATAGCTGGACAATTTACAGAGCTTGATATGGCAGGGTTTAAATTCTTAATTGAAAGCAATGTTGTTGTGTATAATCCATATGAAACAAACATTAATGTCTCATTTGATAAGTTTTACTCAAATTTCATGTGGTGCTTCAATGCAAGTTTTCTTAAACAAAAAATCATTACGAAAAAGACACAAAAAGTAAATTATGAATTGTCTGCAAACTTGCTAACAGAACTTAAAAATTTGAGAGCTTTAAATTGGTTTAAAAAAATTACATTATAAAAATAAATAAAAAAGGAAAAGATTGAATTTTGCAGACAAATTAAATTTGATATAGGGATTAACAGGTACGAATTCAACATGACGGATCAAATGCCGGTCTTAAAAAAATCAGTGTAAATACTTATTCAATTTATTTTAAATTATGCCCAAAAATCAAGTGTCCCTGGTGGAAACTGGTAAAATATTGGTACGAATTCAATATGGTGGAACAAAATAGCTCCCAATAAAAATGTTTGAAATAGCTGTATAGACGTGTTACTAAATTACTATCTACGGAACTAAATTGAGTATTCGACCTAAAAAAAGGAAAGATCCATAACGAGAGAAGTTCATGGTAAAGGAAATTCACGCCTTTTAAACGGGTTACAGGAAAAATGGGACATTTTCTGCTTATATTTTAAAATAAATCTAATTGACTAGTAAGATAATGGAGATAAATGATGTTTCTTTTTTGCTCTGCAATCTTCTTGTTAGTTTACCTTCATGTATCACCTATCATGACACCTAGCTGTCTATACCCACTACCTTTTTAGATTTTTAAGCATTTCAATTGCAAATATTTATATACAATGCGGCTATACTTTTCCACATAAGGAGGTAGTGCATACATCATCAGATTACCCATTAATTAATTTCTAAGTAACTTAAGATAGTTCTATAAAGCAATCAATTATCAAAGTGATTAAACGAATATTTTATTTGTTTACAATGATGCCAAGCTCGAATTAATCACTTACTTATGAAATGAAAACAATATTTTACTAGTGCTATAAACAATTGAAAACAAAAAAATATATTAAATCCTTACATCAATTAAGAAATTTAAAAATTAATAACTTTCAGTTGCACGCACATTTTGCCCAGTCGCTCGAGTCCAGTTACCGGTTACCGTAGTTCTTTTCACCTAGTCCAATTAATATATTCCAGACTGTTACACATCTAGGTAATCTCTGAATATGAGATCGTATTTTAGCTAACGCGTTAGCTAAGATTTTCTTAGGTATTATGCAGAAATACTAATTCCTATTCCTTACTATCCGGTAGGCGTAATTACTGCCAAATCACCCCAACACATTTAATATTCTTCATCGACTCATCGTCACTGTACTTTTCGAACAGTCTCCGTATTTGTCGTTTTGTTAGTTGCATAATCAAAAACTTTCGTTTTTCCTTTTGTATCTTTAACCTCAATTTTTTATTGCGATTTTAAAAATTACGTACAGTAATTATTCCTTTGTAATATAAATAAGAATTTGATTTTGTGATTTTTATGGATAAACGTAAGGAAATGTCCAACAGCGAACTGTGTTTATACACAGGCTATCATGTTATTCCAATACATCAGCGAAATGGATATTCAGAAGAGAGGAATTTGAATATTACTATTTTTGATTTTGGTGATAAAATGGCAAGTAAAAATAAACAATTTTGTCATTTTGGTATACTTTATACAACGGTTTAAATAACTATTTAAATGCAAAATAAATTGGTTCTTTTTTAGCAAATCAAAGTTAGAGATCACTCCGAATATTCATTTAACTACTCAGATTATGTCGATCTCGGAGATTTTGAAGTGATACGACTCAATCAGTCCTTAGATATAAACTTCTCAGAATTTAAGACCAACATTGTCGAGATGTTACACCAGATCCACAAAAAGGAAATGTAAGACTGTTTTCTTTTACCTGGTGGCAAGTATAAAGCTCTTTTGGTATTTGACAGATTCATCTTTTAGGCTTTTAAAGTGTCAGTTATTTGAGAAACATTGTACATTGGTGTTCTTTACTAAATCAAAAATAAAGAATATAGTTTACTTGACCTTAGATCTACCAGTGACAGATCAAAAAGAAATTGTTGCCGAGATGTACTCAGAAATGAGTGAACTTCAGGTATTGGCACCAAATATCCTATATTATTATAACTGGTAATTATTACTGTTAGGACTATTTCAAACAAATAAAGTTAGTTGAGTCTGTTCTTCCTGAAAAATGTTTGTTGTCAACAGATCAAGGCCCGTGTTTCAGTTTTACTGTCATATATCTTGCTTGGCATATGTGGCATATTAATCAAGTTCTCTTTTTGCTTGTTATAAATGACATAGTATCTTCGTTTGACTAAAATGGATGCCTGTGGCATTTCCAGACATGTTTGTTCAGCCAAGGTTATAGCATCCTAGATGTGGCGTTGGTATAACATGAAACAAAAATATATTGACATAGTATAGATAACTTAAAATTCTTTTCACCAGTTTCTTTCATCTCCGATAAACTGCAGTCTGACTTTACTTTAATGTAAGTTAGTGTTGTATAGTTTAAAAATATGTTAGAGTGTTTTATATATTTAATGTCACATTACCTTTCTGTACATTAGTAAAATTAACATATATAATACATGAATAAATCAGAAATACACATAACTACATGAATAAGAATAGACCCCAGATGTATCCTTTTTACTGCAAAGTGCTAAGTCTCGAAATGTCATATTCTGAAAAGTGAGAATTGTAATTGCACCGCAGGAACCAAGAATGATACCAACTCCAGCAATATTTTACAGTCAATCCCTTCATTGACTAATTTGCGTAAAAAACCAGAACTTTTCTATTATACGACAGACCTTGATAGAAAATTAAATTTATATAAGAGGTATTTTGCAAATCTGTGTTGTACTTTTTCGATTCTGTTGATGTTACAATGATATGATAGATTCCATATCGTAGAAAAGTATTCCAAAACGCTCCAAACCAATAAGCTATCAAGACACCTAACTACTTTGCTATCAATCACATGCTTTGTCTGTTTTTTTATAAAGCACAGTAATGTGTTTGTAAACATGTAACAACTTCGAGACTGTTATCTATGGGGTAGGTGCAGTGTGTGGGATAATTAGTGCTGCACTATTTGGATTGAATTCAGAGGAAACTGGTGAAAAGAATTTTAAGTTGTCTGCATATAAATAATATTTAGATATTTTAAATCAAGATAGTACCTCATTTATAAAGAGAATTGGACACATATGCAAACCCTGCAGGACTCCCGATTTTACAACAACCTCAAGAAAAAGACTAAACCTCTCACATTGACCTGCTGAGGGTGATTAAATAAATATGATTTGATCCACTCAAGATAGTTTCTTGAAAACGCAATTTGATGTAATTTCCTTAATAGAAACTGATGGCAAAAACTGTCAAAAGCCTTAGAAATGTCTTTGTAAATAACATCAATCTATTTTTTGAGGCTTCAACCGATGTCATTAAGTAATTTTGAAGTATTGCAAGAATTGTAGTTGTTGAGGGAGCATGATAGAAACCAAATTGGATATTTTTAATTTAGTGTATAATAAATCATAGTTTACAGCTTTGATATATGTGAAAGTAAAGAAATAACTCTGTAATTTAGACTACTGCCAAAAGAAAGGTTGGATGATTCATCTGAAGAGGCATAGACAAACAAAAAAGTTTATTCCACCACAGTTTTTAAGAAGTTGAAGCCTCGGATTCAATAGTCTTCAAACAAATAGAATCGTTTCTAGAAAATTTCCCAATTAATTTTTCATAATCTTTAGTTCCCTGTTCAAAGAGAATAGGATCTCACCATTGACAATTAATATCATATCAATAAGACCTAATAAATTTTATATTTCAAGTCAGTAATAACTTTGCACATCAACAATCATGTATGTACATTTTTAGGATGTCAACAAGAGGCTTCAGAAACAATTAACTAAGGTGCAAAAAGTTGTTAAGGATAAAGAAGTAGAAATCCAAGATTTAATAGTTGCTCGAAAGAATAGTTTAGAACAGTTTTATAAGGTTAGTATTTGTTTAGGAGATATACACATAGTATTTAAATAAAATACTCAAAAAGTTTTGCTCAAATGTTTTTTTTAACTAGTTAGCCTTATAGAAATAAAATTTAAAAAATCCAAATTTTATCTGACAGATCATACTTTGATGATACATACAATTTAAAGTAAACTATGCCCTAATCATCGAAAGGCTACTGAAGAACCGTCTTATGCCATTTCTCCTGAAACATCAGATAATATCCCCGGAGCAGTTCGGATTTCTACCCAACAAGTGCACCAGTGACGCCATGTTCACGTTGCTTAGAGGCGTCTACTTATCTCTCAATAACAACCACCCAACTGCCTCAGTTTTTTGTGACTATGCGAAAGCCTTTGATTGTGTTAGTCATGAAATTCTGATAAACAAACTAAATTTTTATGGAATTCGTGGTACTTCTTTAAATTGGTTCAAATCTTATCTTGGAAAAAGGCAACAACTTGTAAGGGCTAATGGTTCCGATTCTGATTGTAAGTTGATTACAAGTGGAGTCCTTCAAGGTTCAGTCTTGGGACCTATTCTTTTTTTGTTATACATTAATGATATCACGAACCTTAAAATTAATGGAAGAATCTCCCTTTTTGCTGATGACACAAGCATAACATGGAGTGATTTTGATACAACGTCTTTACACTCTAGTATCTCCAAAGACTTGGTTATAATTAAGGCTTGGTCCGATTCCAATATGCTTTGTTTTAACGTCGATAAAACGGTGGCGTTATCTTATAAGGGAACTTTACAACCACTTCAGGTACATAACAGCAATATTGAATACGTAGAGTCGGTTAAATTCCTGGGTTTAAATATAAATAGCAACCTAAAATGGTCTAATCATATTGACACCTTAACTAAAAAACTTTCTACCGCCTGCTTCGCCATTCGATCAGTTTCAAAAGAACTAGACGTTCCTTCTGCCAGACTTACTTATTTCTCTTTATTTGAATCCCACCTCCGCTATGGCCTTCCCTTTTGGGGCTGCTGTACCACCGAGCAATTTCGTAGTATTTTTATGCTTCAAAAGAGAGCCATTCGTTATTTGTTTGGTCTAAATAATAGAGCTCACTGCCAATACTATTTCAAAAAACATGAAATATTAACACTTCCTGAATTATTTATTTTGGAAACGGTATGTTTGCTGAGAAAACATATAAACACCCTCCCAGAAAGGCCACAACATGTATACCCTACCAGAAACTCTAGGCATGATATTTATCTTCCCATTCCTTCCACAGAATTAATAAAAAAATCAATTATTTACAACGCCATAAAACTTTACAATAATCTGCCAGTACATTTAAAATCTATCCCTATGCTTGCACAATTTCGAAAAAACACCAAAGCATACCTCATTGAGAGACCATTTTACAGCGTTAATGATTTTTTTTTTCAGTGAGTAAGTCTCTTTAAATTGTCACTAAACTCGCTTGTTTACTTAAATCTTTTGTGAGTCATGTCCTAACTCGTAGCATAGAATTTTGTAAATCATTATATAGGGAAAAGAACTGTCGAACATTCACTTAAAACTTAATTATTTTTGTTAGGTATTGGATTAAAAACAATTTAATTCTTTTTGTATACTACATTCTACACTAGTTCAATATACCTTCTGTTTAACATCACAATTATTTGTATAACTATAATAACATAGAGTTTAAGGTCGCATAGTTGCAATTTTGATTTCAATGTCATCGAAATTATTCACCTCGTACATGTGTGTTTGTTTACTTTTATAAGGTTATCATGATTCATTTACTGTTTGCAATGTTATGTTATATTCTAACGTGTGTTTTACGATTTGGTAAATTGATAATTTACATTTCTAAAAAAAAAGCGCTGACCTGTCGAAATTATTTTCGATTAATGTTTTGATATGTCTTATTTTTAGGTATATTTTGCTTTGTCCATAAAATTGTAAAATTTTTCTGCGCCAATAAAGCATACTTTTGTTTGTTGTTTGTTTGTTTGTTAAATGGGTCCCAAGTTTCTATCGTATTCTGTATGAGATTTCCGCATAATACAACGCTCGAACTGACATAATTGGCCTCGCACAAAACCCAGATTTGCCAATTGCCACGTACTGCATCCAATCGGCTGGTTAAATTCGTTTTTAAATAGACATAATCTTTGCCTGGATTATCTTCACAATAACTTCTGGAAGGACATTAAATTTAAAGTTGAGAGGGTTGAAATCTGGCAAATAGAACACTTTTAAGGTTAACACTGACAGAGGACTTGCAGAAAACCTACTTAATCCTAACTGGCCAGAAAATCTCATCAAATGAGTTACCAACTCCCTTCAGCACAGTGTATCTGGAAACAGAAACACCAGGGCAATGTATTTTTCACTTAAAAAACGTTTTACTTTGGTACTATTTTTATATGCTTACTTTTTAAGTTTATATATTTTTTTAGTTATTTATTATACTCTTACAAAACACTTTACAAAAGTAACTATAATGGAAGGTTGTATACAGTGTTATCTTATATTTCTAACACTAAGAATTAAGACCAAATCAAGCTTACAGACCCCTTTACTATATACTATCAATTAACACAATGATAATGTACATTCCTAATACTAATGATCAAAGCAAATTGAACTGACAATATAGAATTCTCAGACATACTAACTATTAAACCATCAGATTGACTCTTACTTAAGGTATGCTTTTATAGTTTTTACCTTGATATTAAAAACGTCACTATTACACTTTTATAACCTTATTATATTCCTGAACCATATTGTTTATTGATGAACAGTGCAAAGAATATAGAAAAGCTTAGGTTGCCTAATTCTAAGGGTAATTTTAGGAACATGAAATCTAATTTTGTTAATTAAGGAACATTTACAATATAGTTTTATATTTATTTATAATGTAATAAATAAATAAAACACTATGCAGACATCATCTCACTTAATTTGTAAGATCAATTGAAAATCATTACAACGATCTCTTATCAAAAGAATGCTGGGTCTCTTCTTTTGGAACGCTAAAGGTCGAGAGCTAAATCTGCAACTTTTTTAATCAATGGATAACACCTGCACTTATCAATGAGGGAACTCCATAGACTATAAAATATGACAATTATTTTGAACTTGACAATACTTATAAAGCAATATTAAACAAACACAAAACAAATATCGCCATTGCTAAAGACATATCATCATAATAACATCACTCAGGGAGGGTCAGAGGGCACACCCTCTTCAGAACACTAGTTTCTGATGGTGTGGCATTACCGATGCTGTAATTTCTTTTTAACTTAACATTTTGGTAAATTTTAATTTAAAACTAAAATTGCTAGGAATTTTTTATGACTTTTCAAAGGCCCTCAACACTATCAATCATATGATTCTTTTGAAGAGTGGAATGAAACTTATTTATCAGGACCCAGGCTGTCAGGTTGGCAAGTGAGTGCAGATTAGGCCAATGTGATGACTGAGGTGTCTCAGAGGAGGGTCTTGGGGCCTAGTCTTTTTTTCTACTGTTTATTAACGATTTACCTCTTTTAGAAAACTATAGTTACATAACCCTCTTCGCGGACAATACATCTCTTATAACTGATGGATATGACTAGGAAAGTCTGAGTTCATTTATTGATTCGTTTTATACAAGATCTTTTAACATACCTAGTGCTCGTTTGACCCAAGTGTAGGAGGGGCCCCCAAAATAACATTGTTCAAATTTTTTAATCATATCACAATCTAACTTAAAAAGTTCTCTGGGCATTTAAGCAAAAGCTCAGGACCATGCTGGCTGAAAACCCCTTTTATTCTTTGTGTGAGTTTTTTGACTCTGTTCCTACACATAATTATAATGTAATATGTCAGTGGACATAAAACAATTTATTTAATTATTTACATATTGTTGCATGGACTGCTAATTCATCAATAGGTCTTTGATTTTATTTGGAAATTTATTTTCTGTGTTACAGAATCTCCAACAGATGGAAAGCTTGTTTATCTCAAAACTTAGTCAGGTACAAAATCAAGTTGTTAGTAAGATTGCAACTTTTAAAAGTCAGATATCTGGCCTTCAATCGAAAATAGATGTATTGAAACATGAAAATAATCTAAAACATGATTCTAGTGATCGTTTAATAAAAACTATGGAAAATTTGAGGCTGGAAAATATGGAAAGTAGTCATAAAATTCAGGATCTTAAAAGAGAAAATACTTCTTTGAATATTTTGAGAGTCACTTTAGAAAGGAATGTAGCAGATCTGAAGCAGAAGTTGGAGGAGAGTCAGAGTATTAATAAGAATATGGACAAGAAAAAGGTACTTTTGCTTTTCTTTAATTATGCTGTTTACTTGCACATTATTACATTTGGATTGTTTGTATTTTTAGACTGAAATGGAGAAAGATTTGGAAAAACTAAGTATTATAGTTACTGAAAAAGACAGTAAATTAACTGAACTTTCCAAGGATTTAGTTCAAGCTAATAATATGCTTGTTCAGTTCAACAACCATTTTGATGCCAAGGTTCAACAAGTAAGAGTCACTGTAGTAGTAATAAGATCTATTCAAGTGTGCCAGAAAACTCAAAATCTTTTAAACAAACTTAAACAGGCATCTGTATGAGTATCAGGAAGTTAATAACCATTTTAACCTTTGCCACTTTAGTTTTAGAAATAATATTTCGACAACTACTGCAATCAATCGTCTTGTGGGTTTTGTCAGAACATTTTTTGATCTAATAAAAGCTTTTGACTGCATCTCAATAATATTTTAGTAAATAAGCTATCTATACAACCGTACCAATAACAGTATATTACTTATAAATATTAATTAATTATATATAATATTACCTCTCAAATCATCACAAAATGTGTCATATATTATAAATATCAGACATAGCCAGGCTCAAGCATGGTATACCTAAGGGCATTGTGCTTAGACCTACTCTTTTTATTGTACATAAACGACATTTACTGGTCCAGATTCTAATATTATTTTATTTGCTGACGACACAACTCCACTAAATAATTCTATTGGGAGAATATTCAGGGGTAGTTTATTGCCAGCAAACCAGAGTCAATGAAGTCAAAATGCACTCTACGAATATACTTAGCCAGTAAAGTAAAGAGGCACACACTGAGCAGCTTGACAAGACGAGCTTTTAAAATTCCAAATCCACATCAAAGAGTTGATTTTTAAAAAAGTTAAACCAATTTGAAGAAAATACTAAAAATTTAAATTGTAGTTCTTTTTATTGAGCAGTTTGCTAATTTATGCCCATTACTATATTTCTTTTAGGAAAAAAATTAGTACCGCTGAAAACTGAAAGTAAATACAGCAAATATTTTATTTAACAACATGGCAATCAGTGGCGCCGACCATACAGCTTTCACTCATATATAATATATGAATTTTTGACATTTGCCTCCTAATATTTTCGAAAATTGATATGTAACATTTCTTATTAGAAAAAAGTTAGATACATTAGTTCTAGTGCTCCTTATAATTACACTTCAGAACAGTAAGCCTCCCTGGCTCACAGAATTACTGAAGCACTGATTATTGTTTATAATTTGTAGTTAGAAGAAGTGCAGGAAGCCCTTGCAGTCAAAGAAAGGCTGCTCATGGACCAAAAGTGCCAGACAAACCAGATTATGAAAACATTTGAGGATTACAAAGTTAATTTTAATCCTGAGAGGTTCGAAAACATAAAACGAGACTTCCTGATGTCAAATAAGAGGATCCATGATTTAGAGGAAGAATTACGTAAATTAAATAAAAGTAAGCAATACAGTGTTTTTTTTTGTTTTTTGAAATGGAACAAGATAATTAGTTCACTCAGTATAATATGGAAGCAAAATTAAAAAAAAAAAAGGAGCCATATACCATTTTTTCGTGTTATACGAGCTGTGATTCTATATGGGTCCTTCAATGAAATTGAAGAATTTCTTTTTCATCACCTGTGCGGTAAAATAAAAGGTCCATAATAAGTAGTGCATTTGATTAGGAGTCCGGCAATAAAGATTTTTCTGTGCGCGCATTTGATTACAGATATTTATCCAAATATTCAAGTATTTAGAAATTAAATTACAAAATAGGGATATGTTAAATATCAGAAAATATAGACTTATAGAGGTTTATAATTTATTGGCTATTAATACTTATTTATAAGGAAGCAGTATAGGTATTTATTATTCAATCAACTTCAACTATTCTAAATAGATAGATATGTAACATTCGCCAACAGTCTCAGAGTGACACTTTTGTTTGTATTTCCATTTCTATATATATATATATATATATATATATATATATATATATATATATATATATATATATATATATATATATATATATATAGGGTTCGAAAATATCACGATATATTTGAAAATATCATATCATATGATATATATCCGTTATATATCCAATTTGTCTAAAGGAAAAATAAGTTATTAAACACAAGAAAATTATGTATTTTATACAAACACATTAATACAAAGGAACACAAAACCATATTCTACATAAAAAAATACAGGAACACAACATAAACATTACATTTCATTAAAAAAAAAACAAGGAACAATTGAAAATATTTTAAAAATAAATATAAACACTGACAATCATTCTAAAAGTGTGGCCAGTGGCAGATCCTCATCTGATGAATCCTCGATGACGTTTACAAACTTATTGTTAGAGTCAGTTTCAGGATGCTCAGGTACTGGTTCATCCCATGCCCAACCAAGATTGGATTGTTTTTTGTTGGTATCTTGATTCATAAACTTAAACATGAATACCAATTTACTGGCTTTTTCATTTCCCAAACGATTTCGTAAATCAGACTGAACCAAACCAAACAATGAAAAGGTTCGTTTAATTCCAGCTGTGGACGGCACTGCAATGTGCAACTGTTTACATAAATCTAAAAATGCTTCTTTATCAGGCCAATCTTAGTCCGATACAGGAACCGATTTCCACCACGTTATTGGAGAAGTAAGTCTAAAGTGATCTCCAAAAAAGTATTTTGGAAATGGATTTTCTTTTGCCATGGGAGACATTACAAAGGGAACAAAAGAACTGTTGATGTTATTTAAAAACTCAAACGCTTGTCCTTTTTGAGTGGACGTAAGATGCCGCCCCAAGAACCGATGATCCATAATATTTGCCAGATAATGCATTGGTCCCAGTGCCATATTTTTTCTTTTTATGAAACATGTCTTTACTGGTTTAAGTGGTTGTTCAGACAAATCCATTTCTAATTTATGCCAAACCTCTACACATATTGATATGGTCGTGTGATCCCGTTGAACTCTATCCAGAGCTATCGCGATTGGATCCAGTCGGGCAATCAGGTCATTCGCATTTAATGAAGTTTGCGTATCGTTTACAATTTTAATGATGTCACTTTCTATTATGTCTTTATGGTCCTGACATAACTGAACCATAACACCCCTGTTTTCTAAAAAAGACTTCAGTGCATTATTCATTGTGCTCCATCGTATTTCCAATGGCATAACCAATTTTTTTCCACCGGCTTGATTGTACAATGCGGATGGTACATGTTTATTCCGAAAGTATTTAATGACTCGAAGAATATTTGATGTGGCCCCGAGTATTTCCAGGTCTTTGGCGAGTAAGTTTAAGATATGTGCTGAACAGCCATATTGTATAATATCAGTTTCTTTCTCTAATTCTAAACGCATCTTCTTGACATTTCCTGTGTTGTCTGTTACAAAACTCCTTACTTTCACGTGGAATTGACTTTCAGTTTTCTTTATTGCCTCAAGTGCTGTTTTCTTTAGATACTCTGCAGTGTGTGACTCTGTTCCCGTTTCTGCGGTGTCAACCAAAAATGACTCACCATTTTGATTTACGATGCTGCAACATACCAGTGGCTCATTGCGCACATTACTCCACCCGTCCAGTGACATGCATACTATTTTCCCCTTTAAGTTATCTCTACACTCTTTTAAAAGTTTCACATACACTTCGTTTAAAATCGGCCCTCCAATCTGATATGGAGAGGGGCCATTATATCCAGGTCTTAGTGCATTTATCATTTTCTTAAATTCAATGTGATTGGCATGCAAAAACGGTGTATTTGTTGCAAAGAAAAATCTTCCTATTTGAAGGTTGAGTTCTTTAGAGTATGATTCTGATGTGGCAATTACATCCGCATTTTTTGCCATCGTTAAGGAGTGCTGGTTCTTTTTGATAGGCTGGGAAATTGGACCCTCTGAATCCGAATACTCTGAAAATAAAACTAGGTATAGGTATAGGTACAGCGTCATCCAAATAAAAGGTAAAGGTACATTTTTTCCATTTTCTTTTTATTTAGAGTAAAAATTAAAATAGTCATTTTACGTAATTTTTTCCGTAAAATACGAAAATGACAACCAAAAAATAATTAAAATTAAAACACAAGAAATATGGCATAAACTTTGCTTTTTTTAAATGGAAATACTACTTTTTACTTCATATTTCAAAACTTTCTAATTTTAAATGTTTAAAACAATTATTTTCTTTTTACTACATTGATAAAAAATATTTTAATTTTTTAAAAAGTATTTTAATTTTTATTTATACCTGCAATAACCTGTCGTACGTTGTCACCTCTGATATTATTATTTGTATTAATAAAAAATAAATATTTTAAAAAAATTAAATTATTTGTAATGAAATTACTAAAAAAAAAATAAACCTTCAAAATTATAAAGTTTTGAAATATGAAGTAAAAATTAGTATGTTCCTTTTAAAAAAAGCAAAGTTTATGTCATATTTCTTCTGTTTTAATTTTAATTGTTTTTTTGGTTAGCATTTTTGTGTTCTACGGAAAAAATTACGTAAAATGGCTATTTTGATTTTTACTCTAACTAAATAAAAGGAAAATGGAAAAAATGGACCTTTCCTTTTATTTGGATGACCCTGTACAGTAACACATAAAATTAACATAAGAAACGACACATTTTAAAAGAATTTATAACCCTGGTATCTCTTCAATTTTGAAAGTGACTGTTCATTTATCTATACGAGTAAACAGGTTGTATTCTAATTTTTAATTACCTACCTGAAGTTCTTGACCCCTGCTTTGTAGTAAAACTAGAACTAGAAGAAGTAGAAGCAATTCCAAAACTAGTAGAACTGGAACTAGTTGAAGTGAAGACTTCAAGAACAGGCTCTTGTGTGTCAGCTGAAGCATTTTGTTTGTGTAACATAATATGTTTTTCCATTCGTGACGGTATACCCATCTCTTTTGAACACTCTTTACATTTTGCCCATTTTCCAGTACTGTTGGCCTTCTTGGATATACATTCAAAATATCGCCAAACCCGATGCTTTGGTTTTGGCATATTTATTTGATGATAATTAATATTAAATAAGTACAATCAAAATCACTAAACACCACTACACTGATTCAATAATAAAACAAAAACGTAGAATAAGTGGAGCTAGGAAACAAACAACTGGCCCTGGGAATATCACCTACATATACAAAACAACAAAACCGCGGTGATTTCCCGGTTACGGAGATTCCCTGATAACGGGGATTCCCCGGTAAGCGATCGATACCGAATCGAATGTAGCGCCGCCGTTCACTCTTGCTGTTCGTAGTTAATGCAATTAACAGCTGAGGCGTCGCGCGTCGGCGTCAGGCCGTGGGACCATTTTCCGGAGAAATTAAATTTTTTTGAAAATATCGGATATATATGAATGTATAAATATCATGATATATATCACGATATGTATCCATGGATATCTATCCTTCGAACTCTGATATATATATATATATATATATATATATATATAATATAGTCTTAACCTAAGTAATTCAGAGAATTATACCAAAATCCGAAAAACGATTTTTAAACGTCATTGATACAAAAATTACTTTCTATCAACAGAGTACTCGATAAATATGCATAAAATAAACAATGAATTTCAAAACAAAACTAGGTTGACCATATGCACAGCATTTCATCTTGTACAGAAAAGCGCGGTTATTATGCAGCAAATATTAAAAGAATTAACGTCAAAAGTTATATATTTCAATAATTGCTAACAAAGTTTGTCTACTTAAGTCGTAGTTATGTGGAAGACGTTTTTATGGTTAATTTCACGGAAAAAAGTTATTCTTAAGTGCCAAGTGTGATAATAACTTTTTCCAGTCTTATATGAAGTTTCTCAAGAAATATTAATTTGGCTCAAGATTATAGAACCTCTTTTTGGTAATACCGAAATTTGTTATAGTAATAACTTGATAAGAATTGAAACCTACATTCAGTTGTGCAATTACGTCTATGTATCTACCACGAAAAATCGAGTTTTGATATTTTTTTAAAAATTATTTCTGTTGCACTGTTGTCAAGTAAGCAATAGAGGGGACTTTAGGGAATAGGCCCTCTGTCTTTATTTAGTGCTTTCTTACCACATTTAACTATTTCTGTACTCTCAAATGCATCCAATAATCTATTATTAGATATTTTTAATTAACTTGATATTATTTATTCCTATTTGGTGATTGTTTTCCAAAGCATGTTGGGCAATGCTTGATTTTTCTATTCTTCCGTATCTAAAAAGTGTTATGTGTTCTTTAAAACGAATGTTTATGGAGAGTTTATTATGACCAACGTATTTTAGATCGCAGTCAATACAGCTAATTTCATAGATGCCACTCCTCTAATTCAAGTCGACTTTGTCTTTAGGGTTTCCAAGGAGATTTTTCAAACTGTTCTCCGTTTTATCGGCTACTCTAAAATCTAAATTTTTAAATACTTTTTCTAGACTTCTCGTATATCTGGGATGATATGAAACTACTATGAACTTATTGGAAGCCTAAGGTGCTTGGCATCTTTTAACATTTCCATATGCTTATGTCTATTTACTAATTTTTGTACAAAATTATCATTATATCCATTACTTTGAGCTATATTTTTAATCCAATTCATTTCATTATTAACACGTTCTTTACTTAATGGATTATTGACTAACCTGTGAGTTAAGAAATGAAATGCTGCCATTTTGTGTTGACGGCAATGAAATGAGTTGGATGTTATATACCTATCAGTATTAGTAAATTTCCTATAAATATCAAATTCTAATTTATTGTTATTTCTAATAACTAACGTGTCGAGAAAAGGCAATTGTCCATTGTTCTCCTTTTCGTACGTAAAATTAATGGAAGGATATTTATTGTTTAATGTATTTAAGAAAGTGTCGAAATTTTCTGTATTAGTATCAAAAATAGCAAATATATCATCTACGTATCTATATCACACCCTTGGGAAGTACTTGAGTTCTTTTTTGAATTGGGTTTCTAATCTACCCATAAACAAATTTGCAAGGAATGAAGATAAGCAATTGCCCATCGCAGTTCCCTCAAGTTGTTTATAATATTTATTGCTTTACTGAAAAAATTTTAATTCAAACATAATTTTGTGAGAAGCAAATATTCCTCAATAATTTCTTTCTTCAAATTATTGAATTCAAGTAGTTCCTTTAAGTACTCTAAAGCTAGTAGTATGGGTTTACTAGGAAACAATGAGCCTACATCAAAAAATATTAAAATTTCACCTTCTTTTAAGTGAACATTTTTCATTTTATCTATAATGAGTTAGTAACCTCTAAGTTATCGTACGAGATATTTAATTTGCTGAATTCTTCCACTGGCAATTGGTGATCCAACAGCTGAAACAATAGGTCTCTATTGTTTTTCTACTGGACTTTTCAGTTGTTTGCATTTTTCGTTTTTGGAGTAGATTATAATAATTTTCTGTTTAAAGAAACGTGGTAATAATGGGTTGCATTTGAACCCCCCCCTCCCCCAACACTTCAATCTACGACGTCCGCCGCTCCAGTGTTGTCCGACTGTCCAGCATTTGGTCAAAAGAAATATGGTCGCCCTAAACTAAACACAAGTTACAATGTAGGGAATAGGCCCTCTGTGTTTATTTAGTGCTTTCTTACCACGTATTTCTACACTCTCAAATGCATCCAATAATCTATTATTAGATATTTTTAATTAACTTGATATTATTTATTCCTATTTGGTGATTGTTTTCCAAAGCATGTTGGGCAATGCTTGATTTTTCTGTTCTTCCGTATCTTAAATGTGTTATGTGTTCTTTAAAACGAATGTTTATGGAGAGTTTAGTATGCCCAACATATTTTAGATCGCAGTCAATACAGCTAATTTCATAGATGCCACTCCTCTAATTCAAGTCGACTTTGTCTTTAGGGTTTCCAAAGAGATTTTTCAAACTGTTCTCCGTTTTATCGGCTACTCTAAAATCTACATTTTTAAATACTTTTTCTAGACTTCTCGTATATCTGGGATGATATGAGACTACTATGAACTTATTGGAAGCCTAAGGTGCTTGGCATCTTTTAACATTTCCTTATGCTTATGTCTATTTACTAATTTTTGTACAAAATTATCATTATATCCATTACTTTGAGCTATATTTTCAATCCAATTCATTTCATTATTAACACGTTCTTTACTTAATGGATTATTGACTAACCTGTGGGTTAAGAAATGAAATGCTGCCATTTTTTATGGACGGCAATGAAAGGAGTCGGATGTTATATACTTATCAGTATTAGTAAATTTCCTATAAATATCAAATTCTAATTTATCGTTATTTCTAATAACTAACGTGTCGAGAAAAGGCAATTGCCCATTGTTCTCCTTTTCGTACGTAAAATTAATGGAAGGATATTTATTGTTTAATGCATCTAAGAAAGTGTCCAAATTTTCTGTATTAGTATCAAAAATAGCAAATATATCGTCTACGTATCTGTATCACACCCTTGGGAAATACTTGAGTTCTTTTTTGAATTGGGTTTCTAATCTACCCATAAACAAATTTGCAAGGAACGGAGATGAGCAAATTGCCCATCCCAGTTCCCTCAAGTTGTTTATAATATTTATTGTTGAACTGAAAAAAATTTTGATTCATACATAATTTTGTGAGAAGCAAATATTCCTCAATAATTTCTTTCTTCAAATTATTGAATTCAAGTAGTTCCTTTAGGTACTCTAAAGCTAGTGGTATGGGTACACTAGGAAACAATGAGCTTACATCAAAAGATATTAAAATTTCACCTTCTTTTAAGTGAACATTCTTAATTTTATCTATAATGAGTTAGTAACGTCTAAGTTATCGTAGAGATATTTAATTCGCTGAATTCTTCTACTAACAATTTTGAAATATTGTACGTTGGTGATCCAACAGCTGAAACAATAGGTCTCATGGACTTTTCAGTTGTTTGCATTTTTCGTTTTTTGGTGTAGATTATAATCATTTTGTGTTTAAAGAAACGTGGTAATGGTGGGTTGTATTTCAACCCCCCCCCCTCCCAGCACTTCAATCTACGACGTCCGCCGCTCCACTGTTGTCCAACTGTCCAGCATTTGGTCAAAAGAAATATGGTCGCCCTAAACTAAACACAAATTACAATGTACCTAAAAGATGAGTTTCCAAAATTAGTATTCAATCGATAGCAGACTTTTAGCATTTTGGCGAGTAGTCCTAGTTCTTCAGTTCTTCTTTGGGTCCATCTTATATTTTAAAAAAAACCTGAATCGGGTCTATAATCTCATGATAGCGAAGTTTCATCTTTAAAATAGACTCAATAAACACTTCTATCTCATTTTAGAATCAAAACCACTATAAAAAATGTTCTGTTTTTAAAATAATATGGAATTAAAAAATATTTCTTTGTTTACATCTCTTCGATTACTTTTCATTCCAAAACCTACTATGTAAATATCATTTTCTGTTCTGTATTTTTTCTGTAAAATTGCTTCAATATTTGTATAAGCGTTTATGACAAACAAGCTATATCCGCTCTCATAAATATATGATTTTAATATGGCCAATTTTACCAATGTAGAACCGACAGACATGCATGATCTTTTGGAAATTGTTTGTAGAAAAAAAAAGCTGTACGAAAATGCATTCCCAAATCGTAGCATTCTCGACCAGGGACGGACCTATAGGGAAGAAAGGCAAGGATTCTCCCTGCTTCCAATATTTTATTCTGTTCGTAAAATTATGTTTTACAGTTAACATATGGTTGGTACTTGACGAATATTGCAAAAAAGACTATTTTATTTATTTATTTCACTCCATTTGTAAATAATTACATTATTTAGCAATTTAGCAAAATTGAGTTGAGATGAGTTTAAAAGGTATTCAAAAATAATGCAACATAAAATATTGCAAACAAAGAAGAGTACAGATAAAAATCTATCTATTCTATATCTCTTAGGTCCGTCCTTGTTCCCAACAGAGGAATGTTAGAAGGAATTGAGCGTAGACTGTGAAAAACGTTTTAGGCGTAGCTGGATCAAACGATGTGGAACACAGCACTGGCTGACTTAATCAAACAATATTAATGACTCTTGATTTGTTTTAAAATATATTAATTAAAATACAGATAAATAAAAACACTATTAACAAACAAACAAAAGTATGCTTTATTGCCGCAGAAAAATTTTACAATTTTATGGACAAAGCAAAATATACCTAAAATAAGACATATCAAAACATTAATCGAAAAGAATTTCGATAGGTCAATGCTTTTTAAAAATATAAATTATCAATTTACCAAATCGTAAAACACACGTTAGAATATAACATTACATTGCCGCAAAACAGTTAATGAATCCTAATAACCTTATAAAAGTAAACAAACACACATGTACGAGGTGAATAATTTCGATGACATTGAAATAAAAATTGCAACTATGCGACCTTAAACTCTATGTTATTATAGTTGTACAAATAATTGTGATGGCAAACAGAAGGTATAAAGAATTAGTGTAGAATGTAGTATACAAAAAAGAATTAAATTTTGTTTTTAATCCAATACCTAACAAAAATAATTAAGTTTTAAGTGAATGTTCGACAGTTCTTTTCTCTATATGATGATTTTCAAAATTCTATGTTACGAGTTAGGACATGAGTCACAAAAGATTTAAGTAAACAAGCGAATTTAGTGACAATTTAAAGAGACTTACTCGCTGTAAAAATCATTAACGCTGTAAAATGGTCTCTCAATGAGGTATGCTTTGGTGTTTTTTCGAAATTGTGCAAGCATAGGGATAGATTTTAAATGCACTGGCAGATTGTTGTAAAGTTTTATGGCGTTGTAAATAATTGATTTTTTTATTAATTCTGAGGAAGGAATGGGAAGATATATATCATGCCTAGAGTTTCTGGTAGGGTATACATGTTGTGGCCTTTCTGGGAGGGTGTTTATATGTTTTCTCAGCAAACATACCGTTTCCAAAATAAATAATGCAGGAAGTGTTAATATTTCATGTTTTTTGAAATAGTATTGGCAGTGAGCTCTATTATTTAGACCAAACAAATAACGAATGGCTCTCTTTTGAAGCATAAAAATACTACGAAATTGCTCGGTGGTACAGCAGCCCCAAAAGGGAAGGCCATAGCGGAGGTGGGATTCAAATAAAGAGAAATAAGTAAGTCTGGCAGAAGGAACGTCTAGTTCTTTTGAAACTGATCGAATGGCGAAGCAGGCGGTAGAAAGTTTTTTAGTTAAGGTGTCAATATGATTAGACCATTTTAGGTTGTTATTTATATTTAAACCCAGGAGTTTAACCGACTCTATGTATTCAATATTGCTGTTATGTTCCTGAAGTGGTTCTAAAGTTCCCTTATAAGATAACGCCACCGTTTTATCGACATTAAAACAAAGCATATTGGAATCGGACCAAGCCTTAATTATAACCAAGTCTTTGGAGATACTAGAGTGTAAAGACGTATCAAAATCACTCCAAGTTATTCTTGTGTCGTCAGCAAAAAGGGAAATTCTTCCATTAATTTTAAGGTTCGTGATATCATTAATGTATAACAAAAAAAGAATAGTTCCCAAGACTGAACCTTAAGGGACTCCACTTGTAATCAACTTACAATCAGAATCGGAACCATTAGCCCTTACAAGTTGTTGCCTTTTCCCAAGATAAGATTTGAACCAATTTAAAGAAGTACCACGAATTCCATAAAAATTTAGTTTTTTTATCAGAATTTCATGACTAACACAATCAAAGGCTTTCGCATAGTCACAAAAAACTGAGGCAGTTGGGTGGTTGTTATTGAGAGATAAGTAGACGCCTCTAAGCAACGTGAACATGGCGTCGCTGGTGCACTTGTTGGGTAGAAATCCGAACTGCTCCGGGGATATTATCTGATGTTTCAGGAGAAATGGCATAAGACGATTCTTCAGTAGCCTTTCGATGATTTTTGATAGCACTGGTAATAGTGCAATTGGGCGATAATTGCAAGATTTAGTTTTTTCGCCGCCTTTATGAAGTGGAATAATTATAGCTGTTTTAAGGCAATCAAGGAATACACCTTTTATAAAGGACTCATTTATTAATGTTGTAAGGGCCTCTATGACTGGGAGTGGCAAGTTCAGGAATATTCTAATTGATAGGCCATCAGTGCTATACGAAGATTTACTTTTGATATTATTTATTACCTTCAATAGTTCAGTGTTGCTAACGGGACTTAAGAAAAAGCTATCAGCTAATTTTTGTGAAGGAGGGAGAAACGAAAGAGGGTTCAAACTTGGCGAGATACTAGAGGTAACATTTTTGCTTACATTAATAAAATAATCATTTAGATCATTAGCCCCTGGCAAGATCTGAGTCACAGGGTTTGATTTGTTTCTGAGGTTATTGATGATGGACCAGGTTTCTTTTGAAACGTTATTTGAGTTTGTTAGACGTTTTCGGTAGTGTAATTTTTTTGCTGACTTAATAAGAGTAGTGTAGATCCTCCTATAGTTAGAGATATAGTCGAGAATAAGAAAGGAGTCGGTGAATTTTTTTATATATGAGAGCGAGCGCATATTTTTAGCAGAAATTCGTATTCCTTTCGTGGTCCACAGTCCACATCATCAAAAAATCTAAGAGCGCTTCACTACATAAGAAAGTACATTAAAGATCTGTCCTTTATATCATATTTTAATAGATATCGCAAATTGTACAGAAAGCTTATTGTTAGTGCAAAAACTGTATACTATCGTTCAAGACTATCTGAGTCAAATAATAGACAGAAAGAGAGTTGGTCGATTGTTGATGGTCTGAGAGGGAAAAAATCAAAAACGTCAGGTAGAACCTGGTTTTTCTCTCGATAGCTTAAATAGTTATTATTGCTCAGTTGCTGCCAATTTGACGCGTGATATTAAACCATCGAGGGATGCTCTTAGTTTTATGGGCGGTTATTCAATGCCAAATTCCTGCTATTTCCGCCAACTGATGTATTAGAAGTAAGAGAAATTATTAATAGCATCAAAAACAAAAAATCTTATGGCCTTGGTCATTTGCCTGCTAATACACTAATGCATCTGCCTAATAGTCCAATTGGTGCATTGGTAACAGCCATTAATAATTCTTTGGAAACTGGAGTTTTTCCTTCCTGCTTGAAAACAGCTCTTGTAGTTCCTTTACATAAGGGTGGTGATGCTGATCTTGAGTCAAATTTTAGGCCTATCCTTGTTGTCAACACTTTCAGAAGTAATAGAAAATTGTTTTCAAGAGATTTACTTTGTTTCTGGATAAATATAAAATAATAAATAAAAATCGGGTTTCAGAATTCAAAATCAACTAGCGATGCAATATTTCCTTTCTAGAAAAACTATATTTAAAAATTAATGAGAAGTCTGCAGCAGCGGCAGTGTTCTGTGACTTATCAAAGGCATTTGATTGTGTGAGAGAGAATACTGTTGCAAAAACTAGAACGGTATGGTTGCAGAAAAAAGAAAGAAGCCAGGAATTTACCGACTCTACGTATTCAATATTGCTGTTATGTACCTGAAGTGGTTGTAAAGTTCCCTTATAAGATAACGCCACCGTTTAGGATTTTGGTCGAAAATCTGACAAGAAAACGGAAACTTGCTTCGCATTTACCCTTTTACTCTGAAAGTTGAAACAATAACATTTTGACTTACCCGAGAAAAGAATCATTAGGAGTTAAATAGTCCAAATTTTTGTACACTTCGCATTTACGCACCCGAATGCCCAAGAACTAGCACAAAAATTATCAAAAATCATCCAACAACTCACAAAAATAATACTTTTCTTTAGGGCAACACCGCTTTGTTCGGTTTACTATTTTTCTATAGTTTTGTAAATTCGTACTTACTGCAATTCAAAAGTATGAGGCGGTGTTGTCGGTTTTTAAGCAATGGCATTATATGGATGTAAAAAAAAACAGATTATGTCTATGTAAGATAGTTGATAACACCTTTTCGGATCAACCAAATCGCCAACACAATAGACTAAACAATTAATAATGTTGACAATGTATGATTGTGTTCAAATCAAAACAATTATGTCTATGATTTTTACCTTTATGTTTAGCAGAATGGTTAATGTTTTATTTATGTTTAACACTTTTTTTTATTACAGTCAATGCCTTGTTGTCACAGAAAGTGAGTCAAACATACCTGCCCATGAAGTAAGAAAAATATTTTGTGTAAAAAAATAGAATTTGTAATATTGGGACGTCTAATTCAATCAAGGTGCCGTTGCAGAAAATCTTGGTCATAACATCGCTGCTGAAATGATTGTTACCGTATATCCATATATTTTTCAATTTTATATTTATTTTTATAACTATATAAGTGAATTACTGTTGTTAAGGTTCCGTTCCTTTTCCAAATAGTTGTTTAGCTTTTTAAGGTCAAAATGTTATCGAATATTATAATTAAGTTTTTTTTTGTACATTTATTATTTCAATAAAAGAAAAACCTTGATTCATTAAGTTTTTATATCAAACCTTTATAAAATGCAAACTCCTCGCCAATTTCCGCACAAAACATATTTTCTGTGCAGGGGCGTGTAGTCCATGGAAGCAAGGGAAGCAGTGCTTCCCCAAAAAAAATTACAAAACATCTTCTAAAATGTAATTTTTGAAATAGGAAACCATTAATTTAGTTTATATTAAAAATGCTAAAATATTATCTTAATTATCAAGTCCATAATAAATGCGGCCTTGACTCCAACCCAGCCACAATAGAAAATCGAATAGACCCTATGCGGGCCGCTAGCTTCTCTGCAGCCAAGTCCTGTATGCTTGATTTCCTGTGAATCGAGCCAGAGGTTATTGAACTTTCCACCGGCTGTTTGCAATTTTTTGCATTTCAGTCGCGTGCTTTAAGTGGGGGCGGAAGCTAAGGTTGGAGTAGGTTCTTTGTTTGAACGGTTATCCGTGTGTTGTGTGATACGTAAGTCGCGTCGTGCATGGTGCGATATGGAAGACAATAATACGGACGTGGACATGCAAATACCGTCAACTTCGGCTATCGGTAATAACGTTGAAAATGTTGGAGAATTTAGTAAGAAGAGTGTGTGTGAATGTGTGGTGTGTATCTTAATAATAAAGGGATTTTCAACATTAAACTTCGCTGATAAGCTTCAAATAATTTCCAAAGGAAGGGCAAAACCGCCCATGGAAAATTTAACCACAAAAATGAAAAACTGTATTAGACAATTTTATCCGGAAAACAAAATGAACAATTTAAATGGCTAACAGGGTGTGAAAATATAAGGAAATTATTTTTTTGGCCATGTTTACTTTTTGAAAATGAAAAAGGTCTCTGGAATAAAACTGGTTTTTCCGATGTAAACAATTTCCATACAGCTGTAAAAAGACACATTATGTCCAAAGCGCATTTGCATGCATGAACTAGTCGATAAAAATAGGCAAATATTAAGAAGACTTATCGATGTTGTGTGTTTTCTCGGAGAGCACGAATTGGGATTTAGAGGTCATGACGAAACAAGGGTTTCTTCAAATAGAGGAAATTTTCAAAATTTACTTAGTTTAATGGCTAAATATGATAATTGCTTAAAAAATCATTTAGAGCAGTCTAGCGTTTTTCGCGGAATGTCGAATCGAATCCAGAATGATTTAATTTCCGCTGTTGCAACCATTATTCTAAAAAGAATTAAGCGGTTCATTGCTATTGTTCTGGACGAAACAACTGATATCACTAATTTTAGCCAATTATCTAGAGTAATACGCTACGTTAAAACAGACGGAAGTATTCAAGAGCGATTTTTAGGTTTTAAGAATGTGTCTGAAAATCGTACAGCAGATGCATTATATACCGTAGTTTATAACGTTACTAAAGAAATTAATGGAGAGAAAAAATTTGTTGCTCAAAGCTATGATGGAGCTGCAGTGATGGCAGAACAATTAGGGGGTCTGCAAGCTAAAGTTCGAGAAACTTTCCCAAGTGCTGTGTTTGTCCATTGTTTTGCTCATAAATTAAATTTAGTTTTATCCCAGTCCATCAATCACATTAAAGAGTGTAAAGTATTTTTCGTTACTTTAAGTGGAATGGCTGCTTTTTTTTTCCAAGTCAATAAAACGTACATAAGCTTTAGACTCCATTGTCCACAAACGATTGCCCATAGTAGCTCCTACTAGTTGGAACTAAAACGGAATGTGGACATACATGATAGCATGGCACCAGAAGTAAGAACAACTTGGTCCCTCTTTACTGGCGTCTGAGGAGGTGTGAGGATGATTCTGGACTCTGGGTCATTAAATTTTTTAATATCCTGCTGGAAAACCGAAAAAACCTGTCTTAGAAGCATTCTATAGTAAAATTAAACAAATTCTTATCGCAAATCCGTTTTATTCATTGCAGGAGTTTTTAAATTATACATTTAAAATTTTCTTTTAACTTGTATTTTTGTCTCTATTAATATTTTTATGATTGTTGTGTAATATCGGGGGCGAGCGGTCCATCTACGCAAGTGAAACATTACTTGCCCTAAACTCAAATAAAAAAAATAAATTAAAATATTTTTAATAGTGCATTAAAAAAACGAATTTGGCAATTTAAATAATTTATGTAAAGTAGTAAAACGTCTCATTAGCTCTAAGAATCACTTGCAAGCTGTTTTCAAAGAAAAAGTTTTTGGAAAATCGAACACGTTTTAGATAAACAGTTACAAGTCATCAACAACATAATGAATTAGTTAATAAAAATAGAGATGTGCTAAAAAGACTTATTGATGTATGTTTCTTGCCCTTCATAAACTTGGGTTTCTAGGTCACGATGAAACGACGCATTCCGCAAATAGAGGCAATTATCTAGACCTTGTTTCTCTATTATCTAAGTATGACCCTTGTTTTAAACTTCATTTGGAAGAGGGCAGTGGGTTTCAAGGCACATCACTGCAATTTCGAATGTGATTTTAAAAAAAAATTAAAAAGGAAATTAAGCAAACACGTTTTGGAGCTATTATTTTGGACGAAATGACGGATTTCACCAATTTTAGTCAGCTTTCTGGTGGTGCGGTTTGTAACTGGATACAGAGGAGAGATTTTTAGGTTTTATTAACGTGTCAGAAGATAGAAAGGCTAAGGCACTGTATAAAATTGCATGTAAACTTATTTAAAATATTAATGTGTGAAATGTGAAATAATGGTTCCTCAAAGTTATGACGGTGCTGCTGTGACGGCTAGACATTTATTAGGTGATCTTCCATGTAAAAGTGCGAGAAACTTATCCATATGCGATTTTTCTACACTGTTGTGCGTACAAATTAAACTTAGTTTTGTCTTAATCAGTGAAGAAAACAAAAGAATGTAAAGTGTTTTTTGAAATTTTGAGTGGAATGCTTTTTTTCCAAATCTACTAAACTGACACAATTGTAAAGCGAAAGTTGCTGCTTCGCGCTGGAATTACAATGGGAAGTAGTATTAACAAATTTTGAACATCGCGAATTATTTAAAAGTATATTGGAGAATATGATAAATGGAATATAGAAATTTTAAATAGCTCTAGAAAATTTTTAGATAAAGTATTAAAAAACGATTTTAACTTTAAGTTTTTACGTTTTGTTTTTTCAGAAATAATTCCATTTTCCGATAATCTGTTTAATTTATTACAAGGTAAAACAAACAATATCGGATTCCGTGTAAAAAAAATTGTGAGTTTAAAAATATAATAAACAAAGAGCTGACTTTGATAAATGTTGGGAAAATACGAATAGTATCGGTTTGAAGCCACAAAGAAAACTCGTGCGCACGGATAATATTGGAGATATTAGAACGTGTTATCGACGACTTTTTTTCCAAATTTTGAATCAAATATATTTTTTGGTTTAAAAAAATTGTAGGCTTAAACTTTCTCGAATTATGTAATTCTAACTCGTTCAAGGGAAAACGTTTTCCAGAAACCCAGTTAAAATGTTTGATGCGACAATATGGACAATACTTTGATTTAGTTTTGTTACGTTCAGAACTAACAGTGCTATATGAGACTGAAGACATCGGGGAAAAAAATCTGCAAATGAGTTGTTGGCTTTTCTTGAAAGAAACAGTAATAATTTTATTAACTGAATGGGATGTTGGCTTAGGACTTCGTCCTCATACATATGATCCCCAAATAGATCATAGATCGAAGATGGCAAGTATTGCATAGTATTAACAATTAGTAAGTTAACTAAATTTGTGATGTTTTTACTAAAAATACTGTTAGTTTTATGGAACACCCTAAAAAACTTCTCAGCTGCCCTATATGTCTCTATAACTATTTTACTAGCCTTAATATGTCTTCCATATGTTTTTCTAGTTTGAAAAGGAGAACAGGACTCACTTTCCAATAAATAAAGGCATTTAGGGCAGCTGATACAATTTTTTGGCGCCCTTACAACGTATCCGCGATATAAGCTACCACATCTTCAACATATATAGTAAGATCCCAAGCCTTTAATGTTAGGTAATCCTAACATGTATGCCAATGTTCATTTGTTTATAGAAATCTTCAGATTCCTCCAAATTTTCTCCAGATACAGTAATAGTTATGTTTGAACCACAAGTTAAATAGTTATATCTTCTAGATTAACAGCATTACCGGTATCTGGATCAGATAATTCCGAATGTACTAAAAGGCGATTATAAGCAGCCCCAAATTGTCTGCCTGTAGGATTATTATTATAACCACCTTTACTACATATCGAGTCAAAAAATAGTTCTAAATGGTCCTGCGATAGTTTATAAGTTAAAATATATTTTAACATTTGTTTCTTATGAACATAAAAATTAACCATATTTTTTAGACTTTCAATATCTATCAAAAAGCCTAAAAACCCTGTTTTCCTTGAAGAATCAATAATCGATCTATTTCCTAATGTTATATTTAATATATAACTTTTAATTTCAACTAAATATTCAAAAAATTGCTGTGCTGTCAGTTGAAAAAGGCCTTTTATAAATATATTTGGCAAATCCATTTCTTGAATTAAAAATGTCCAACAAATTGTTAAAATACATTTAAAAATCGCTGGTAGCTTCAGAATTTAGAAATTGTGGGCTCATTAAATCTTCTCGTAAATAAGAAATTGCATCAGAAACGTTTCTACTTAATGTCTGTGTAGCTAACAGAACTTTCATTTTTTCGGAATTCGACTGAAGATTCCTCATACGAACTTTCGTGGCAAGATGCAGTCCCTAAATGTTCTGTTTTTCAACCAATTTAGTTATGAAATTCCATGCTCCATCTTTGATATCCTCCTGACTTGCAATGCAATTTCTTACCGGTTTGATCATGTTGCAAGCGTCCGAAAAATAAATATGTTATTATTGGTAGTAGGATGCTTAAACGATGTTATCAAGTTGGTAGGATTGGGAAAATCGGCCCCTAGTTTTTCTGCCATAGCCATATTCACTGGTGCGCCATCAAAAGTAAGGGAAGTAACTAAAACTCCGCAATCTTGCACACATTCTAAGCATTTTTTTACTAACTCAGTCTTTTCGCTAGCAGCTAAAACATCTAACAAAAAGTACCCAACAGGCAATTTCCACGATCCATTTAGGCATACCAACATAAAAACAAGCGCCTCTCTAGCTTGGCTTCCTCCACATGCATCTATAATTCTTGGAGGAGACCTAAATATAAACTTTCTCGACTCACGCAAAAGCGAGGTTCAAAATCTAAAAAACTTGCTGTCTTCATTTAATTTGCGGATGAATGTGGGGGGATGTACGCGTGTAACGGCTTTGTCATCAAGATGTGTAGATTACTTATGTACTAATTTTGACAAAAATGTTGCATTGTCCCTGCTAACTGCTGCTACGTACTATTAATACTGGGTTTGCTACAGAGCCAAAGTTGCGTAAAAAAAGGGACAAATATATAATGACTCCAGTTATAGAAGGTTTTCCCAAATGTATACCGAAATGAATTGGAGTAGCATATTGGACTTTAATGATTCTCTTGACCAATGGCACCGTACGATTTTGAATATTTCTAATAATGCATTTCCACAAAAATTTATAAAGAATAAGAGAAAGCGGGGTTGGTATACAGCAGGCCTAAGGGTTTCAGCCAAAAATATGCGTTCCTTGCACTATATATTCGTAAGTTTGTATTACATAGTAATGATTTTATTGCCTATTACAATAGGTATCTCAGCATGTATAGGAGTACTATTAGAATGGCAAAAAAACTGTATTACGCTAGAAGACTTGATTGTTCATCTAACAAGCTGAGGGAAGCGTGGAAAATAATCAATGAGTTACATCAAAGAGATAGGCAAACAACATCAACTGATGACATGGATTCGCATAAGCTAAATTCATTTTATTGTTCCATAGCTGCTGGTCTTGCTAGTAAGATGACAGATCGCGGAGATCCTATTAAATATTTGGAAGGAAAGAATATAACAGTGTCGTTTTATATTACTCCTGTTGACATTGAGGAGATACAGCAAATTTTTGGGGAGATCAGGAATAAGCATTCTTCTGGCTGGGATGAACTGTCTTTGAGAGTTTTTCTTTCACTCCCAATGAGGCTTTGAGGGTCCTAACAGAGTCTATAAATACATCATTCGTTGTGGAGGAGTTTCCGGCATGTTTAAACAAAAGTAACATTATCCCTGTGTTTAAGGGTGGTGATTCACAGGATCCCTCGAACTATAGGCCAATATCTCTTCTTCCAACATTGTCGAAGATAATTGAGAAGTTAGTAAAAAAGAGAATGATCTCCTTTTTGCAAAGGCACTGCATACTTACATCAGAGCAGTTCGGTTTTCGCGACTTCTTAGGTACTGGGGAGGCAGTGTTCCATTTCCTGGAGAACCTTTACCCGCATCTTAACGACGGAGATGCGGCAGCTGCGGTATTCTGTGACTTATCGAAGGCATTTGACTGAAAGCCTACTATAAGGTAAATGAATTTTACTAAATTTTATGTAGTTCATCTTTTTATGTTCTATTTGTTACAATTGATCATAACTGTGAATGTGTTTTATACTTTGTATTATAGTCCCTCTATTTTTTTTTGTATTTGTATTTTAATTGATGTTTTAAATATTTATTGTGTTGTCATTGTTAAATGTATGGTATTGTTGGTCCAATTTTATATTAGTTATTTACAGCTTAAACAAATTTTTAATTTTATTACTTAGATTTTGATTAGTGTGTTAATGTGCTTTGTTCATGAGATGTGTAAATCTTCTAACAATAAAGCTTATTTGATTTGATTTGATTTAGCTTCTGGTAGAATATCCCCTTCTATGTTGGTACCAATGTCCACATATCCAATAAATTTCTTCCCAGTCCATTCTACTTGGCATCTAATAGACATCTCATCCATTACCAAATTGCATAATAATGTTAGTTTAATGGCTAAATATGATAATTGCTTAAAAAATCATTTAGAGCAGTCTAGCGTTTTTCGCGGAATGTCGAATCGAATCCAGAATGATTTAATTTCCGCTGTTGCAACCATTATTCTAAAAAGAATTAAGCGGTTCATTGCTATTGTTCTGGACGAAACAACTGATATCACTAATTTTAGCCAATTATCTAGAGTAATACGCTACGTTAAAACAGACGGAAGTATTCAAGAGCGATTTTTAGGTTTTAAGAATGTGTCCGAAAATCGTACAGCAGATGCATTATATACCGTAGTTTATAACGTTACTAAAGAAATTAATGGAGAGAAAAAATTTGTTGCTCAAAGCTATGATGGAGCTGCAGTGATGGCAGAACAATTAGGGGGTCTGCAAGCTAAAGTTCGAGAAACTTTCCCAAGTGCTGTGTTTGTCCATTGTTTTGCTCATAAATTAAATTTAGTTTTATCCCAGTCCATCAATCACATTAAAGAGTGTAAAGTATTTTTCGTTACTTTAAGTGGAATGGCTGCTTTTTTTTTCCAAGTCAATAAAACGTACATAAGCTTTAGACTCCATTGTCCACAAACGATTGCCCATAGTAGCTCCTACTAGTTGGAACTAAAACGGAATGTGGACATACATGATAGCATGGCACCAGAAGTAAGAACAACTTGGTCCCTCTTTACTGGCGTCTGAGGAGGTGTGAGGATGATTCTGGACTCTGGGTCATTAAATTTTTTAATATCCTGCTGGAAAACCGAAAAAACCTGTCTTAGAAGCATTCTATAGTAAAATTAAACAAATTCTTATCGCAAATCCGTTTTATTCATTGCAGGAGTTTTTAAATTATACATTTAAAATTTTCTTTTAACTTGTATTTTTGTCTCTATTAATATTTTTATGATTGTTGTGTAATATCGGGGGCGAGCGGTCCATCTACGCAAGTGAAACATTACTTGCCCTAAACTCAAATAAAAAAAATAAATTAAAATATTTTTAATAGTGCATTAAAAAAACGAATTTGGCAATTTAAATAATTTATGTAAAGTAGTAAAACGTCTCATTAGCTCTAAGAATCACTTGCAAGCTGTTTTCAAAGAAAAAGTTTTTGGAAAATCGAACACGTTTTAGATAAACAGTTACAAGTCATCAACAACATAATGAATTAGTTAATAAAAATAGAGATGTGCTAAAAAGACTTATTGATGTATGTTTCTTGCCCTTCATAAACTTGGGTTTCTAGGTCACGATGAAACGACGCATTCCGCAAATAGAGGCAATTATCTAGACCTTGTTTCTCTATTATCTAAGTATGACCCTTGTTTTAAACTTCATTTGGAAGAGGGCAGTGGGTTTCAAGGCACATCACTGCAATTTCGAATGTGATTTTAAAAAAAAATTAAAAAGGAAATTAAGCAAACACGTTTTGGAGCTATTATTTTGGACGAAATGACGGATTTCACCAATTTTAGTCAGCTTTCTGGTGGTGCGGTTTGTAACTGGATACAGAGGAAAGATTTTTAGGTTTTATTAACGTGTCAGAAGATAGAAAGGCTAAGGCACTGTATAAAATTGCATGTAAACTTATTTAAAATATTAATGTGTGAAATGTGAAATAATGGTTCCTCAAAGTTATGACGGTGCTGCTGTGACGGCTAGACATTTATTAGGTGATCTTCCATGTAAAAGTGCGAGAAACTTATCCATATGCGATTTTTCTACACTGTTGTGCGTACAAATTAAACTTAGTTTTGTCTTAATCAGTGAAGAAAACAAAAGAATGTAAAGTGTTTTTTGAAATTTTGAGTGGAATGCTTTTTTTCCAAATCTACTAAACTGACACAATTGTAAAGCGAAAGTTGCTGCTTCGCGCTGGAATTACAATGGGAAGTAGTATTAACAAATTTTGAACATCGCGAATTATTTAAAAGTATATTGGAGAATATGATAAATGGAATATAGAAATTTTAAATAGCTCTAGAAAATTTTTAGATAAAGTATTAAAAAACGATTTTAACTTTAAGTTTTTACGTTTTGTTTTTTCAGAAATAATTCCATTTTCCGATAATCTGTTTAATTTATTACAAGGTAAAACAAACAATATCGGATTCCGTGTAAAAAAAATTGTGAGTTTAAAAATATAATAAACAAAGAGCTGACTTTGATAAATGTTGGGAAAATACGAATAGTATCGGTTTGAAGCCACAAAGAAAACTCGTGCGCACGGATAATATTGGAGATATTAGAACGTGTTATCGACGACTTTTTTTTCAAATTTTGAATCAAATATATTTTTTGGTTTAAAAAAATTGTAGGCTTAAACTTTCTCGAATTATGTAATTCTAACTCGTTCAAGGGAAAACGTTGTCCAGAAACCCAGTTAAAATGTTTGATGCGACAATATGGACAATACTTTGATTTAGTTTTGTTACTTTCAGAACTAACAGTGCCATATGAGACTGAAGACATCGGGGAAAAAAATCTGCAAATGAGTTGTTGGCTTTTCTTGAAAGAAACAGTAATAATTTTATTAACTGAATGGGATGTTGGCTTAGGACTTCGTCCTCATACATATGATCCCCAAATAGATCATAGATCGAAGATGGCAAGTATTGCATAGTATTAACAATTAGTAAGTTAACTAAATTTGTGATGTTTTTACTAAAAATACTGTTAGTTTTATGGAACACCCTAAAAAACTTCTCAGCTGCCCTATATGTCTCTATAACTATTTTACTAGCCTTAATATGTCTTCCATATGTTTTTCTAGTTTGAAAAGGAGAACAGGACTCACTTTCCAATAAATAAAGGCATTTAGGGCAGCTGATACAATTTTTTGGCGCCCTTACAACGTATCCGCGATATAAGCTACCACATCTTCAACATATATAGTAAGATCCCAAGCCTTTAATGTTAGGTAATCCTAACATGTATGCCAATGTTCATTTGTTTATAGAAATCTTCAGATTCCTCCAAATTTTCTCCAGATACAGTAATAGTTATGTTTGAACCACAAGTTAAATAGTTATATCTTCTAGATTAACAGCATTACCGGTATCTGGATCAGATAATTCCGAATGTACTAAAAGGCGATTATAAGCAGCCCCAAATTGTCTGCCTGTAGGATTATTATTATAACCACCTTTACTACATATCGAGTCAAAAAATAGTTCTAAATGGTCCTGCGATAGTTTATAAGTTAAAATATATTTTAACATTTGTTTCTTATGAACATAAAAATTAACCATATTTTTTAGACTTTCAATATCTATCAAAAAGCCTAAAAACCCTGTTTTCCTTGAAGAATCAATAATCGATCTATTTCCTAATGTTATATTTAATATATAACTTTTAATTTCAACTAAATATTCAAAAAATTGCTGTGCTGTCAGTTGAAAAAGGCCTTTTATAAAAATATTTGGCAAATCCATTTCTTGAATTAAAAATGTCAAACAAATTGTTAAAATACATTTAAAAATCGCTGGTAGCTTCAGAATTTAGAAATTGTGGGCTCATTAAATCTTCTCGTAAATAAGAAATTGCATCAGAAACGTTTCTACTTAATGTCTGTGTAGCTAACAGAACTTTCATTTTTTCGGAATTCGACTGAAGATTCCTCATACGAACTTTCGTGGCAAGATGCAGTCCCTAAATGTTCTGTTTTTCAACCAATTTAGTTATGAAATTCCATGCTCCATCTTTGATATCCTCCTGACTTGCAATGCAATTTCTTACCAGTTTGATCATGTTGCAAGCGTCCGAAAAATAAATATGTTATTATTGGTAGTAGGATGCTTAAACGATGTTATCAAGTTGGTAGGATTGGGAAAATCGGCCCCTAGTTTTTCTGCCATAGCCATATTCACTGGTGCGCCATCAAAAGTAAGGGAAGTAACTAAAACTCCGCAATCTTGCACACATTCTAAGCATTTTTTTACTAACTCAGTCTTTTCGCTAGCAGCTAAAACATCTAACAAAAAGTACCCAACAGGCAATTTCCACGATCCATTTAGGCATACCAACATAAAAACAAGCGCCTCTCTAGCTTGGCTTCCTCCACATGCATCTATAATTCTTGGAGGAGACCTAAATATAAACTTTCTCGACTCACGCAAAAGCGAGGTTCAAAATCTAAAAAACTTGCCGTCTTCATTTAATTTGCGGATGAATGTGGGGGGATGTACGCGTGTAACGGCTTTGTCATCAAGATGTGTAGATTACTTATGTACTAATTTTGACAAAAATGTTGCATTGTCCCTGCTAACTGCTGCTACGTACTATTAATACTGGGTTTGCTACAGAGCCAAAGTTGCGTAAAAAAAGGGACAAATATATAATGACTCCAGTTATAGAAGGTTTTCCCAAATGTATACCGAAATGAATTGGAGTAGCATATTGGACTTTAATGATTCTCTTGACCAATGGCACCGTACGATTTTGAATATTTCTAATAATGCATTTCCACAAAAATTTATAAAGAATAAGAGAAAGCGGGGTTGGTATACAGCAGGCCTAAGGGTTTCAGCCAAAAATATGCGTTCCTTGCACTATATATTCGTAAGTTTGCATTACATAGTAATGATTTTATTGCCTATTACAATAGGTATCTCAGCATGTATAGGAGTACTATTAGAATGGCAAAAAAACTGTATTACGCTAGAAGACTTGATTGTTCATCTAACAAGCTGAGGGAAGCGTGGAAAATAATCAATGAGTTACATCAAAGAGATAGGCAAACAACATCAACTGATGACATGGATTCGCATAAGCTAAATTCATTTTATTGTTCCATAGCTGCTGGTCTTGCTAGTAAGATGACAGATCGCGGAGATCCTATTAAATATTTGGAAGGAAAGAATATAACAGTGTCGTTTTATATTACTCCTGTTGACATTGAGGAGATACAGCAAATTTTTGGGGAGATCAGGAATAAGCATTCTTCTGGCTGGGATGAACTGTCTTTGAGAGTTTTTCTTTCACTCCCAATGAGGCTTTGAGGGTCCTAACAGAGTCTATAAATACATCATTCGTTGTGGAGGAGTTTCCGGCATGTTTAAACAAAAGTAACATTATCCCTGTGTTTAAGGGTGGTGATTCACAGGATCCCTCGAACTATAGGCCAATATCTCTTCTTCCAACATTGTCGAAGATAATTGAGAAGTTAGTAAAAAAGAGAATGATCTCCTTTTTGCAAAGGCACTGCATACTTACATCAGAGCAGTTCGGTTTTCGCGACTTCTTAGGTACTGGGGAGGCAGTGTTCCATTTCCTGGAGAACCTTTACCCGCATCTTAACGACGGAGATGCGGCAGCTGCGGTATTCTGTGACTTATCGAAGGCATTTGACTGAAAGCCTACTATAAGGTAAATGAATTTTACTCAATTTTATGTAGTTCATCTTTTTATGTTCTATTTGTTACAATTGATCATAACTGTGAATGTGTTTTATACTTTGTATTATAGTCCCTCTATTTTTTTTTGTATTTGTATTTTAATTGATGTTTTAAATATTTATTGTGTTGTCATTGTTAAATGTATGGTATTGTTGGTCCAATTTTATATTAGTTATTTACAGCTTAAACAAATTTTTAATTTTATTACTTAGATTTTGATTAGTGTGTTAATGTGCTTTGTTCATGAGATGTGTAAATCTTCTAACAATAAAGCATATTTGATTTGATTTGATTTAGCTTCTGGTAGAATATCCCCTTCTATGTTGGTACCAATGTCCACATATCCAATAAATTTCTTCCCAGTTCATTCTACTTGGCATCTAATAGACATCTCATCTATTACCAAATTGCATAATAATGGCTTCAGCGACTCTTTTTGCCTTAAGGTCAAAGCAACTAAGGCTTCTTTAGTAAAGCCCGGGCTTCCATCTATAGGTCTATACCACCTAGATATAGTTTCTAAATGTGGAAGAGACCTGTTAAATGTCCTCCTTACAAAGTTATGTGCCTTAGGAGAATAGAATGACAAGGTCAATGCAAATGACCTTAAACTTGCATTGTACTTGGCATTGGTAGGTCCTTTAAGTAGTCTCTCAAAAATATCTGCAGCTGGTCCAGAAAGTGATACCTGAAAAAAAAAAGCTTATTTACAGGTAATTCGTTTGTTCCTAAGGAATCGTTTACTGTTTAACAATACTTTCAGTTATTCTACTAATTCTACATAATGGAATACCAAACTCACCATTATAGCAGGCTCCGCTGTCTCTATAATAAGACATTTACTTTTCATATAATTAAGTAAATCTTTAAGGGACGTGATCCTACTATTTTAACTTCCTATTTGTACTTTGTAAGTAAAGGATCCGTTTTCTCTGCTTACAAACAGTCTCCTTTACTATTTTCAAAATTTTTCTCCTTTTCCTCGGGGTGGAGAAATCACTGCTACTCATATCACCTACATACCTTTTTCTCTTCCTAAAATTAAAATAAAAAAATTTAAGTTTTATGAACCATGCGAGAAGAGTGTGTTATATTCATCATATAGATTTTTTTTTAATTTTTACTGAATGTTTATGTTAATACAGATTTTTTTATGCACCAAATTTTATCAAGTATTTTTTTTTGATCAAAAGTAAAAAAGTTTTTCAAAAGTTGCATACTTCCACTACACTGTATATGGGCGTCCTTTTGTATGAATAACTTTAAATTAGTTTGAACACTGTAGACTAAAAAGATAATGACAAACACATGTGATGTAGATTCTAAAATTTAGTAGCAGACTAGTAGTAAACTAATTAATTAGAGTGTGTATGCCACTCACACATTTTTAACAATATACAAAACTTGTTTGGCTTACTCTTCAATTTTTCCTGAATTGTTCATCAAAAAAATTGCGCCGGATGCAGTCATTCTAGAAATCAAACCAGAGGAGATGACATCCTTTGTATTAAAAAAAAAATAATTGTACATATTATTAAACCCAGAAAATGTAATAAAATTCATCCAATTGCACTTTCATCCTGTATTCAAATCACTACTGAAAATTCTAAAACGTTGTTTAGAATGGTCGTGTGAATGATGTTTTGGCGAGGTAGGGGTTAACTGATTGCCTAGCACACCTGTTACCTATAGTCAAAATTTTGTGATAATGAATACCTAATAGCTCTATTTTTTGATGTGTTATGTGCAGACGAAAATATAAATCTGGATATTCTTATGGGAAAATTATAGTTCGAAGAGTCCTGAGTAGGGATGTACCGGATCGGGTATTTTGCCGATCCGGCCGATAACCGGACCGGATCGCCGGAATTCCGGCCGGATCGGGACATACAACATATGTATACCTAATACGGAGGTTTTTAAATCGTTTAACGTATTTTGAATGTTTCATAATACATTCATACAATATAAAACCGCACACGCAAATTTCCTAGTATTATTTCATACCAAACCAATAGTTTTATATTTGGCAACAGTGCAGTGATCCAGTGATTTCAAGTTTTAACAACTCATTTAACCTTGACGGTAAACAGAAGCAGGTGGTTCCTTAAAATCTTGTTTGACAATCAATTTTGTGCTGTATTTGCGTCATATTTCTATGTAAGTATTAAGTATACAACATTTACTACAAATTTATAGTAAAAGATTGCTTCTTTATTTACGTAATACAGATCTTGTTTCTAATCCCAACCTAAAAATGTCAAAATCAAATGTTTGGAAGTTTTTTGAAATCCATAAAGAAGACGAAAATAAAGCCATTTGTAAATTGTGTGAAAAAATAGTTTCCAGAGGAGGTTCTGGGAAATCAGCCTCAACGAGCCCATTAATAACACATTTAAAAAGGCACCACGAAGATGAATATACCAATGGTTTTACAAAAAAAGGTAAGATTATTGTGTTGTAGTATGTTATGTATATGTGTTTTGAAACGAGTAATATTATTGCATGTAGTGTACCTAATCTATATCCTAATAATATTTTCTGTTGCTTGGACATACGAACACGCTCGCTCAATTCGGGGAATCCTTGATATCCGCGGCCGCGGCAATGCGATGCTTTACAGCGTTGCCACTATTCACAATTTGCATTAACTTGTATTGAATAGTTGCAGGTTATAATTTGCAGCTGTTTAATACTATTATAAATATTTAAATTAATGTTAAATGAATATCATTTTGATTTCTGATTAGGTAATTATTTTTATATCAAAATTTATGATTCAATGTTAATAAAGATCGAAAGATCTTAAATAAGAGTAGCCTTTGACTTTTGACTTTAATTTTAATTTTGAAATAAAATTTTTGATGACAAAAAAGTTATAATTTATTAAATTTATTTTGTAGAGAAAGACAGTGACAGTACTGCATCTACAAGTTCTATCATCCAGACTAGACCACCAACATTGGCTGAATACACATCTTTAAATAAAGTATGGGACCTCACTGATAAACGTGCCGAGCGAATTCATTACAAAATTGCAGAAATGATGTGTTTGGATAACCAACCGTTTTCCTTAGTAGAAAATACTGGTTTTAAGAGACTCTTAAGTACAATTGTACCTCAGTACAAAACACCTTCTCGAAAATTTTTTAGTGAAAAAATTATTCCTGATATTTACAATAGGGTTAGAATAAAAATTTTGAATGCTTTAAGCAAAGCGGTAACTATTAGTTTGACATCGGATATTTGGACTTGTTCAAACACAAATGAAAGTTTTTTGAGTATTACAGGACACTGGATTTCAAAAAAGTGGGAAAAACGCAATGTTATTTTGTGTTGCGATAAATTTCCAGGAAGTCATACCGGACTTGCAATAGCACAAAAAATTTCACATTTGACAAACAGCTGGGGCATTGAAAAACAAAAAATTCATTTACTACTAAGAGACAGCGGAGCTAATATGGTAAGAGGCTGTAATGATGCAGAAATAAATAGTGAGGGGTGTTTTATACACAAACTGCAATTAATAATTAATGACAGTATAAATTCTCAGAGAACCATATCAGATATAATTAGTACTGCCCGCCGAATTGCAACACATTTCAATCACTCATCTTTGGCATGCAGCAAATTAAGTGAAATACAAGAAGAATTAAATATGGACAAAAAAAAAATTATTCAAGATGTACAAACCAGGTGGAACTCCACTTTTTACATGTTAGAGAGACTATTTCAATTAAGACGTTGTGTAACTATTTACCTTACTGAAAGTAGTAGTGTAAATAATTTAACTAATAATCAATGGCATTTGTTGGAATCTGTCCTTGAATTACTAAGACCGTTTGAAGAGATAACCAAACTGATGAGCAGCACGGATTCGGTTATATCAGAAGTAATTCCCACAATTGCTATATTAAAACGTTACTTAATGTCCAGTAAAATAGAAGACTTATATGGCGTCGGAACTATGAGACAGTTTGATTACTGGAATAAACAAAAGGTTTTCAGATTTAGAGAGTACTGATTGCTTCACCATATCAACTATTTTAGATCCTAGATATAAGACACATTTTTTTTCAAATAATGCTTTGGTTGAAGATATTAAAAATAAAGTTGTGTTAAAGATCATCAACACTAATAACGAATTTGAAATACCCTCGAAAATACCAGTAGATGATGAGAATGTAGTAGTTGTCCACAGCGAAGATGAAGAAGTATCCTTAGCAGTTCTCCAGAAAAGAGCCAGGATAGAAAATGAAAACAGTCCTTCAAGCATTAATTCATCTTTTACGCTGTGGAAGTGCTATGATGAATTTGTATTACCTTCTACATCTGCATCCTCTACAACCGGGTTAAAAGACAACATAATTCATCAACTTAATAATTACTTGAAAATGCCCATTATTGATAAAAAATCAGATCCAATTGAGTGGTGGAAGATGCGTTGTGAAACATTTCCTTATTTAATTAATTTAGTAAGGCAATTTTTATCTAGCCCATCAACTAGTGTATATTCAGAGAGGCTATTTTCAGAAATTGGTAATATATATGTTGACAATAGATGTAGGTTAAGTTCTGAAAATGCAGAAAAACTGTTGTTCATTCATCATAATTTGTGTAAAATAAATTATGAATATTAATTTTTGAGTTTAGGTTTTTTACATGTCACATGTATAAATTTTATATTCGTTGTTGTTGTTTGTTTTAACAATTTCGTTTTGTTTTAATAACACTTTTATTTTGATAATAAGTATACCTTATTAAAGTTCTAAAACAATGTTTTTGGTATTTGATTATATTATATCCAATATTAAATATTCTAAAAATTCCGGCCGGATCGTGTGATCGATCCGGCCGGAACGGTATTTTCGGCCATCCGGCCGGATCGGCCGGATTTTGTGGTACCGCCGGAATTCCGGTACATCCCTAGTCCTGAGTTAATTTATATAGATTGTTTGTTGATCGTAAGATTTTTGTCAAATTTAGCAACGGGCTGAGTGAATTTAGATCGGTTTCGTCTGGTCTGGCTTAGGGGTCTGTGGTATTTCCCTCAAAGTCAAAGTCAAAATATGCTTTATTAACACAAGCTTTAAATTAACCTGATGATACAAAATAATAATAACATGTTTTATATAAATATGGATGAAAAACACGATTACTAAATAAATGAAAACAGTTAATGTATACATACACACATACATACATGCATACATATACACACATACATATACATACACAATAAAAACAGATCATTTCCTTCCCCTCAGAAAAGTCAGTACAAACAATTCATGTCAGAATATATTGTAGTTTTTTTACATTTCTTTTAAATATTATTTGCGATTGGAGACCCTTTAAACCAGCCATGTCAAACTCAAAGTCACTGGTGGGCCAAAAGCATGAAGACCATCGACTAGGTGGGCCGCAAAACCTTATCTTAAAGAAGACAAACTTCTTAAGAAAAAGTGCTATTATAGAACAAGTCTGTTTATTAAATTTTCAATAAAAAGGACATTACAAAAAATTACAAACATTAAATTCTTTTGCCAGATATTTGACATCTTTTGTCTTTAATTAAGTTGTCTATTTGTGGCGCGAATTTATCGGCGGAAATAACCCAAGTGCGCGTCCGTCAATCGCGATCTTGCGGGAGATTTGTTTCCTTTCATCAAAGAAAATAGTTGTTCACACTTATAGGTACTTCCAAACATTGACAGGATTTTACAAGCAAATTTTCTCATTTCTTGGTATTGAACAGGCAAGTACTTATAAAATTCGAATGTAGCAACACTATCAAATTTTTGTTTTAAATGGGTCTGACAGTGAATCTCAATTACTTCCATTTGCAAGTGAGGGGGAACTTTATCAATATCGATAGTGAAAAGACCAGTAAATAGATAGAAATTAAAATCTTGAAAACGCTTCTCAAATTCTGCCAGAAGGTTTCTCATTTTCTCTGATTATATTTTGTATGATATTGGGACACTAGTTCTTTCCTGATATGCCTTACAAGTGAGAAAATGTAACAGATTATCCTCTGCTAACTGTTTTTCCAACAACATCATCTTACACTTGAAAGCTTTCACATGATCATGCATATCTGTAATAACTTGACGTGGTCCTTGCAATTTTGTATTTAAGTCCGACAAGTGTTTTGTGATATCTACCATAAATGAAAGATCTTTTAAAATCTGGTTTGTTACTGCCCATTTCTCTGATCTTTGTCTGTTATATTTTAACGAAGCCATTTTTTACTTCAGTCATTGAAGGAGCTCCCTGCGTTGCAACGGAACACAGTTTTGACAAATCTAAATTATACTTTTGCAGGAGTCCATAAACAGCATTGAAAATATCCTTTCCAGTTGTTGTATCATGCAATGACTATTTCCATCAATTCTTCATACACATTGATATCTGTATCAAACGCAAGAAGAAAAATAGTGAGTTGCGCCACACCACACACATCCGTACTTTCGTCACAGGCAATAGAAAATGCAATGAAAAAGTCTGATTTTGTTTTTATCTGATCACTTATATTGGCAGCCAACTCAGTAACTCTTTCAGTGACAGTATTCCGGGACAAGGATATACTTTGAAATGCCTTTACGCTCCAGGGACTTACAATTTCCGCGGCCTTTACAAGGCATTTTATAAATTCACCTTCAACAAATGATTTTGAGTGTTTCAAATCAACTCCGACAGTACGTAGCTCGCATGAAGGACATATTCATTTTCTTGCTTTGGATGTGTAAACATAAGCTGCTGATCTTTCAATACCGTGATTTTAACTTATTTAACTTTTCGTTTCTGACCATGCCTGGATAATTGTCAAACATAGTTTTATGAATATCATAGTAACGTTTTATATTATATAATTTTGGGACACTGACTGTTCTATTACAAATCAAACAAATAATTTTTTCTTTCACTTCACAGCAAAAAAACTCTAATTCCCACTTTTTTTTAAAGATACAATGCTCATCTACAAGTTTCCTCTTATTTCCACTTGGTTTTAAAAGATACATGTTAAAAAACTATATCTGAAATAAATTATAATAAGTACTGTTAAGTGTTGTAACAATAAGTGCGCATCTCAACTCGAAACTCTGTCCCAACTGACTCATAACTGACTAAATACTGAACGACTGAACTCAATCGAACACGGTTTATATACAGATTGTGATTTCTCGAGTTCTTTCCAGAATGTTCAGATAGCATCATCTGTGTTTTTGCGCGATAGAATTTCATGGAACAAGCCAGATAACGTTTGGCTTTAGGTTTTAGGTTGAGTATGTGTAGTTCATCCTCCTAAACATAGATGGCACTATGTACAATTGTACATTTTATTATACCAATCGTTGTTGCAGCGGCGCGCGCTTTCAAAAACGGTTTTCAACTTGTTTGCGGGCCGCATTAACTGGCTGTTTTCAAAACTGATTTGGGCCATAGAAAAATGCTCACTGGGTCGCATGTTTGACATGGCTGCTTTAAACTCACTGGTAAGTAATTAAAAATCTTTAGGCCATCATAAGTAACTGATTTTTTTGTAAGAATGCTTGATGGAATTGGAAGTGGCAAGTTATGCCGTTGGCGAGTGTGATATTGGTAGTTTTCGGTATAAACAGTGAAAACAGTGTTAGAATTTTTTTTTTTGATGCTCTAAAACAGTTATTTAATATGTTTGATCTATTTGCTTAGGTATCAACCAACTTTGTTTCTTTTCCGTAAATGTTTTTCAACCTGCCCCTCCATTTTATGTGAATTTATAAAATGTCCTGCATTGGCCCCAGAACGAGAAATTTGTGCTTATATCTAAATCTAATAAAAAATCCTTTGCCTTATATAATTTCAACTCTTTAATTGTTTAGGTTCGTTGGGATTAAAGATCTAATATCTGAGATTTTTTGTTATCATTTTTCTCCTAGTATTTACATTGTTAATAATAATTAACCTTAAAATCTGCCGAAATGTATAGTCCTTTTTAGATACTTTTAGAAAAAAATAGTTTTGCTTATTGTAGCTAAATCAGCTAAGCTCAACGCAAAAAAGTCTGGGGTTTAAATTCTCATATGCATACCTTTTCTTATGTCCTTGAAACACAGACATGTTGCTATTACATCCAGTGTGAGGGCCTACAAGAGATTGAGGCATCTCAGCTGGGTGATTCTTCATAATTTCTATTTCAGAAGTTGTCTCTGTATCTGATGAAAAAGAGCCGGCCTCTTTCTCTTCTATCAACTTAGATGTTACACTGTGATAAAAAATAAACTGTAAAAATTAAATTATTTCTCCTTATAAAAAAGTCTAGTACATGACAAAATATTAAGAAAGTATTTTGGACTGTTGGATTCTTGTTTGGTCAGTATCATGCTATAGCAATATTAAACTCGTATTAATAACGTATATACCTTATATATTACAGAAAAGAAAAAATAGATATCATGAGAAATACACATTTTTGTCAAAACATTTACAATATGTAACATTTTTTTTTAAATAAACAATTAAAATAATTTAACTTCTTATGTGGGCATTCTCAAAATATTTTAAGAGTATTCGCAAATCTTGTACAAAAAGTATTCTTATAATATAATATGTATAATTAACTGCTGTTTAAGATATTACCCCCTTAATAGCATATTGTATGTTTCCAAGTAGCTCTGTAGGAAGTGTGCTATAAGCAGTGGAAACAGAAATAAAATGAGAATTGTATAGTTGGCGCATTACCTTTCTGGAATGACGTCACGCTGGTTTCAAATAACGTATTTCTTATATTATTTATATTTCAGCGATGATTCCTAACCTAAACGTATGCAGTGATGTAGATAGGAGGGGTGCGTTCAGCACTGGCTAAAGCGAATTTAAAATTGGCATTTTCTGTACAGAAAGCGCTGCAACTTGTCGAAAATGGCTGGCAAAAAATTAACACTCTCATTGCCATAAAAAACCCTCATTTTGCACACTTAATACAAAAATAACTATTATAACTTCAAAAACTAAAATTATTTTGCAAATAAGACTTTACTAATATAAATTCTTTCATCTTAGTCTTATTCTTTGTTTGCAATGTAATAAATTGACCCCAGTTACCCATTTTCATCAAAATTATTTTAATTCTCAATTACAGACAATACTGAAAAAATATTAAGAAAAGGGGAATAACGAACGATGAATCCTTTACCTCCAGAATGTTTCAAAAACAAAAAGAGGTAAAAACAAAAATCACAGATTACTTAAAGAACAAAATAAGAGATATGATCTATTGCGTGTATGCTAAAAATGAATATGTTACAATGCAGACTTTGCTTTAAAAACTAAAAGAGAGAAATTAATGTATGTAAGGTAATGCGCCAACTATAGATATTTGTCAAAAAATAAATACAATGCACCAATATTCATTTTATATTTGAAAACGCATTAAATATTACCTCTTTAAATCCAAAACTCAGTGAGTCATAGATCAGTTTAGATCCTATCATAAAATATATTTTGAAAAATCACAAATTATAAATGACAATTCTGGAAATAATTATATATATAAATAAAGCACTTAATTCCCCTAACCAGAACTGACCTATTTACTATAATCTAAAGCAGAAAACTCCGATCCATAGAATGTGTAACTGTGTGGTAAATTGCTTGTATTTTATTTTAGGTTTCTGATTGGGCATGGAAGACTGAACAGATATCTACAAAAATGAAAACTATTTGAGACTTCATTATGTTCATGTGACAATGAATCATTAGATGACCTAAACTATAGACTTTTTACCTACTTTCGTAACACCGAATCTGTATCATATCTTTCTTCTGAACTATCGAAACTACATTTACTTCAATTAAATCATATTTCCTTCATGAGTAGGTTTAGAAAAAAATAATTTTGCTTATCCTGACTACAGCTAAGCTCAAAACAAAAAAAAAGATCTGACGATTTAAATTCTCATATGCATACCTTTCCATATGGCCTTGAGACATAGATATGCTGCTATTGTATCCTGTTTGGGGATCTATAAGAGATTCATGCACCTTAGCTGGATTCTCCAACAGTCCCATCATTTCTCTCTCTACTTCAAAAGCTGTATGTGTATTTGATGAAGAAGAACCATCCTCGCTAAAAAGAGAATGTAATGAGTAAAAAATAAATGCAATGTTTAATGTATTTTTTATTTTTATATTTTTGTTACCTGGAGGATGAAGAATATACAAAAAGAGGAGGGTTCCATTGTGGAGCAGCAGTATTCTTCACAATCCGTTGTCCACTTGACTTTGTAATAATGTCACTGGGATGAAAATGGTTGGAGCATATTCGAACAACTTTGGGCAGTCCACTCTCCTCAAGTCCAAAAATACGAAACCACTCTGTCTTTTTTTCCAATGGAAACCTATGTCACATGATTAATGGATTATTTTAAAAATTGCCTCTCTTATTTATTTAAAACAATTTCTAACGATTGCGTCCAGTTTTGAACATTATATGAACTCTATGTACAAAAATAAACATTTTGCCTATAAGACCAGGAAAACATCAAAACCCACCTCGCTTTCACATTAAAAATACTAGCAGTTTAAATTAGGATATTAGACACCTTTTTCAGGTGCATTTCTCCGTAATGTAGCTTCCAGATTTTTTATCAAAGTTCAAAGCAGTGACCTTTTAATTTAAAAATGAGGTATTCCAAAAATGACATTTTAAGAATTATTACAGTGATTTCATATTATCTGCCCACTCTGTATTCCAATTTATGTGTCTAATATAAAAGACATGGTAAAACAAATTTTTATTTCGATATATTAAGCATCTATTGTAGATTCGATTGTAGATCTACTAGTAAGTTCAATGAAAATGTAATAAATTTGTTTGTGTTCTCCCCTCGGTTATTGCCAAACACCTGATATACTTATACATATAGATAATTTGGATTGCCTATATATTATGAGTAATTAAAAAACAAAAAATATATCAAAAATACACTAAACTTTTGAATATTAATAGTAAAGATGTATAACAAAATTTAAAGAACACATAAAATAATTGTTTTATAAGCTCTTATATACTAAAAAGGTAAGGTAGAAATTGTATTACATTTTAATTGTATATTATATAAAACCCGAGGAACTAAATAGTTTAGATTTTGTCATCAATAATGTCAGTTACTTCCTCGTAGGTATCTGAAAATTTAAATCACAATATGATTTAAGCAAAATGTTTTATAAACAAAAAGAATATTAAAAATCCGCAAAAATACGTTTGTTTTTAAATAAAAACATATAGCCATAGAAATATAGAACTTATTCACATCCAAAATAGTATATATGTAATGTAAAAAACGCAGTTAAGCATTTGGAGAGCTAGTAAAAACTTTATTGTTTACGGTACGTAAAACCCAACCAAAATATTTGTTTTTGTTCAAGTAGAATCCATTTTTTCTTGTTTTCCATGCCAGTAAACGTATTCGAATGGTTGAAATATCAAATTAATATGTGTAAATGCTAAGGCCTTACGCTTCGGACACCACTGATATCCAACCTCAATTACGTCAAAACAAGACTTACTTGTGATATGATACTTCCGGACTTAAATAGTCTGTATTTCCACAAACAACACACTTCCTAACCATAGTTTTTCGTTTATTAAAACACTATAACACACAGAATTTACAAAAACACTAAAAAGGCAAAAAAATGTATAAACAACGATTAAATCCGGTTACAAAAATGACAACAATGCAGCGTCCAATTCCAATTCCAATATATGTTTTTGGCACTGCACTTCGCAACTTGCCAGATTGCTCCCCGTCCGGAGCATACTCACTTTATCCGGCGACCCTCGGAGCGAGATACACTTTATTCCGGTTTGGGGACGTTATCGGTGGGATGTCCGGATGGCGAGCTCTGAGCTCCCGATCACCCCGTGTATTTCAAAATCTTTAAAGTTGACTTTATTTAAAAACTTTCTAATGCATCTTGGTTTCCTCTAGATGCCCCTTGAGAGTACTACTGGTCTCACGAGATAACCTTTTCTTTCAAGCTATCCCCTTACCCCTCCCACTCCCGCCACATAGCGGCCATTACGCTAATATTCTATGTAGAACTGCGGCAGACGAACGGGATATAATACAGGAACAACTAGGCCTCACACGTTCACAGCGTCTAATCCCTTTCTAGCGGGGTCGTTAGTTTCCACTCTGAGCGTTTGAGTCTCCCGCTTCCCCCCGAAATAAAGCAGCAAAACCGAACACGTGGAACCACTTATGTTAATAACACAGAGGTCTGCCTTCGACGAGACGAACCGGAAGACTTGCAATGCAGCGTCGGTTTTGTAATTAGACCATAAAACATATGGGGCGAAACGTCGTCGATTATGCCGGTAGAGATGACCACAGGCGCAGAGTGTTTTGTTTATATATATATATATATATATATATATATATATATATATATATATATATATATATATATATATATATATATTTAGTAATCCCATAAATTGGATTTTTAGTTTTTTTTAACGATTCACTAGGCCACCATTTTGATTCGGCATGTTGGAGTATTACCAAAATATGACCAGGTCCATCCACATATGGCCCTTAAATTTTGCCTAAAATTTCTGAATTGATAGAAAATATTTTTTGCCATATTAAATCGGGACGCTAAAAATTGAAGATATTAAATTCTGAACGGGTGATTTTTTCACTATTACAAACATTTTTTGGTTCATTTCTGTTCACTTACATCTCACAATTTGGAATCAAATCCATCAGTTACGGAGTTCATCTGTGTTCACTGTTCACATCTCACAATTTGAAATCAATCCATTAGTTAAGTAGTTTTTCAGACCTTTAAGCTACATTTACATTCAATTTCAACTCGAATTTGTTATGAAATTGGCTTGTTTGGCAAATAGCAATAGTATGGTGTCATTTACATTAGACAAAATTCGAAGTGCACTTCAAAGTTGACTTCAGATTGAAGCAAGGAGCTTGCCGATGGCAAGCAGAAATTCAATAAATGTCAAATTTTCAGGTTATAATTTTTATCCTAGTTAACAAAATTCTTAATACTTTTACACACCCAACTATTGAAAAATATAAATGTTTTTTAGCACTTTAATGAAAAAGAAACCTTTATTCGAATATTTTTGGGTTAATTCTGAAGGTATAGCCAAGACTAGAGTAGACATAAACGCCTAAAACTACAACCAAAAAGCGTAAAAAAGTTACTAAACAATTTGCTTGCTCCAGTATCAGTGTATTTTACATTCATATTTTGGAATAATAAAATTAAATTACAAAATCTGATCAGCTGTTCAAGAATATCATTTCCAATGTAAATGCACTTTTACGAAATGTCAATTTCGACTTGGACTTATGTAGCTGTGAAAATTTGACAGTATGGCAAAACTGTCAAAATGACAGATGACTTTTTTTATCACGAAGTCGTGTAGGATGTTTCACAGTATTTTTTTGCCATATTGTGAAACATAATAAGTTAAAGCCCAACTCTCCGACATTGTTGGCCAGGTTTACCTGCTTATCCTTTATTGCAATATTTTATTGTTACTTCACCTATTACGGGGAGGGCTGTACTACAATTTCTATTCAATTCGTTAAATACATATATTTATATTTTATAAAGACCATCACAGTGGTAAAATTTGTATAAACATAATTTATATTTACATAAACTTTATTGGGCAGGTGGGTTAAGGCTCTTTCATGTAGACACGAGTGAATCACGAAACCTAGATTTTAAAATTTAGCATCTACATTCCTTCATCTTACATTTAAGAATATTTATTTTTAAATTCGATCAGCAGGTAAAACTTAATAATAATTTCTGTCTATTTAAATAACATTTAAAATTGTAATTGCAAAATGTAACTAACTAACTAACCCCACAACAGTGTTCCAATTCAGTAAAGTTTGTCCATAATAATTATTGTGCATACTTTTTGAAATTACCTAGTATAAAAATATTTCCGACTCGGAGCCAAACTATTTTTAAAAGAGCCCGGTAACAGCAGGAATTTTATGACCGGTCTGGACTTAGACAAGGAAAGACACAAAAAATTATATTTCTATTAAATGTTTTGTTTTTATTTGTATAGTTAATATTAATTTTACTGAATTTTCTTCTAACCTAATGTGTCTCAGATACCGATATTTCGTAAATAGGTGTTTATCTAATGTTTTGTTCTGTATTAAATTTGAATAAATTTAAATGAAATTATAATACTTATGCTTGTTTTTATTTAAAACGTAATTTAGACTGAATTAATACAATTATTTATATTTAATTATTTATGACCTGTTGCGTCTTAAATGCGTTGATAGTTTTATCTACTTAACTTTTCTAAATATTTTTAGTTACTTAGAAAAAATATAATTTCCTAGTTGAACTAAAAATAACCATTCTGCCAATTAAAAAAATCATTAGATTTTATTTATTAAATTCAAGTAAAGTAATAAAAATAAAGCAGAAATATAAAAGGACAGTCGAAACGAAACAAAACAAGAAAAACTCCATGCATTTTACAGCTTATGAAAGCATAATGTAACTTTCAAATGAGTTGCAAGTTTTTCCAAATATGCTCTCATATGGGTGCAGGTATTTCTTAGTATCAAGCTTTAGATCAAATTATTGTAATTATGGGGCACGTGTCGCGGCAGCTCATCATCCAGAATGCGTTCTCGCTATGTTAATTTATTTTGCCCAGGCGGCAAAATAGACACATTTCTTTATAACTCTGATAAGTGGCTCAGCTTTCAAACTCAGTGTCAATTTTACAGCATCAATAACAACAAACGTTGAACTTAAACCCCTGGATAAATATAAGGGTATTTGTACGAAAGGTTTATTATGTAAAAAGTAAAATTTAATATCTAAAGTGAGCTATTATAGACATGAATTTTAATGTTTCACCAATTTTTTGTTAAATTTGCACCTGAAATAATGTATCACACTAATTGGCTTGTTTAATTTAGTCCATACCTTAATTATAATTCTCTTTCGAAAGTATAAGTTTTCAAATTACTTTCTAAATTTCAAAGTGAAACTCAAAGTTGATACGTTATTGAAACACCGGATAGGGATGCACCACCAGCTCCCAAGTATCGATATTTCGTACCGATACGCATCGGTGATTAAAGTATCGGCCTTGTTTATGTATAAAAAAGGGTATCGAAACAGGAGTATTATAACTTTCTAAATAAAATACTCCTCTTTTACGAGGGAAGTAATAAGTTTATTATTTTTAAAAAATCCGCAAAAATGGAATCTCCTTCACTTTTAAAAAAGCAAGCCCAAGAGTCCCACTACTTGCCGAGTCTTCTGTTTGACTCAATTTTTTAATATAGATACACCTTTTTATATAAATACGCTTTTTTACATTATCCGAAAAAAATATAAAACTAGGACTAACCTAAACGTTTTTTAAAACGCAGTTTCTTTTGTCAACAAATATACCAACCAAGACTCGGCAAGCAGCGGGACTCGTGCTGATGTTTAGGAATAAAAAAATCTTTTCGGTCATTAATTTATTCGTTGTCATCGCTGACTGTTAATCCCCCCATTCACCCTATCAACTATACTTGGATCAAGTCTATGCAACTATACATACAGCATTGACCGCTAATACTAAGACGGATCATTCCATTTCCATTTACTCCCGTTGCGTCTATAAATACAGTTTCAACATTCAGCACACTTGCAACACTCATAGAAATCTGTAAACGATAGTATAGAGTTCATTGTTTAATTCCAAAATTTTTAATACCAAGATTTCATGATTTAACGCTAGATGACGCCACTACTAATTTAGAAAAATAAATGGAATGTCGATATGAGGCATAGCACGCTTGGTGGGAAGAAAACAATAGTGCGTACGTTTAAAAAATAGGTAAACAAAATCCTATATCGAGTATCGGGGGGAAAAGTATAGGTATCCTAGAATATCGGATCGTATGTATGGTGTATCATTACCACCTATGTTTATATATAGGATTACCACCAGGTATACCTACTATAAAGACCTATACCTCTTAAATAGAAAACAATATTAAAAATTAAGTCCCAAAAATTACACAAATATCAATAATTAGTAGGAATATTATTCCTTTATACACAATATACATTTTTTAAATTTAGAATCGAAATAAACAAGTTTTTTTAAAATATCTGCTTTTGAAGTGTCCAATAAGAATAAACTGCTTGGATAGGTCTACCCTCTCATTGGATAGTATTTAGAGCTTGTTATCGAAACTAACACAGCAACTTAACAGTTGAATTAAACTGTAAGCGATAGTAAAAAATGTTATAACCCCTGTTATTCCATATTCGATTTGTCACTTAACTTGGACTTGAAAGATGGCGCCACATTAGCTCACTAATCTTTGGAATTTTTATCTCTATTTCACACCTTGTTGTCTTACGCGTTTCCATAGCAACTGAAAACCACGCCTGTAGGACGTCCTTCGTTTCTTATTTCTTAATATTTATCACCTAGGTTTACTTTTAAAAACGTCCAGACCATATTGCTGTCATTGTTTGTTTCCTGGCCTTATACGGCAAATATTAATTAGAGAGTGAGATCAATACAACACGCAACATTTACGAGGGTAAACCGATTTTGTCTTTGGTACGTGATGATGGCCGAATGGCGTCCATTAGTCAGTCCGCGGCAGCCATTGTAGTTAGCAGTGGCCATATTTGTTCGTCCATCTTTTATAAACAACTCTTGAGTTATGGCGGATCATCCCAATATGATGTGTGAAGTGGAAATACAGCCGGATATCCAAGAATGCGTTGAGATTGAAACAATTCCCGTCGATATGAACGATGCAGTGGAAACAATTGTGGAATATGGCGAACCCATGATGACACCACAAGGCCTAGAGGGACGGGAACTTATTTTAGAAACCCACGAAGAGATAATTGACGATTCAGGGGACCCCTTAAATCTCTATGAGGTTCCAGTGCCCGATCAAGGCGATATGTATGTTGAGACTACAGCCGGTCCATCCAAGAAACGAAAACACATGAAAAATCGTGGAATTATTAGACGAGAAAACGAGTTTTTGCTCAGCGATATGCACGTAGAAACTAAACCCAGGAAATGGGAACAAAAACAAGTCCAAATTAAAACAATGGAAGGCGAATTCTCGGTCACCATGTGGGCTTCAGGGGCTAGCGATGGTAGGTACAAAATTATATTAATTTTGTAAATTTTCCAAAGTAATCGAAAGGTATAACTCCCTGTAGTTTATTTATGGAATCCTCCGTCGATACATTCGTTTAATTGGCTGACGTGCTTGAAGGTCAATAAGGTCACAATTAACTAACACTATTGCAGCCTTTTGATCACGGAAACTTGTCGCAAAAAGGTTTTTTCGAAAAATTAATGGGAAAACCGAAGTTTGTTTTGATTTATAGCGGCCATACTAAATTTTCTGCCATGTTTTAAATGGCCGCATAATTTGCAATGGAGGATCATCATGGCGGTCGCCGCCTTTCGTTTGAATTTTCTCACATTCCTTATGTGAGGTAATGTTTAAATATTTTATGAATGCGAAATATTCCAATTGAAAAGTCTGCAATATTGATGCTAAATGTGTCTACATCTTTTCAAAAGATTCGAAGTGCGTTTGAAGACCTAATTAGACAAAAATTTAAAAAATTAAGCTATTTTTAGACTTTAAGTTTCCAATACTCCGCTTTTTGTCTGTGTCGCTAGTATCAGAACGTCTCAAGAATTCCTATATTGAATATTTTCTGTTTCTTTTTATTACAGTTATTTAAACAAACAAAAATAGTTGAATTGAGTTCCTTAAATATAATTCTAAATTACACTGGCAGTCGATTGAAATTCTTTTTTTATTTTAAATCTTTTCCGGTAATAATTATTAATTAATTCTAGGAATCCACGAGGAGTAACTTCTGATTTTATGAAACCCGCATATTAACTTTGTATCTCAACAATAAATAATGTTTAAAAATAATTTTTAAATGTTTCACATGTTTTTTATTAATTTAACGGAAGAATAGACGATCGCTTTGTTTCATTCTATATAGTAAAATCCTGAGTAAAATTTTATTTATGGCTGTATGGCTCATTTAACAAAATTTAGTTTTATTTTTATTAATAACAGTTCACCCTGTTATTAGTTGTTTTTAGTCATAGAACTTCAATAAACAAATTGAAATGCTTATTCTTAATGACTTAAGGTATTGCTAATTCTAAATTTTGCAATAAAAAACAAATTTTTAGTTCTAAATTGTAATATCCAAGTAATTTAATAAAAAGAAATCATGGTTTGTATATATATATATATATATATATATATATATATATATATATATATATATATATATATATATATATATATATATATATATATATATATATATATATATATATATATATATATATATATATATATATATATATATATATATATATATATATATATATATATATATATATATATATATATATATATATATATATATATATATATATATATATATATATATATATATATATATATATATATATATATATATATATATATATATATATATATATATATATATATATATATATATTATATATATATAACTTCATATTCAGCACTGGTTTTAGGATCACTTTATGCTATCATCATTGACTTTTTCTCTGACAGGCCTCTAGGACACACTTTACTTTTGTATGATTAAAGAAAATCCATGCTGCCACTGCTAATTTTTATTCAAATTCATTAAATCTTTACATTTGGAATTAATTTTGAGATTATTTTATGCTGCCATAAACGAATTTCCTCTGTGATACCCCTAGGACACCCTTTACTCTTGTATGTTTAAGGGAAAAGCATGCTGCTACCACTGATTTTTATTCAAATTTATTAAAACTTCTTATTTGGAGCTGGTTTTTAGGATTACTTTATGCTCTCTTAAACAAATTTCCTCTGTGAAGCCCCTAGGATACCCTTTACTCTTGTATATTTAAGGGAAAAACATGCTGCTACTGCTAATTTTTATTCAACTTTATTAAAACTTCATATTTGGAGCTGGTTTTAGGATTACTTTATGTCATAAATGAATTTCCTCTGCGAGACCCCTAGGACACCAACTCTTGTAGGTTTAAAGGAAAAAGATGCTGCCACAGCTAATTTTTATTCAAACATATTAAAACTTCATATTTGGAGCTGGTTTTAGGATTACTTTGTGGTCTCATAAATGAATTTCCTCTGGGGGGCCCTTAAATCACCATTTACTCTTGTACATTTAAGAGCAAAACATGCTGTCACTGTTAATTTTTATTCAAATTTATTAAACCTTCATATTTGGAGCTGTTTTTGGGATTACTTTATGTTGTCATAAATGAATTTCTTCAGTGAGACCTTTAAATCACTTTGTACGTTTAAGGAAAAAACATGCACTTATAGTGCTTTAACACATTAACAATTAAAGTTATAAAACTCAGAAGCAACAATCAGTGATAGAGAAGTCCAATGAAATGCCCATTTAATTATGTGTTATATATAATCCATTCATTTGTGATTTAACATCTTTTTCTTTTATTGTGTATACTGCTGACTTACATTTGTATTCATGGTAGATTTATGGTTTTTATTATTTAAAGCCAAAGTTTATAAACATTGTTTTTATTATTAATTTTTTATACATGAGTCATCATTGACATTCATATGAATCAAATCAAAAATTTGTGGATTAAATTGTCAAAAAAACTCACATTCATTATGGCCCTAGAAATAAATATAAATCAAATTACTATTAGTTAATAACAGTACTTACCAGCAACAAAAAGTTTATTTTTTTATGATTCGGTACCCTACGGAGATCTCTCTCCAAATAGTTTAAATTATTTTCCAAAGGCTACAATAAAACTAATAGTAGGATCTATCAATAAGTAATCACATATTTACACTTTAAAATCCAAAAGACGAATTGCTTTTAAATGATTGAAGAGAAAAATATCATGATTACAAAAATTATTGTTGTAATTTTATATTAATCCTCCAATAAAACTTTGAGAAAGCTATAGTTAGATCTGTGGGGTGTTTCTTGGAATAAGTGCCTGTTTCTTGTTTGTCTCTGAGCTATTCAGAAATTAATGTTAGAAAGCAACTCTGCACAATCAATATTACTATTGACAACTTTGTGGAGTAAGAAGCCCATGGCATTCTCTGGACTGTGTCCAGAGAATGTCAAATCATATTGTTGTATTCCAAGATACTTCTATCAAGCGAATTGTACAAACATTTTATAGTACCAAGACGATCCATATGGTTGCATATAGTGTCTTTCGATGGTAGAAGCTTATTACTCTACATTTACATGCATTTGAGGTGGTTATTTTCATCAAGATGGTTTTTTGATATATTTTGAGATTTGGGTGGTCTGTGTTGCATGATTCAAAGTGATGGGCAAAAGCCTCTACAATAGATTCAGGGGATTCCTTGACATCATTATTAAATTCCATGCTTTTAAGGATTCTTTGTTTTTTCCTTATAGAGTTGACAAAAGACATTTTGATATTGACAATTGATGACGCAAGATCCAGCAGCCCAACTGTATGTCTATTTTCTTGATTTTATGTATTATTGAACCTTTTTTAACATAGCAATTTATTACCTAAGTTATTTTCATACATTTTTATTTAAATAAATTATGTGTAACACCCTTTATTCTCATATCTTCCAATGAATTTACAGTGTTATAATAGGTTTAAGTTTATTACTAAAGTTGCCAGTAATCAAATTAGTTATTTTTTACAATGCACAGTCAGTACCCATACCATGCAAAATAACCAAAGCTTTAAAGGAGTTACAAAGGTCATTCCTAATCTTACACTATAATTCTATAAACACTTTTTCATATAGATGAGGGTTCAAACCCAGAGCCAGACCCCGATTATACAGAATATATGACAGGAAAAAAATTAACACTTGACGGAATGCCAGGTCTCGACTTGTCAGATCCCAAACAACTCGCTGAATTTGCTAGGCCTGGACTGAAGAGTCCTAGAGTCAGACGACCCAATCAAGATATGTCGGAACGTACAATTGGTAAGTTCTAAGTATATTGTTAAACTTTGTCTCTCTTAATAGACACATTTGTTATGCTTATTAAATTTCTACTGTCTTAAGTTTCCCTTAGTAGTAATTTTTCATTGTTTAACTTGGCAAGCAAGCTAAAATATCCTAATTGAACAACCTATTGTTTTTATATGTTTGTCACCAAGATACTCATAAATAAAGTGGAAATTTATATATTTTATTTAGAATTAACACTTGAGTTATATTGAATTGATATTTACTTATTGACAATTTCATACTACAAATTAATTATCTCTTACTTTAATTAGTATATTTTTAAGATACATCCCTGTTAATATATATTAATATTTCTCTAGCTTGTCCTCACAAGGGCTGTAACAAGATGTTTAGAGACAATTCAGCAATGAGAAAACACTTACATACTCATGGCCCCAGAGTGCACGTTTGCGCAGAATGTGGCAAAGCCTTTGTAGAAAGTAGCAAATTAAAGAGACATCAGGTAAGCATTAATTTTATTCCTTTTAAAATTTACAAATAAAAATATGTGCTTATTATCTAATTGTATTTAATTGTTAACAATTTAAACTGATTGATCATCATTGATAATACTAGAAAATATTTATTATCTCAATCTTTATTTTTATTTCTAGTCCAGTATCAATAAAATGTATACAGTTATTTTTTCTGCTGCAATTTTGAGTCTCAAATTGTTCACTTATATTTTTTGCTACTGTAACATTTTTCGTACTATGAAATATTTTTTCCTACTGTAATATTTTTCGTACCATGCAATATTTTGAGTGTTTAACCATCTTTAAATTAGAATATTTATAATTTTGATTGTTTATTTATATGTTTTCCTCCTGTAAAATTGTCCATACTGTAGGTAACATATTTTGAGTACTTTTATATCTTTTACATGTTTCACACTATAAAGTATTTTGACATCTTTAAATCATAGTACATATAATTTTTATTATCTACTCAATTTTATATTTTCCTGCTGCAAAATGTTTCATATCATAAAGTATTTATATTATTTTTATTATTAATTAATAAGCATTTAAATAGGATAGTCACTTAGAATATTTTTTCCTAAGGTATGTATTAATAATAATAAACTTTTACAGGGTGTAGTATGTATTTAAGAATTCAGACATTTTTGTTTCATTTTCGGCTGCGCTAAAATTAACACTCACACAGTCGGATTTTGCCTGAACCTGGAAAAGTCAGGTAATTCAGATATCCAATTAAAAATCGGGTAAAAAGGGAATTTACAAAAAATAATAGAAAGTTAGGGGATTTTATACTAAACCTGGAAAAATAATGAAATTAATATTTCCACCAGCGTTGCTTGATTGTATTTACCCAAAATTATTTCATCGCTTTTATATAACTACTTATATTATATATTTAACATATATATTATATAACTATAATTTATTTAACATCCCCCGTATATTTAGACTTACCCGCCAGCGCCATTCACATTACAGTAACTCGGACGACTAGAAAATCGGCCTAAATAGTGTGACTTTCTAGTGGGAGCATATTATGTTTTAAAAGATTAATCTGCCAGGAGAGGTTGTTTTACGGCTCTTACAAATTGTGACAAATTCCCCTATAAATGTTGTAAAATTAGATGGGTAGAAAATGTTTGAGTCTGTGAAACGGCTTTGGACATTTAATCTCCCCTTAAAATTTGGATGGAAAATAAAGCCACTAGGGTTCCATCAAATGTTTCAGTTACTAAGACAAAAAAAAGGCTTTAAAAAAGATACATTTTTAAGACCAAGACTCCATTTTTTCACACATTGTCGCCATTTTTGAACCATTTTTTCAAAAAAATCAGAGCGATAAATCTATGGTTCCTTTTTCATATGATGATCTATTACAAATTCTAAGTGAATTAATCAAAAATATCTTAAAAACACAAGTTATGGATAAAGGTCTCCAACAAATTTTAAAATTAAATTTTGATAATAAAGATATTCTTTTACCAACCAATAAGACTGATGTTCGTTCTGCCACAAAAGAAGCATTAAAAAAACCTAAATGTTCCTGAAAAGGACACACTTATTTTTTGTCGGAATGTCAGACATTTTTGATAAATCAAATAAAGAAGTTAATAGAACGTTGTTGTCTTTTTTAAATATAAGTATATTAAATATGTAAAATGCTTAAAACCAAACACCCTGCTTGACCAAGGAGTTTCACATATAAGAGTCCAAAATTTGTTGAATGTATTTATACGAAAAAGAAATAATTTCCGCAGAAAAAAATTGTTTTTCAGTAACCTTTTAAATTCAGTGTACATCTCTATTTTATCTCTTTATTCATGTCGGATTTTTATTGCGTATTTCCGTGAACTTGTGCGTTGCGACGAGTATAAGGTGATATTTTCATATAGAGCTACCTTACCAAATGGATTTATGGGCCTTTGTGTGACATTAAGATATAATTTCCGTTTTCCATGGTCACCAGTATATATATATATATATATATATATATATATATATATATATATATATATATATATATATATATATATTTATATATATATATATGTGGGATGTTACATTTCAGATGAAAATTACTCTTAAGGAATTAGTTCATGTTTTGAAAATAACTGTTTATGTTAAATAGGCATATTTAAATTTGGAGTGTGTGGAATATGCATAGAATATTTATAGCGCAAATGGACGTGTTTGGAACTCAAAACTAACATAATAGAGCGAATGGGGTAAGCTCTAAGCCTCCACTCCATAGTTTATCCACGACTGTTTGTAATATATTGATTATATCAGAGTTTGTTTAGTTATATTGACAATGATAATCAAACTACTCGAATGGATACATTTTTCAACAATTTCTTGGCACAAAATGACTACTTTAAAAATTGTGGAATGTTATTAAATTAAATTTTAATCCTTTCTTATGGAAACGCTACCGTTGAGTCTGGGTTTTCCATAAATAAAAATATTTTAGTTGAAAATCTGTTGAAGGAATCCATTATCTGTCAAAGACAAGTATATGACGCAATTTATCAAATAGGTGGTTAATTAAATGTTAATATTTCCGATAAAATGAGGGTATGTGTTAAAACTACTTATCTAGATGCCCTTGACAACCAAAATCGCCGAAAAGGGAAAGAAAAAGAAATTGTTGTCGAAAAAAAAATGAGCCGAAGTGAATTTTATCATTTAGAAAATAAAAAGGAAAGACTTGAAAAGGAAGCAGTATCCAGGGAACTGGAAATATCGAAATTCGGAACTGAGACGAGAAATTTAAAATACTTATTTTCTATTTTTTCTATAATTCTTTTAAATATAATTTTTAATAATGACATGTCCCAAGTATATATTTTTTTGTTTGTAAATGCTTTGTATAACTGCATTTTTTTTACTTAATTTTAAATAGAATAGAATATCCTTTTAAAAATGTATACCTCTTCCAGTTAAAGTAACCCTTCTTGCTCTTTTAGTACAGCATTTTTCTTTAATATTTTATATTTCTTATACAATTACATTTAAGTTAAGTTTCATTAGTTTCTGTAAAATTGTCAGGGGAAAACCTGGAAAAGTCAGGGAATTTGATAATTCAAAATTGCTAGGAAGCCTGGTTTATCAAAATTAAGTGAAAATTAAATAAATCTAACAAAAGTTTTTGTACATAGCTGGCATTAGACTGGCCATGAATTTTAATGCAAGAGTTTTGTAACGCATTATATTATCTGAAATGCAGTCTCATCACTTTATATCTGGAATATTTAAATATTCACTAAAATTGACACATTTTAATTATCGAACGAATATTGTCATTAAATGCAGCTATAATTTTATTTATTTATGAACAATACACACATGACAGGCAAAGCCCAAATAGTGTTACAAATGTCAATCATCGTTAAATCTAATTCTATTTAATACTAAACTATGACTAAGGTTAAAACAATTTTGAAAACAAAAGTTAAAATCATCTTGTAGAAACAAATAAAATACTAGAACATCATCAATTTTCTAAAACGGTAATTACAAACATAGTAAGACATAAAACACATTCAAGGTTGAAGCAAATTTTGAACCTTTTTCTTAAACTCAAATGGATTTACCTCAAAATTAAAAATTGTAGGCAGTTAATTCAAAAACCTTATAAGATTATTTATTGGAGAATTTTTGCCGACGTCGTTACGCGCATAGTTAAGAGCAAAACGGTTACCATTTCACATAATACGCGATGGAACTTAAACGTTAATAGCTGACAGTAAATCGTTGCAGTCAATTCTGTTACTTAGCAATTTATGACCGAAACAATGTAAGAATCATTCTTTGTGTTGCTAAATCAATTAAACCCAACAATTTCCATTGATCACCATAAACAAAGTCTGACTTGTCAATACACAACTTATATAATAAGAAATTTACAAATTTATTCTGTACACGCTCAGTTTTTTAATGTGAACCTGGTAATAGGGGTCCAAATCATACAACAATATTCTAAATTACTTCTAACCAAAGCGAAATATAGAGATCTCAAAGCTCCAGTGTTCTTAAAGTTCTAACATTGCCTCATAATAAAACCTAATAATTTAAGAGCTTTAGCGACCGCGTTATCGATATGAATGATAAAACGAAACTCAGAGTCGAAGATGATCCCTAAATCATTTACCATGCTAACCCGTTCACTATACGTATGTGAGTTTTTTGCTAAAAGAGATAATCTTACATTTGGAGATGTTAATTAATTATTTAGCTAATTAAAAAGATAATAATTTAATTAAGAATAAAATAATAGTTTCATAAAATTATAGAGTCACTATGCTGTCATGTTCATAATAATTCCTTAAAGTGTGATAATATCAAAAAAACATTAAATGCAAAGGGCGATTTGATAGAACATCTTTTGAAAAGTCTTTTTAACAATAATCGAAAATATGCGGTCATTATAATTTGCAGTTCGAAAAGGCGGAAATTCGTTAATGTGACAGAACCTAAAAAAATATAAATGTTTATTAACGGGGTGTTTTATAAAGAAAAAGCACCCTGTAAGTAAAAAAGTATAATATTTACCACCATATTATATTAACCAACCATGCTCATAAGAAAATATTAATTGAGAATCACATGAGGAATAAAATACCTCAAGTTTTTAAGAATTTTTATTCTTAAATATGTCTCCATGTTTGAGGATAATATAGGAATGCAAAGGCCTTTCAAAAGATGTACTACTCGACCCCTTTTTCCATGAATTTTTTTTGAAGATTGCGACTAGCTGCCATCTTAAAAAGTTTAATCACGAAACACATATGTATCACAAAGAAGCATTAGTCTGGTATTAAAGTTTGCAAATTTTAATTTCTTATCTTGACTAGTTCAAATAATAAAAGGAGACCCATTCAAGTGACTCCCTGTATATGTATTAACTAAATATAAGAATATTTTTTTTTAATGTAAGGACGTAGCCGATGCACGCATCGGACAAGTGGGTGGCCCTTCTGAAACGTACACTACAGAATGCTAAACATTCCAAATGATACTAATTCGCAAATAACGTCAAAAAAAGTATGAAATCGAATAACCCTGGGACAAACAGGTAAATAAATAAAAAAAAAAGGATATACAATGATAAAACGATTTCTGGTCGAAAAGTAACATAATACATAAATATAACAAAATTATACAGAATCGACGTAAACAAGGAGAAACAGAAAACATCACAAAACCAATCTGCTTAACTACCATTTTAAGTGACGATTGTAATTGCATACTAGCTGGTCAACAAATAATTAAGCCCATATATTGTACAGTGGTATGTTTCTAAAAATAGTTGACATTGTCTCGTTCTCCTATTAGGAACCAAAAATGAGACCGACTCCAGCAATATTTCACAGTCAATCTCCCCATTATTGAGCAATTTGTGTAGAAAAATAAGAAGTGCCTTCTTTCTTCAAAGCTCTAGGGTTTACAGGCCACAAAAAGAGCTCTTGTATTATATGTCAGACCTTGATATGGAAAATTAAAATTATATAAGAGGTATTTTGCAAATCTATTTTGTACTTTTTCGATTCTGTCAATGTGACAGTGATATGAAGGACTCCACATTGCAGAACAGTATTCCAAAATGCTCCTAACCAATGAGTTATCTTGGCCAATTGCTTTGGTATCAGTCACATGCTTTGTCTGTCGTTTTATAAAGCCCAGCGATCTAAAACCCTTGAGTACAATGCTATCAATATGCAGATTAAAAGTCAAATTTTCATCAAAAATAATACCCAGATCGGTGAAAGAAGTAACAACTTCAACATGTATATCATCTATGAGGTAAGTGAAGTGCATGGGATTAATACGTTTATGGAAATGAAGCACTTTACATTTAGAAATGTTAAGATGCAGATAATTAGTGTGGTACCATTTGCCGAGCCTTTCAATGTCAGACTGCAGTGGAATAGAGTCAGAGGAAACCGGTGAAAACAATTTTAAGCATATAATAGACATTTAGACATTTTAAAACAAGACACTATATCGTTTATAAAGAGTAAAAATAAAATTGGTCCAATATGTGAACCCTGCGGATCACCAGACATTACAACAACCTCCCTGGAAGCTGAGCCAGACAAGTTGATCTGCTGACGAGGATTAAACAAATATGATCTGATCCACTCCAGATAGTTTCCACAAAAACCAATTTGCTGCAATTTCCATAATAGAATCTGATGGCAAACACTGTCAAAAGCCTTAGATATGTCGGTGTAAATGACAATCTGTTGGCCAGCCTCAACCGATGTCATTAAGTAATTCTGAAATATTGCAAGATTTGTAGTCATTGAGCGACCCCCATATAAATCAGTTGCATACTCGTAATGTAGTGTTTTAATGATTCAAAGATGTCATCTGTGATAATTGCCTCAAATAGCTTTGGTATGTGTGAAAGTAAAGAAATATCTCTATAATTCTTTATATTGCCTTTATCACCAGATTTAAAGATTGGCAAGGGAGTAGAAAACTTCCAAATTTCAGGAAAGGAACCTAGGTTGAAGGATCTTTGGAAAATTATACACAGAGGCTGAGACAAAGACAACATCTTACCAATAGAATAGATATCTGGATCAGCCTTCTTGGAAAGATCAAGGCCCTTTATTTTATTACAGATTTCTGCCTCGGTAAAACAATAAGTTGATAGTAATTTTCCTGAACAACTTATGGGACCAATCTTACTAAAATCTAAATTGGGGTGGTGAGAATAGCAGGACTGAAAGTGAGTGGCAAAAGCATTTGCGATGTTATTTGAACCAATAATTTCCTCACCTTTATAACTCATGACATTGGGCAAACTGGAGTCCCTTCTTAAGGTGCTTTCAAATGTCCAAAAATATTTTATGTTTTCTGGGATAAGTAATTCAGTTTGTGTCACATATGTAAGATAACACATATCAGTTCGAAGTTTAACCTCGCGTCGTAAGTCACAATATGCTAAACAATCGACATGTTGTTGAGTCCTTTGATATTTTTTGTAAAGGCGATTCTTTTGCCCAGTAAGCTTTCTTAAAGGAGGGTCAAACCATTTTGGATATCTACTATCAACAACGATCTTCGTGGGGACTTCCTGGAATAAAACCTCATAAAAACGCTCAACCATTCTCTCCATGTCCGATGTCCATGTCTGCTTATAAAAATGATTTAAGTTGAAGAAATTTGCTTGATGAAACTGATAAACACTCACTTGATTGTAATTTTTAATTGGAGGAACATATTTCATTTGTACTTCACTTCAATGGCCCAATATTAATAATAGAATATACATCTAACTTTTAATTTTTGCGTTACAATCCACACTTATTTTACAGTTTTCGTTATTGTAAATGACGTAATAAATATATTATATAATTGATATTATTGAAATTATTAGAATCAAAAAGGGAACTATTTATCAAACACTTTGTGTATAAGTATTATATTAATAGAATTGTATCAGTCTTTGAGGAATTATTATAAAAAATCAAGTGAATCTGACATAACAGTAATCACATAGTTTCTCTAGAATTTTATGGAACACCCTGTATCATTTTATTTTCAATCATGTTATTAAAGCTGTATCTATTGACAATATGCATTCGATAATAATTAAAATGTGTCAATTTTGCTGGCTAATTAAATATTCCAGCTATAAACAGATTATATCTAGATTTTCAGATAATCCAATAGGTTATAAAACTTTTATATATATATATATATATATATATATATATATATATATATATAATAAAGCCTTTAGTAAAACAGTCGAATTTGAAACAAAAATTATTGGATTCTGGAATACAACTTCACCGTATATAAGTTTATTTTTACTTTTACATAAATTAAAATTAAAAATACAAATTTTGCGTAAAATACGGAAAATACAAAATTTCAACTTCATCACCCTGTATATCAATAACTAGCCGCAGGATTTATTTGTGGCCATGAAAGCTTTTGATCTGAAAATCATTTTTCATAAGAAATGTGCCAGGTCCTTTTTCCCGCTATAGCATATTTTGAGTATTTTCATATCTGTAAATTGTTTCATACGATGAAGTCTTTTAACATCTAATTTTTTTTGTTGCATTTTCAACATTATTTAACTATAGCTTTATTGGTGTATAGTATATTTTTTCAAACTTCTGTTGACATTTTGTGTTTAATTTATTTAAATAATTGCGAAATTGTATTGGCGGTTACACGATTTAGAGAGAAAAATATTATGGGTTTTATGCCACAAATTACCTTGAAATTCTATGCTGTAGTCTTGAATTCTGAGTCCACTGTAAAGGTACCCGAGGAAGGAGACTGAAAAATATCTAGTTCTCCGGACATTTCGGGGGAAAGTCTACCTCCGTCCTCAGCAACTGAAAAATAAAATACTAAGAGCAATAAAATCTTATTTTCTGTCAGAGATTTGCCATTTCCGTTAAATAATATAAAAAAGAAAATTTTACTGCTCTTGGTATTTTATTTTTTAGTTGCTGAAGACCGGGGTAGATTTTCCAGAAAACTAGTTTCTAGGGTAGCTTTACAGTGGTCACAGATTACAGCTTAGAATTTCGAGGTAATTTGTGGCATAAAATTTTTTTCATAAACTATTTAATTAATTTATATCAAAATTTTAGTTGGTTCATACTGGGGAAAAACCATTCCAATGTACATTTGAAGGTTGTGGTAAAAGATTTAGTCTTGATTTTAATCTTAGGTAAGCTCTTTATCTTTATTTAAGTATTTTTGGTGTTTTATTGTACCAAATTTTTATGACAATAATTACATAGGCCTCAGAAAATATTAAAAAGTTTTTCTAACATACTTATTACTTACTATATAACAATAAATTAAAACTTTAAATTAAAAAAACTAATATTTAAATATATAATACCTACAACACAACAATTTAAGAGTTTGATAGGGAAATAAAAATGCAGTGTGCAGGAAGCTTATTGGTTTTTATTATGTAATTTTAGGACGCATGTTAGAATACATACTGGAGATAGGCCATATGTTTGTCCATTTGATGGTTGCAACAAGAAATTTGCACAGTCGACGAATCTCAAAAGCCACATTTTAACTCATGCTAAGGCCAAGTAAGTATGCAAAAGTCGTTAAAGTGTCGATATCGTAGATTAGCTTCAAAAATGTCTATAATAATAATAAAGAGAGTCTTTATTAGAACATAAAATGTACTGGTTATTCTGAATGGTGATTAAATTTCATGTGTATAACTGACTCAACCATTTATTGGTATTGATTAACAATCAAGGCAAGGCACAAGGCAAAAAAAATATGTAATTTATTTCACGGTTAAAACAGAGAACTATGGACCAACATGTTTTTTCAATTCGGTCGGTCTGTTCGCGTTACAACTAAAAACCTACTTACCCAATTTATTTGAAATTTTAGTCAAAAATAATGTGGATTTTGAGTTGATTTTAATGATGTGTTTGGCATTATTTAAAATTAAAATATCTTGGATATGGTTGGATGTATCAACTTAAACTAAGTGTCATATATCAAACTGTAAAAATACCATTACCAAAAAAAATATTGCCAAAGATAATGAGTAGTACTTCTAGCACTTGGGTTATTGGAGTGGGTGTGCCATAGAGTGTTGCCTTCATTGCTTTTTACTTCCCTTGTACAAGGGAAGATCTTCTCGTTTCAGGGTCCCTAGATGCCAAAAAACATGTTTTCTCAATTTTGCTGGTCTATCTATCCGTTTGCACCATAGCTAAAAGACTACTTATCCAATTGAATTAAAATAAAAAAAATGGGGATGACCAGTAATATGTTGGTAAATATTCAATATGGTGGAACAATGTAAAATTTTTTCTTATCAACTGACAATTCAACAATTCAATTTGTCACAAAAATTCAATGTGATATACTGGTAAAATATTGGAAGGAATCTAATGGTGGATCAAAATATTCCCGCCAAACTATCAGGTCTATCGCCGAAACAGAGACTATGACGGAACCAATCGTACCAGAGGAGGAGGTGTTTTAATTGCCGCAGCACGTGACTTGAAATCCGAAATACTACAAACCACTACAACGCATTATCATGAGGAATTATGGGTTAAGATTAAAGACAAAGGGAATAACATAATTCTGGGTGCAATTAATTTCTGTCCAGGTTCTCCGCCTGAAGTTTATGGATCATTTGTTGAATCTATTGAAGTGATCAAGAATGACCATTCTAAAATAAGATTACTTATCAAAAATGACCTTCGCGAAACACTTGACCTTACCGATGACTTCAATGGCTTCAACAAACTATCATATAACCGAGCAATGTGAAGTACTTATGGTCATACTTAAACAGCCTTAACAAGAATAATGGAATCCCTGTCAACATGAAGTATCAGGGAGAGGAATTGGGAGTATTTCCAACTAAATGGAAACAATCCACCATTTTTCCAATATACAAATCTGGCGATCGAAACCTCATTGAGAACTATAGAGGGATTTCTCTGCTCTGTATCTTGGGGAAAGATATTTGAATCCATAGTAACGGAGGACCTATTCTATGCCTTTAAACGGCATATCGCTCTACAACAGCACGGATTCTTTAAGAACAGATCGACAATGTCCAATCTGGCAGCATATCAGGACTTCCTTGTAGGTGCCTACAGACTTTTCAAAAGCGTTCGACAGTGTGTGTCACAAACTTTTATTGTTGAAGCTTGAATGCTTGGGAGTGTGTGGACCCTACCTGGCGTGGATCGCTTCTTATCTTTCTTCTCGAAAACAGACAGTTAAATTGTTTGCTGCTGTTTCTAGTGAAATTGATGTTACTTCGGGAGTTACCCAAGGATCTCATCTGGACCCAATATTGTTTTTGTCGTTTGTAAACGACGTTACTTGTCATTTTGTGTTTTGTAAATGTCTACTGTATGCCGAAGATTTGAAATTATTTGCAGGAGTTAAATCTAGCAGTGACCCTGAAATGATACAGAATGATCTCAGTAGACTAGATAATTGGTGTGAACGTAATTACTTGAAGCTCAATGTTAATAAATTTAAAATCATGAGATTCTACAAAATACAAACGCCTGTGATATTTTCTTATAATATCTGTGATAATGCTCTGCGACCTAGATGTAATTTTTGATCGTGAGCTGAGTTTTAATCAACATATTGATAGGATTGCTGCTAGAAGTTTGAGAATGTTAGGCTTTTTGAAAAGAAATTGTAGATATGTAGAGGATATCAAAGCTTTAAAAACACTATACAATTCATTGGTTAGAAGTATATTGGAATATACAGTTTTTGTTTGGTCACCGATTTATCAACCACGAAATTTGTAAAGTTTATTCTGTTTAAGCAACATATACCATAGACCGACATATCACACGAGATTCGCCTATTATTAGTTGGATACTCTAGCCTAGAAACTCGCCGTAAAAACAGCTTTTTATTTTTCCTCCATAAGCTAATTAATGGGCACATTGACTATGAAAAACGAACTGTTAAAAGCAATAAATTTTCGTCTACCAAAAATACTCGCCAAAGACTTTCATTCCCTTTTTCGATACATAGGACTAATTATGGACAAAAGGCTGTTGTCAACAGAATGTGTAATATATATATATATATATATATATATATATATATATATATAATCAAAACTTTATAGAAATATTAAAAATGTCATTATTATACATATTGTATTTTAAATTGTTTAGTTTGTAGAATTGTAGTTTGTGTACTATTTGGAAATTTTATTCTGTAACAGACAATTGATTAATAAATAGGTAACATGGGGTTCAGTAAAAACGTTTAAAGACAGTATATAACGATGGAAGTTCCAGGTAAAGGAAATTAACCGATTTTTACAATTTATGCACCATTCTGCCACAACCAGAAAATACTGTCAAATGCAAATGTACCCTGACGATACACAAATCTATAAAAAAATTTAAAAGGATAATGTTCCCAAAGTTGAGATCAAAATAACAACAAAATGTTGGGTAAAACTTTGATTCTACACCAGTTTAACTATCGCTGTTCTATGGCCTAGAACTCAGCTTACCAAATAAAGAGTTTCTTCTGACAAATTTATTTTTGGCACAAGGACATACGAGCATAGTTCACGACATCATTGATTTGCTCTGTATGTCTAATAGACCAATCTTTTGGCATACCTAATTCTCTAAGATTTATAAACTGGCTTATTTATTTCAAAAGGTTTTCTTTTGAAGTATTGTTCAGGGTTTCTGCTTATATTTTGAACGTGATCTACAAGCTTTATTTTAAGAGATACAAAAATAATGCGAAATTCAGGATTTAAAAAAAATTGGAAAGGTAAAAATTATACATCGACTTGGTTATTCTGAGTGAAACACCCTGCATAATGTTTCATTAAATGATTTGATACCTTTACCTTTAAAAACAAACGACAAAATTAATAAAAACCCTGCCATAAGAGGAAATGTGTTAGAAAGAGATAGACCATTCTAACTTATAATAATGTAAATAGTAGCTTCAATAGAAGTGTACTGTAAATTTCTTGGTTGTGTTTTAAGATAGAGGTATCAAAGCTGGTATTTTTATAATCAGCAAGAAGAGACCCAGGCAACAAATTATACAGGGTTACCTGCCTTCTAATAAGTTTTGAATCTTTCTTCTTATTATTATTGGTATTTTTATGTACGAAAATTTTTTCAACTAAAGTTCAGTACATATTGACAATAGTTTTTATGTGAATCAACCTTCCATTCGAAGATACACAAATCTATAAAAAAAATTTAAAAGGATAATATTGCTGAAGTTGAGAACAGTATCACTGTGAACTTTAATATATTGTCTGAACTAAATCTTCTGTGTTTCCAGTTTAAATAAAACAAAATGTTGAGTAAAACTTTGATTCTATATCAGTTTAACTATCGCTGGTCTATGACCTGGGGCTCAGCTTACCAAATAAAAAGTTTCTTCTGACAAATGTATTTTTGGTACAAGGACATATGAGCATATCTTTCTCAACACCATTGATTTGTTCTGTATGTCTAATAGACCAATCTTATTCTATAAGATTTAAAAACTGGCTTATTTATTTAAAAAGGTTTTCTTTTGAAGTAGTGTTCAGGGTTTCTGCTTATATTTTGAACGGGATCTACAAGCTTTATTTTATGAGATATTAAAAAAATGCAAAATTCAGAGGTGCCAGGATTTAAAAAAAAATTGAAAGGTAAAAATTATACATCGACTTAATATTTAATTATTCTTAGTAAAACATCCCTGGATAATGTTGTTTCATTAAATGATTTGGTAGCTTTTATGTTTAAAAACAAAAGACAAAATTAATAAAAACCCTGCTGTAAGAGGAAATGTGTGAGATAGAGATAGACCATTCTAACTTGTAATGTAAATAGTAGAGTCAGTAGAAGTGCACTGCCTCTTATGGCAGAATTTCTGTTAAATTTCTTGGTTGTCTTTCAAGAAAGAAGTATAAAAGCTGGTATTTTTATAATCAGCAAGAAGAGCTCCAGACAACATTTTAGACAGGGTTACCTGCCTTCTAATAAGTCTTGAGTCTATTCTTATTATTAGGTATTATTATTTTTATGTACGAAAACATATTTTTTTTCAACTAAAGTTCAGTACATATTGACAATTGCTTTTATGTGTATTAATTCAAGATCAATCTTCCATTTATGTAAAATTCAATATTATTTTCAGATCAAGAAATAATGTTCAAAGTAGACTCCATGAGCAAAGTAGGCCCCCAAGTAACTTGCAGATGTTACAGTCGCCTTTTGTTCAAGTGGAGGTATCAGATCCAGAGTACATTGTCTATACAGATTAATTAAAGTAAGTGATATTATTGTTTTTGATATTTTAACGTATTTAAGTTCATAATAATCTCATTAATAAAGGCATACAATGCTATGCTGTGATATAATGATATCACAGTAGATTCCTCTAGCGATACATTTTTTTTTTCTGTAATAATGATTATGTGTAAGTTTGTGTTAGATCTAAATATAACTTTCTCAGCTTCTGTAATATTGTTGGACTTGCTCTATATTTGGGTCTGGGTCATTGGCTACCAAAGCCTCAAGAAATGTGTCCCAAAATATGTAGTTAAGAGTTGAGGAAAAAATACTTTATTTAGTTATAAAAACTCCCCCCATAACTGGTTGAAACTTGGCTTGTGTTTATGCTTAGTAAAAATGAGTTTTTCTATTTTTAGCGAACAATTTTAATTAATTCCATCAGATTTCTTTTTTTTTGCTGTTTATGTTTCCCTAACCAATATAATTTAAAAGTGACTTACAAATAATTAACATGATTAAGAATTGATAATAAATAATGATCCAATCTAATTGATGGTTGAAAATGAAGGATGTAACTTTTTGCCTTACTTTAGAACTGAAAGTTCTATTGTCTGTCTGCAAGTCCTGCGTTTTTGGGATACAGGGTGTCAAGATTTTAGTTTTTTTTTCATAGACCTTGTACATTTCTAGAGATAAATCATTCAAATTTGACACACAATATACTGTAAGCAATGTCTACGTAATGGTTATAATATATTTTACGAAAATCTACTGGGTGTTACTTTTTCCAGGTCGCAACACCTTTTATCCCCCCCACGGAAATTTTTACTGGTACGTCACTGGCTGTTTTTATTGGGAAAATCAGAAATCATTTTGTTTTCTAACTTCATGGTTTTTTATTTTAGTCCAATATTTTGTCCCATTTAGACGTTAGTTGGCAAATGCTAAGGCTCTACATATTTAAAATTGTATGTTATTTTTTTCTGTTTTTATTTTGATTGCTAAAAATACAGGATGTCATTGTTTGGGTCATTTTAGGACTTAAAGTTCTTATAAATTTGTGTTCGAAAAGCTTTAATTTTTGAGATACAGGTTGTAAGATTAAAAAATTAACAAAAAAATTATTACATAATGTATCTCGAAAACCAAGGCCTTTCGAGCCATAATGAAGAACATAGAAAGTTTATTTATATTTGGTCAGTCTTTTTATCCCTAAAATCTTACAATTAAAAATATCACAGTTGGAGTGACATCTCTAAAAAAAGGTCACAACCTTTTGAGGTTGTATCATTTAGTTTTCTTCGTGATATCTATGCAGCATAGGAAAAAAATCCAACTAATTTTTTGTAATTTTGTTGCAGGAATGTCTGTATATATTAGGCAAGCTTCATGGAAAAAACTACCTTGTAAAAACCAAATATAGTGTTTTAGTTTTGTTTTTTAATTTAATTTGTGAATACTTATTCTATTTTAGTTTGTTATGGTATTTTGGCAGAAATTGTATCCAGTCAACCAAACATACTGGCTTAACAACAACCCTTCAGAAAGTTGTGGGAACTTTCATTTGAGATATTTTGGAAAATTCCATGATAATTTTCCACGAAAACTTTTGGAAACTTTCCTCTTTCAATTCAGGTTTGGTAAACAATAAGTCCCATCGAATATGACAATTTTTAATATAAAACAGAAATATTACATTCTTTCAATCATCCCAAGAAAAAGTCAATAAATAAACCATTTTTTTTGGTATAAAAAAAAGTAATTCAATATTTTTAATGCGAAACTCCTTATATGATATTATTCAGTGGCATCAGATTGAACTTGTTTGATTTTGTTTTTACGTTTACGTTTATCTCCCGACAGTGGTGCACTGGCTAGTGGGACTAATTGTTAACAAGAGCTCAAATACTTTAGATTTTTTTTTAATCAGTTTTAAATTCAGGCCGTAACACCAGTAATAGAGGTGTTACTTTTGCATTTTTGATTAAAGTGACATTGGGACATATTGTTTAATTATGGAAACACTTTTTTATACCAACCCAAAAAAAAGTAATCGAGGCTGACAACAAAACCTTACATTATAGGTTTTGATAGAAACGAAAAACAAAAAACTACCTGACAGAGATGGAACCCAAGCCATACACAATAAGGCAAACACTCTATCCACGGAGTAGATAGCACACATCAGACAGTAAATGAATTTTGTTTATTGATCTATTTCTAAAAAAAATGTTATATGTCACTAAAGCAGTGCCAGATTTAAAAAATGTACAACGTCTGTGGGAATTTTGGGAAATATTCCCAGAAAGTTTCCAAAGATGGAAAGCTTCCACTGCCCATCACCACATTTTTTAATAAACAATCTGAATTAATATTTTTCCAAACCAGACATTTAGTTATAATGATGAAACTGATAAACTAAACTTTTCAATAATGTTGGCTGGATAATTTTTTCTGCCTTATATTTTAAGTTCATTAAAATGTTACCGTGTAACATTATTTTAATTATTTTCAGCATGTATCTAATAAGTATATCCTAATTGTGACTGAGATTTTTGTTTAAATATGATTAGTACCAAGTTTAAGTGATACAGCATCATTAGTAACGCATTTATTAATGCATCCTGTATATAAAATTATAGATTGATAAGTTCATTCAAATAAACTAAGCAATTTGATGTCTTGTGATACTGCTGTATCATGAAAGCTTTCTACTGTTTTCCTAAAAATCAGTTAGCTGAGTAGAGACAAAAGTAATATACCGATTATAGAATTAAATTCTACTCCAAAAACCATAAAAACGAGCTCAGTTTACTTAAACATCTCTGATGTGTGATAATCGACTCTATACAATGTATTATTTGCTCGCAAGGCTATTGTACAGAATATTTTAATCTACATTTTTTATATCTCATTTTGTCTCTAGATTTCATTGGTAGAGTGTTGTTTTTTAAGTTTATTCTAAATTGTTTAAGAGGAAACAAGTGTCATTGTGATTTAATGAGATGAGGATGTATTAAGAGAGTTGAAGCTTTTATTTTTCTAATAAAATAGGTGTGATCTGAACCAACAAATGAAGTGAATTAACAGTGGGTAACAGGGCTGTTGTCTTTATGAAAAAACACCTTGTTCACTCTGCATTTGTTGGTTTGTCCATAGACTAAGGAACAATTGTAAATTATGTGAAAATTATAATGTAAGTCTACAGTAAGAAAGTGTAAATAGAAACATTAAATGATTTTTACTAATTGCTTTTTTTACTAATTATTTAAACCTCCAAATTAAGATGTTTATTTATTTATTTATTGAATAAAGCATCTACAGCTTTTAAGCCAGTTACAGATACCTCGGTTATAATATACTAAACTAAACAGTACCGTAACTATACTAAAATGTTCTATCCTGTTCTATCTGTGTTCTATCTATATCATTAGCATAAATATTAAAATAGTTGCACATTCTGTATACTGGTGAATTTTTATAAACATTTATTCTAGGAAAGTCCACATAAAATGTCTTTGTCTTGTGCTAGATCTGTTTATCAAAAATCGCAGCTGTGAGAAAATATCCAGACAGTCTATTCTATTAGTTAAGATCTTAAACACATACGAGAGGCATGTTTTTATTCGTCTATTTTCAAGGGATAGCCTTCCAAAAATATTTAACAGATTAAAGTGGTTATAACCTTGTTTCAGATAGTAACCAAATTTTTTAAAAAACATATTTTAAAAATTTTCTTTGTACTTTCTCAATAATTTTACTCCACACATCGTACTGTAGTGACCAAATCAAACTTGCATATTCTAATCTAGGTAACACAAGACAATCAAACAACCTTAAACAAACGTCAACCTTAGCACTTTTCATAGATCTGATGATGAAACCCATGATTCGATGGGATTCATTAATTTTATTCATAATGTGTTCTGAAAAGTTTAAATTAGTGCCGAATAATACTTCCAAATCTTTTTGAGTAGAGGTTTGCTCAAGGACCATCTCATCAATAAAATACTCTTTGTTCACAATGTTCTTGTTAAGTGCAAAAGACATTGCTGAGCATTTTCTTACATAAGGGTTATAACTATATGATGTTGGAGTTAAGACTATTTTAAAATTTGTCCGTAAACGGAAAAAGTATATATGGTACATTATGATCATACATTTTTCTGGTCGTATGTAAAGAACCAGAAGAATGATGTTATTCCAGCAACATTTACAACGTTACACAAATAATACTGGCAATGTTTTTGCTTTATATTTGAGCTCTGTATTTACATTGAAGAAACCAATGATGGATCAGACTAGTGCCTAAAGATTTTTTTGTGAGTTTCTTTTTACTATCTTAATCTTAGTAAAGTAGTGCTAGTTTTTAAAGCTGGATATGAAGCAAATAATTATTGACCGATAACTATAGTAAATGCTATCTCAAACGTTTTTGAGATAGTTCTCTTTAGTGGCGCAATTAGTTAGGAGGGGGGGCTATGGGGCTGCAGCCTCCCCAAGACCAAATATATATATATATATTTTTTTTTCCTTACATAGCCATTCATATATAAAAATGAGGAGTTTTTTAGTTCAGGACCCCTCCCGAAATAATTACTAGGTTCAAGGTAGCCTTAGCTTTCGTCTGTACAGCCCTCCAAACCTCAAAAAAGCTAGTCTTGCCACTGGTTTAATTTAATAGAATATATGGCTTGACAAAACATAGCTTGTCACTTACTAGTTTGCTTACACTTTCAAAATGTATTCTTAATTCTTTAAATATTAAAAAAATGACATCTAAAACGTAGTCACAATTAGTAGAGTACAAAATAAAAAAAAATGCTTTTTGTCAGGGGTAGGCTGGCACTAGAAAGCAGGCCGGACGATGTAGAGTCCTCGAGGCCTCATATGTTGATATAAAATGTATAAATGTAAGTTCTGTTATTATTATTCATTTTATATATTTTATTTCTTTTGTTAATTTATTTCAAATACTTGCTTTTTTATTAGGACAACTATGAAGCTTTAAGTTTGCTCGGCAAAGTATCACCTCATATACTTATAAGGATTGGGGAAATCTTCACGGACTTTTGAACATTTCGACACGTATTTTACCCAATCTGATCAATGATATAATAAAAATAATGTTTCTATGGTAAAATATTTCTATATCTCTCCGTTTGGACTTCCGAAATCGCTACAGGTGAGACATCACATTACTTCTAGAACAGCTAAGAATATTTATAAGCGTGCTAGCAATGCATTAGTTAGAAAAAGGATTAAGGCAACACGTCGTGATTTAGATACAAATGCCCGGAAACTATTAGAAGTTCATCTAAAATTAGCTTCTAGACTAGAACGAACTACATTTACAACTTTGGACAACATTACCAACGCACAGGCAGAAAAAATCCATCAAGAAGTTACACTTAAGCAACAAAAAAAGTTTGAAGCCCTCCTGAACAGAAAAATCCAGTGAAACTTCCGCAGAACACAGTTATCAACCTGTCATAGAAGCCGTTATCCGAAGCAGAACGTTCCGTCCTTTCCAAAGGCCAAAAGTTCGCTATAGCACCGAGTATCATTCCCGTAGAAGACATAGTATCTTCTCTTGAAGCAGCAATCAGAAGATTACCAGTGGAACAAGCCGATGAAGTCAGATATGAAATAGCGAAGATCATTAAAAACTCAAAACCACCGAAGTCGAACCTCTCTGCCGCCGAAAAAACAGCAATGAGAACCTTAAACGAAGACGCAAACATTCTGGTACTTCTAGCAGATAAAGGCAACGCCACAGTCATCATGGACAGAACAGAATATGTGGAAAAGGTTACTCAACTTTTGGACAACAACACCTATAAGGTTATGCAGGCAGACCCCACAAGTACCGCATCACCAATTTGATCAACACATCCAGTCTACCACCAGCGGAGAAAAAATCACTAAAACCAAGCAGCTCCAAGACTCCCAGGTTCTACGGTCTTCCGAAGATACACAAGGACAACGTACCACTTCGACCGATCGTCAGTGCAATAGACTCGCCCACATACAAACTAGGTAAATATCTTTCAAATTTTCTTAATCCGTTTACTGGAAAAACAGATTCTTTTATTAAAAACTCTCCACATTTCGTGGGAAAACTCAAGACAATCCAGTTGGATCCCGAAGATATTTTGGTCAGTTTCGATGTAAAATCACTTTACACAAAGTTCCTGTCAACGACTCACTTTCCATTATATCAGACATACTGGATAACAATAATCTTGATAAGAACTTAATAGACCTAGTGAAAGCTTGTCTTACATCTACTTATTTCATTTTTCAAGGAACTTTTTATGAACAAACTTCAGGGGCAGCTATGGGATCTCCTCTATCACCCGTGGTAGCGAATATCTTTATGGAAGCCTTTGAGGATACTGCTCTAACATCCGCTCCACTAAAACCGAAGCACTGGTTTTGATATGTAGATGATACTTTTGTTGTTTGGCCTCATGGACAGGATAATCTCCTCATATTTCTGGACCACCTTAATCAGCAACATCATAATATCAAATTCACGATGGAAATTGAATCTAATGGAACAATTCCCTTTTTAGATGTATGTGTTCAAAGGAAGTAAAATGGTACATTAGGACATTCTGTGTTTAGAAAACCGACGCATACAAATAGATACTTAAACGCAAATTCTCATCACCATCCAGCACAAAAGAAATCGGTTATTAACTCACTAGTATTCAGAGCTATTTCGATTTCTGATCAAGATTCTTTAACATCGGAAACATCGAAACTGACCGAAGCTCTCAGAGGGAATGGCTATTGCACTGAAGATATTACGCGTTCAATTAAAAGACATAGTAAACCAACTCTGCCAAAGGAGAAAGATAAAGAGCCACCATTAGGTAGTGTTGTTCTTCTCTACATACGTGGCACTACAGACAAAATAGGACGATTACTTCCTACGGTCCAACATACGTACAATCTTCAATACAGATAAGATTGGACAATGATTGCGATCCCCGAAAGATCTTGTACCTTTCCAAACAGAAGGAGTATATAAAATTCCTTGCTCCTGTGGAGAAGTGTATGTGGAAAAAACAGGACGCTCAATATCAACTAGACTTAAGGAACATGAACGATGTATTAAAAAGAAACAAATTGTTCAATCTGCTGTAGCTGAACACCAGCACAACACTGGCCATTTCATAAATGTAAAGGAAATCAAGATTCTAGCATCGGTTCCAGGTTTTTATAAACGAAAAGTTAGAGAATCTATTGAAATATTTAAACATACAAAAAATTTCAAGAGAGATACGGGTTACGGTCTACAATACACGTGGAAACCGATCTTAACACAGGGTCACGGTTCGGCGAGCACAAGTCGGGTATAAAAGCCTGCCTGAATCTCTTCGAGCTCATTCAGTGTTCAGATCTCGTGGAGTAAAGATCCCTGAAGATGCCTCGTGCAATCGGAAGGCGAAACGTCGGATAGAAATTCCAATTTGACATGGTCTAATCCCGAGAACCACGATTTCTTAATTGACCAAAGGCGTGAAAGCTTCCGTTCTATTTTGTTTTTCTCCTTGAACCGGGGGGTGCATGCTAGTTTTTTAATTTTTGGGGTTGTCCGATAATCTCGAAAAAAAGTCCCTATTTTATACTATTTCTATCATTTAAGTTTAAATAATAGAGGCTCTCCCCCTAATTACGCCACTGATTTGAAATATTCCGTTATGATAAATTGTATTGTATATAAATTGAATATAAACATTAACAATAAAACAGTCCTTATTTCTTCTATTATTGTTGACTTTCAACTTATCAACCCTCGGAGTTAAAGAGGTTCGGCGATTCCATTAAATATTTGATTAAAAGGACCTGTCATTCACGGTATATCAGTTCTAAAAATATACACTCATTTACTAGCTTCTATCCTTACGCGCTTGTTGATGTATGGTGCTCACAAATCAGGCGCAGGTGCCCCCCCGTGATCAGTGTTAGCTCCTATCGTCCCCATTCTTCTACTAGTAAATCTGTCGACACCCACAAGTAAGAAAATCTTTTACGAATCGAATTATTTTACAGCATATCATTAGAATCACTATTAAAACCTAAACCTTGTTCGGTAAGGATAGTTTATTGGCCAATTACTAAATTATGTGACATTTTTGAATTTTTTTTTTAATCAATTATGCCAGTAAGGTCGCAAGTTAGTTTGCATGGCTAGGCCATAATAAGGAAATCGAAATAAAACACAATTGAATACTGTAATACATTATATTTAGCTGTTTTACTTTCAATATACTGAAATGGATAGAATATTAGTTTATTTTGTTTCTTGTGACCAAGCACCCGCGTTTAAACGTCATTTTTTGTTTAAATAAAATAAATCGTACCTGGTGCGATTAACATATTTTTGTAGCTCTCGTTATGGATCGAACGTCTAACGTAACACAAATCCAAAAAAAAATATACTTACACAATTTTCATTCCGAAGGATTAAAGAAATCTGACCCGAAATAATCATGGAATCAAATATGGCACAATTAAGCGGACTGTGCAAAGGATCCCTAACACCATTTATGGAAAATGGTTCTTGGCTAATTTTTTGGTATAATGAATTTCTTGATCAAAAGTTTTAATGAGCTAAATATAATCCTATGACTAGTGTTTATGACAGGGTTTTAAATTTCATGTCTTTTAGACATGAATACTCCTGGACAAGATGTATATAGCAAAAGAAGTATTAGATGGAATCACCAAGAAAAATGCAAGGAGAATCGCCCAAGCCTGACGTAGAAATTCTTGGGGGAGAGATTAAGGCGATGGCTCAGAATAGAGTTCGATGGTGTTTATTTGTTGAGGTCCTGGGTCCCCCTCAGGATTAAAGGGCATAAACTAGTACACCAATAATAAAAACAACTGTTTATTTTATTATTAAACCTATTGAAAAGATCAACGAAACACTTATGAAGCTAAAAAAGTGACTATTCAATTTAAAATTAAAGTAACACATTTACTGCAAAATGTGTAGGAAGTAAATTATTTCATTTAAATTCATATTCTTAAGACTACAACAGATAAACAATCGATGGTAATTAAATGTAAATTTATACAATTTTTTTAAAAATTATCTACAGATTATGGTTGAACAATCGTACAATTTTAGACCAAATTATTGAACTAATTTTTTTCACTATTACAAATTTTAAATTAATTTATTAGGCATATAGACAGCATCTCACATTGAAAAAATTTAAATCTATTTTATATTGTTGTAAACAGCAAAAACGAAATTTACCAATCTTCAAACAATCTTTAAAACCTAAATTAAAACAGAACTTTGAAATTAACAAAATCACCACCCATGCTAGTTTTTATTTAGAGCAGGCTTCTCTATCCTATAGCCTGTCTTCGGATCATTCAGTAACACGATTAGAAAAGCCTTTGACTGTGTTAACTATTAAAGGTTTCGCGCATGGTTTATGGTTTAGATTAAGTGATAAAATTAAGTTAACTGACGACTATAGGATACCCACAAGGTTCCATCTATTCCTGTTATCTCAAGAACTTTAACTGTAATAATCGAATCGTATGCGTCGGGCAACTGATCACAGATATTGAATGAGGAGGTTTAAATCTAAAGACAATTGGAAATTATGAATCAAAAAATTAAAAGTAATAATGCAATAAGCAAAACTGACTGTGTAGAAGTTTCTATCATGGATAATAACTTTTAACTGCTATCTAGAACCTATTTATATGAAGTCTTAAAAGATTTGTCAACAAATCAAGTCTATTGATTTCTGGTACGGGAATTTGCAATAACAAAAAAAGCTTGTTGGTTGACAGTGAACATGGTTCCAATTTTTCGTTAAACTTAGGATTTCCACAGTCCCTGTATTTAAAATATCAAATATTTTATCTATCAAAATGACAAATTTAAACAAAATGCTTGTTTTTAAAAGTTGCTCTCTCCTCTCCACATAACTGCAAGATATTGACGTTATGAAAAGCACCAACTAAAAAATTCTCTTGAATAATGCATAAAAAATGCAAGTATTATATATTTTTTTTAATTTTAATTTTTACTTTATCTTATTTTGGTTTTGCTATGTTAATTTTAACATGAATTTGAACTTTTGGGATCAGTTGCATGACCTCAGAAAAGCCTTCAACTGTGTTGATCCAACAAGTTGTTATTGTTGTAATTAGATTAACATACGTCATTTAATTTCACATATATATTGTTTATTATTATAGTAATTTTATTTTGGTTTTAAAACATGCATTCTTTTGTTTTGTTCTATTTCTGAAAACTATTTAAATTTCAATTATTTTCATATTTTTTAATTTAAACATTATTATTTTGTATTGTATTTGCCACTACACTATAATTGTTGCTACTCACTTAAGATCCTTAAGAGCTATATTAATTTTGGCTTAATACTTGCATTTTGAATTATGTTCTGGGAAAACAGTGCGTTATGGAGGGTGTTTCTTATACAGAATCAAACAATGCATGTGATTTTGAGTATGTAGAGGGATAAAAATCCTATAGTCTGCAGCATCATGTTTCTGTATGAGAAAAAGCAGCAATTTGCGAAGCATCTTTCAGATCACAATTCTACGGGAAAATATAAGCACATTTAATTATGGACGTATGAAGTTCGATATCTTGAGTTATAAAGTCTAAACGTTCTGAATTATGGCAAAACGCTTTGCACACCTTCTTAGTTTTTTATTACCTATCTCCTAACATCTATTATTGGCTAGAATCTGGCTTAATCAGATTTGATGATATTAAAACTTAAAAAAAGTAGGAACCGTTTTCACTTCAAATACAAACCATTTAGATTTTACAGCATGTAAAAGAGCTCAAAGTATCCAACTTCAAACGCCAATATTTCTGAAACAGTTGATTTAGGTATGGTTTCTGAAATGTGCTTCGAATTGTTTTTATTTTTAATATTCATACCATAGTATCACTTTAAATTTTATTGTATGTATTTTGTATTTTGATGCTTGTCTTGTTAAATCTTATTTTGTATTTTTCGAAGAAAAGCGCTGTTAAATCTGATTCGACTATTAAATCACACCAGACTTCTTAAACCCTCCGGAAAGTTACATCCTGCCTCGAGAACCAACATAGACAAAATAAAAACACGAAATATTGCACAAAATCAACTAAAAATGGGCATTTTTATTTCAATATATAAATCAATATCCAAGTTTTTAAATAAACGCGATCCATATACAGCTAACTATCTCACGGATAACTCTAGCATTCCTGCTGCTTGGAAGTCTGACTGTTCCTGAACCCCGGCGGGCTCGAAATCTGTGAATTTATGTCGTTCGTGGTGAACCAATTTAAATTATTTACGTTTTGTGGTGTGTTTAAGTGTGTGTAAGAATTAAAATTTGGCTGTTGTTGCTGTTGTAACTGTTGCGTGAACGCTGAAAATGGGCTGTTGTTGCTAGGCGGGTAGTCGAACGGTCTGAGGGGACCGTTCTGTGTAATTTGTTGGTTGCCTAAGGGGGGGATAGACGACGTGTACGGATCCCGAACCTGGGGGGGCATCTGTGGGAGCTGGAAACTTCGACTGGAGCTGAGGATCGCCGGATCTAATACTTTCCAATCGTTACATGTATTTGAGACATCTGGAAACAAACAACATCGTTTTGAATATGGGCTCTCATATGGCAAAAGATATACAGACCGCCTGAAACTATTATAAAATTTTGGTAATTGCATGTGCACCAAAAAAATCTACTTTATTTGGGTGTTTATGCTACAATAATAATAATTAGCTTTATTCCCAACTAACTTGTGATAAGTTCATTACAGAGAACCATAAAGAAAAAAAACGCAACCATTGAATTAGAATTTATAATAATTATAAAAGAAATAAAAGTAGAAAACAATGATCCTATTTAATTTAAACATTATTATTTTGAGAACATTTCAGTGCTCAGATCTTGTGGAGTAAAGATCCCTGACGATGCCTCGTGCAATCTAAGGCGAAACGTCGGATAGTAATTCCACTTTGACACGGTCTAATCCCAAGAACCACGATTTCTTAATTGACCAAAGCAGTGAAAACTTCCGATCTATGTAAATCTCTCTATATATCGAAATGTCATAAATCAGCATAAATTAGGGTACTTCTTTTTATCATATTTATCTCTTGTTTTCATTATTTTTGCTATTTCTGCTGTAAACCATAATTTCTAGTTTTGTCCTATTTTATAAGAAGATTCATAAGAGCAACCTACAAAAAAACTTACAATTTTATCATAATTCATTGAGGTTTTTTATCTTTATATGATCACTCAATGGGCCGACTTTAAAATGTTTATTGACATTCTGTATTTTTAATGCCATGGTCAATTAGGGTAGCATCAGGGAGTTGTATTTCTGTAACCCAATATTGATTTTATCTCCAGATTAAAGATAATATGTCGAAGAGTTGTGGAATGGCCAGCACAATCTTCGTACCTTGCTCCACTTGTTTTTTTTGGTTTTGGCAAGTCAGTGTTTTTTATACAAATAAATAATTGAAAAGAACTACAACAAAGAATTCGTAATGTTTGCCTTAATCTGACGCCTAAAAGAATCTATGTACGAAGGGAACGCAAACTTCATTATTGTTAAGAAATTAATAATAAAATTAAAAGTGGCAGTTTCTCATGTAAGATTGGAATTCTTAAATCAATAAAACCAATTTGTGCGAAATTTTTGAATCTTTTATAGGTCCCTAAAACATAAAACAACCCACTGTTAAATTTAAAAGACCAAAACTAATACTCCGCCCCTCCTCTCCGCTCAAAATGTGGAACAAGAATAAACAAATATAAAAGACGATTTCCTGTTACTTATGCAACTGCCAAATTTTTAACTTTCTATCTTTCAGTAATATATATATATATATATAATATATATATATAATTATATATATATATATATATATAATATATATATATATATATATATATATATATATATATATATATATATATATATATATATATATATATATATATATATATATATATATATATATATATATATATATATATATATATATATATATATATATATATATATATATATATATATATATATATATATATATATATATATATATATATATATATATACATATATACACACACATATATATACACACAAAATGACAATATACCTTAGATAATATTATTAAAAAATGATTGGATGGAAACTAAGGAGACTAAATTTCCAACAAATCAACAAAGTTCGTAAAATATGTTATTAGGCCTTCTATTACAAAAAATAATATAAAATATTTCTCTGTTTTGCATTTATATAGAAGCTTTATTTTTAAACGGTTCTGTTATATACCATTTTGCTACTCTCTACAAGAACAACTTACTAAATAGACTAAAGAAACAATAGACTACCAAATTTAATTAAAAACCTACATCCGATTTTAAAAATTACTAGATTTTGCGAATACTTTAGGAAAGTATTAATAGGCCAGAAAAGAAGTACAAAACCATTTATAAGCTGTTATAAGGAAAATGACTGTGCGAATTATTTTAAGTCTCTAATAATGTCATTTTTCAAAAAAAAAAAACCTCCAAAAATTGATTTTTTCGTTTTATGTTAAAATGGGTTGCTCTTCTAAAAAATACCTTTCGAAGAATTGTAGATATGTCGAAACTCTATCTTCTGAGATGTGTCCAGCGGAAAAGCGTTGATTAGTTTCTGAGAAAATCGCGAGAAACTGTTAAAAATTAGCTTTTTTGCAAATGTCAATAACTTTACAATAACAATTTACAAGAAACATTTGGAGACCTCTACGTTTAAATTCTGACTGACACATCAATATACAATTGGGTATTCAGAATGTACGTCGGATAATGTAGTATTATCATCCCAAATTGAATTTTAAACTTCGCATTTTATTTTCCTTCAAATTTAACGCAGAAGTCATTTGTGCTATTTTTTAGTTCGATGTTTGTAGTTTCAAACAATGGCAACAAAATGACAATTCATGTCAAAAATGTCTGTTTAAAACACATTAAAATTTCAAATTTGTGTGCGATTTTTTTGGTCTTGCAGTAGAGATAATTTTGAAAATGGCTTCATTTAGTCAAAGCAGTTGTATTTGTTAAAGCAAATTCCAATAATTTACCAAAACTAGACTTATTTTTTTTATATAAAGCTTCCATTAAATTCATTAGAAACATGTTGCCACAGAAAAGGGAATATTTTCTATAAAGGCATAAGAAAGTGGCTGAAAAAAAGGAAAAATTAAGAAAAGATGAAGCTTCAGTCTGACATCAGTAGAACGCTGCTATTGTTGGAGATACTCTCTACAGGTTTAGAAATTTCGGTATGAAAACCAAACTTTTGCACACCCTGTATTAAGCTAAAAAACAATTCAGACTTTAAAAAAACCTGTGTAACTCTTGTATATAATTTTAGGAAATTAAAAACATGTTTTTAAAGTCCAAATTGTTTTTAAGTTTAATACAGGTTTAATAAAATGTTGGTGTCTTTTGATATAAAATACGCACTTTTTAGTTGTAAAATGTTTCTATTGAATCTTATAGAATATTATGCAATATTTGTCCATGAGTGTAGAAGGAAAAAAATATTTTTTGGAGGGTTTTTTGAAAAATAACATTATTAAGATGCACATAACCAATTTGCAAAATAGACTTTTATGAAAAAAGAACTTATTATATTTCCCTGGCCTATAACAAAACACTTGTGTCAATATCCTCTAATTTTTTTTTATATAAAACAAAAACATTTTTTAAAATGTCAAAAAAAAACAATTTATATATTTATATACATACATTAAAAATATGATATAAAGCAAAATCGAGAATGTGTATATGTATATACTCACTTTTTTGCTGTGGCATTTGAGAATTAAAACTACTAGGCCAATTATTTGTGGGACTATTTATTTGTTGTTGACTATTTGACATACTGAGGAAGGGTAAAATTTTACTACCTGAAAAAAATTAAAAGTAATGTATTTCCGATGAAACGTACTTGATAATCTATTGCTGCTATAGATATTAAACCTGGATATTACATACTAAAAAAACGCTTGTATTATAGTTAATATTTTTAATTATATTAGTTTTTATATAAATCTATACGATAACTGATTACAGACTGTTCTAAAATTTAATGTACTTTTAAACGAGTTTATACTAGAAAATACTGAGTTTCTCCTATACAGTCAAACGAATAAATTATAAAAAATAATCAAAATCCCCAATGCCTTATGGAAAAATCTTTGAGATTAGTAATATGGAAAACTGGCGAAACTGCTTGCTATGAGATATCTTTACTTGATATTCATGATCAGATTCTGCTCTTTAAAGCCTCAAAAAGATTAATAATTCAAATCTTATAACTTAATAATACTAACAAAAATTTCAATAAACATCAGCTCTTAACACCGACTATCCATCCTCATTGACTCGCGAGAATATTCAGACATATGATTCGACAAACAGCTTTAAATGTCAAGAACACAGCTGGACGCAGTTTTGAATTTTGTTTATGGAAGGGGGGTCTAGCAAAACAGAAGAAAGGTCTTTTTATTCATAATTCATCCTCAGAATTTGAAAACAATTGATTCAGCCGTTCAAAAATGATGACCAATAACAATGTTTTGTAATGGAATCATTATTATACTTTTCAGGTATTTTTTTTAGGTTACCAATATCGGTACTCCATACTAAGTGAAGCACGAATTGAAACGATAATTAATTAATTAATTAAAACAGTATAACAATTAATAAAAAACTGAAACAAACAGAAAAAGAAAAACTTCAAATTTTCCATAAAAAAAGAGTTCGAAACTGCCCCAAATGTCTTCTTGACATTTAACTATTCCTTAGCGACATTTGATATTGATATTTTGACGTTTCTTGAGTAGTTAAGTAGCATGTTAATAGACTTTATTAAAGGCCTTTGCTGGAATTAAAGTTAACTTGAGCTAGAGTATGAAAGGCAAAAACAGATCATTTTTCAAAATAACTAGATATGTGGGGGTGAAGATAAATGGTGAGTGTAAGGAAAATGTTTTATCACAATGGCTGCATATAGCGACAGTGTTGTAAATAATAACAAATTGAAAAAAAAGCTATATTTTAAAAAAGAATAAGTTGTGCAAAATTCTGTAGTACTTTTGCGGATGTAGCTTTGGGAGGCCACGAGGCCAGCGAAATTTCTGAAACTCAAGGACTATTTAAAGAACTAATTAATTTTATGGCAGTGTTAGATAATATATTAAAAGAACATGTAAACAATGCAACAGTTTTTAAAGGAGTTTTTAAAAATAATCAAAATAATATTCCAGAAATGTGTAGAGAAGAAATTTCAAAACAACTTGGGACGACAATCACGAAACATGCATAAAAAAATGTATTTTAACTGGTTTGAAAAAATAAAAATGGAGGGGGGGGGTATTAAACAGGCCCACTGTCTACAAACATTATATAAAACCAGTATTTTCGGGCTTTGTCCTTGACATGTACAAAATAGGTTCTCATGCACTTTTTGCTACTTGTCATTGGTCATTGTCTTGGTCATCGGTGCGTCCTTCCAAAGTCAAATCCCATGACCTGCCACTGAACTAAATGTCCTATAAGTATAAAAACTAATTGATTGAATGACATTTAGTGGGTTACTTGCATAAATATTGGAACTTCGATATTTTGGTTAATAATTATTATAACAATTAGTTGGTTAATATAGAATAAGTCAAAAACCGTTTTCCAGGTACAAAAAAAATTCTGTTAACTTATCCAGCTGTAATGATTGAATATATCAACAAGTTTGGGAATTTTTATTTCAACTTACCAAATGAATTCATATGTGCCTGTTGTTGCTGTTGTAAAAAGCCTGGAGGTGGAGGGGGTATGTGGGTACTATTTTGATTATGAACTAGACCATTTATTTGACCTGAGCGACCTATATTAAACGAGATAAAAGTAAAGATAACCCATTCTGTCAAAATGTTCTATTATTCTTTCAAAAATTATATAATTTGGAGTACCTAAGACACTTTTGTAAATATCTTGGATACTTTATAGTAACCTAGATATTTTTGTGAATCACTAATTAAGTATCTACTGTTGAATTGTTTTAATTCCAACCAACTACAACAATTTATTACAGGGAACACAGAATAATTCATTAATATAAATAATTAATAAATGAGAATAAAAAGAAAAACCTGTAATTCTAGGTATAGTTCTGCAAATAAAGAAAAAAATAATAAAAACAATACTTAATTAAAACCTATAAAATAAATTAGATACATTTATATTTTCTAGAAGTTTAGAATATCTCCGACAGATTTTATTTTTTCAGAAAGTCCAAAAATAGACTACATTTTTATAGATAATAATGTTTCGTATTATGTTGATGTAAATTACTAGTGTTAAAAAAACCCGATATCCTTTTGGTTTATATAAATGTATATGATTCTAAAAAAGGCAACTTATGAATACATTTTATTGTTATATTTTGTAATGGTTTCAAAACTGATGAAGAAACTGAACCCCAAACTGATATCAACTATTGTATTTTTGAATAAATGCCGAGTAACTAAGATACTTTCTTGTTTTTAAGTATCTAGATACTCTTTTAAAGACTATAGTTTTTATTTTGTTTTTGGAGCTGAGCTGGCTGAAGAAAATTTGATCAGTGAATCCACAAAATGGACAGTGGGTGTTTTAAGTCCCTACAAGGCAGCAGATCCTGATAGAATTATTCCTGCAATGATGCAGGTAGATCCTCCCATGTCTGCAGAGGGTGTTTTGGGCTGTGTCCCCATAGATCGACAAATGTAGTTTTCATCCCCAAGGCAGGGAGGAAAGTCCCTCAGACCAATTAGCTTGACTCCTTTCCTAAGGAAAACTTTAGAAAAGATGGTGGACAGAAACATAGAGCAGAGCAACTCTTTTTGCGATGATCCGCTCCTTTACCAGGGATGTCCCCAGACCCTGGTTGTTGGATACATGAAAGAAAATACCAATTGAAAAAAAAAGTATTTATTACAGTAATTTAAATGAATTAATGAGTAAATTTAAGCCATTCAAAAGGGATTTTTTTTGTCCGGATTCTATTAAAATTTCTTTACGGCCCCCTAGGAAAGGGGACGCACGAGGAGCAGAAGATCAGCTGGTGAGCTGGGTAAAATCTGCGCTTCAAAGCCCTACGATTAGTGCTTCCATGGGAGACTGCCGAGTTGGGATTGTGGTGCGAGGCGGCTACCCTCAGCGGAGATGCATCTCCCCACGCCTCTGGTGCTTAGCAATGGATAATCTTCTAAAGAAGCTACAATCTAAGGGCTATTATGCGTAGTCGTACGCAAATAAGAGGTTTGTCATAGCGACTGTGATGTCGGAGAGGTCTTTCCGCTGGGAACACACAACTATTTTTCAGGCGGAGTTCTACGCTATATTGCAGGTTGCAACCAAGAACGAAGTCAGAATGAGATCAGAGAGTGAAATCCGCATTCACTCAGACAGTGAAGCAGCTCTTACAGCTATCGTATAAGCCAAGGATGAGCTCAGCTCTAGTCCAGGAATGCAGAGATGCTCTACATGACCTAACAAAGACTAAGAGAGCGATTAAATGGCTCCTTGGGGATAGTGGTGTCAAAGGCAATAAGAAAGCAGATGAGTTCACCAGAAAAGAACCCAAAACCCTACCTGGGTATAAGTAAACAATAGTGCTCGCAGATCCTGAACAGATGAACCTGGGAAAAGACAAAAGATTGACAGGTAATTGGGGACCTAATTAGTACTTTGACAGGACAACAAACTTAACAGGCATATGTAACAGCTGTTGTTAGTGGACAGCTCTAGCTGTCCTAATTGTGGGGAAGAGGAGGAGGATCCCTATCATCTTGTTGGCACGTGTGAAAGGTGGAAGCACAAATCACAACGCTTCGACTGGGGCAATCCTTCATTAGGACAGGTTGCCTTCATAGGGAAGTGTACCGAGGTTGGTCAGACAGGGGTTAACAAAGAGTGCCTTTCAGGCCTAGTTGCTGAACTTGTCCCTCTGGGGCATCTTACTACTATTTTTGGAGATTATAAGGAACCACTATGATTATTTTATAAGAATCGTTGAAAATATACCCAATAATTTGGAAATCTTGAGATTTACCCATTTGAAGTAAAACTAAGGAAATTATAGGGTTATTTTAAAACATTCTATAACTCTGAAACTAGTCATAGGGTTGCATTCTACCCATAAAGTTCAGGAGGTCAAGATGTATAACAAACTTAAATCTGCGCAAGACCCTTTAATCTATGTAATACAAATAAAAAAGCTAAAGTTGACCATACCATACTGATTATTGACAATTCACCTGTATTTAGGCCTGGATTGTGTGGTTTATGATTTTGCTCATTTGCCATCATTTCTGCCAAGGCCTTCTGTGTCTCTTGGAATGGGTCAAAATCTAACTCTGCTTCCGAACTTCTTGAATTGTGTGATTGTGTTGAGACTACCTAAAATAAGGAATATACTTGTTATATAGCAGAGCATTAATAACACTTACATCAATACAAATCTATATTGTACCTTGATAATACTAAATTTGGTAAGGAAATGGTGTAGTCGACTTAAAAAATAAGAAATAACTCATAAGCAGCTCTTTGGAACCACTATATATTTAAAAAAATATATAAAATATGTAATTAAAATATAAAAAAATTTGACAGTTAAGTACCGGCTATTACATTTACCTGTGGTTTTGAATATAAATTATATATTGAACCGATACCTCCATTTAAGAGACACGAATCTCCATTTGTATATGTGGGTGTAGGAATTCCATTTTGATATACAGTCTGAAAGAAACAAAGATAAATTGCAAACCTCAAAATCAACTAAATAAAATAAAATAATTCTTTTTCACGAGCCTTGTAAATAGACCAGCCGGACAAACGAAAAAATGCCTGAAAGTGTTATTATCAAAAATAATGTTATGATTGATGATATAATAAGTGGTTGATGCAAGGTAAAACTCTTACCGTTTGTGCTCCACCGAAATTTGTCTGTTTCAGTCCGAGATTCATAAGTTGTTCCTCTAATTGTTTTTGTTGTAAAATGTGCTGGTAGGTATTATGTAAACCATTATAACCATTTTGATAGGGGGAAGGACTTGGTGGTTCCTAAAAAGAGTCAGTAACCTATTTATTATTTTATTTATTTATTTAACATTTTCACATTTACAAGCATAATATTATAATGTATAGCTAATTATTCTAATATAGTATGTTTTACATCCAACTTAAATTCATTTAAGTACAGGGTGTTCCAGCGAGCACTGAACAGGGACCTATTTTCAACCTTCCTTGTATTTTGGAAAAATTCAAAATAGCCAAACGATGTATTTTTTCTTGTAGAATCCAAAAATGTCATCGAAAAAATATTTGAACCAGAAGCAAAAGAGTTACGCTATGCATCAGGCGTTTTTTAAATGGAATGTATCGTTTTTTATATGATTTTTGGAAAGAGTGATTTTTTTATGTCCGTTCTGATTAAAAGATTTGATTTTGCGATAGCTGTTTATATTACATTTTAATGTTTTACGAACTAAAATTTTAGCTTCACCTGTTTAAAATATACGATAGGTTGGTATAGGTGATCAAGGTAAAATGACGTTTGAATGCTTTGTCAATAAAAATTGACATTATTTTAATTATTGTCGAAGTCTTCACCTAAAAATATATATTTGACTCTGATCGAAATGAAATACTCTTTGGACGAGAGACTACAGATTGTTATGCTATTTTACAAGTGCCAAGAAAATGCAAGAGAAGCAAGAAGAAGATTTATTGCAAATTTTCATAGAAATATATCCATCAATACAATTCTAAGGATAAAAAAACCTATTTGAGGACAATAAAACTTTACATGATAGAAAAAGAAATTCAATAAAAAATAATTATTAAATAATAAAATAAAACTACTAATAACATAAGTTTTCAATGTGACCGCCGTTTTTCTCGAAACAACATCGATAACCCCTTTTGTAGCCTTTCTAAACTTGCTGTTACAATATGATTTTCCTGGTTAAGGCGGTTTATTTCATTGACAATTTTTCCCATGATCTCTTGAATATTTTCGTTTCGTTGTCTGTATACGACGTTCTTCAAATGGCCCCAAAGAAATGTATCCAAAACTGAGAGGTCGGGGCTATTGGGCGGCCAAGCATATGTTCCATTTCGCCCTATCCATTCGTTATGGCGCCGATTTAAAAATTGAACCACATCATGCACGGCATGAGGAGGCGCCCCATCATGTTGCCAAATTAAATTCTGATATTCTGCCAATGGTAAGTCTTCCAAAAAATTTTCAATTTCGTTTTCTAAAAACTCATAATATCTGTGCCCATTTAAAGTCCCGTTAAAAAATATTGGTCCCAAAATTTTATTGTTTTTATCCCACACCAAACATGAATAGAATTCCTCCCTTGAAATTTAATGGTCTGGAACTTTTTTGGATTTTCAACGGCCCAGTGGTGACTATTATGTCTGTTGAATACTCCCGATGTTGTGAAAGTAGCTTCGTCGGTCCACACAATATTTTTGAATAAATCAGGGTATTCGTTTTCTTGCCGAATTACCATTTGAGAAACAAATTGGAAGCGAAGTTCTTTTTGTGCCGGTGTTAGGTGCTGAAGTGGAAGGATACGAAAAGGCCTAAATTTATGAATTTTCAGAGTCCTGTGAACAGTCCCTCGGGTAACTCTTCTGCGCCTTACACCGCCACCATACTGAACTTCCCGAATTGCATCCGAAATAGATTTGGTTGGATTAACTTGAAAATAATTTATAATGGCCTGGTCTCGATTTCTTCTTCTTTGTATATTTCTTTTTCTATCATGTAAAAGTTTTATTTTCCTCAAATAGGTTTTTTATCCTTAGAATTGTATTGATGGATATATTTCTATGAAAATTTGCAATAAATCTTCTTCTTGCTTCTCTTGCATTTTCTTGGCACTTGTAAAATAGCATAACAATCTGTAGTCTCTCGTCCAAAGAGTATTTCATTTCGATCAGAGTCAAATATATATTTTTTAGGTGAAGACTTCGACAATAATTAAAATAATGTCAATTTTTATTGACAAAGCATTCAAACGTCATTTTACCTTGATCACCTATACCAACCTATCGTATATTTTAAACAGGTGAAGCTAAAATTTTAGTTTGTAAAACATTAAAATGTAATATAAAGGGCTATCGCAAAATCAAATCTTTTAATCAGAACGGACATAAAAAAAATCACTCTTTCCAAAAATCGTATAAAAAACGATACATTCCATTTAAAAAACACCTGATGCATAGCGTAACTCTTTTGTTTCTGGTTCAAATATTTTTGCGATGATATTTTTGGATTCTACAAGAAAAAATACATCGATTGGCTATTTTGAATTTTTCCAAAATACAAGGAAGGTCGAAAATAGGTCCCTGTTCAGTCCTCGCTGGAACACCCTGTACACATCAAAAAACCTCAATTGCTCATAATAAGTGTTAACATTATGTGTCATTCTGTTCATTGGATTAAACAACAAATAAAATGTTCTGCAGTTAGGTATATGAAGGAGTGGAGTATTGTGTGTTCTATGAGCTGAAACATGTACCTGCAGGCAAGAAAGGCATTCTGGACTCCTTGTGTAATTATTTAAAATTTTAAAGATGAAGCAAACATCATAATACTTCCTCCTACTATTTTTTAGCGAACCCAAATTTAAATAAGATAACGTCTGATTACCAGTTACATAGATACCACTCTTGTTCAGCTTGAATGATGCTGTTTTACTAAATTTATATTGAATATTCTCAAGACGCTCTATGCGGACATTATAATAGGGGGAACAAACAATATTACAATATTCCATTATTGATCATACAAAACTAATATACAGGGTTTTAAATGCCCGAATATCTGTAAAGTCATGACAAATCCTTTTGATAAAACCCAGCATTCTGCGTGCTCGCCTAACAACATTCTCATAATGATTGTTAAAGTAAGTTTATTATCGAAATAGACGCCTAAATCTTTAATTACAGGTAGCTCTTTTAAAGGAATGTCATTTAGTTTATAGGTTGTAACAAGCACTGATGACCTTAGTCTGCTAAAACGGACTAAAAAGCATTTATCTACATTTAAGGACATCTTATTAGCACCATTTGCATAATTTAGAGAAAATTTTGAAGTCATCTGCAAACTGAAGTAGATCCATTAATAAAGAGATATCTATAGAAGAGAGAGAGAGAAGAGAAGAGAACCATAATAGTAAAGTACCCGATACTCCATATTGGTATAACTTAGATAATAATAGATTGTGGTCCACTTTGTTGAAGGCTTTGCTGAAGTCTGTGTAAATAGCATGTACTTCTGCCCCTGTCGACATGATATTAGAAATGTAGTTAGTATATAGAGATAAATTAGTTTCAACTGAACGTCCAAGCAAAAAGCCATGCTGTTGTGAAATAATAAGTTCTTTGAAAACTTTGCTCATTTTCTGTTCAACACAGTGCTCAAATAATTTTGGTATTACTGAGAGTATACTGATCGGCCTATAGTTGCAGATGTTATTTCTATCACCTGCTTTGTATATTGGAACAACATACAAATGTTTCCATATTTCTGGAAAATGTCCCATTTGTAATGATTGATTAAAGATTATGTAAAGTGGAATGAACAAAGTAGAAGAACAATGTTTAAGAATGGAAGGAGGAACACCATCAGGACCCATTGATTTAGTTAGATCCAATTCAGCTAGTCCTCTCTCAATATCAGTAACAGGAATATATATATTATTAAAAGGATAGTTAATTATTGGAAGAACAGAAGGCAAGTTAAATTCATGTGGGACACAAGAAGGGGGACTATAAACAGGAGCAAAATATTTGCAAAACAGATTGGAAATTCCTTGACCACTTTCAGCTAAAACTGAGTCCAATTTCATCACAGTAGGACAGATGCCAGTATTATTTTTAGATCTTACAAAACTCCAAAAATTACTAGGTTTATCAATAATAGAATTCTCAATGTTATTAATATAAGTATTATAATCATGTTCTGTCAAATTTCTACACTGACGCCTTAAGTTAGAAAAAAGTTCGTAATCGGTGTTCTGACCAGATTGTTTAAACCTTTTGTGGGCTTGCTTTTTTCTAAAAACAAGTTCTTTTAATGTGTCCGAAAACCAGAAGGGAAAACAACTCTTAATTGTATGCTTTACAGGAACAAATTGATGAAACACTTCAGATAACAGATAATAAAGTTATCAACACTGCTTTCCAAGTTACTATTTAAAAAAGTGTTCCAATCTACGGATAATAAAAAATAATTATTAATAGAGTCCAAGTCTGCATTTTTAAAATCATAAGTTAAATTATCAACATGACTCAAATATAAAATTTTATTAAGGTTCAGTGAAAGTTGTAATGGTGGATGAAAGGGTACTAGGCCAACACTCTTTTCAACTGAGTGAAGGACAAAATTTGCAAAACATAATTCCAATATTGTATTGCGATCATTCAAAATGTTATTGTATTGAGATAACCCTAAATACATATAATACATCCCGATTACATTACAAACGCGATTAAAGGGACAGGGGCGATAAGATACACAGACGAAATAGGTGTGAAACATTACTTTTTAGATAGACAAACAAAATGGTTTTAATGAAAATTGCTGTTACCTGCTACTAGTCTATATGATGCATAGACATAATAGGATAATGGACTGGGCTTTGCGACGCTTTATTGACTCCCAACACAGTGCGAGAGAGATGGAGCTAATAAAGGCAGAAATTTTTCTCACAACTAGTGGGATTTCTGCTTTTTTTAGCTCCATCTATCTCTCTCGTTGGTGCCAAGGTAAATCATTGCGCCTGTAAGATGGGGACTCGTTGGCGTTAAGGTAAAACATTGTGATAGGGCAAAAATTCAGTTTGAGACATAGATAAATCTTCTTTGGTTAGCCTAATATGACAGATATTTATAACCTCAAATTATGAAAACAACATTTAAATATTAAAGTAGTCAGGGAGGTCATGTCTGATGCATTTAAATAGTAAATTGATTTATATGGAAACACTTACCTTGGCATTATTATATTTGTTAAAATCACTAAAGAATTTAGACATATTTTGATCTAAACCATTTGAAATGTGTGCTGGGGGCGGCTGGACAGTAGCTTCTTGTGGCCTAACATTAAACCCATTAGTCTTACTAGCTAAAGCATCCATAAGATTTTCTTGCAACTTTGACATTTCATAGAATCCACTAAAGTTATCTACACCTGGAAATATATATCTTAATTAATAATAGTCCATACAATTAACAACATCACTCACATAAAAAACACATCTTGAAAAATAAATAATTTGTAATTTAACAGAGTCGCCTACCTTTTCCAAAAGCAGTCTCATGCGCCCCCAGCTCCCCAAACCCAGTGAAATTTGACAATTTACTAATATCCCTCTGTTGAATTTTCTGTTGTAGTACGTCATGTTCCCTGGATTGTTGACCGGCAAATCCAAAGGCTGCCGCCCAGTCTTCTGTTGTGTTTATATTTGGTAATGTGTCTGTCAGTACCTAGATTTAACAAATAATATCACTTGAATATTTTAAAGACATATATAAAACACATTTTTGAATCCTAAAAATAATGGTAGCAAATACAAGGTGTTTCGAAAATGATGGTAATGCTTTTGATTAAGTAGCTATGAACAACACAGACAGGGACCCTAAAAAGAAAGATCCAAAAAACTCAGAAAGCTTTTTTTATGATTAGGGTACTTTCTTCTTAGAAGGGAAGCAAAAAACGATATACAACATTTTTGGTTTCTAAAAACAATTTTTCTTGGTTGGCGTTGGATACAGGGTGAACCACGACAGTAAAAATGTTTTATATCCTCTGTTATTATAAGACATAGAAAAAAATGTTAAATATAAAACTAACTAGGAGTTTATTAATGAAACATTTTATTTTTGGAAAAATTTATTGATTGATGAAAAAAAAATTTTATGATAGGAATCAGCTTACACCAGCGGCGGCTCGTCAGATGAGGCAACTGATGCGCCGCCTCACTCGCTTTCCTATAAATATATATTTTTATTTTCAAAATTAATTCTTTCCAAGTTGATACATTATTCTCTGAAAATTGTCTCAAACACTATGAAAATTTCATCAAATATGCGTAAATCATAAATAAATACTTTACTTTACTAACCAATAGTACAATGTCCAATAACTGCAATATCACTTCTTTTTTATTTGACTTTACCTATACGCGGCGATGCGAATTGCACCTCGGACACTTGAATGGTATTTGGATCTTTAATAAGTCTGAGAAAGATGGAAAAGGGTCGTGTTGCATATGTAGATTCATTCTATCTCTTTTCATTGCATTTGAGGCGATGAAAACTTCGCTTAATGATTGAGACGTTGCCATTTAATGTTAGCACAGATTGAATATAAATGGAAATAATTATTATTTATCGGTAAATGACCATCGCGCATCCGGCTCCCAAATGCAAGCCGTTTTTGTTTTTGTTGATATTTGCGTGGGCGTGTGGGGTATTCGTATTTGACTGTTACCGGTAACGGTTTGAGATTGAGCGGGAAGTGGGTGGATATTGAGATTATTCGGCAATAATTTGGTGTTTGTTTTATAGTATTATTTCGTGAATGTCGCGCGTTTAGTCTGTGTCGAGTGTTACTCTATCTAAAGTATTTTTGACGTTGCTTTAGTTTAATTATTGAGTAGATAGAGTGATAGAGTAGTTTATATGAATTAGTGATTAAAATTTAAAATAAACGAAACGTGTGAACTATGAATCCAGTCCACGATATCGTTATGTCACTATTGACAACGGCATTTTCCAGGCGTCCCGAGGATGAGAAAAAAGAAATTCTTCGCGGAGATAGACCCATGCCGAAGATATGTACCTTAAGTAGTGATAAAAAAGACGGTGGACAATATAAACGATCATTTCAAACGTCATGGTATCAAACACACACTTGGATTTGTGGAAGTGTTTTTAAGCAGCGTTTATATTGTTGGCCTTGCTTAATACTGGGAAAAACAAAAACAGTATGGACTTCTGATGGATACGTTGATTTTAAAAATTTTTTTAGAGCGGTTAAAATGCATGAAGGGTCTAAAGACCATATTCAAAATACCTTAGGTTTTGTACGTTTGTCTCAAAATATGACTACAATTAAAGATGCACTAATCGAAAATGCTCGTTTATCTAAATTATTGTACAATGAAGATGTTAGGAAAAACCGCTTGCTTTTGACATACCGTATAGATACGACTATATTACTGGGAAAACAAGAACTGGCTTTTAGGGGGCATGGCAAATCCGAATCTTCTTTTAACAGAGGGAATTTTAAGGAAGTTTTTAATTGTTTAATTAAACGTAACACCGAACTTGTAAAGCATTTAGAAGAGAAAAGTGTATTTACGGGACAATCGAAAACTATTCAAAATGAATTAATATTTTGTATTGACGAACATATGAGAGACTTTATTAAACAAGAAATATCGGAGGCTACATTTTTCTCCTCATTAATTGTAGATGATACGACGGATATAGTTGCAAAAGCCCAATGTTGTGTAACTGTTAGGTATGTAAATAAATTAGCCGAAATAAAAGAACGTTTTTTAGGCTTTTTTGATATAAGTGGGGATTCTAGAGCTAATGCACTCTATAACTTAATTGTAAGAATCTTGGAACCTTTAAATTTTAAACGGAAATTAGTAGCACAATGTTATGATGGAGCTGCGGTTATATAAAGATAAGATCAGATGCCCCACAAGCAATGTACACTCATTGTGCTGCTCATCGTCTCAATTTAATTTTACAACAGGGTTCAAATTATATTAAGGAAAGCAGAATCTTTTTCGCAACTTTGAAAAGTTTGCCTGCTTTTTTCCATAAATCGTACAAACGCACATCTATATTGGACAAAATAATAAAAAAACGAGTTCCGCAAGCAAGTGATACAAGGTGGTATTCTCGATCAAAAATTCTAATTTTTGTTGCAAATAATTGGGAAGGACTAGTTTTTCAGGACATGATTGAAAATCCAGAATTAGACTCAGATACTATACACATGGCCAAGGGGTATCTAAAAGACCTTTCCGATTTTGAATTTGATTTTTTAACTTTTGCATTTAAAGAAATTTTTTTAGTTACTGATATCCTGTTTCAAGTTTTTCAGTTAAGTAACCTAGAAATTGATTTCTGCATTTCACAATTGAACATTGCCGTCAAACGATTAAATGAGCTGCGCGCTGAAAATTTCCTTAAATCCATTTTTGAAAAAGCAAAATCACTTACCGGATTGCCATGTAGTAGACAAACCCGTAGCATGAGCGAATCAGATTTAATGGAAAAATATAAAAATCTGTTTTATGAAATTTTAGACTGATAATTTTTCAAATTAACATCAGGTTTGAAGATTTACACAAATTGGAATTTCTGAAACTTCTTAATACATCAAAATACAAAGACTTTGCCACAGAATTCCCTATTAGTCTTTTAAATTCGTTAGAAAAAACGTATCCAAAAATGTTTGACAAAGACCGCCTCAAAAATGAGCCAAGCATAATTTACCGAGATGAACAATTTTAAAAAGTCAATATTCAAGAACTCCTTAAACAAATTAATAGTTTAGAATTAATTTCAGTATTTTGTGAAGTATATCGACTTGTGACATTAATTTTGACAATCCCCTTAACAAGTGTACAGGCCGAAAGAGATTTTTCGTGCTTAAAGCGAATAAAGACCTACTTACGAAATAGTATATCTCAAGATAGGCTCTCAGCCCTGTCGATCATGGCAATAGAAAAAGAGTTATTAGTTAAACTTTCTGAATGTAATGGTGACTTTTATGACAAAATCATTGAGAAATTTGCTTCTTTAAAAGACAGGCGCATTAATTTAACTTACAAAAAGTGACTTAACTGCACCATCCACATACCTATTTGCCTAAACAGTTTTGGTTTTTTATAAAAAAATTACTGTCCACACCATATTAGATTATTACAGGTTTATTACACTTTAAACTCGATTCTGACTATTTTGATTAAGTATTTTAAATATTTTTTATAAAAAAATCCAATGATGAAAAATGTGTATATTATATATCTTTGAGAAGAGTATATATGTACATATATCTCAGGGTAAAACGAACTACATGAAAATTGAGTGAATATCTTAAAGTTTATTATTTTATTTTTATATCTATGTAATAATTTTTATTTTAAAAAATACTTAATGAAAAATTGGGCATATATCTTGGTATTGGTATGTAAAAGACAAAAACAAATCATAAAAATGAGTCAATTTGGGCGCGGCAGCCCAAAAATTTTTCGCCTGCGGCGCCATCTACCTATTATGAGAAAAAAACCTTTTCTCGCCTCACCAATTTTAAACACCACGAGCCGCCACTGGCTTATACTAAGTGTTTTATACCTTAAAAGGGGGTGAAAACTGATTAGTTTTAACAAACGCTAATTTAATATAGTAGACGTAAAATACAACTAGTTGTATCTTATGTATATTTAAACATGTTAAAACCCAGTCGATCTTTTGCTCTATGTTTGCGTTTAAACTCGTTCGTACCTACACAGTGCATGTTAAGATTTTATCTCTTTATATCAACATCAAATTTCATGAAACTTTAGTAACATCTTGACCTCCTGATTAAAACTTTTCATGGGCAGAACTCAATCCTATAATTAGTTTCAGAGATACAAGGTATTTTAAAAGTATCTGTATAAACAGATAGGTAAATTTCTAAATGTGTAACTAATAATTTCTATAAAATAAACATAAAGGTTTTATACAAGGTGCGTTTGATGTAACTGACGGCTAAAAATAAAGGACGTAATTTTTTGCCTTATTTTAAGACTAAAAGTTCAAACAAACAAACAAACAAAAGTATGCTTTATTACCGCAGGAAAATTGTTACGATTTTATGGACAAAGCGAAATTTACCTTAAAACAAAACAATGAAAAAAAGAAATATTAATCTAAAAAAATCATATTTTTCGATAGGTCAATGCAAATACATAAATTGTAAATATAACATTCGCTAGGACATAACATTGCCGTAAAGCGATTAATGAATACAGGTGACCTAAACAATAAGGAAATAAACAATACATTTGCGAAGTGAATAATTTCGATGCCATTGAAGTTAAGCATAAAGTGTAGAATGTAAAGACGTATCAAAATCACTCCATGTTATGCGTGTGTCGTCAGCAAAGAGAGAGATTTTCCATTAATTTTTAGGTTGGCGATATCATTAATGTATAACAAAAAAATAATAGGTCCCAAGACCAAACCTTGAGGGACTCCACTTGTAATCAATTTAGTTGAGATAAAACCTTTGTTGTTGAGATACAGATTTTTTAGTTTTTTCAACGGACCACTTACATTTCTAGAGATAAATCATTCAAATCACGATACTGTAAGCAATGGCTTTAATACATTTTACAAAATTCTACGGAGTGTTATTTTTTTCTAGTGCGCGACCCCATTTACCCCTTCTCCAAATTTTCGCTGCGACTTCACTGGCTGTTTTTATTTAAAAAATCAGATTTACTCATTTAAAGTAAAATCAAGCTTATTTGAGGCAGATTTTCAAAACACCCTGTATCTCTGAAACTAATCATAGCATTGAGTTCCGCCTATGAAGAATCGGGAACTCGAGAACTACAACATATTAAGACTTTATGGTGTTTGACGGCTCACCAAAAATCCTCTAAATTTTGGCTTTTCCCCGTAAGTATTGTATAAAACAGTTTCGATAACTCCACTAACCTGGTGGCCATGATCGTCCTGTAAAACATCCCCTAGCGGTCTGCTCGTACCCATATCCCCGCCCAGCCTATCTCTTTCAGCTCGTTCTTCTTTTTCTATCACATCCAGGGCACTCTGCAGCTTGTTGAACCCGCTCGAGCTGAAATAGGAATTGTTGTCCTCCGACGGCCCGCCCACCAGGCTGGGCGGTAGTTTGGCGCTATACGACGCGTTCCCGCTTGAAGGGGCGGGAAACGAGCCGGTGGGCGGGGCGTTATATGTGGTGGGCGTGCCGGCGGATGCATGGGGCGTGGACGCTCGGTGCAGTGGTGGGGACTGGGTGCTTGGGGGCGAGGAAGAGGGGCTAGGCTCACTCGAGAGCCCAGGCGAGGGGTATGTATCTGAATCTTTTGCTGGAATAAAGAAAAATTAAATTAAAGATACAAAATCAAATTCAACGATATGAACAAATAATTAATGTTAACAGAGTAAAAAAGTTTTCACATTCGATTAAGAAAATATTGTTCTTGAGTATAAATCTTTTCAAATTGGAACTACTTTCCACTATACAAGACTAAAACACTAAATGAGAAGAGTTCAGGAATTTACGTCTCTCTGTCCAAGGAAAAATCGAAGGAAGAAGGTGAATTGAAAGGAAAAAACTCCCTGACCCTGAACAGCAGGTAGTGCACCGGCATGAAGTTGAAGAATAATGCAGGAACAAGTAATTTTATAAACTTCTGATTGCAACAAAGTTACATATTTTGGCTATCTTAAGCATTGCCCAATTTTTTTCTTGGTATTAAAAATTCTGAAAAGGTTACATATCTGCAGGATTCCTGCGAGTTTATCTGTAATACCCTGTATAAAAGGTAAAACTGCACTACTTAATGGTTGTGTATTCAACACTGCTTGAGGTCTGGAATTATTAAAATGCAATGTGCAATATCCGTTTGATTTTAAAGCTTCAGTTGGATTTTCTAACATTTGCACAATCTTTAATACACAGATGCTCAAGATCGTCGAAAGATATAACCCATTTGCAATAAGTAAGTTTATAAAATTTCCTATTCCTGTAGTAAAATGTATATAGGTGAAACTGGACAGTCTGTGTCTAGTAGGCATAAGCAACATAAAAGATGTATAAGTAAAAAACAAATTGTTCAATCTGCTACCACTGAACACCAGCATTAAACAGGACACATGATTAACGAAAAAAAAATTAGGGTCATGCATCAGTCTCAGGATATTATAAAATCAAGATTAAGGAACCTATAGAAATCATCAAGTTCCCAGACCTCCCAGCGACAGAAAATGTAAATCGGGACGCGGGGAACGTGCTTCATCATGCGTGGAATCCAATGAGCGAGCGACCCTTGGGTGGGCAAAGGTCGGGTATAAGTACCTGAACTCTGCTGATCGGAGTTTATTCAAAGTTCTGAACTTGTGCATAAAAATCCCTGGCGATACCTCCTGCAATCGCAGGCGACACGTCGGGAAAGTAATTCCAATTGGACACGGTCTAAACCCAAGAACAAAAAAAGTGCCAAATACTTACATTCAATTTTACTACTTAAATGTTGACTACCATTACTACTTGTACTAGTTGTTCTACTGTCTTGTGAGGACCTACTCTCGCTACTACTACTATTCTTTCCTTCCTTCTTGTCTTTTGACCTAGATTCACCGTGGTTTTTCGTCTTTCCCTTTCTGCCTTTTTCTTTTTCCTGCTTCTTATCCTTGTCCAACTGTGGCCAGTTTTCCTTGTTTGTACCACCACTACTGTCTTTCGATGTATGGCCGTTACTACTTGCCTAAAATTAAATATCAATTATGTACAACGTGTCCCACTTAGAAGTTCAATTCCGTTATGTTTTTTGCAGATATCCCGATAAACTTTTCTTCGTTTGAAACCTTAACTTAAATGCTTTCTAAAAGTGTTGCTACATTTAATCTAATCTGATTACAAAGTATTTTTTTAAGTTTCCAAAATCTGCGTTTTTAGGCTACTTCTTAAATGGAATGGTACTTTTTTTATTTGACGTCTGTAATACTAGGATTTTTTCTACCAGAATGTCCAAAAAGTTTTTTCAAAAAATCATTTTTATAACCGAGATAATTTACATGGAAATTTTTTAAAACTAACAGGCGCCTCATAGTAATCAGAGACCAGTAATTGAGTTTTTGTTGCCATGGTTTTACTTTTAAAATACTTTTTTTTTGTCAAGCCAGTAAAATTTAGTTCTGATTTTAATAATTTATGAAGAATGTGGCAAAAACATTTCAAGAACATGTAGGCCAGCTATGTCAAACTCAAAGTCACTGGTGGGCCAAAAGCATGAAGACCATCGACTAGGTGGGCCGCAAAACCTTATCTTAAAGAAGACAAATTACTGAAAATCTTGAGAAAAAGTACTATTATAGGACAAGTCTGTTTATTAAATTTCCAATAAAAAGGACATTACAAAAAACTACAAACATTAAATTCTTTTGCCAGATATTTGACATCTTTTGTCTTTAATTAAGTTGCCTATTTGTGGTGCGAATTTATCGGCGGAAATAACTTTTAAAACTGCGTCCAAGTGTGCGTCCGTCAATCGCGATCTTGCGGGAGATTTGTTTCCTTTCATCAAAGAAAATAGTTGTTCACACTTATAGGTACTTCCAAACATTGACATGATTTTACAGGCAAATTTTCTCATTTCTTGGTATTGAAAAGGCAAGTACTTATAAAATTCGAATGTACCAACACTATCAGATTTTTGTTTTAAATGGGTCTGACACTGAATCTCAATTACTTCCATTTGCAAGTGAGGGGGAACTTTATCAATATCGATAGTGAAAAGACCAGTAAATAGAAAAAAAATGTTTTCTTGGGTCTTAAAATCCTGAAAACGCTTCTCAAATTCTGCCAGAAGGCTTTTCATTTGCTCTGAATATATTTTGTATGATATTGGGACACTTGTGCTTTCCTGATATGCCTTACAAGTCAGAAAATGTGACAGATTATCCTCTGCTAACTTTTTCTTTCTTTTAACTTGACGCGGTCCTTGCAATTTCGTATTTAATTCCGACAAGTGTTTTGTGATATTCACCATAAATGAAAGATCTTGTAAAAAAGGTACATAACATAATAAGCTGACATCTTCTTTTTTTGTTTCCATGAAAGCGCATATTTCTTCTTTGAGTTTCCAAAACCCGAAAACCATCGCACCTCTGCATAATATGGTAAACCAGTGTACTCACTTTCCAAATCACGTAAAAATGCAGAAAACTGTCGCTGATTAAGGCCTCGTGACCTTATGAAGTTTATAATTTTTTTCACTGACTTTAAAACACTTTCCAACTTGATCACTTTGGAGCATAAAACTTCTAGGTGGATTATACAATCAATATAAGGAAAATTTGGTTTGTCATTACCCGTTTCTCTGATCTTTGTCTGTAATATATTAACGGAGCCATTTTTTACTCTCATTGAAGGAGCTCCGTCTGTTGCAATGGAACACAGTTTTGACAAATCTAAATTGTACTTTTGCAGAAGTCCATAAACAGCATTGAAAATATCCTTTCCAGTTGTTGTATCATGCAATGGTACTAATTCCAATAATTCATCATACACATTGATATATGTATCAACCGCATGCAGAAAAACAGCGAGTTGCGCCACGCCACACACATCCGTACTTTCGTCACAGGCAATATAAAATGCAATGAAAGAGTCTGATTTTGTTTTTATCTGATCACTTATATTGGCAGCCAACTCAGTAACTCTTTCAGCGACAATATTCCGGGACAAAGATATATTTTGAAATGCCTTCACGCTCCCGGGACTTACAATTTCCGCGGCCTTTACAAGGCACTCTTTTATAAATTCACCTTCAACAAATGGTTTTGAGTGTTTGACGATCAACTCCGACAGTACGTAGCTCGCTTGAAGGACAGATTCATTTTCTTGCTGTAAATATAAGCTGCCGATCTTTCAACTGTGATTTTAACTTATTTAACTTTTCGTTTCTGACCATGCCTGTATACTTGTCAAACATAGTTTTATGAATATCATAGTGACATTTTATATTATATAATTTTGGGACACCGACTGTACTATTACAAATCAAACAAATAATTTTTTCTTTCACTTCACAGCAAAAAAACTCTAATTCCCACTTATCTTGATAGATACGATGCTCATCTACAAGTTTCCTCTTACTTCCACTTGGTTTTGAAAGAGACATGTTAAAAACTGTATCCGAAATAAATTATAATAAGTACTGTTAAGTGTTGTAACAATAAATGCGCAACTCAACTCGAAACTCTATCGCAACGGACTCATAACTGACTAAACACTGAACGACGGAACTCAATCGAACACGGCTTGTGATTTCTCGAGTTCTTTCCAGAATGTTCGGATAGCGTCATCTGTGTTTTTGCGCGATAGAATTTCATGGAACAAGCCAGATGACGTTTGGCTTTAGGTTTTAGGTTGAGTATGTGTAGTTCATCCTCCTAAACATAGATGGCACTATGTACAATTGTACATTTTATTATACCAATCGTTGTTGCAGAGGCGCGCGTTCAAACACGGTTTTCAACTTGTTCGCGGTCCGCATTATCTGGCTGTTTTCAAAACTGATTTGGGCCGCATGTTTGACATGACTGATGTAGACTATCTGACTCAAGGTTTCTCGAGAAAACCCCATCAGTTAAGAAAACAGTAATTTTTCCGCAAATCACTACAAAAAAGGACGCCAGTATCCAATGAAGATGATTCAGCCACAGCGAAAAATTACTAATTAAACATTCTAAAAACAACGCATAAATAAAGACATCTTGAAGAAAAAATTTAATGTTATAAGAAATCATGTCAAAGCAATGCAGAAATAATTAAAAAAAAAACATTTGAATATTTATAAACTTAATCCGGTTGGTGAAAATAAATATAAATAATCACATCCAAAATGTTTTTTTTATAGCTTTATTAGGAACAAATGTTAAATGATTCAAGTTCACACAGCTACTTTAGGTTTCATCATTTTCACTTTTTTTAAGTCAATTCTATTTAGTTCATATTTGTTATTTCTGAAAAGTGTCTGATAAATTCAAATAAATCAACACACAAATTTTCACACCCAAAAAAAATTAGTTAAAAATAAGTATAATATTGCTAGATTAATCATACAATGATTTAACACAGGAATTGATTGTACATATTTAAATATAAGTAAATAATATGGTCTACATATTAATTCTGTCGCTTTTGGGGAAACTTTAAATGAAATAAAATGAGATAAATTCTCAAACAAAATCTTTTTGGCGTTTTCGCAACTGAATAAAAATATTTAAATTTAAATTAAATGAAGTAAATATTTAATTTAATATTTATTAAAAATTTGCTTCAATTAATTTAAAGTTCAATTTTTATTCAGTTGCGAAAAAGCCAAAAAGATTTTTGGTTGTTAATCTAAACGCAACAAATAATCTGAACACGTTTAAGATAAATTCTGTTATCACTATAAAGTACACCTTCCAAAGGACAATGTGACAATTTTAAGACTACCAAATTACCAAAAGTGTTTAACTTAAATTGTTAACTTTAATCTTAAACCTATTCGCAATAAACATTCAGCGAATACACATTCTATTCGTTGCGATGTAACTAAAACAAGACTTACCCCCGCCGCCCCATCTTTCGCCCCCTTCTGTGTCGTTGCCCCTTTAATTTCTGTGGCTTGTCCGCTTTGGGCCTTCGTCCGCGCCAGTAAGTCCTCATGCAACTTCTTCTCATACTCCTGATGCTTGCCGGCGTGCATCTGGTCCTTGGTGAAGCTAGCTTCGGAGTCTCCTTGAAACAAATGAAAAGAACTAACATGGTGAATCGGGTACCACAAATATAAACACGAGTATGGATTTTGGCTGAAATGAGAATATAAATACATCCAAATACGTATACAGATAAGGAGACTGAAAACAGAAGCGTCTCTTCTCCCCTTCTTCAAAGGAACTAACCTAAAACTATTGAGGGAATAACAAGCTATTTCACAATTCTAATGTTTAGGAAATATAATGTTTTTACATGAAGGGAAATTACTGTTAAAACTGGAAAATTTATTGGCTCTCAAATTATAATGAGACTTCATTTCTATCTGTAATCTCTGGCTAAGACCCTTACTAACCCGGCTGGCATAATCCGTAATAGTTATCTTATTGTCAGGAGGACGTCCACTCAGAAGGTAGAGCTGGATCCAAATATAATACTGGCAGGAATTTTTCCAGTTGTTTTATGAACTGCAGAGCGATATGACAGTAAAAATAGTTGTATGCACTTATCCCAATCACTTATCTGTTAACTAACTTGGCTCTTTAAATAGTTCTCCAGAGTTCTGTTAAAACTTCCAACAATTTTACCTAACTTTGAGTAAAGAGGTGATGTTTTTGTTTTAACGATTTTTGAAAAGCTGCAGGCTTTTGGAGGCGTCAGATTCAAAGATTTTTCCCTTGGTCGAGTGTATTCCCATGGTATACCATATCATCAAATCCCATTCCTGTGATGGCTTCTTGATTGAGTATTGCATACACTTCTTGCCACTCGCTAAAGTAATCAATCGCTACTATAGCACAAAGAGATTTTCGGATTAATAACTGGAAATGGTCCTAGTACATCTATCTACGGCAATTCGTTCAAGGGGTGGCCCTACGTTGAACTGCTTCATTTTACCACGAGTTTGTGGTCCTTTATCAGCATCGCAGTCCTCACAAGTGTAACCCTTTTAACCTATTTTCTTTCAAAACAGTTAATATCTCTTTTTATATGTATTTATTTTATCAAGTACCGACTTGTCCAACTAAAATTATAGAATAATGCTACAATCCCGGTTTTTCAAATATCCTTAATTTACATTAATTAACATAAGAGTCTATGATTACAAAAGTACACATTTTTATTATCTTAATTGCTCAATATACAACTGTCCCACTTACAATCTATAACGATTATATCTCGATGGTTTGGATACTTTAGTCTTTGATTTATATCCTGCAGTTTTCTTCTTATTTGCCTCATTCAAATTCCTAAGAACTTCAAACATCTGTGGGCACTTCGTAATGGTTACCTTCCTCTGGCGATTGGCAGAAAACAATCTGGAACGTTCTTCTCGAGTCACACTGGCCGCCATTCCTGGTATGGTAAGACGGACTAAAAGTTCTTCTTGTTCCTCTTTAATAGCATCTTCAACAGTTTTTCTTAAAATTGAATCCCCTTGCGTAATAGTATAAAAAAATGGCACACTTCTTACCGCTTTCAGGAGCGATTTCGGATCCAGCAATCGCAGAATGATACACCAAATCTCAACGGGCAGTGTTGGAAATAGAGCTACAACACTTACAAATGGCAGCAGTCGATACATTTTGGAGTACTTAACGGCACAGTGGTCAAACAAAGAATGAGTTTAAGGGTGTCCAGCAGCCCTAATTATACCACCATGTGCGCAGTGATCCGTGAAATCATTCAAGCGCGAAAAGGATTTACGTCAGACTTGGCGGGCTAATTGCTCCTAACGTCTCAAACTGACTAGTGTAGCAACTATTGTCATTGCCATACAATACAATTTAAGTACCTATTTTTTGACAGTGATTTTTAAAATGTTTACAAAAATAAGAAATAATATTGGAATAAAGCACTGCCATATGCTACACCTTCGTTTACTCAAGGTTTGTCAGATATAGATTATAAAATGGAAAAATAAAATGCTTGATTCATAAATTTTATATTCTCGTCTATCCAGAAAATCGACTGTTGAACTGTTATTGAGGCATGGAACTCTCAACACGGCTTGCTACCGAAAAGGTCAACCACCACAAACTTGTTGACAAGACTACAGCAATGGACAATAGCAGACCACAACAATCAGCCGACAGACGTGATCTACCGCGACTTTGACAAGATTCCTATTAGTAGCCTGTTATACAAACTTAAGCATTATGGCGTCAGAGGCCGGCACTAGCTAATCAGTAATTTTCTTCAAAACAGCAAATTTCAAGTTAGGGTGAGATCTAGGGATAACCAGGATCGATTCCATTATGAATTGAATCGATCCTCGGAGGAATCGAATCGATTCTAGAATTATAAATCGATTCGACTAATCGATTCTTTTACCCAAAAAATCGAATGGATAAACAATACGTCTACTTAACCATAATACGTAAACGCACCACAAATATTTACGTTATGTCGTGGTTTACCTTACGCGTACGAGATGGCAGTGTCAAGTAACAATTAATTATTCTTTTTTGTGGTTCGCATGTTCTCAATATTCGCATTTATTTATTTCTTGGGCGGTTTTAGAGAGTTTGTGACAAATATACAATATACCTTGTGAGCTCGAGATATTGTTAATTGTATCTGATCAGTATAATATGCCTCCAATGCAATACAACAAATCTTATGAATCATCTAAAGTGAAAACATGGAATAAAAATAGCTACAGCTTCGGAGACAACACCAGTTCTGTAAGTTAATGTACATTTATTATAAATTTACAAATCAAACTGATTGTTTTTTATTTATTTTTGTTTGGATCTGACCGAGGCTCTGACTGTGGTTCAGGCAGTTTAAAAGAAACAGTCATATACATAGCTGCAATGCCATCGACATCCAAGGTGCAGACAATTAAAACTTTTTCCTAACCCGGAATCTAGTGGTAAAAATAGCAGCAGTACATTAGAGACTATTCCAAAAAAACAATCAGTGGAAGAGGCGGTAACTTCAGTTCAAGGTTCGTCATCATCTTCTTTAGACCTAGATATAGCTGCGCCAAAAAGAAATTAAAACTTTTACCAATTAATGAAGCTTTTTGTAGAATTAAGTCTTTTGAACAGGGAGGGCAAAAGCACAATAATATCGATGGATTATTTTGATGCAATACCTTTTTCTACTGTTGAAAAGAGGGCTTTAGATATTTTTTAGATATAGCTGCGCCAAAAAGAAATTAAAACTTTTACCAATTAATGAAGCTTTTTGTAGAATTAAGTCTTTTGAACAGGGAGGGCAAAAGCACAATAATATAACCGATGGATTATTGTACATGATCGCAAAAGACGCAATACCTTTTTCTACTGTTGAAAAGAGGGCTTTAGATATTTTTTAAAAACAACACAGCCCCTATACAAAATACCTTCTAGACAAACTATAACTAGATTAATGGACAAAAAATATGAAGACTTAAGCAACATTACTAAAAATATGTTTAAAAATGTTCCTGGTTTTGTATTGACTACCGACATTTGGACTGAAACCCAAACCACTATAAGTTATTTAGGTCTAACAGCACATTTTTTAAGTTTGTCTGAATATGAACTTAAGTCGATAGTTATTGGTGGTTTTCAACTGTTTGAAAGTCACACTGCCTCTTATATTCAAGAAAATATTTTGAAAATTTGTAGAGATTGGAATATCGAACTAAACAAAGTAAATGTAGTGGTAACTGACAACGGTAGTAATATCGTTAAAGCTGTAACTGACATTTTTGGCAAAGAGAAACACTTATCTTGCTTTGCCCACACTTCAAATCTGATTCCAACTAAAGCTATAGGTCTCTCAGGTGACATAATCAAGCAAGTCATTAAAAAAATAAAAAGTATTGTTACATTTACAAAGCAGTCAATATCAGCTTCAGACGAACTTAGGCGGATACAGTTTACTCAAAGAAGATTAGAAAATTCCACCCTAAAACTTATTTAAGAGGTATCAACGCGATGGAATTCGACATTTCATATGATAGATCGTTTCATTTTGCTTAGCGAAACAGTCAGTAGCATGTCATTAAAAATTCCAAATTCGCCGCCAATGCTTTCAGCATATGAGCTAGAAATTGCCAAACAAATGACAAAATTATTAAAACCATTAGAGGCCGTAACTGTTGAGTTATGTGAAAGTAATTATATTACATGCAGTAATGTTATCCCGATAATAAACTGTATGACCAAAGCTATAAATAATTAAAACCCAACCATGGAACCTGTAATCGAATTAAAAAAGTTTATTGTAGAACAAACAGAAAAAAGATTCAGAAACGTAGAACTTTTAAAGTTGTGGGCAGTCTCAACTATTCTGGACCCCAGTTCAAGTTTGAAATTTATTTCTTCAACAGTAAAAGCAGTTACTATTGAGGAAGAAAAATCAGATGACACTAACTTAAAAACAATCAGTACTGAAAATAAAACCTCAGCAGATACTGAAAGTTTATGGTCATACCATGACTCGTTGGTATCAACTCAAAGTTCTAAATCCTCAATTGCAACTGATGATGAGTTGCCTGTGGAACTTAAACATTATTTGCAGTATCCTGTTGTAAAAAGAACAGAAAATCCACTTCATTTTTGGAAAAATGTGTAATGTGTATATCCTAATTTATCAAAGTTAGCAATTAAATATTTACTATGTGTTGCTGCATCGGTACCATCAGAAAGGTTATTTTCCCAGGCAGGCCATGATTTAACACAGGATAGAAATAGGTTAAAGCCTAACCCACTTTCTAGCCAACTATTCTTGGGATCCCTTAGCATTGAAAAGTGGCTAGGTCAAGGGTGAAGAATGAATTAATTGTTGGTTGAGTTTGGTTTATTATTATTATTATCTGTTTTGCACTATTTTTATTAATAACTATTTATGTTAATTACGTACATTTATTATAATAGAACCTTTTAAGAGTAATAAACCTATTTTTTTTATTGCCACACCACAACTGATCGAGCCTAGAGGACATAGGTTCAATATTTTTTGAATCGATTCGATTTTTTCCACGAATCGATTCAAATTACCCGATTATTGCATAGAATCGATTTGTTTTTAGCTAATCGAATCGATTCAACTGAATCGATTCATTACAGAATTTTGGCCATCCCTAGTAAGATCTGGTTTTGTATTGGGCCCCTTGCTATTTATCGTGTATCTGAGCCACTTATATGCTGGTCTGAACGTATATACCTAATTTGCAGATGCCACTAACATCTATTGCAATTCACTGCCGCAAAATAAGCACCTTCAGGATAATTTAAATAAAATGAAACTCTGGATAACCTGGGAAATGTCCTTGAATGATCTTATACTGTTCTTCAAATAGGCCGAAACAACTCCAAGTAAACCTATTATTTCAACCAAACAGAGACAGTTGAAGTTCAGAGCCAAAAGGATTTGGGTGTAATGATAACTTCCGATTTAAAATGGGAGCAGCACATAGCTCCAATAACCTTCCTTATGAGAGTCGTCTGAACTTTCTGACATTTGACAACTCTTCGAGAAAGAAGAATCCTTGGGGTTCTTATTGAAACCTATAAGGTCGGTTCGGGATATTATGATTGTAACCTGGATTTTTTCCCCTCAAACAGCAAACTTGAGAGAAACAATCTAGCTAAAGAAAGAAGCAACAAACATCTCAGAAAACATTTTTTAACAAATCGGGTTGTGTACTACACATTCACGTAAATCAATTGGGGACAGAGACTGTAAACTCTGCCAACATTAATCAGTTCAAAAACTGTAAAGAAAGAGAAATGACAAATTGAAGCAACAACTTCTTTATTCATTACCTGTATGTAAATACCTATGATATACACAATGTAACTGTGATAATTGACTACGATGACTGTATAAACTGTGATAAATATCAATGTTAATGTGAAGAAGTTTCATCAGGATTCCCGCTTACTATTAATATGACAATAATAATAATAATAATATACAGAAAAGAATATTTATTAAACATTTTTTGTTGACATAAAATGTATTTAAAATACATCAGTTAGTGTCATATTAATAACGGCTCTTTTAACTCACCATATTCATGTAAATACATACAATCTGGCTTTGGGCAGGCCTGATTTTTCATAAAATGGGAACAGTACTTCGTCGTCCCAAGACTTGACTTTATTACCCTATTGTCTATTGTGACGTTGTTGACAGCTTGGATCGCCCTCAGTGCGTCGTCACTTTTCAAATACGTTACGTAGGCACCTAAAATCACATGAATAAAAAAACCCTGTTATACAGATCGCTTCACAATTGTTTCTCTTACACATTAATCTAAGAAATTTATATTTTTTTAATAGTGAAGTCAATCTACCAGAAATTTTTTTTATAAATATTTTGATGAGATCACAATGGAAGAGAATCCTGAGTTTTTGCAAGTTTTTTGACAAAGACATAAGTATGGTTGCATTTACTAGTTCCGAACAAAAAAAAAGTTCATTTCAAATTTCAAAACTGTGCTGGTTTCAAACTATGTGATCAATATATAACCTACAAAGCAAAAACCACATGAGCGAGAGTTTTAGAATTGTCTAATAATTTAGTAGTATTTAATGGGTTTTGATAAAAACTTCGAAACGTCTGTAGTTTTTGTGCAAACAGACCAAATTTATTAAAATTCATTAAACGCAAGTAAATTTATAAAGAATATTCAAAAATTCGGGTCCTGCGTCGTTAACGAATTCACGCATTTGTAGTTTTTTTTTATTTTAAATCAGCCTATGGTGTATAGAGTGGATTTAAGGTGAAAAGTCGTAACATTTTCCAAAAAAATCGAAAAAGTTCGCAAATTTCACTACTTTTCAGTGCAAAAACTCTCTATTATAATGATTTTGACAAAATCAAGAAACAAATTTATATGCAGTGTTGCCAAACTAACCTAATTTTCTAGAAATAAATATTTAAGGCTTTAATGATGGTTTTACCCACGAAACTCGGATAACCTAACGCTAACAAGACGGATCCATTTAACATTATAGGTTTTGAATAGAATAATTTTATTAGTTTGTTTTTTAAACTGTGAAATATTTTGTTTAGAAATATTACTAATACACATCAAAAGTTATGGTACATTTTGTTAAAAAAAAAACGTGTTTTAATATAGACCCGTTATCGCATGCCTTCTTTACAGAAAACCTAACCTAAATATCCTTTATGTATGTTAAAATATTTTAGAGAAGTTATTTCGTAAACTAACATAAAGGGTCCATAGGTTGCAGCCAGAGCTGTCTGTACCAATAGTAACATATAATCAAATTTCGACAATAAACTGTTGAAACATCTGCTTGCAACATGGCAACACTGACCACATATGTCATTTAAGGTGGATTAAATCTGAAAGAAACAATCTCAGCAGCTTTGTTGCTGCGTCTAATGGTATATATTTCCTTTGCTAATTCAAAGCAGCAGACAAGGATATATGATACATTCTACAGAACACATGGTGATAGTCGCTGATCGAGTTGTCGCCGCAGGGCAGAAGACACGAAATAACAGCGTGCGCTTAATATATTTCTTACCAGTGGCATCTCATCAGTAAAAAAAACTTGAATATAATAAATGAAAAAAACCAGACACCTGGCAAAATTCCCTAACTTTTCTATCACCATCCATATTCTCTCATGTTTCTAGGTCTGCTTTTTATAATTGATTATTATTTTTATTTACTTTACTTATATCTAAGAGATTGCCCACATTTTATCGGACTCCCTGCACATGTAATGCACACTCTTGCTTGGGAGATAACAACGATACATATTAAAATTCTAGGATATTACTTTTTATATATTCCTGACAAAGCCCTTAATTTAAACACAACTTTACAAGGTATTATAAAGTTGTGTTTAAATTAAGAAACTTACTTGCACTGGGACCTTGCGAGCCTGCATAAGACGTAGATTGATTAATCACTACCTTGTGTATCTTCCCAAACTTTCCAAAATACTCGTGGCGTTTTAAAATTTCAGGATCTGCTAACCTAGGAGGAAGACCAACCACGAACACCTGTAAGACATTAGTATCCTCATAAAAAACAATACGGTCTTTATTACCTGTGGATACCTACTAGCCTCACTTAGTGTACAACAGTAAATTACATTTATTTCATACTACACAATTAAAGCAATGCCAAAGACGCAGAGGTAACCATATTAAATGACAGATACGCATGCTCATTATGAATTTTTTATAGGCTGTAAAATTTTTTGTATACTAGATTAGTTTAACATTTTCCATTGTCCACCAAGAAAATCCAAATTTCAAAATAGTTTGAAACGAAACCTTGTCAGTGTTTAAACATTTTTTATTTACATAATATATCGAAATAAGATTAAGAAATATTAACAAAGAATGTTTAAGGATAGTGTTTATACAATATATAATTTGAAACGACAGCTTTTTAGGCTAAAATACCGTAGATAATAGATAATATACTGTAAGTAGAATTGTTTTTGAACATTATAACACATCATTCGGAATAACCTCGGTATATAAGCTTCCCCCAGTACAAGACTACCCCTTCTTTACTGATTTAACACAATTTTTTGAAGAAGACTTATATATATATATATATATATATATATATATATATATATATATATATATATATATATATATATATATATATATATATATATATTAAATTAGTATATATATATATATATAATATACTAAATGAAAATAACCCTGCTATCAAGAATATCTCTCTATGATGGCACAAAATGGCTTTGTCACCTAAATAAATTCTCCAACCAGGGTCACTCCAGAGACAGCTACACGTATTGATCATTTATTTATCAGACAAAAAACTAAAATAACATATATAAAATATAAATCTTTCATTCCAGACACTGATGTCACTGACCATTATCCAATAAAGCTGAATATAAATTTTACAAAGATACCAACAAACAAAACAACTTACCCAAATATATTGAACACACAGACTACAACACATTCAAAGAACATATAGCTTCACAAAACTGGACAAACGTTTTAGAATTGAACGATGCAGAACAAGCAACAATACTTTTTACACAAACATTCAAGGAATCAATATATTAGGCTACTTCAAAACGCTTAATAAGAAAAACAAAACCGAAAAAATTAAAGGAATGGATTACAAATGGGTTAATAATTTCCATAAAACATAGGGATAAACTGAAAAAAAGATTGATTAAACATTTTAGTGTAAAGCTGAATAATGAATATAAATTATATAGAAATGAACTAAATAAATTATTAAAAAAACAAAAATTTAATTACTATAAAAACAAATTTGAAATCAATAGAAATAATATTAAAAATGTATATAAAATTATATCGGATGCAACAAATTCAAATAAAAAAAAGTCAAATAAATTACAACTTCTTAAACAAAAATAACACTACATTTTCAAGTAACATAGACATGGCAAACTATTGTAATGAATATTTTATTAACGCAGGCATTGAAATGGAAAAAAATATTAAAAAACCACTTAATTCGAAAAAAATAACTGAAAATATACAAGACTCATTATTTTTAAATCCAGTCACAGAAAATGAAATAATAAAACAAATTTCTACCCTAAAAAATGAAAGCGCCTCAGGAAAAGATGGAATACCTATCAGAATGATAAAACTTGTGACCTGTGCTGTAACTAAGCCACTAGTACACAAAATAAACTTAATTTTTCAAACAGGTAAAATACCCAGTTATTTTAAAGAATCAGTGATTGTACCAATTCACAAAGCTGGCGAAAAAAACAAAATAGAAAACTATCGCCGAATTAGCCTGATACAATTTTGCAAAACTTTTTGAGAAATGTTTGAAAGACAGATTAATTAACTTCTTCGAAGAACATAAAGTTCTATCCACTAACCAATTTGGATTCAGGGAGGGGTTAAGCACAGCAGATGCCATGTATTCGCTTGTCTCTGAAATCACAAATAACCTGAATACTAGTAAAAAAACCATTGCTGTGTTTATCGACCTCGCAAAAGCCTTTGATACCGTGCCACACAAAAAGTTAATTGAAGTTTTATAGCATTATGGAATAAGGGGACAAGTTATGGAGCTATTTTCTAACTACCTATCTAACAGAGACCAGTTTTTAAAACTAGACCATACTTTCAGCAAACCATTGAAAATAAAAATAGGAGTGCCACAAGGAACAATTTTAGGACTTATACTTTTCATAACCTACATAAACTCTTTACTAAACCTAAACATCAATGGCAAAATTATATCATATGCGGATGATACGGTACTAGTTTTTAGTGAAAATAGTTGGAAAGAAGTTAAAGATTGGGTAGCTCACGGATTTAATATTATCAAACAATGGCTTGACTCGTTTAAATTATCCCTAAATTTAACAAAAACTAAATATATCGCTTTTTCATTACCAGGTGCAAATAGGCCCAACTTTAATACCATCGAGATAAATAATAATGAAGATAAGAAGCAGTATAGAGAACGTATCGAAAATTAAATACCTGGGGATAATTATAGATCAAAACTTAAAATGGACAGAGCATATATCATATCTCTCTCTAAAAAACTAGATATTTAATTCAAAAATTTTACCTTTTGAGGGAATTTCTAACCGCAAAACTGCTAACAATGGTCTACAAATCCTTGGTCGAATCTTTATTGACATACGGAATAATCGTGTGGGGTGGGGCATATAAAACAAATTTACATCCTTTATCTGTCATACAAAATACATATAAATAGATTGTACCCAACTACTCAACTGTATAACATAGACATCTGCGATGTTAGCGGTTTGTATATGCATTCAATATGTTCATACATTCACAAAAAGGAAGCACCAAAAAAATCTAAACAAACACCTGTTAATACCAAATAACAAAAAGAACATAAATTTAAAATTTATTGATTATTTAGGTCCCAAATGTTACAATATTCTATCAAACGAAATAAAAAACATAAACAAAATCAAAATATTTTCATTGTTGAAAATCGTCATAGGATACAGAGAGCGATCACCAATAGCTAATTTTAATGTTAGTAAAAATCAAAAACTTGTTTTTTTTTGTTCTTGGCTTATGACTTAATTATTTTTCTTTTTTGGTTGTGTGTGCCAACTTTAAGATATTGTTATGTTGATTGTAAACATTTATTGCTAAAATAAAAAATAAATATAAAAATAATTAAGATACGGATAGGTTTTGAATCCTGCTTTATCTCGATTTTACACAGTTGTGATTACACATAACATACTATTTATGTGTTTAAGTCCATACGTACGTTTACGATTTGGCATTGCTTAAATAATCATTACAAACATTAATAGTGAGAATCGTCAATACGCCTTTTCCTAAGATCTTGTCAAAGCAATATACCAACTTCAGAGAGTGCACCTTATTTCAGAATCACAGGGGGTACACAAAATGAGTAATTTGAAATAAAAAAAAATAGAGGAAGGCTTAATGTTTATGTTGTTTCTCGTGGTCAAAAAGATAAAATCCCAAGTTGGCGTGTTTCCACCTCTCATCCTTCACCGCCATCTTGAAACATTTCGATTATAGATGTATCTCGTTTTTAATTCGTCGGAGGAAAAAGAGTAAGAGCAAAAATTACACACCTCGAAATTGTCAACCTGTTATGTTGTAAGCTGAACTCTCTGCAATCAAAAAAACTATTAATTAAATTACAGACAAAACGTTTTGAAATTTTCCAGCTCTACAATTTTTGTTCTTACACGCCGACAAACCTGAAAACGAGAAAAATCAATTCCAATTTTTTCAAGATGGCGGTGAAGGAAGACAGAAAGACAGATGAGGACACGACAACTTGAGATTTTACCTTTTTGGCCACCAGAAACAATATATTAGAAATTTAGCACTACTCCAATTTTGTTAATCTTCCCCTAATTTTAGGATAGGTTGACTGTAGTAAGGTCGATTCTATCTACTTCGACTTCAAGAAGGCATCTCTAATCTTACTAGCAATTTTATATTGTAAAAAATATGTACAGAGTTATGATTTTTGACAGCCCTAACTGTCTTGGACAAAAAGTTACCTGAAAGACTGAATGAGAATAGTTAAATCCTACAAATCTGAATCAATGGAAGTTAAGGAAAATTGCTTTGCAATATTTCCAGATGGGTCCTGGTGTTTATTTAAGAGCCACAATTTATGTTTCCTGGGTATGATCTCAAAATATTTAGAAACACTATAGCTTGATATAATTGGAGTGGATTGCAATTAATCAACATACAGAAATATATCCTTTATTTAAAAAAATGTTATTATATGTATATGCGACATGCGATTGCGTTTCTTTTAGGCTGAGAAGCTTCTCAGTAATTCACAGCATGGATATCTGAGGGGCAGGTCAATGGAAAAGGGCTGTGTATGACTTTGTGGAGCGCATATTGGATGTATGGAGGAGAGGTCCACTTTGGTTATGCTTAGTTATGAAACCCTGTCCATATTTCTCAACAAAACAGGACATGGCTTCAACATCACAAAGCCAATAGAGACAATTCCCGCTCCATATCCCACCTTCTGTATATGGATGATATTAAGCTCTATGTTGGAAACCATAACCAACTAAAAAAGCTTGCTGACTGACATACACCTTCTCGAAAGACATCCATATGAAAATTGAAATGGAAAAATGTAAAGCCTTAAACATATTTTTTTATAATGTAAGGACGTAGCCGATGCACGCATCGGACAAGTGGTCCTTCAGAAACGTACTCTACGGAATGCTAAACATTCCAAATGGTACGAATTCGCAGAATAAAAAAATATAATAATTAGAGTAAAATAAGACTAAAAATATATATTGTCAAATAATAAAAACAGACAAAACAAAGAATGGTGACACAAGTATCAGACAAAACATATAAAAACAAGGAGGACAATCACATAATCAATCCATTCAACTGCGTTTTTAATTGTATTGAGGTAAGGCTGAACATGTCGTATGCGGAAAAGTGACGATTATAATTATATACTAATCGATCAACAAATGCATTAAACCCATAATTAGTACGATGATACCTTTCAAAAAACAGCTGTGATTGTCTCGTTCTTCTGATAGGAACCAAAAAGGATACTGACTGTAGTAGTATTCACAGTCAATCCCTCCATTCCCAATTTGTGCCAGAAAATCAGAAGTGTCTTTCGTCGCCGAAACTCAAGGGTCTGTAGGCCGCAGAGAAGAATTCTTGCATTATAAGACAGATCTTGATACGGAAAATTAAACTTGAACAAAAGATACTTTGTAAATTTATTATGAACTTTTTCAATCCTGACAATGTGACACTGATAGGAAGGGGTCCATATGGTAGAGCAATATTCTAAGATACTCCGTACTAAAGAGTTATAGAGACTAGTAATCGCTTTAGTATCAGTGACATGCTTAGTGTGTCTTTTAATAAAACCTAGCAGTCTAAAACCCTTAAGCACTATGTTATCAATGTGCAGATTAAATGTGAGGCTTTCATCGAAAATGACACCCAAATCGTTAAAAGATGTAACAACTTCGAGACTTACGTTGTTTATATAGTACATGGAAAGAATGCATTTAAAAAATCGGAGAACTTTACATTTAGTAATGTTAAGATGCAGGTAATTGTTGTTACACCATTTGTCAAGTCTCTCAATGTCAGACTGCAGTTGATTGGAGTCAAGGGAAACAGGAGAAAATAATTTTTAAGTCGTGCGCATATAAAAGGCATTTCGACACTTTCAAACAAGATACAATGTCATTTATAAAGAGTAAAAAGAGAATTGGGCCGATATGCGAGCCCTGTGGGACCCCTGATGTTACAACAATCTCATTGGAAAACGAGCCATGCACGTTGACCTGTTGACGTCGATTAAACAAGTACGACTTAATCCACTCAATATAGCTTCCAGAAAGGCCAATCTCTTGCAATTTTGCTAGAAGAAGTTCATGACAGACACTGTCAAACGCCTTGAATATGTCAGTGTAAACGACATCAATTTGTTGGTCGGCTTCAATTGATGTTATTAGGTAATTTTGAAATACCAGACATAGACAGACAGAGATAGAAACCATGTTGCTCCCCTAAAATTTCATGCGTGACAATACCCTCGAACAACTTTGGTATGTGGGAAAGTAAAGAAATACCCCTGTAGTTTTTTACGTCGCATCTATCACCGGATTTAAATATTGGAATCAGGGTAGAAAACCTCCAAATCTCTGGAAAGGAACCAAGATCAAAGGACTTTTGAAAAATTTTACAAAGCGGCTTGGTCAATGATTGATTACATCTCGCCAAAAGAATGTTAGACACATCTGGACCAGCCCTTTTAGATAAATCGAGGGTCTTTATTTTGTTACAGATCTCTGCTTCTGTAAAATGATGTGAAAACAGTGACATACCCGAAGAATGTATGGGCTCCATCCCACCAAGTTTTGGTGGTTGGAGTAGCACGACTGAAAGTGAACAGCAAAAGCATTAGCAATGTTGTTTGAACCACTGCTTTCTTCACCTTCATAACTCATAATGTTGGGCAAGCTAGAGTCTCTTCTTAAATTTCGAACAAATGACCAAAAGTATTTGATGTGTTTAGGGATAAGTAGTTCAGTTTGTGTGATATATGAAAAGTAACACGTATCGGTTCGAAGTTTAACCTCTCGTCGTAAATTAGAATAGGCTAAATAATCAACTTGCTGTTCAGTCCTTTTGTATTTTTTGTAAAGACGATTCTTTTGCCCAATGAGTTTTCTTAAGGGAAGGTCAAACCATTTTGGATATTTACAATAAGACAACCCTTTTGGGATCATATTTATCGATACCCTCAAATAATATCTCATAGAAGAGTTGAACCACTTTGTTAATGTCAGATTCTGATGATAAAAATGACCAATCAGATTGTTTATAAAAGAGATTCAGTTTGCAGAAATCAGTCCGATGAAACTCGTACACACTTACTTGATTGTTGTTTTTTATTGGAGGGACATACTGAAGTTTATACTTTACTTCGATCGCAGGATGATACAGGTCAGCATTTACAAGGGGAAAATTTGAAAGAGAAATGAGCACATTGACGGAATCATCAGCAAATAACAAATCCAGAATTCTACCCATGTGATTGTGTATGCAATTCATTTGCTGTAGCTAAACATCGTGAAAGGCAAAGTCATTAATGGTGATGTAGGCCTACTCAATGGAGAAATAATTCTAGTGATGAACCAAGGAGAGACCTACAAATACCTAGGATTCCAACAAGCTAAACTGTTTTAGGATAAGCAAGGAAAGACCAAGCTGAAAGATCAGTACATTCAAAGAGTGCGCTCTTCTGAAGACAGAAGTGAACGCTGGAAATCTCATTACAGCAACAGAATTTTGAAATTGACATGGAGCTAGAGGGACTACTAGGAACTACTCGTCTAATGATGACCAAGTACAAATCACACCACCAAAGTTTATCAACTCTCCGAATGACCTTACCACGAAGAGAAGGAGGAAGATCCGTTGCTGACTTGACCAATTCGCACCCCCGGCAGCTGCAAAAATTGAGAGATTTCTTCACCAACAAAGCACAAACATCAAGCATCCACATATTGTGACAACTCACCACTTTCTACTCAATCTCAAAAGTTGCATCATCCTAAAGTCACTTTCAACCCCCAACAAACAAGAACAGTGGGCTCAAATGGCACTGCACAACCGACATCACAATGACTTGAATCAGCCCTACATAGATAAAGAAGCAACCAACATGCGGCTAAAGGAAGGACAACTATTCCCAGAGACAGAAGGATTTGTGATGGCAATACAGGACCAAATTATTAACACACGAAATTACACGAAATTCATCATCAAAAACCGGTTCGTTGAATCTGATAAGTGACGAACATGTAGCGAGAGATCATAGACTATACAACATATAATATCTGCCTGCACTTACCTAGCAAACACGGACTACCTCCAGCGACATAACCAGGTGTGTAGCATCATACACCAGAAGCTTGCCAATAAATACGGGCTCCTGAACACCTTTGTGGCCTACTATAAATACCAACCAAGCTCAGTGCTTGAAAATAGTGCTTTCAAACTGTACTACGACCGCAATTATCACCAACAGACGGGTGACGAATAATCGACCTGACGTGGTACTGTTAAATAAGGAAACAAAGACAGCTTATTTAGTGGATGTCGCTGTACCCAGCAATAACAACGTGATGGATAAATGGGCAATGTTTTAATTTTAAAGGACTATAAGATATTCTGCTCTAAGGAATGTGAAAAAGCAGGGTATGATAATGAGGATGTTATACAAAACCATATAAAGAGAATTGACGAACTTCAACAGAAACTAAAAGCTAAAGACTCATTCTTGAGAAGGCAGCAACGTCAATCCCAAGACTTTCAAAATGACGTTTGTGAGATCCAAAAAAAATATGAGGCCAAAATAACGGAGCAAGCCCAATATATCTCGGCATTAGAAAAGAGACTGGAGATCATAAAAAGAAAGAACAACGCACTAGAAGCACAATTGCAGGAAAATGAACTTAAAGCAGTCAGACTTGAAAAAGATCTGCATGATCATGTTGAGATTGAACAAAATATGATTTCATCAATAGAGACCCTCACTGAAGAAAACAAAGTGTATTTACGGGACATTGATGATTTGAAGGGACAAGTTTTATTTCTAGGAATGAATAGTGGCTGCTCCAATCTGAAGTCACAAACTACCCTGAATGCGAGTACTCAGTGCATAATGGAAAGTGATATCCACTAGGAAGGCGAAGGGCATGTTCAAATCGATTCTGAAGTAAGCTCTAATGATACTCTCTCGTTTAATAATGATGATAATAAAGATAACTCGAATCATATGAAATGTGAAAAAATTGTTAAAGTTTTAATTGTGTGTGGGGAAACTGGCAGAGGCCTTGGTTATATCTTAAATCGTTTGTTTGCTAGGGAAGATGTAACTTATAAAATAGAGGTTTTTCTTAAGCCTGGTGCCGATTTTGACAAAGTTACTGAGAGTTTAGTAGTTTTAACAAAGGGCTACTCTGCCAGTGACTGTGTAATAATTTCTGCAGGGTTAAATGACTTTTTTAGAAACAAAATGCCTTCTTTCAAGTCTGTTTTAAATGTGATTAGAAACTGTTCTCATACCAACTTAGTGTTTTTATCTGTACCATACTTGTTTGATGTTCATGTTAATAGCAAGATATATGGCTATAACAATAAACTAAATAACTTTATTTGTAGAATAAATAGGGTTTCAGAGAATTGTGTTGGTTTTGTTGATGCTAATTCTAAAAGAGGAAATAAATTACATAAAAATAATTTGTGCATTGAATTAGTTCAAGTAATTAAGTTTAGCATCAGCAAGGTTAGCAATAAGAACTTAATTTTTATAGTGGGCGGATTACACATTGGGTAGAATTCTGAATACTGTCATTTCTGACCACTATGCTCTTATGATCAATATACCCACAAATATGGATTGTGATGGTTCTAAGAAATTCCATATAAAGAGGTCGTTTAGTGAGGAGGCAACTCATGAATTTAAGTGGTGCTTGGGCGCTGAGGATTGGTTAGAAATCTACCATATGACAGATCCAAATGAAGAATATCAAACCTTTTATAATATATTTAAATACTACTTTGATATGTGCTTTCCTATAAAAAATATTAGGTTAAAGGATTCAGCTAAGCCTTGGGTTACCTCTGAGATAAGGGAGTGGGGACAGAAACTCAGGGATATATATTCACTATATAAGCAAACAAAGAATTCTGATTTACTTAGGAATTATAAAAATGAAAGGAGATCTTATAAAAAATATATAGGGAACTATAAAAAAAGCTATAATGATAATATAATAGTAAATTCAAATAATAAAACAAAGGCTACCTGGAAAGTATTTAATAACATTCAACACAAAAATAAGAAAATAGGTGAAATAAAACTGCAGTACAGGGATGAAATTGTGTCTGATCCTGAGACTGTTGCTAACTTGTTTGCTTCTCACTTTGATCATGTTGTCAGTATTGCTGATGGTGGCACTGGGCAAGACATGCCTAATCTTCCGATCATGCCATTTTCCTTCTACTTAGAGCCCACTACTCCAGAAGAAATACGTCGTATAATAGTCTTAGTACCTACCAAGTTTTCATCAGGGTTGGATGAGATACCGTCTGTGGTTGTAAAAGAGGTTGCAGATTCGGTTTGCTTTCCTTTGGCTAACATAATCAACAACAGCTTTGTTAAGGGCGAATTTCCAGACCTCCTCAAAATGGCCAAAATAGTACCCATTTACAAAAAAGGAGATCAGCAGGACATAAACAACTATCGACCAGTTTCGTTGCTGCCAATTTTTTCTAAAGTATTTGAAAGGGTGATATATTTGAGATTGTTAAACTATTTTCTGAGGTTTGATCTGTTCTATATAGGGCAACATGGCTTTTTACCGAAAAAGTCTACTGTTACAGCCATTTTTCAGGCTTTAAATTCCACCATTGAGGCCTTGGACAGCGGTGAAAAGGTGTCAGCCATCTGCTTTGATCTTAGTAAGGCCTTCGATCTTATTGACCACGAACTGTTGCTCTATAAACTAGAATGCCTTGGGGTGCGTGGGCCTGCCAATGAATTAAGTCATACTTAACTGATAGATCTTTTAAAATTTCCATTACTTCACCAACTAATGGGATGAATTCCCTATCTGAGTCAGTTAGAATGAGCAGGGGGGTCCCACAGGGTTCAATCCTGGGTCCCATTTTGTTTCTTATATTCTCCAACGACATGCACTTAAAGATAAATATAAGTTCCCTCGTACAATTTGCAGATGATACCTTATGTATTGTGTCTGCCCCTGCAATTACTTCACTGTCCCCGAAAGCATCAGACATTGCTCAGACGGTGTATGATTGGTGTCAAAATAATAACCTCACCTTAAATACATTCAAGACATCAGTCATTTTGTTCAGGCATAACACTGTCTCTGAATCTTTGTATGTGAGAGTACAACATAAGAGTCTTCAACAGGTGAGCTCATCGAAGTTTCTGGGTGTATTTTTGGATGGAGATTTGGCTTGGACAAATGAGGTGAATTCGATTGTGTCAAAACTAAGTGTGGCCTGCTATGTGATTCGTTACCTAACAAACCATGTAAATGTGAATAGTATTCGTGTTTTTTACTTTGCCTCTGTTCAGTCAGTCAGACGCACACAGTCACATCCAATCACGATTAGAAAAGATGAAAGCCTGGTCTCAAAAAACACTTCACGGAAGACATAGATACCACATAAATCAAGACCATATACATAAAAAGCTTTCATATACGAGGTTACAAGAAGGGCAGCTGTTCCCCGAAACAGAAGGCTTCCTGCTTGCCATCCAGGACTAAGTCATAACAACCAGAAACTACCGAAAGCACATCATCAAGGACACAACCATTGAAGACGAGAGGTGTAGGAGATGTCACCAGCAGAGAGAAACGATCGATCACATCACGAGTGGATGTAGAATAATGGCCGGAACTGAATACACCGCGAGACACAACTCAGCAGCGAAGGTCGTTCATCAAGCATTAGCCACAACACACAAACTAACAGAAAACACAGACCCTTACTACCATTATACACCAACATCTATACTTGAAAACGAAGACTACAAGCTCTACTGGGACATTGACATTCACACAGATAAATCCCCGCAAATAGACCCGATATCACCTTTCAATCCAAAAAAGAGAAAATCATTTATTTTATTGACATGGCTGTCCCCAACGACGAGAACATCCAAGCGAAATACGGTGAGAAGATCGCCAAATACACCGACTTGGCAATGGAAGTAAAAAGGCTGTGGAAACAGGAAAGAGTCATCATTGTTCCTCTCGTCATATCAGTAACAGGTCTCACCCCAACAATTGTGAGACAAGTCAAAATAATAATAATAATAATAAATAATACACTTACCAGGTTTCTCTGTACTACTCTAACACTGGCCAGGTGCTTCCTGCTCTCGGAGAGCTTAGCCTTGCGCTGTTGGTCGCGCTGCCTCTTCTCCGCTTTCAGCTTAGCCACCTGACGAATTAATTTTTTTAGGTACACACCAGATTCTTAAGAGTCCTCGATGCTTTGAGCGACATGAGCAGACGCATTCGAGTAATTATTGTTTCTTACCTGTTCGCGGGACAACGGGATAAAATCGGCCGGGTTCTCGGAGTACGCCTTGCGACACGCCGGGCACAGGCCGCCGTTCTCGTCCATGCGAATTCGGTGCCAGCAGAAACGGCAAATCTGAAATAAATTAAAGAAAACCATCATATTTTTTGGTTTTCATAAACAATGAAGTTGTTGTGTCAAGTATGTGTAAGGTAGTATAAGCTCCAGATTCCAGGCTTGGTTCATTAGAGGAAAATATCGGAAATGTTTTTTCTTGCGTTTATATCATCAGCGTTTAAGAGTTAAGTGGTACCATCAGGAGGACATTAATTGTATAGTAAATTTCACGAAAAATGGTTCTGATGAGTAACTGCGATGAAACTACATGGGCGATTCTATTGTATAGGCAATGTATTAAGGGATCGGACTAGATATTTATGAATTTAATATATGTATGTATGTATATATATATATATATATATATATATATATATATATATATATATAATATATATACACATACATATATTAAATTCATAAATATCTAGTCCGATCCCTTAATACATTGCCTATACAATATGTTTCATATAAAAGTTGTATAGTTCCTTACGATTAATGATTCAAAAATGTCTTGAAATATACAGGGTGTTTTAAAATCAAGTTACACGCCAAAACTTCAGAATCTCTAATGGAACACCCTGTACATTATTTCATTTTAAGAATCTACATGAAATTCTGATCATATTTTATTAAGCATACCCTATCCCTAAAGTCAACTGTTTTTGAAATAAAAAAATGAGAAAATGGAAATTTGGCTTTAAACAAAATTAACTCATTTCCCTATGCATAGTGAAACCTGGTGGATTATTTTAGAACTCCCATAGAAACTGTCATGTACTGGCAATAAACTGTGTCAATTTTTAACATATTGTTGGAGAGTTACTTTTTTCCTGATAAAAATGCTTTCAGAAAGAGAAAGAATAGAGATTCTTATGATGTTTTTGGAGATCGCCAAAGAAATCTTGACGAAGTATGTGAACCTTTTAATAATACGCATCCCGAGCGAGGACAAGCAATTGCAAAACCCACAGTTAGCATAATTATCAAAAAATTTCGTGATCATGGTTGTGTAAAAGATCTTCCCAGGACGGGTAGGCCAAAACTAGATGATGATATGAAATTGAATGTTTTACTCAGTTATAACGAAAATCCAAATTTACCTACAAGTCAAGTAGCATTAGATTTAAACCTTAGTCAATCATCGGTAAAAAATATTCTGCACACGGCAAAGTATCATCCCTACAAAATAAGACTAATCCATGAATTAAATGAAGACGACTTTGACCGCCGACTTGAGTTTTGTGAAAGTATGCAAGAGCGGTGCAACCTGGATCCATTCTTTTGTAGAAATATTTTATTTTCCGACGAAGCCACCTTATCTCTTAATGGTACTGTCAACCGACAAAACTGTAGATATTGATCTACAGAGAATCCCTATTGGGCTCAAGTGGCTCATACGCAATATCCCGAGAAAATCAATGTTTGGGCTGGAATATTTCAAGATAGAATTATAGGTCCCTACTTTTGCGACGTAAATTTATCTTGATTTTTTACAACTCGAGTTGATTCCTGCCTTAGCTCAATTGTATCCAGGTAATGAGCCCGATATGCCTACTGCAGCAATGTGGTTCCAACAAGATGGAGCACCACCTCACTACGCGCTACCTGTTCGGCAGTATCTCAGTGAAATATTTCCTAACAGGTGGATAGGACGTCGTGGTCCCTACGAATTGCTGGCCAGGTCCCCGGACTTAACTCCCCTAGATTATTTTCTGTGGGGATATTTAAAGAGCAAAGTAATATCGATGCGCTTAAAAATCGTATTAAGAGATGAAATCCGACAAATCCCACCTACTTTCATTCGAAATCTACAACAAGAGTTCATAAATCGATTAGGATAGTTATTGTAAGGAAGTGAACGGACAACAGTTCCAGCATTTATTACGTTAAAACGCATCATTTAGAATTTTAGACTATCGTTGTTAATCGTTATTAAAAAAAATTTTGTAAAGCAGTTTTCACATTTTTTATCTCAAAAACAGTTGACTTTAGGGATAGGGTATGCTTAATAAAATATGATCAGAATTTCATGTAAATTCTTAAAATTAAATAATATACAGGGTGTTAGAGATTCTGAAGTTTTGGCGTGTAACTTGATTTTAAAACACCCTGTATATTTCAATTTCATTTTTGAATCATAAATCGTAAGGAACTATACAACTTTTATATGAAACTTTTTTACCCGACTTATATAGTTTTTGACATATCTCAAGGTTTCCAGACTTTATGCCCTCATTGTATGTATATATATATATATATATATATATATATATATATATATATATATATATATATATATTATATATATATATTTATATATATATATATATATATATATATATATATATATATATATATATATATATATATATATATATTATATATATATATATATATATATATATATATATATATATATATATATATATATATATATATATATATATATATGCGGCGATCGATTTCTCAGAAAGTAGGCTAGAAAAATTTGAAATTTTGGCAGCTAACTAAAGTCGATGGGGGCAATTCGCGCAAAATATTTTCAAGATGGCGGCACTTCCGGTTATACCGGAAGTAGAAGTCAACTTTCTAATTTTAGATGGTACACCCTGTATATAATAGAATTTTTGGTTTCCTCGAAAAATTCTAGGTATATTTCATGTATAATATCCTATACCTAAGTTCAATTGTTTTTGAGATATTTTGAATTTTATGTAAAAAATGACGTTTGCAGGTCTAGACATAACTATAAATATCTGCTTATCGAGGTCTCTATTATTTATTTGCGGTTGGCTTCCTTGTCCAAAAGGGTACACTTTAGTGGCCTGTGCTGATATTTTTATAATAAATAAATATAGGGTGATCAAAAACTGACATTATAAATATACTTTAAAAATCGTTAAAAGTTACTGTTTTCAAACGGAAACCCCCAATTTTTATAATTTTATCTTATTTAACACTTAAAATAAGGGTGACTTTGTATAAAGTTGTCTATTCCAAAAATTTGTAGTTTTTGAGTTATTGACGACTTACCATTTTTTATTCTAATCATACCAGACGGCTTCCAAGTTTTCTTGTTAGTTGGCCATGACGGGAAGGCCTGGCGAGAACAAAACCAATTGGTTACTATATAAACGTAATATTTGTTGTCGTTTGACAATTACCTACTAAAATATTATTTATTTATTATAGTAATTATAATAATTATTAAACTAATAATCATGCCGGGGAGATTAAATTACACACACGAGGATTATTTGAATTTGTTTATTGTCTATGGGGAATCTAACACAGTTTTAACAAGAACATGCCAGATATTTGCTGACAGATATCCAGATAAACAGAAACCGTCACTGAACAGCGTTAAACAAATGTTGGAAAACTATAAAAATGTTGAAAACGTTAAGACAAAAATGAATTAAAGAAAGCCTATTCCTATTATAGTCTAGTCTACACAAGAGCACAACTTATTTTTTCAATAAATGTTGAAAATGTCCACCTTGTACTTCCAAACATTTTTTGCATCTCCGAGTAAATCCCTCGTGGGTGGCCGCTCTAATTGAAGCTGGAGATAAATTTGCGTTACGGTATGTGGACCAGTATTTGTGTGAAGTAGTGTAGTGTGACCTGTATAATTAAGTTAATTTGCTTATTTAATAATATTTACTAAATGATTTATCTAATTTTGGATTGACGCTAAATTGATAAAAAAATTATTGTAATATTACCTAACTGGATTATTTTTCATTAAAAAAGTCCTTGTGATTAGGCAATGTATAACTTTCCATTCAAATTTTTTTTGTAAAAATTCAGTATTATTATTCCATCGTTCCTTAATGCACAAAATACATCAAATTGCCAGGATTCTTGAAAGTTCCGCGATCTTACTGCATAAGAATTCGAATCACTCCAAAAATAGGAATTGTGTCTATTGAAAAGGCCATTTTTAGTAAATTTTGCTTCATCGGTCCAAATTATATTGTCCAAAAATCTAGGGTTATCTTGTACCATTATTAAAATAAACTCGCAAAACTGTACTCTTTTTGGCAAATCAGTGTCTTTTAGATGTTGAACCAATGATATAAAATAAGGTTGGAAGTTATGTTTTAACAGAACCTATGCAATGAGTTCCTCGAGATTCCTGATTGTCTTGCCACGTTTCTTAGGGATGTCATTGGATATGCTGCAAAATATCCCAGAATTTCAATCTCGACATTTTCATTATCAACAATGGGCTTCTTCTTATTAAATTTTGCCTTGACGTTTCCAAAATTTTTTTAGTTTTCCAACATTTGTTTAACGCTGTTCGGTGACGGTTTCTGTTTATCTGGATATCTATCAGCAAATATCTGGCATGTTCTTGTTAAAACTCTGTTAGATTCCCCATAGATAATAAACAAATTCAAATAATCCTCGTGTGTGTAAACGGCATGATTATTAGTTTAATAATTATTATAATTACTATAATAAATAAATAATATTTTAGTAGGTAATTGCTAAACGACAACAAATATTACGTTTCTACAGTAACCAATTAGTTTTGTTCTCGCCAGGCCTCCCCGTCATGGCCAACTAACAAGAAAACTTAGAAGCCGTCTGGTATTATTAGAATAAAAAATGTTAAATCGTTAATAACTCAAAAACTACAAATTTTTGGAATAGACAACTTTATACAAAGTCACCCTTATTTTAAGTGTTAAATAAGATAAAATAATAAAAATTGTGGGTTTCCATGTGAAAAAAATTACTTTTAACGATTTTTTAAAGTATATTTATAATGTCAGTTTTTGATCACCCTATATTTATTTATTATAAAAATATCACCACAGGCCACAAAAGTGGATCCTTTTGACTTTGATAAGCAGATATTTATAGTTATGTCTAGACCTGCAAACGTCATTTTTTACATAAAATTCAAAATATGTCAAAAACAGTTTAACTTAGATATAGGATATACATGAAATATACCTAGAATTTTTCGAGGAATCCAAAAATTCGATAATATACAGGGTGTTCTATTTAAAAAAAGAAAGTGCCGCCATCTTGAAAATATTTTGCGCGAAATGCTCCCCATCGACTTTAGTTAGCTGCCAAAATTTCAAATTTTTCCAAAGCCTACTTTCTGAGAAATCGATCGCTGCAGTTCGTCGTGGGACACCCTATATATATATATATATATATATATATATATATATATATATATATATATATTTATATATTAATTAATTATATTTAATTATATTGAGTTATGGGGATAGAATGCGAAACCTGCAAGATGTTTCTAACATTTTTATATCCTAACAGAAATCCAATAACAAAATTTACCGTAGGTAAAATTAACAAAAAAATTCGTGAAACTGAAAAGATAACAGATGCTGTACGTTCTGGCAGACCTAAAAGCGCAACATTTGGCATAAGGCTCTAATGTTTTAATCAGTTTAGAAGAAAATCCGCACCTTTCTACTAGAGAATTAGGAAGAGAAAAGACGCCTCAGACATGTCCGTAGACTTCTAAAAACCAAAAAATGTGATCCATACAAAATAACTTTGATGCAAGAACTCTCTGAAGATTATCATGATAGGCGCTTGGAATTTTGTGAAATCATGACGGAACGTTGAATTTTGTCAATCAAATTATTTTTTTCTGAGGAAGCAACTTTTTTCGAAGGGAAAAGTTAACAGGCATAACTGCCGATATTGAGACAGAAAATTCCCATTGAATACGTGAAAATCATACCCAATTTCCCGAAATGATAAATATTTGGTGTGGTATAAAGGGTGCAAACATAATCCGTTCCTTCTTCATGGAAAATACATTAACTAAAGAAAGATCTGAATCTTTTAAGGACCGAAATTGTCCCAGCTATTGCAGAGCTATTTCCGAATAATCTTAAGCTCCTTACTTTACCTGCTGTCAGGGGCGTGCAGTCCATGGAAGCAAGGGAAGCAGTGCTTCCCCAAAAAAAATTACAAAACATCTTCTAAAATGTAATTTTTGAAATAGGAAACCATTAATTTAGTTTATATTAAAAATGCTAAAATATTATCTTAATTATCAAGCCCATAATAAATGCGGCCTTAACTCCGACCGAGCGACAATAAAATAGAACCTATGCGGACCACTAGCTTCTCTGCAGCCAAGTCCTGTATGCTTGATTTTATGTGAATCGAGCCAGAGGTTATTGAACTTTCCACCAGCTGTTTGCAATTTTTGCATTTCAGTCGCGTGCTTTAAGTGGGGGCGGAAGCTATCGTTGGAGTAGGTTCTTTGTTTGAACGGCTATCCGTGTGTTGTGTGATACGTACGTCGCGTCGTGCATGGTACGATATGGAAGACAATAATACGGACTTGGATATGCAAATACCATCAACATCGGCTGTCGGTAATAACGTTGAAAATGTTGGAGAATTTAGTAAGAAGAGTGTGTGTGAATGTGCGGTGTGTGTCTTAATAATAATGGGATTTTCAACATTAAACTTTGCTGATAAGCTTCAAATAATTGCCAAAGGAAGGGCAAAACCGCCTATGAAAAATTTAACGACAAAAATGAAAAACTGTATTAGACATTTTTATCCGGAAAACCAATACGAACAATTTAAATGGCTAACAGGGTGTGAAAATATAAGTAAATTATTTTGTTGGCTATGTTTACTTTTTGAAAATGAAAAAGGTCCAAAGCGCATTTGCAGGCCGTCATAAAAGAAAAAGTCTTCGGCAAAACCAGACATGAACACGCCCTTAAGAAACAGTTGGAAATTAGTCACCGCCGATACAATGAACTAGTCGATAAAAATGGGCAAATATTAAGAAGACTTATCGATGTTGTTTGTTTTCTCGGAAAGCACGAATTGGGATTTAGAGGTCATGACGAAACAAGGGTTTCTTCAAATAGAAAAAATTTTCAAGATTTACTTAGTTTAATGGCTAAATATGATGATTGCTTAAAAAATCATTTAGAGCAGTCTAGCGTTTTTCGCGGAACGTCGAATCGAATCCAGAATGATTTAATTTCCGCTGTTGCAACCATTATTCTAAAAACAATTAAGCAGGAGATTGGCGAGGCGCGGTTCATTGCTATTGTTCTGGACGAAACAACTGATATCACTAATTTTAGCCAATTATCTATATAGTATAGTAATACGCTACGTTAAAACAGACAGAAGTATTCAAGAGCGATTTCTAGGTTTTAAGAATGTGTCCGAAAATCGTATAGCAGATGCATTATATACATATAGTTTAAAACGTTACTAAAGAAATTAATGGAGAGAAAAAATTAGTTGCTCAAAGCTATGATAGGGCTGCAGTGATGGCAGGACAATTAGGGGGTCTGCAAGCTAAAGTTCGAAAAACTTTCCCAAGTGCTATGTTTGTCCATTGTTTTGCTCATATATTAAATTTAGTTTTATCCCAGTCCATTAATCACATTAAAGAATGTAAAGTATTTTTCGTTACTTTAAGTGACATGACAGAATATTTAAAAATATATATATTTTAGAAAATCTAACTTTGGGTCATACAATAAAAAACTAACCACAGCAAAAATCAAAATACCACACTGGATTCTAGTAAAAAAACTACATTAGAACCAACGACATGGAAATAACATAGACCCAGTTGTTTACATTTTGGAGGAATCCAACATTAACCCTGGTTTGCCAAACCGTTACTGTGGCCAGATTATAACGGATATCATCCTTTATACTATTACCTAAATAAACAAGGAATTCCAGAAATTCCCAGTATAGAATATTTTAAAACTGATAATTAAATAGCTTATTATAGATAACTCAAACCGAATCTGTTTTAAATGTAATTTAAATCTTCTGTAATTATTATTCCTTATTTCAAGAAATAAAGCTCAGAATAATCGGCAACGTCGGAATTCTACCTTTTTCGAGTATACTACAGATTTCTTTCGGGATCATTCGGAAGACGCCGAAGACGGTCGTAGTCATTCATGATTTCGACCTATTTGATGCGCGGCGTTGCAATTGTTCTAGTTGGTGAAATAAGTGTTTTTCAGAAATCCAAGTGTTTTGTGTGGCTATTTTCAAGAATCTGTTTAAACAACTTTAAGAAAATGGTGCGAACTTGCTTTATTTGCCGAAAAAGAAACGATTTAAACCCAGAAGTTTGTTTTCGAAGGTAAGTAAGGTTATGTTATGTTATACCAGTGCTGTAGTTGAAGGGTAAAACCACCGTCTAATAGCGTTCTTATATTTGTAAATGAAGTATTGTTTTTGTATTGCATATTTCCGTTGGGCTTAAATTAATTTTTTATAACTTCAACTTATCTATAAAGTCGAAGACACTGATGACAAACGGAGTACAACGTTTTGCTTATTTATATATTTGTGAAAAGTCTCAAATATTCCTCTAAAATTTATCAAACCACCTTTTTTGAGGGGTTAATAAACAACATATACTATTTGGTAAAGCATAGGTACTAAATTTTAATTGAGTAAGCTATAAGACCCCCTATTTTAGGTTGTCATTAATTACTCCAGGATGGTTTGCATTTTGGATGAAATTTTCAAGGAATATTTAGGGTAGTGTCGGATTTCTCATATAGCAAGCATATACAAAAAATGAAAATAGCGCAATAGCGCTACTTTTCAATTTTTCATTTGCTATAGATTTTCTTTAATGAATTTGAAATGCTTTCATTTATTGCCTAAAAATTTGGTTTTTAAAAACAAGTAATCAAAAAAGTAAATAAATACCATCCTGAGGTTTATTATCCCAACTAGAGAGAATCTGTTGTTATCAGGTGATTTCGGTAATATAAATAATAATATAATATATTATAATGAATGTTAAAAATAAAAACCCTAATTTTTACCTAATTTCGCGTAAATAGAACTAAAATGTGTTGGAAAAAGGGTGAAATCAAAATGTTTTGAAAAACAAACCCGATTTCAAAAAATAGGTTGCATTAAAAAGTGATAAATTATATCTTTTTTGCAGGCACGTAGCCAGGATTTCAGTTCTAGGGGGATCCAACCTTGTCAAAACCAATTCAATGACAAAAAAATTATTAAGAAGAATGCTTTTTTTTTCACTTGTTGCTAGTCCCCCTGCAAGTGCAACAAAAAAAGTTGCAAAAAACTAGTTATTTGCCAATATCTATTAAAACATTGCAGGTAGAGCAATTATGAAAATGTAAAAAATTATAGGTATATCTTAAGCAAATAGGACATTGACGACTTTTGTTTTACCGTTTATAAATAAATTATACCAAACTTTTAACCTTTGTTTTATTTTTATAAACCACGTGCCCGGGTGAGAATTTATAAAGTGCAGCACCACTTTCAACCTTTTTATTTTTCAAATATAGTGTAAAATATTATACAGGGTGCTTCAGAATCACCAAAAAGTTTCGATGATTTTATTTTTAAACATCTTGCATTTTAATGCATTTATTTACTTTTTTTATTATTGATTTCTTGATAAAAGTTGGTGGTTCAAAAAAAATATTTTTGATAGTAATAAACTTTAGATCAGGATGTTCAAAAAAGTGGTTTCACTAACAATTTCAAAAAAATAAAATTTTTCTGACGCTAGTTTTAAGGGCCATAAAACATCGTAAATATAAACTGATTAACATGTTTTATATTATAGTTATGGAGATATTTAAGGTCAAACAGCAAAAAAGCATTTTTCTATTTAAATTTTTCCTTAGCTATTACTAATATGACGTAACTAATACTAAACCTTTATTTACGATTTTTTACGGCCGCGGCAGCCACAAAAATTTTAATTTTTGAAATACACTTTTTCGTATTTTTTTAATGCCCTGTATATCTGACTTAAAGTTGAATATTGTGAAAACTATTTTTTCGACAAACACACAAGTTTTATCAAGAAGAAAGTTTTTCGAGAAATTGATAATAAAAAAGTTTCCCATTTAGTGCAGACTTTTCCACGACATAATATCTAAATTAATTGTTGTCAAGTTATTATTAAAACTCTCACTTTTGCAATGTGAAGTCGTTCCTGTTCTTCTTACAACAAAAAAACTGTCGTATCCACCATACTAATATTTGGGCTCGAAAACATATAGCAAATAATACATTATCTCAAAAATAGCTACGCCACTGGTAAGCCTCGCGAAGATATCTGACAGCGTTGCAATTTTCACCGCAAACTATTTTTTATGCGATCAGTCCGTCTTTCTTTCACTTATACACAACAACAAATTGATGTTTGATTCTATTTATTTCATTTTTATGAATGAAATGCGGGGTCTATTTCTTTTTGACGTCATTGATTAGAACCACTTTTTACTTTTCTGATCGGTTAAACGATAACAAAGATACGAGGGGTCACAAAATGCGACATTTTCAATTTTCACCCTGTACCTTAGAAACAAAGCGCCTAGGAAAATTTTAATTACGGCATCTTTCGCTTCCCAAAAAAGTAGCAGGACATTGACGTGAAAACCGCAACCCTGTACCCGTCCAAATAACCGAGATACCTCGTAAAACCATCGAAATCTGAACACCCTGTTTTTGGTCGTGGGCACCAGGACTATTATTGAAGTCTAAATACGATTAAAATTACTATACAACTACGTCCATGATCAATTAATACATCCGCTCTTTTGTATAATTCGGACGGTGCATACCAATAATCCTTAATTGAAAATTGAACAACAGCCGCAAATTCGGGCCCTCAAATACTTAACAATTTAATCGACGACACTGCGTTTATATAAAAAAGCTAAAATTGGAATCGTGACTCTGCAATCGACGTAAACAATTAAAATATCAAAGGTTTACCTAATATTTTGTGAAAGTTAAACATTTCCACTAACACATATCCACTTTGCATATTTTAATTTATCGCCGTTTTGTGCACAAGTTATCAACTGACCAACCTACTTTGTCTGTAATTCGGTAAAAAAATAATTACCATTTAATGTATGAACTGATAAAAACAACAACAAATGTAACCTTTAAATGAGTGCACTCCTTGAGAATATATTTTGCGATTACATAATTGTGGAAACTAATTTATACCATTCCTAATAAACATAAATTATAATAACTGGTATTAATGTTTGCATGGCTCCTACGCATACCGTAAAACAAAAATAGCACATTAATGGAGTCAATCTACCGGAAATTTTCGTAAAAAGCTACTTTTCTACAAGGATTTTTTTGTGTAAACATATTGGTGGGATGACAAATACAAAAGTGAGGCAAATACATTTTTATGCAACCCGCCGTCTTGTGGGGTTGTCGCCTCTTCCTATCCTATTGGTTTAAAGGGAAATAAAGAGGCAAGGTTTAATATACGATTAAATAATAATACATAAAAGATACAGGGTGATTCAAACAACTATTTAAATAGAAATATATTGCTTATTTTGGAAATTAGAAAAAGCTGTTTAATCTGATCTGCTTTTTCATATGCTTATATTTAGATTTACACGGGGTGTCTCAAAAAAGCAAGGAAGTACCAGTTTTGTTTTTTTTAAATATAATGTACCACATTTTTTAACTTTTTTCACTGAACTTCTTCAATAATATTAATTGTTTCTCTATAAACTGTATCTTTCAAATAGCCCCAAAGAAAGGTATCCATAAGCGTCAGATATGGGCTGTTCGCGGTGCCGGCTTATTGTTCCATATCTCACCATTCAGTGGCGGCTATTCGGAGGAAGTAGGGGAAGTGCCTCTCCCCAAAAAAAAACATGGCAAATTATTTTTTAACACACTTTAAAAATCAAAACAATATACTAATTTTCAATATTAAATCTAATTAATCTCAATAAAAATGATCAATAATTGTAATGTTAAATTTAATGCATTCCTAGTATTGCCGTTGGCCTTTGGTCAGAAACCTAGAGGGAAACATAAAACGAAATGATATACTTGCGCCTATTGAGCAAACCCGTATGTGCGCCCACCACACCGGTAGCAAACTCGTTTGTGTCGAAAACAATGCCTGAAAATAATGCGTTGCTATGGCAACGAGAGTATGACATGTACGAAGACCGCGCCTCTAGGGAAGAGCCGCAGTTTAACGCTTCCGTTCGTATTGTACGTAAAGTAGATCGCGGCTATCGCGCTTTATTCAGTATTTTATCGGCGGTCTTTTATTTTATTCTTTGGAGGAGTGGCACGTGTGTGTGGTTGAAAATGAATTCGTTTGGGCCCGCTAGTGCCATTGTTTGTAGTGTGTTAGAAACTCCATTTTCCTGTTGGAAAGAAGATGACCAAAAGGAACCAACGACTTAAGCCGCCTGATAATTTAAAAATTGTTGCTGGTTTTTGATTCATTTTTGTATTTACAAAGCTTCACAAGTGCCTTTCATTCAGTAGAAATAAATGAAATATCTCGACTTAGATTTAGGTTAGTTTTGATTTAAGTTAGTTAGGGCTTGAACAGTGTCTGGCCCATGCGGTTGGATGTCTGAGTACCATAAAGCCCATTGTTCAACTAGTGTATTTTCAATTAAATCTATATTGTAAATCTGGTTGAACAATAAATGTATTATTATTATTATTATTATTTTAATTACGGGTCGACAAACCGGACAAAACCAGTGTTTTGACAATTAGTGCTAAAAAAGACATTAAAAATTCTGGTAAATCCTACAATATTTATTTAAAAATTCTTGGTTTTCTGAATTTAAGTGGGTGTGTAGCAGCGGATATTTGCAAAAAATGTTTTGCATGCGGTGCACATTTTAGACCTTGTCTGTCCTACTTTTCTCTAACTAACACTTCCCCTATTTTTCACCCACGAGCTGCCACTGTCACCATTCCCAAGTGATAATTATTTTCAAGAAAGTCTCTTACTGCCATAATATTGTGGGGTAGTCTTTGTTGCCAAATTATATTCTGCAGAGTTTGAAGTGGTAGTAAAAGTGGTAGATAAAGTGCCCAATTTGACAAAAGTTCCAGACCTATTTACCTCTGTAATATTTTATTAACTATAATTATTATCAATAAATAATTATTCAAAAAACCTGTTTCGCATTTAAATACAATGTAATTGCTTAAAGACCGGCAACACCGTCGCATATTTCTGAATTGCCAGTAGTAAAATTTTTAAAAATTAAAGATTTTTGTGAATTTTTGGCTTGTTTTTGATAATTGTTGTACGAATTCTTGGGCATTATGATGCGTAAGTGAGAAGTATGCAAAAATTTGGACTATTTATCCCCTAACATCTCTGTTCTCGGGTAAGTCAAAATGTTGCTGTTTTTCTGTATAAATAGGCGTATGCGATACCTTGATTTTTCCTAATATTTTATTAATATCTAAGTACGGTTAATTACTTTAAGAGATAATATTACTTATAACACTATTTTCTCGTTCTATAGAAAGAACTTTTTCCCTAAGCTACATATTCATAAATTCCGAGGCAAAACCGATGTATGTAGATACAAAAAATACAGGCGAACATTTCTCTTTATATATTTTTGGTATAAAGAATATATATTTCTTACATTAAGTTATTAATTAGGTATGTTGTTAAATATGCCCGCTGTGATAATAGATTTTGATTGGCAGTTATACGATTGTTGCACAAATAGGTTTAAAAATATAACTATTACTAAATATTACGCTCATGGCGCAACATAGATATAATAACATGGAGACGGAATCGTTTTGGTTTGAACGTAATCATACATTGTCAATATTATTTGTTTAGTCTGTTGTCACGTGGTCGAAAAGGTGTTGTCAACTATCTTACATAGATATACTTGCTGATAAAATTAAAATTTTTAAGGTGGTTCTAATACTGAAATAATAACCTAATATTTAACTAGCTATATATAATAATAACACTGGTCTTCAAGATTTTTCTAACACAAGCCAGCTCATTATTTTCACAATGGAAATACCAATAATAAAAAAAATATTCGAAAAGCCCTAATACGCACCATTTTTTAATAGCCTGATTACAACCTTTTATATTGGCAGGTAAACAATTTTATTGTGGGGCGGCTAAAATGAGTCCATTTTACAACGGAAAAATTACCTAGACTGGGTGGTTTACAACATTAGACATAAAAAAAAACGTTAAACATCACTTTGAAGTTGCAAAATTTCTCCTGACAAATTTTGTTATGTTTGTGGAGAATTTCTGATGAAATCACAAGCCAGGTCATTTTCCGAAAATGTAAGAAAAGCCTACTTTAAATATTTTGGTCGTTATCAAGATAAGCGGTGGGCTCCCCATGTGTGCTGTGTTAGTTGTAGCGTATCATTGATGCAGTGGATGAAGAGAAAGAGAAAAAGTATGCCTTTTGCAGTTCTAATGGTATGGCGGAACCCACCAATCATTCTGACGATTGTTATTTTTGCCTGACAAAGACTGAAGGTTATTCCAAAAAGGGAAAGCACAAATCTGCTATACGACCTGTTCTTCATAATGCAAATTTGCCAGTACCGATTGCGCCTTTAAATTGGCAAGCTATTTATTTGGGAGATAATGGAGATAACGCATCATCAGGCAGCTCAGAAGAACAGTGCACCGATCCCACTTTTACCACAGGTCTCAGTTCCGGCGAGCCACATTTGATTGTTCAAAGCGAATTAAATGATTTAGTACGTGATTTGGGGTTATCCAAGCTACAGTCAGAACTTCTGGGTTCCCGTCTTAAGGAATGGAACCTATTAGCCAAAGAAACAAAAATTACGAATTTCAGAAAAAGAAATGCTATGTTTTCTGAATTCTACAGTATGGAAAATTCGTTGTGCGCGTATACTGATATAGACAGTTTAATGCAGGAACTTGATATTGAACATTCTCCCCGTGAGTGGCGCTTATTAATAGACTCATCTAAATATAGCTTAAAAGCTGTGTTATTGCATAATGGAAATTTAAAACCCTCTATACCAGTTGCCCATTCAGTTGCTATTAAAGAAAATTATGAAAATATGCGCACGATTTTGGATAAAATAAACTACAATAGGTATCAATGGCAGATATGTGGGGAAAGAAGCGAATTTCAACCGGGATCTCAAAATGTTAAATTTATACCTCTTGTTGATCCCAAAAATGTCCTTTTGCCTCCTCTTCACATTAAACTTGGGCTGATAAAAAACTTTGTGAATAGGGGTTCGCGAGACCGAGACGAATCAGTCTCTGTCTCAGTCTCGAAAAATATTTACTGTCTCGGTCTCGATGCTTCGAGACCGAGACCTACTTAGTCTCGGTATCGGTCTCGAAAACAAAATTTTAAAAATAATAATTGTTCGCCGAGATGTTATTTAGACAAAAGTACATGGAAGCCTACGTCCGAAACCCAGAGTTTTTCCAATCTTAAAAATTTAATGTAAAAAAACCCAATGTTTGAATATTTCAGTAAAGTAGAAAAAATGTATATTTATATAAAAAAATATTCCAAAAATCTATAATTCGAAATGATGTTGCCAACAGATGGAATCAGTAAATGAAGATATACGGACAATAGTAGGTGTATCAAAATAAATATCACATATCCCTTGTTCTTTGGACATCAACAGAAAGGCCACACATCACTAGAGTTACTTAAGCAACCATCCACAGAACAATAATTATTTGACATTTCGAAAGGTATACAAATGGAATAAGATATATTAAACACAAAATAAGGACACACTGTATAATGCTGCCGAACTCATGCAAGCAACGTGTTGGGCATTCTAGGGACAGACGTTATAATTCAATAGGTAGAAAACGATCGATGTCCAAGTAAAGCACCCTTAGGTATTCTGTAAACTTTGCTATTTTTAACCAAACTTTTATTACTTTGATGCGTATTTACTTTCTTAACCAGGAGCGTTCTTAGGGGTCTGCACGTTGTGCTTGCACAAAGGCGGGTATGGTTCATAATACTACTCGTGAATCAACCAAAAATGGATTCGCCTGAAAGATCAATCTATAACCTTTTGATATAAATATCAAGTTCCTCAAGCGATGATAACTATGACATCGATTATACATCACTATTTGAAAAAAAAGTGATTCCGAAAATTGGAGAAAAGAAATAATAGAATATTTGCAATTAAAGCGCGCTCCAAAAGGTACAGATATTTTAGAATGGTGGAAAGCACACGATAAACAATTTCCAAATTTTGCCAAAATGGCAAAATATCTTTTATTTTCACAAGCAGGGTTCTATAAAAAAACTAAGAAGCATGTTAAATGAAACTTCAAACAAATGCTTATTATGTATTCATTCATGGTATAAAAGTAACTTGAAAAATGAAATTATAAATTATTAGTTAAAATGTTATGTAATATTTTTAGGTTTATTATATAGGTTGAAATAAATTTTAACTGATTTTTTTTAACAATTTTTTGTTTATTTTAAGTCGGAAAATTTTTAAACAAAAATCACCACAATTACTTCGTCTGTTGGAGACTTTACTGTATCTATACTATATAAGAATACGATATTGCAATGTTTTTAATTGTTACAGTCTATTAGTTATTAATTATTGAACCAAAAACCAAAACATTTTTGGATTTTAGTTACCTTCAATAATTAAACATAAAAACCGATTATAAATTTATAAAGACCACAATATCAAAATCCTATATATAGTTGTGATAAAGTGTCTCTCTTTGAGAACAGTGAACAATTTACGGTTTTCGACATGTGAAGTGGAATGTCGCTACTAAAATTTCTAAATTTGGGAAATTCTCTTTTTATGGTTATTTATATCGTTTTTTAAATGACTATTTCACTAGTATCATTGTTATAAGAACATATACAATGCTAGTGTAATATAACTGATTATAGAAAATTAATTTTTTGCATCAATTAATTTGCCCCCAAACATATATTTCTTGAATTATTTTGCCAAAACAAATAATTTACGAACATTAGTTCTTTTGCTACTTCACTTTGAGATCGAGACCGAGAGTCTCAATAGGTAGTCTCGGTCTCGAAATACCGTTTCAAGTCTCGGTTTCAGCCTCGGTCTCGTTTCGAGATCGAGACCGAGACTAGTCTCGTGAAACCCTATTTGTGAAGGCTTTGAATAAAGATGGTGATGGATTTAAATACCTAAGACCAGTCTTTCCCCAGTTAAGTGATGCCAAATTAAAAGAAGGCATTTTTATTGGGCCACAAACCAGAAAATTGCTGGACGAGGTCAATTTTACGGAAAAGCTTACCAGGCAGGAACTCAATGCATGGAATTCATTTGTAAATGTAGTAAGAGGATTTTTAGGCAACAATATGGCGGAAAATTATGAAAAATTAGTTAATGAACTCTTAGATGCTTATAAAGTGTCTGGTGCCAGAATGTCATTAAAAATTCACTTTCTCAATTCCCATCTGTCATTTTTTCCTAAAAATTTGGGAGTTGTTAGTGACGAGCAGGGTGAAAGGTGTCACCAAGATATCAGAACAATGGAAATTCGGTACCAAGGACGATGGGATCCAGCTATGATGGGTGACTACTGTTGGTTTTTGAAGAGAGAAGATAGGACACCTCATAAACGGAAAAAATAAAGTTTAATTAGTGTTTTAAGTTAATATTTTTCTCGTTTGCTTTTCTCTTAGATGTATGGTATGTTTAATAGGCGAAAACTGTAAACATAGTCAATAAACAGGGTTAAGAATTTTCTGAAATAATTTTTTCTATAGATATTAAGTATTGCAACATTCGATATGGTTCTACAACTCTAACAAGAAAACCCTACGTGCTACAACTTTCTATTTGTCATTTTCGTATTTGGATAGGTCCATTCTATTAGATTATGCTATTCTGATTTGTGTTTTGTCGGCCAGTGTAATTATTAACAAAACATTATTCTAATAACGTGTTTTTTTTTTATTTCCATATAATGCAATTCTTCAAAAGCCGACAACACCGCTGCATATTTTCCAATCTCAGTATGACCAGACCTCAGCTTTGCTAAGCTTAAATGACGACACAAAGGCACTTTTAGCGAAAAAAAAGCTTCCTAAAATTTGAGCTCACATTTTTTGTAAGTAAATAAACCTATTTAACGGTACGAATGGAAGCAAGACGACATCCCCACACAAGCCGGCAAATATATCGAGTGCAACAACGTACAAAGCGATGTGTTTTTGTTCAGAAATCGCAGCCCAAGATCCATGCGTCGGACCAAAGATAATTGGTTTTTGCACTGCAAAAAACAGGCACCATATTTTTTTACTTTTGTACAAAATGGTGTTTTTTAACGAAGATATAAATATAGTAGTTTTATTGGTCCGGTCGGAGTAAAAAAAAAACATTTCTTTGTTTTCAAATATCCGACAATACTGCGCTGGATTCGGATGTCTATGTCCAAACATAACTTACAAAACAACCAAAACCACATGACAAACAATGTTCGAATTTTCGTAATGAATTTTAATAAAAACTTAAAAAGATACTTCTGGTGGTCACTCTTATCATAAGCATACCGAACTGAATGTTTTATTATTTTAACATAGGTTTTTTTTCCCTTCAAAATGATTTCTAAATAAGAAATTCCATTTAATTTCTCAATTGAAAAAATAAACATCTGTTTTTTTTTAATATTTTAAATAATTATTTCTATAATTAGGTAAGGAGAAAACAGCGATTATACTTGAAATTAAAGCTAAATAATCACAATAGCTTTTTTTTCAACAAAAAAAAAGAATAATATATTTTATTTTTGAATGAAATATATTTTCATATTTAAATAACTAATAATATTGAAAAAATACTATTTAAAAATAAAGTAAATTTATTTTATTTAAAAATAAGTACATATTTTTATACATTTATAGTATTTATGTATATTTGATCACAAAAATTTAAAAAAAACCGGTAAATTTTCTTAACCCGGAGCTTCCCTCGTTATGAATCTTTCCTTTTATTACCAATAGTAAAATGTGACCCAATTTAGTTCAGTACACAGTGATTTAGTAACACATTATAATGCCTTTTCAAACAGTTTTATTGAGCGCCATTTTGTTCCACCATATTGGATTCTGACCAACATTTTATCAGTTTTTACCTATGCCACACTTGATTTTTGGGCATAGTTTAAAATAAGTAGTTTTTACACGAACACAAACCGCCATTTTGTTATGTCATGTTGAATTCGTACCAATTTATCCCCATATTTAATTTTTCTGGAAAATTTAAAAAGATTTTTTATCGATCTTTTAAAAAATTTATTTGCCCACCATTTTGCTCCGCTATCTTGAATTCGTACCAGAACTTTACCAGTTTATCTCTATATCACACTTCAAGCTTGCACAACTTTTAAAATTAATCTAATAAGTAGTTTTTCACACTGATTTTTAAGATATTTTATTAGGCCATCATTTTGTTTTGCTACTTTATATTCATAACAAAATGTTACCAGCTCATGCCTATGTAACACTTGATTTCTGTGTAAAATTTGCGGTAAATTGGATAATTAGTTTTTTTAGTATTACTTTTTTTAACGTGTCACTAGGCCGCCATCTTGTTCCGGCATATTGGATATTTACCAGGTCATCTCCATATTCATTTTTGACTAAAATTTGAAGACGGCCAGACAAACCGACACACGGAATTGATAACACATTTGTTTTTCTTCTAAGGAAGCTAAACATGAAGATATGTAAAATCTAAGACGGCGATTTTTGTTCACGATTACAAACATTTTATTTGCCCGCCATTTTATTCTGCTGTTCACCCGTATGGTACAATTAATTTACTAGTTGATTTGTACATAATACTTGATTTTTGTGCAAAACTTGAGATAAGTTGAAAAGCAGTTTTAGTAATATTTTTTTTTTAATTTCACTAAGCCATCATTTTGTTTTGTCATATTGGATTTTTACCAAAATGTTACCAGGTCATTCACATATGACCCTCAATTTTAGACCAAAATTTGAAGTCAATCGAGTAAGTAGTTTTGTAGCTTACTTCCCTTTTACGAGGGAAGTAAAAAGAAAATCGGAAGAGAAGAGCAGTTTCTATTTCACTAAAAATTCTAATAAATTGACTCCACTACGTCTTACAATATAAACCACTGGAAGGATGTCTGTTCAACTTATTCTATACAAAGAAGCTTTAAGGAGACCGAGAAGGACAATGCCTAGGCTGATGTGTGTTATTGTTTTATATTTACAATAACAATGAATCGAATGCGAATTGAAGGAACGTGATCTGAATAGTAACACTATCGTAAAACAACCGTAAAGCTTCTTGAATACCGCTAATGTGTATGAACATCGATTATTCTTTTAGTTGAAAGGATTTTAAGAATTCACAGGCTAATAAAAATTAAGAGACAACAAGTTAAACCATTGATTTTATGTATCAGTCTACGATTATGGTTAAATGTTTTTAAATAGTGTTTTTAAAGAAAAAGCTATCAGCCGATCATTAGCCCCTGGCATCTGAGTCACCTTTATTTTTGCTTAATAAGAGTAGTGTAGATCCTCCTATAATTAGAGATATAGTCGAGAATAAGAAGGAGTCGGTGAATTTTTTTATATGAGAGCAGGCGCATATTTTTGTTATATCCATCCATCATCATTATAATTTTATCGTGACAAAAATAGTAACTGAAAGTTAAGTGCGCCATTACACATAGGTGTGAAGTTAGCAACGATTTTGCCAGAACGCTATGTCTCCTTCCACGCTAACGTGAACGAACTTTCTAGATTTTGGTTCACGCGAAACCAGATGTGACGTCATTAACATTCACACTAATTCATATAGGCTATTTATATGTTATTCGTCGAGAAGCTTCTGGTAGGGTTCTCAGCCCGTATAGTTTGTAGGTTCGAATCCCGACAGAAATGAAATTTTTTCTTTTTTTTTAACAAAATTTATAGTTCATTGAATTTGAAATATATTTCTAGAGGAGACGTGGATCTCGAAATCTGCTTGAAACATTTTTTTGTACCACCTTTCGTACCAACTTCGAAACGTTCTGTAACCATGTTTCTTCCGGTCTTACAGAACCCTATTTTTTTGGTTGGGATTCGTCAAACGAAATTTAAACCCAACCAAAAAAAATAGGGTTCTGTAAGACCGGAAGAACCATGGTTACAGAAAGTTTCTAAGTGCGGTACCATATCTTCAGTCTCCTCTAATATTTCAAATTCAATGTCCTATCTCTAACAGTTTCCGAGATATGCCCGTCGAAAGTTCGGAAAACACGGTTTCCTGAAATGACTCGACCCACACCAGGTTTTGGTCTCTGAGCCATAGTAACAAACGGCCACGAAGCTGACGTTTGTTAATAATTAGTCCTCAAAATGTGTACAAGTTTCTATGGGGACATCGGGGTTGAAATTCCTCCCTTAAGAAATTAAAATTTTTTTTACCATGATAAAGCGAATGTCTCAATACCAAAATATAGGAGTAATCTGTTTAGGTAGCAAACAATTAGCCCTCCAAATTTGAACAAGATTCTATGAGGATGAGGTTAAAATTCATCCTTTAATATAGGATTAATTCGAAGGATAAATTTTCTAGAAAAAAAAATTGTTAAGATTTTGTCACTCTACAAAAATAGTGTACCGAATTGCCAGCCACAGAAACGTTTCTGTCAAGGCCTTGCTCCTTCCACGGTAGCGTGAACGAATCATCGGAAAGTCGGTTCACGTTAAATAAGAAAAACGAGTGAATGACTGCTTCTTTGACAAACTTGTACTAATCTAACGGGGGATTCACTTAACAGTAGAGATTTTGTTAAAAAATCCTTTATTTAATATAGACTTGGAATTCAATTGGTTGGCGCGCTTTCTTTACAGCAAATCTAACCCGTCCTAACCTAACCTAACTTTAAGAAAATAAGTAATCCAAATTCTTATTAACTATAAATTTTGTTAAAAAAAACAAGAAAAAATTTCACTTAACTATACGGGCTCAGAACCCTACCACTACGCTACCAAGCTTCTCGACGAAAAACGTATAAATAGCCTATCTGAGTTAGTGTGAATGTTAATGACGTCACATCTGGTTTCGCGTGAACCAAAATTTAGAAAGTTCGTTGTTAGCGTGGAAGGAGACATAGCGTTCTGGCAAAATAGTTGCTACCTTCACATCTATGTGTAATGGCGCACTCAATTTTCAGTTACTATTTTTGTCACGAAAAAATCTTTATTGGCTTATAAAATTATAATGGTTGGATGATGAATTCATATTTAAAAACATTTAACCATAATAATAGACTGGTACATAAAATCTTAAACCATTGATTTTATTGTCTCTTATTTTTTATTAGCCTGTGAATTCTTATAATCCTTTCAACTAATAGAATAATCGATGTTCATACGTTACACATTAGCGGTATTCAAGAAGCTTTACGGTTGTTTTACGATAATGTTACTATTCAGATCACGTTCCTTCAATTTGCATTCGATTCAATGTTATTGTAAATATAAAACAATAACACACATCAGCCTAGGCATTGTCCTTCTCGGTCCCCTTAAAACTTCTTTGTATAGAATAAGTTAAACAGACATGCTTCCAATGGTTTATATTGTAAGACGTAGTGGAGTCAATTTATTAGAATCTTTAGCGGAATAGAAACTACTCTTCTCTTCCGATTTTCTTTTTACTTCCCTCGTAAAAGGGAAGTAAGCTACAAAACTACTTACCCGATTGACTTCAAATTTTGGTCTAAAATTAAGGGTCATTATGGTCCCGCAAAATTGACCAAAAAGTCAACTTCGAAACTTTCTGTAACCATGGTTCTTCCGGTCTTACAGAACACTATTTTTTTTTTGGTTGAGTTTAAATTTCGTTTGACGATTTTACAAATTTTTTTCGTTCGAAAAAAGGATTTTTTGAGGCGCTTATATTTCAGTCAGGGCGAGTCCTATCGAAACTTTCCAAGAAACGTTTTTCATAGGAAATATCTACGAGAACAAAAACCTGAATGCACCTCTGTCCGAAAAATGGCGAGAAAATAGACACTTTAAAGAAAAACTGAAATTTTTCGAAAATCGTAAAAAAAAGAGAGAGAGAGAGAGAATTTTGTTTTTATATGGGCGCGTCAGCAACTATGGCCATTTAGCGCTCTGTGTTATTTTGTTAAATTTCATTTGTTAGATTTAGGTCTTTAAGAAAATCTAATATATTGTTTATGTTTCTTTCATTTGGTGTGAGTGCTGTGCGAATGTTATTTGAGTTTAAATTATGTCGTTCTCTGATATTTTTTAGATGTGGGCAGTCAATAAAAATATGTTTGATTGATGTAATTCTATCGCAGTGAGAGCATATTGGAGGAGGTTCTGACTTCACTAAATAACTATGTGTGAGTTTAGTGTGTCCGATCATTATACGATTTATAATGACACTCTCTCTTCTGTTTAATTTAACTTGTGGTGTAGTGGTATAAAAGGAAGGTTTGATTTCAAATAACTTGTTGTTTCCCTCTTGTAGGTCCCATTCCAGTTGGCATACATTTTTTATTATATTATATATGAGGGGATATGTATCCTTGACGTAGTATAAAGGGGGATTTTGGAGGGGATGGGACGGTGGTGTTTTGGCTAGAAGGTCAGCATGTTCGTTGCCATCGATGCCGATGTGACTAGGGATCCATATAAATGATATGGATGAATGATTGTTTTCGGCTTTGACAATTAAGTTGTGAATATCATGTGTAATTGGATGAGGAGAGATAAAGCTTTGTAATGATTGTAAGGAACTAAGCGAATCTGATGCGATAATCCATTTATCAGGGGGAGAATTAGTTATATGTTGTAGGGATATCTTAATTGCTAGCAGCTCAGCGGTTAGTATGCTGCAGAGCTTATTTAGGTTTGTGTTTGTAGAGAAGAAATTGGAATATGTAGCAGCCCCTGTGTAGTTAGTTGTTTTTGATCCATCAGTGTATATTATTTTATGGTTAGGATAATGTGTTCTTATTATGTCCAGAAAATGTTGTTTTATTATTGTGGGGTTTGTTGCATCTTTATCATATTTTGTAAGTTTCAGGTTAAAGTTGTCACGATTTCTAACCCAAGGGGGGAAATTTTGTGTTGGTGGAGATTGAATTGGAGGCAGCGTGAGGACATATTCGTTAGAGATTTTTTGAAATCTTATATTAGTGCTAAACGTATCTCGGGGAGATGTGAAGGAAGAGGGGGGGATAGAGGGATTGAAGTATTCTTTATAAAGAGGCGATTTTTGTTTGCACCAGAGATTATAGGAATACTTAAATAATAGAAACATGCGTCTTAAATATAAGGGTTCAATCTCAGATATGCAGTTGAGACTGGGTATGGGGCTAGTGTAGAAAGCACCTATTGCTAGTCTGATGCATTTATTTTGTATGGGATCGAGTGTTTTAATATATGATTTTCTTGCAGAAGAGTATACTATACTACCATAATCCAGTTTAGATCTAATTATACTTTTATACAGAAATAATAAGGTAGTGGAATCGGAGCCCCATGCAGTGTTTGAAAGAAGTTTTAGCAGTGATATATCTTTATTGCATTTGTCTCTAATGTGTTCGAAATGCTCCTTCCAGTTTAACTTGTTATCCAGAATCATACCCAGAAATTTGATGTTTGTTTGTATGGGGATGTAAGACCCATTTATGTGTATATTGTTTATTCTGGAGCAGTTTCTTCGTCTGCAAAAATGTATGACTGAGGATTTAGTAGCTGAAAAACAGTATCCGAAACGTATGGACCAATTATATAGGGATTGTAGAGCAATTTGTAGCTTTCTTTCGCAAACTCTTGGATTTTGAGATGAGTAATATAGGACCAGATCATCTGCGTACACGCGATATGTTACCTGTGAGGGTATGTATTTCTTAATATTCGTTAAACCAATAATAAAAAGTGATGGGCTCAGTACTGATCCTTGTGGGATGCCATTTTCAAGGGAATATGTATCAGAAAGGGAGGTTCCAATTCTAGTTTGAAACGTTCTGTTGGACAGAAAATTTTGAATGAAAATGGGTAGGTTGCCTTTAATACCCCACTCATGAATTGTTCTTAAGATGTTGTACCTCCAGGTTGTGTCAAAAGCATGAGACAAGTCTAAGGAAATGGCGAGAAGATGATTTTTATTGTAAAAATTTTTCTGTATGTCTATTTCAAACCCAACCAAATGGTCAATCGTGGAGAGGCCTTTCCGAAAACCGAATTGGTTTGTGTCAAGAAGGTTATTTTTTTCTAGAAACCACATTAGTCTGAAGTTGACCATTCTTTCCATGATTTTGCTTAGGTGATTTGTCAGAGAGATGGGCCTATAGTTATCTGAATTTGATCTAGGTTTACCTGGTTTGTATATCGGTATTAGGATGGAGTGTCCCCATGAAGATGGGAATGTATTTGATGACCAAATTTTATTGTAGATTTGGAGCAGATAGAGTAAGGCTGATTTTGGGAGATTAATAATCATGGGTATGAGTACATTGTCTGGGCCAGGAGCGCTGTGTTTACTGCTTGAGAGAGAGTATTTTAGTTCATCAAATGTAAATGGGATATTGTATGAATATTCGATGGTGCTGTTAAAGTTTATAGTAATATTTTCGTTAATTTGCTTATGTGGGATAAAGTGTGGATCTAAATTCTGGTTACTGGAAATATTATGATAGTGTTGTGAGAATATGTTTGAAATATCTTCGTTATTAGTTACCCATATGTTGTTATCAAATATGCCTGAGATGATCCTTGTGGGTCGTCCCTTTAATCTATTTATCTTGTTCCACATTTCTTGAGTGGTGGTGTTTTTGTTTATCGATGAAATATATTTTTTCCATGATTCATATTTTGCTAGTTTTACGATTCTCTTAGCTTTAGCTCTGGCCCGTTTAAAGATTATGAAATTTTCTGTGGAAGGGTTGTGTTTAAAGCGATTTAAAGACTTTTTTCTCTCTTGGATGGCCCTTTTGCAGTCATCGCTCCACCATGGGACTGGAGGTTTTTTGGGATTGATGTGAGATTTAGGAATACAGGAGTTAGCAGATCTTATAATGCATTCTACAAATTGTTCGATAGCCGAGTCAACAGAAGACGGAATTTTTTCGGGGTATATAAATGTATCTTGGTATTTATTCCAGTCTGCTTTTTTAATATTGTAAATAATTTTGTGATGAGACGAAGTGTTCCATTTGAGCGGTCTGCAAATAATGGGGAAGTGGTCGCTACTATAAGGATCCCCCAGTACATCCCATTGGTACATAGATGAGAGGCTAGGAGTGCCCAATGTTAAATCTATGGACGAGAAAGAGCCAGTAGAAGAGCTAATAAATGTGTGTGAGTTATTATTGAGTAGGTGTAGTGAGTTATCTGTGATAAGCCTTTCAATAAGTAAACCCTTGCTGTCGGAGTGTGAGGATCCCCACATAGTGTGATGTGAGTTGAAATCTCCAGCAAGTATATAGGGGGAAGGAAGCTGTTGGATAAGTTGATTTAGCTGGTTGAGGTCTGGATATTGAGATGGGGGGATATAGAGGGAACAGAAAGTTATGTTGTGAAATTTTATTTTAATTGCTGCTGCTTCAAGTGTGGTATTTAATTGTAGTTCTTCAAAGTCATATCTGTCAGATATTAGTATGGCGACGCCACCTGACGCCTTTTTAGCATTTATGCGATCCTTTCTTATTATATTGAAATGTTTCATGACGATGTTTTTGTCTGGGGATAAATTAGTTTCTTGTAATAGGATTAATGATGGTTTAAATTTGCTTATTAGCAACTGAAAATCTTCTATTTTGCTATTTAAGCCAAAAGAATTCCATTGTAGGAAAGTGGGATAATGCATATTATTTGCTTGTTTTCGAAGAAGTTTTCTGATAGTCTTTTTTATAAGGGCTAGAAGACTTTGTGCTTTTTTTTGAAGAAATAGAAGATATTGATGAGTCGGATGAATTCCGTGTAATTGATGTAGATTTACTACTGGATTTGTCCCTATGGGGGACAGATTGTTTGGTGTTTCGAGATGAATGTTTTATGGATGAAGGTGAGGTCGATTGAGGGAAGAGGGATGAGGGAGAGGATATGGGAGGTTGAGGAGGGGTGATTGAAGGTAGGGGGAGGGAACTTGGAATGGATTGCGAGGACTGTGAGCTGGATGATGATGTGCGATGTGTTTTATGTGTAGTGGTTGTATTGTTGCGATTTTCAGTTCTAGTATTTGTTTGACTATTAGAAAGCGAGTTAGTCGTTTTTAATGTATTTGAGTAAAGGTTTTTGTTCCTTGGATCCTGAGCAAATAGTATGTTTTTGGCATCTCCATAAGATATTTTTTCTTTTGTTTTAAGTTTTTGTATGTTGCTTTCATGTTTATATATCGAACAGCCCTTGTATCTAGGGGAGTGAGGTTCTCCACAGTTCACACATTGAGGTGGAGGTGAGCAGGGTTCATCTGGATGTGATAGTTTACCACATGAGGGACATATTGAGTCATTTGCACATCCTGTGGATAGATGCCCAAATCTCTGACAATTGAAACATCTCAAGGGTTGTGGTATATATGGTCTGACTTTAAGTACAATCCATCCAGCGAATACAGTGTTAGGGAGGTTATGGAGTTTGAAAGTAAGTATTAGAGATGTTGTGGGCTCGAGGCTTCCATCTTTTTTTCTGTATATTCTTTTAACTGATATGACGCCTTGGTCTGAAAATCCTTCTAAAATTTCCTGCTCGTTCAGGTCAAATAGGTCTCTGCTAGTAATGACTCCTTTTACATAATTTAGTGATTTGTGCGGTTCGGTTGTGACTGGAATATCACCGAGTTTTTTAAGTGATTTAATTTTTTTTGATTGAGTTAATGTGTTTGATTTAATTAGCAATGATCCATCTCTAAGTCTTTTTATATTAAGATTATCTCCAATATCATTTGATATGTATTTAAATAGCAAGAATGGGGACATATTCTTAAAACTATCTGTTATTCTTTTAACTATAAAATATTGATCATATTCGTTGTTTTCTAATTGTATTTCAGGTGATGTGACTCTTTGTCTCTTTAGTGTAGGCAGAGTAGGATATTCTGAGTTGTATGTTTTATTTAGATTTCTATTCAAAGTGATGCCAGTAGATGTGTTCAATCCCTCAGCCTGGCTTTGAACTGAGTGACCGGAATTTATCGGTTTTTTGCCCCCCCCCAGAATCCGTGGGGCAGTCTATCTCCATGGAGGTAGAGTGGGATTCCGGACCGATGGTCCTACCCACCTGGGGTAATTTGTTTTGCAAGACCGACATCATTCATTTTTTTGTGATTTGTTCGGGTATCTATCCCTAGATGGATTGTCTTCACCTTGACTATGAGTTCCATCCACCCATTTGGTTTTTTCGGGTGACCTTCCCTAGACAGATTGTCTTCACTGCGACTGTGAGCTCTGTCTACCCAAGGACTCGGTACCGAGGGGTCGTCACTCCCCTTTAGCAATGAGACAAATCTCAGAGCCCCGTCCGGGGTCGTAAAAAAAAAAAAAAAAAAGAATTTTTTTAATCAATAAAAAAAAGTAGGTATCTGGTGAGAAATCTAATTATAGCTCCGGAAAGTGGGTCATGGATTATAGACAGGGGGTGGGTACATTAACGAAGTGAAGTTTGCACCAAAGTTGGGGAATGGGTACATTTTTAACATTATCCTGTATTATAAGAAAACTTATATATCTAAGCCCGTAGGGTATTTTCTTTACGAAACAAGATATTTTTAGGTAGATCGTGACCCAATTTCGAGTTTACAACTTTAACGGTTAAATTACTGCAATTTTTTAAAGTTGATAATTTAAATTCCAACTTTAACCTCATTTTGCAGCTTACTGCGAATAGTAATCGAAATTATTTCCAAACCCGCAGATGGAGCATTTATTTGGCTACAAAAAAAAGCTCTAATAACATTTCCATCTAACTACTCAGCAAGTGGGTAAAAGTTCGATTTGAAAAAAAAGTGCACATCGCTCAAAAATCGATAGGTACCAATTCATATACGATGTCTTGGCCTAGGATGATAGCAAAATGTACAGAGATATTTGAAATGTCAGTTGTGATAGATGTCACGGATGAGTTTTGGTTGTTTAAAGCAAATATTTCTCTAGATATTTTTTATCGCTTCGATTTATGTTTGTGTATTTACCAGTGGCGGCTCGTGGTGACTTATATTGGGAGGTCAATAACAAACTTAAAAATAGGCATACTTAAAATAAAAATAAATATCTATCACGTAGTGCCAACTCGAATTCCCCACAAAATTTTACACAGTCTATAATTTTGTTTAAAATATAACGATTTTTGGATACATTTTCATTAAAATCTCTAAGGGATTTTCTATAAGCTGTGTCTAGCTGAGTGCGAATATCCGACCGTAGCATAGTTCACCGAACATTTCATGTGATCTGCAGAAAACACATGTTTTTTTATTTTTTCTTTTAAGTGTTTTACGTATTTTGCACCATAATGAGTCCGACGAGTCCTTAGAAAACAACAAACAAACATAACAGTAAAATGAGTTAGAGACTTCACAACCACATATCCAGTTAGCTAAATCGTACATACTTTTGAGAAAGTTTCGATGCACTTCTTTATTTTTGTCTTTACTAGTTTGTCGTATACTAAGTTCTGGCAAATTGCGACCAGTTACCTTGAATTCGGTAATTTTCTCAAAATTAAGTTCGTTAGCACTCTGTAGTTGGTTAATTTTTTGCACCACCGACATTTTATTTCATCTATATTCACAACTCAAACATAGACCACCTTGAAATTGGTTATTTTTGCCAAATTAAGTTCGTAAGCACTTTTTAGTTGTTTATTTTCTTGCACTAGTCACTACCAACATTTTATTTCCTGTATATTTCCAACTTACACATGGATCATAAAAATAAAAAAATATATATTACAAAAAACAGTATATAAATCAATTTTCATCGATTAAAAACGTCCGAAACAATATCGAGTTAGAATATAGACCGCGCGACCTCTGAACAACTGAACTTCCGCATGCCGACGTGATGCCGCGACCGATCGATAGAATTAGGAGAAGAGACCGGCTGATGACCCAAATCGCGATTTCATATTCCATTTGCTATGACGTTCGGCTGCCGCTCGGTAGCTTTAAAATCTTCGGGTACTTTCGTCAAGCTTTAAGGTAATCAGGGCAATTCGGACTGCCCAGCCTAGCTTAGTATAGCGTATTTTATTATGCCTAAGGAACGCATCGAGACTATTCGAACAGCCGCGCGCGGCTAATAGTGTAGCGTATTTAACTTTTCCCAAGGTTCGCGTTTTATTACAACTATTAGTAGGGACGGTCAAACGAATAATTTATTTTCTTAAATATTTTTGGGGGGTCATTGACCAAATGACCCCCCATTTGCATTGCATTAAAGAGCCATTTTCACGATTTGTATTTCAAACTTAGGAGTTTAATTGTTTTGAATTTTCATTGTGTTCAGAGAACTCTGTCGTGAGGAAAAAACTGTGTTATTCAACTAGAATTTGCCCGAGTTATTAAAAAATCGAAGAAGATAATAAACATGGTTCAAGGTATCTGCCCAGGCAATTTCTGTGAAGTGACCACCATCTCCGTTTGATAATGTGTTTCATTATTAATTTTTTTTAAATCAAAAATCCAGGTTTTGCAATTAGTAATATCCTAGTATCATATTTTACATATATTTGATAACGGCATTCTATTTTAACAATATCATGATTTTTTGTTTTGTTTTGAACCGTTTTTATTTGAATGAACAAAGGATAAGTACTAAGCAGTAAAAGAATTAAGATCGATTTTTTAATGTTTGTTTCTACAATTTTCTTTATTTCAATATCGTTTATGTACATTCAAAATAGTTTTTTTATTTCGTTGTAATTAACTAACGTCCATGTTACAATAAATACTTATTATATGTTCAGTTTTTTATAAAGTCGAGAGGTATATTATAGCAATATTTACTTCATTTGGTCAAAGTGTTATGAAAAAGTGTAATGCGTATTGATTGGAAAAGTTATTGTATTTCATTTTAACACTGCTTTATTAAATTGTTTTAAACGTGCCACTTCAGATCAATAAATCTGATGCATTTGATCAAATACCTTAATTTATTTTATCATAGTTAAAGTGAAATATGATATTAATTATGTATGTTAATAATTAGTATTGTCATTAAGTGTAGAAAAACATGTACTGAAAAAATGTAGGCTATTTGTAATTTCTTTAAGAATATAAATTATCATTTCTCTAATATTGTATTTTGTCTACTAACTTATATAAACACTTTAAATTTATAAAACATACGTGCCGGTTCTATTAGATTTATGTCTGAAAAGTGTTAGTAAAATAGAAATTTTTGAGAAAAACTGATATTTTCTCAAATAAACAAGTAGGCGTTTGGTCGGAAAACTGGGTACGGCACCGTATAGTACTTAAAAATATATACAAAATGGACGGTTTAGAAAGGGTCTTGGAATATATACAGGGATTACAATTACGAGATGAATTTTGCACAAAAAAAAACTGATGTTACTCTAAAATTTTGGCAATGAGGCATTCACTTTCTCATGGTAAAATAAATTTCTAATTTTTTAAGGGATGCATTTCAATCCCATGTCCCCGTAGGATCTTGTTCAAATTTTGAGGGCTAATGGTTTGCTGACTAAAGATGCTACTCTAAAATTTTGGTAGTGAGACATTCGCTTCATCGTGGTAGAATATATTTTTAATTAGTTAAGGGATTAATTTTAACCCCTTTCTCCACATATAATTTTGTTGTTTTTACGATTAATGGTTTCCTTAAGGGATATTACGGAAGCGTAGAAGGGCCACAATTTTTTTTATTTTTCAATTCTCAGTTTAAAGTCGGAATTTAACAACATTCTGAGTTTAAAGTCAGAATTTAACAAAATTCTGAGTTCAACGTCGGAATTTAATAAAATTCTGAGTTTAAAGTCGGAATTTAACTAAATTCTGAGTTTAAAGTAAGAATTTAACAAAATTCTGAGTTCAAAGTCGGAATTTAATAAAATTCTGAGTTTAAAGTCGGAATTTAACTAAATTCTGTGTTTAAAGTCAGAATTTAATAAAATTCTGAGTTTAAAGTCAGAATTCAACAAAATTCTGAGTTTAAAGTCGGAATTTAATAAAATTCTGAGTTTATAGTCGGAATTTAACAAAATTCTGAGTTTAAAGTCAGAATTTAGTCCGAACGATTGTATAACAGACTGGAACCAAAAAAACACGTTCAATATTCTTGTTTGAATGGCAAATGCGCTAACGAATTGTTTCACCAAACTAAAGATAGTTAAAAAATAATAAAAGGGGGGTAGGGTACAAAATAAAAGTTTCCTATTTTGATTTTTGAGTGTTAAATAAGTCCCTGACAAATTAAACATATGTTTAATTAGTTCATTTTATATATTTTTATTTATTTCTATTCTATTGCTGAAAAAAAAAGCCAAAATGAATACAAGAAAACATATACATTAAAAGGTTCACAAAATAAAAAAGCTAATACAAATAAGTCTTAAGAAACGGTTCATATATGTTTCAACGATTTAAGGGTCTCTCGCGAAACATACTGACAGATCTCCCCCTCTGTTTCAGGGTGATTCAAGTTGAGTGTCCTATTAGAAATATCTGGAGAACCAACGAATAGGATGTTTTGAAAATTTGGCTTTGGCCATAGATGAACATAATATACTCTCGTTATAAAATATTTTAAATTGCGCGGTGTTGCCGCTTCTACCTCAAACCGGAGGCATCATCCGTTTTAAATGAAATGAAATGCCCTATATTTTATTAAATTTTTATATTTTTCTAAAAAATCCAAGCCCTTATTGAGTTACTTTTCTCATGCCTAAATTTAACTGTTTTCGAGAAAATGGCGCTTGAACAATGACAATTGTGGCCCTTATACGCTTCCGTAGGATATATAGGTTTAATTCAAAATATGAATTTTATAATTGCCAGCCACAGCAACACTCAATATAGTCCCTAGTAATATACCATTTTGTTTTCCACTTCCAACTGTTACTTGTTTCTATTTGTTATGAACAATTTGATTTAAAAAATGGCGTTTTCTTTCGTTTTTGGCCTATAAAATCAAAAATAATTAAGCAATCTTGATGATGTAGAGATGAATTGTAGAGAATAAAATTACAAACAATATGATATGGTTACACGACTTTAATTAAAATCATAGCTTAATACTATGCGTGTGAAGCGTCTCTATTACCCCTCGGGTGCCTCGATTGCTACCATACTACTCGGTTACTTTCACACGTTCGGTCGTTTTTTTATCATGTTTGGAAGCATTTTCCGCGAATTTCACATATTTTTAGAGCAAAATCAGAATATACGTTTTGTAGTATGATACTTCTACTTCCTTTACGACTTTGCAGAATTGAAATTGAACCAACCACGGCGCATCCAGGCACGCTGAAAAACTGTGCATTAAAAATATTCAAATTTGCAAACAGTAATGATCCCGCAGCGCTTGGTTTTTGTATGCATAAAATACATATTAATAACTATTATTTCGCAAAAGGCCTCCGCTATAACTTAAGAAATAACGAATATATGAATTTTCGAAAAAAAAAACCTACTTTCTTCTGATGTTCTAATGATCCAATCAAGTATCATATTGTTTGTATTTTTATTCTCTAGAATTCATCTCTTTAGACCATTAAGATTGCTTCACTAGTTGCGGTGTTGCATTGCTTCACTGCACGGTAGTTGCGAGAGGAACGCATAATGGAATATTACAATGGACTAACTTGAGTAAGTGAGTTTTTTGCTCTATTGATAATAGCCTATTATTGAACTATAATTAAAAAAAAAACGGATTGCTTAAAATTCTTATATTAATATAGAAAAAGCAACCAACCATAAAGCCTACTTAGGTAAGCGACACTTATATAGGTACCCGCTATTTCTTACAAAGCAAAAAAACATAAAATTACTTCTGATTCCCCTGCATACCAAAGAAAGCATCTGCCCTGATGATATATTTGAAAGATCCGCCTATTTTTACTATAATTACATACATTTGGTAAAACAAATTCGGGATGAAATATATGTTAGAACTTTACAAACCGTGGGGTGGAAATGACATTTTTTCTACTTTTTGATTTAGAGATAAACATTTCTACCGCCCTTAAAAACATTTGGAGAGATATTTGCATAGTTCTTGACTTTCCGTCCGCAAGACCATGAAAAAAAAAATTATAAAACGGTTTTATCTAGGACAAAAAAATCAATAAATTCGCCTCTACCCAGAACTTTCCTTGTACAGAATTCTACTATGTACAGGTTAATTTATTATATTTTGACAGCCACCTAGAGCCATAATTATAGCGTTTAGAAAAAAAACTTTAAATACAAAAGTTCTAGAGTTTTTTCTAAAATATTTTGAATATTTCAGATAGAGTGATGAAGCTTTGTTAGAAGAATTTTCTCTCAGGCAATTTAACAACATAACACAGTGCACGTAAGATTTCTTTAAATAACCGGTATAACAAGTGGTTTGGAACTCATGGGACCATTAACAGCCCACCTAATAGTCCTGACCTGACCCCTTTGATATTTTTTTATGAGGCTATCTAAAGGATGAATTATATAAAGAAAGAAGTCAAAATTTAGAGGACTTAAGGGAAAGGATCCAAAGGAGTATAGATTCATTGAATGAAGAACATCTGGAGCAAATTTACAATGCTTTATTTAAATTAGATGAAGATTACAGAAAATGTATCGAAAATAACAACGGTTACATTCAATATTTGTGAATTTTTGTAAATTATTTTATTAAAAAAAAGTTACTTTTTTGATTCTATATATATATATATATATATATATATATATATATATATATATATATATATATATATATATATATATATATATATATATATATATATATATATATATATATAGTTCGCCATTTTGTGAATCTTAGAAAATGTCTGCCTGTCTTTTGATTGGTATACCAATAACTAATTGCTAATTTTGCTTTTGAGGTAGAAAATTTAAATCTTTCCAACGTGATAATTACATTAGAGCAGCTTACCTTAATGAAATTGCCCATTGTGCAGAATTAATTCTTTTCTTTAAATTTTAATGCACCATTCTGTCGGTTTTGTAATTACAAATATATGTAATATTGTACAGTATTGTACAAGGTGGTTCAGACGATAAACATATTCAACTAAAAAGAGGGTGGGATATTTTTGCACTAGTACGTTGTACTAAGAATAGTTTTTCCTCGTTTTCAGAATTTTTTTTTGGGGCTACCCATAGAGTTTTGGGTTATTGTTGTTCCACTACAAGAGTATTTCTTTGATTTTGGGTAAGCAGACCTCTTCATTGACGTTGGTTGATGTAGTGTGGTATGGTGATTTGGACCCTCAACATTTGCGTCTACAGATAAGTGAAATCTGTTTTAATAGTACTTTTTCTGCATTTTATCAGGTAGGATACACGTTCTGCTCATCTGGAATAACCCCGACAACTGGTTTGTGTTTCTTAGTATACAGGGTTTTTGGTTATAATTTAGACCAATAGATAACTTCTATATTTGAAATTAGGAAATATATATATATGTATGTATATATATATATATGTATGTGTATATATATATATATATATATATATATATATATAAGCCTGTATATGACCGTGGATTTTACCATTTATTTGACTTCTGTCAGTGGTAGCACCAATAAACCATTTTGAATTATTTCACATGGATTCGTCCATTTCGGTTTTGGAAATTGGTAGATTTTATGTAAACATGGAGTATCCTACCAGAAAAGAATGTATATGGGTATGTAGCCAGAGAGAAGATTTTAATAATTTTTTAGAAATAGTCTGTATGGAAGCAATTTTGTGCTGTTGGGAGAAATCCCTAGTCCTAGAGCACTTAGAATAAATGCCTATGATGAGAAACTTTTTTGGACCAAGACCAGTTTACCCTCATGACCGGATAAGTTTTTAATGTTAAGTGCTTAAAGAATTCGCTGAACCTGTTTCGCTAGGAAGTTAATTTTGAGCATTTTGTAGAGTTGCTGCAGATGGAAAAGGAAAAAACCTTTAAAACTTACACTGTCTATTCATTTTCTCTATATAAAACCTCTTCGGACAAGGATAAATAGGTTTTTGTAATTATTGCTTTGCTTCGCCTTTAGAGAGTACATCGTCGCCATATTTTATAACCTGATGTCATATTGTCTGTTACAATAAAGAAAATATCTGAGATTATACTTTTTAGTCTGTTTTACAGACCTTTCTGACTGCACTAAAAGCTAATCTTTTACAAGCTTTCAACTAAAATTTGTAGTACATATAGAATTGAGGACAATCACTTATTAAAATAAATTTATTAGATAAAAATTAAGTAAAATGTTTCATCGATCAGTCAATGGAGAATTGATCTATTTTCAAGTGTGATGAATAACTAAATGTTAAGACAAAAGAAAACAGTTCAATTCCCTACATTTTAGATCTCCTCAAACCTGATAGGATTGAAGGTATCTTCTACAGAAGTTATGATTAATGGTTTTGACAAGAAACCAAATGAGCTGCCTGACATTATGTCAAAAAATAACCGTGTTTTTTTATACATAAGTTACAGATATAGAAATGAAGAGAGGGTAATTAATTTTTTCATTATATTTAGCTTGTCAAGATTTTTAGGAGTGCCAGAGATTGACTGATTGCAATGGTCTCTGCTGTGTGCTTTATTAACCAAAGAAAATTCTTACTGACAAAACTATAAGTATTATTGCTTAGTGCGATCAAAAAGTAAAAACACAATAATAATAATCATTTATTTGTTCCATAGTAAAGTTACAATATACCTCAGAAAAGGTGTGAAATGTGTCACACAATTTACCAAAAAAGATAATAATACAATTAAAATATAAAAAAATAGCTGCATTATTAAACCAATTTGCATTTCTTTTTTGGAACAAAAATATGAGTCTTCTGAGAGTAGTTTTAAGTCACTATAAAATAAGTTTAAACTGTTTATGGACATACCGAAACAAAATTTTTAAAGGGTAAGTAAGTTTAAAAAAGTTTCAAAAGGCACTGCACACTACTGGTGAATAATGAATAAACTTACTGCCTATTTCTAGAATAACTTTAAGAACAAACTTAATAATAAAAGTTGAAACATTAGTAAGTATTTAATCTTTCAAAATACACAATAACAATTTTACAAACTCACCTGAAAAGAATTTAAAAATATTACAAAAGGGGATTTATTAATAAGGAAAGGGAACAACATATTCTAAATTTGTCACAAGTATATTTAATACAAATTCAGTTCCAAAACCTGAAGAGTAACAGTTTTGTGATAATAGAATAATATTGATTATTCTATTATCACAATTTAGAAATTAGTAACACTTAGCTGTTTGACATAACAGATCACTGAGCCTGCAGTATTGCAAGACCTATTCCAGAAAAGGTTCATAGCATTATTGTAAGTTCATGTCTTTGAAGGCATAAATAAACTTAAAATTGCGTACTTCCATGGCCCAGATGGAATTCACTCTGTCTTTTTAAAGAGCTTTGGATATTCTCTAAGTATACTATTACACCTTATTTTATTTATTATAACATTTTCCAGAATCATGGAAAACTAGTTTTTTTGACACCTATATTTAAGTCCAAAAAATGGGAGGATGTAACACACTATAGAGGAATCTGCATTCAGTCAGCCATTCCTAAGCTATTTGATAAGCTTGTTTCGGACCAACTTTCATGGTCTTGCAAAAATGTAGTGATGAATGAACAGCATGGTTTCTCTTGAACTAACTTATTGAATTATGAGCAGTATTTTTTGAGTGCATTTAATACAGGTTTACAGGTAGATGCCATGTATACCGACTTCTCAAAGGGGTTTAACCAAGTTAATCATAAAGTTCTTGTTCATAAACTCTGGGGTTTGGGATTTGGCCTGCAAATCATAGATGGATAGGGTTTTTTAACTGACCGCAGCCAATCTGTTCACATTGCCAATTACATTTCTAAGGAAATTCACATTTACTCAGGAGTTCTACAAGGATCTCATTGTGGACCACTATTTCTTAACCTATTTATTAATTATACTGAAGATGCTATTGGTCATTCAGAGTTCTTTTTATTTGCTGATGACCTAAAGTTGTACAGAAAAATAAAAAATGTCAGTGATATTCAATATTTGTAAGAAAATCTGAATAATCTTGTTTCTCTGGTCGAAAACAAATGGTTGAGTTTGAATAAAAATATTAACTATAATCAGTATAATCTTAATGACTTGCTGCTTGATTCTGCCACACAGGCAGACTTGGGAGTGCTGCTAGACAGTCAACTTACATTCTGCAGTTATATTAATAAGATATTTATTTATTTATTTCAATTCTACAGCTAAAAAGCCATTTACACTATAATACAAAATTTTTGATTAACAACTAATAAAAACAAATACTTATTCAATTCTTACGTGCACAATATCACTTAACTTACTTTTAGATGAATTAAAACTTGTATTAAATATATCTATATCATTCTGTTCAAAAATGTTGTTCCCCGTAATACAGAATCATGTAATGGACGAAGCTAAGCCATAATTGGTCCTATGGAAAAGGACATGGAATAATGTATTTGCTCACGTTGTTCGTTGGGGAATGTGAAAGGAGGTCATTTCCAATAATTCCGGACAGTTGAAGTAGGGATTTAGAACTTTATATAGTGTACACAAATCAATTATAATTCGTCGATTCTCCGGTGTTAATGTTTAGTATTTTTAAAATGTCATTATAATTGATTTGCTGACTTGGAAGTATTAATTTAAAAGCAATTAATCGTAAAAACTTTTTCTGTGCTCTCTCCAACTCATCAACATAGACTCTATAATACTGAGACCACACTGGACAAGCATATTCAACAATAGATCATACCTAAGAACAATATAATACCTTAAAACAGTTAATATTATTAAAATCTGTAAGTATACGTTGCATAAAACCCATGAGCTTTAATGCTTTATTTACAATAATTTCAACGTGGTTATTAAAACATAATTCCCTATCAAATGTTACACCTAGATCCTTTATAATTTGTACTTTCTCTAAACTACAATTATCACTCCTATACTCACAATCAATAAGACTTTTCTTAACTAAAAACTGCATCACCTTGCATTTGCTCACATTAAAAGACAAACCATTTAAGTGGCACTATAATGATCAATATCCTCCTGTATCAACACACAATCATTAACAGATTGAACTCTAGAAAATACCTTTAGATCAACAGCAAATAATAAGAAATTACAATTTTGTATGTATTTACTAATGTCATCCATATATATGCTAAATAGTAAGGGTGATAGATGTGCGCCCTGAGGGACACCAGATGTTAACCTGATTGCCGATAGTCATGTGACTATAGATGGATAAAAGTATTTTGTTGAATTATAAAATCATTCAGAATAGGTTGATTATGTCTAAGAGCTGGTCCTCTCAAAATTAAATTTATATTTGCCATTTCTCTAAATAATTGCTCTATCTTATTCTTATCTATACCCTTATCAACCATGCCATTCTGAGCGCCCAAAAACAAAAACACAAAGTCCTTCTTAGTAAATGTTTTAGTTGAAAGTATACATCTGTCAACTAGTATATCCCTTAAAAATTGACAATGTTCCTCTCCCAATATTATCTCCTACAATCAAGATCTGGTTTCTTTTCTTATTAACCTTTTCTTATTACATTACCGTCTTCAATTGTTACAACCTGATTTGGTTTTCATTAGAGGTGGGTTGATTTAAAGTTATAATGGCACCACTATTTTCAAGAATTTTCCTCAGAGACTTCAGATATTTTTCTTTAATGTCAAATAATTCTTTTCTAGTCCTCTTTCTCCACTCCACCAATTATCTCTATCTGCAGTTAAGGTCTCAATACTTGTAAGAAAGTTCTTTTTTAGGACATTTAATTCTGCTATTTCAGAGCTCAGGTGTTTATTTTTTTCATCTAAGAGATTTATTTGTTCAATCTGTTGTTCATTTTTATCCACTAATTTAAGCAGGTATTGATTTAAATTTGAAATTTCCCTTTTTTGTTCTTCCAGCTTACTTGTAAGACTTTGCTCTGAAGAAAAAACAAAAGTACTCAAAATTCCGAGTATGCCTTTTAAGACACGCGATATAAGTGTCTTTTGCTGTCAATTCAGATAAGAGTCTTTCAATTTCCTGTGTCAACTTCTTTTCTCTTTCAATGCTGTCACCTTGAAGTTTGGATATGTAACTGTACTTCCGTTTACCGTCTAATTAGGCCTTTTCCAGAGCTTCCGGTGCATGCCTGGAATATTGTGACTCATGTAATACCATTTGGAGTTTATCACTCTGTAGTGTATTGATAAATAAATAAATAAATGATCCTCAATTTCATTTGTAACATGTGTTATGCAGCCCATTTCCCTTAACATTTAAAAATGTTTGGCATTATACTGCTGATATTTACACATAATATGCTCAATTGCTACAAATCTCTATGAGTAGACATAACCTTACATTTTATGATTGTTTTGACTTTCAATAAATAAACACATATTCTATCCCACACTGCATGAACAATATATGAGCCAGCCTTATATTTTTTGTTAGCCCTTTTACAGTTAACACATTTCAATTCACTATTATTACAGTCTTTTTGATCATGAGATTCTCGACACTTTGAACAAGCTTTTTCTGCTTTACAATGCTTTGCAAAATGGTTAAAAACAATTGAAATATTTTTTCACTCTTGAGAACTCATAAACAGGGCATTTATACAGACTGATGTTCCACCTTGCCCATGTTAATTATATCTCAATATCCACTTCTAAAAGTAAGTTATAGCTGTTAATGAATTCCTTCGATATGTGGGCAATATCAAATTTAAAATTTTCCTGAGATGAATTTATTCTATTCTGAATTAATATTTTTACCTTTACATGATTTGTAATTTTGTTAGTTCTTTTTGGTTCATTTACAATATATTTAGGAGCCAAAGACTTTTGTATCCTATCCTTCAATTCTTTACTACTGTCTTTGCACTCCAATACCTTTCCTCCATTTTTAATATTTTTATCCATAAATATGTTTGTTTTCAACTGCATAGAATTTATATTTTGAACTATATCCATTTTTTAATGCAACATGATTTAAGTTTTCTGTAGGCTTCATATAACCTTCTCTCAAGGTATTACCGTACTATACGATAAAACTTCCTCTCTTGATTCACTATTTATTTCCTTGATAAATGATTTTAATTCCTCCATTTCCGCCTTCATAGTTCACACAACAGCATCAAAACCCTTTTTTTTAATGATATGCATCTTTGCTCTGTAGAAGGTAACATGCAGCATGCAACACAAAACCTTTTCTTTAATGGTATTCTGAAACATATTACTCTTATATACATTTTCCACACTTCCCACTAGCTTTTCACAAATGTTGCAATCACATTCCATCCTAACCTCCAAGGTAACCCATATTTACAAGAAAAATGGTAATTTTTGATTTTCAACAAAAATTTATTTATTACAGCAACACTGTACCACCAGATTGTATGACGTGAGTTAAGGTTTTTATATAAAAAAAAATATTACAAAATACGTCTTTGATATTGTCATAGTTTTGACAGCGCTCAGATGAAAATTCAACAGCTCGGCTGTATTTGAAGTTTCTAGTGTATATACCTATTAAGTGTATAAAAAATTATTCTCTTCCACTACATGTAGAAAAATAAATACTGCTGAAATCCAAACTGAAACGAAAAGCATATATATAACATATAAATATATGCCAATGACTTGAAGTCATTTCTAGTTAAATTAATTACTCAAATTCGGCAATTATTGATACATTTAGCTTATTCATCTGATTCTTTCTCAGGTTATCTTGCATTTTGTAATTAAATGAATAAATAATATAGATTAGAGTGTAAAAATGATCTGTTGGCGAAGAGGAATTCTGGCTAGACACTGTCCACATATCAAAGTGACACATCTTGTACAAGTAGCTAAAAAGACATCAGACAATATTGCAATTATTTTATAAGCCTTCTGCTGTCTCTTCAACTGACCTTACATAGTCAGCTTAAAGGAAGATCCCTTAGGTGACAACATTACTTACTTTATAAAGATAACTTAAATTAGTACATTACCTGATATCCACAAGTACACGGAAAGAAATTCAAATCATCCACCTCTAACGGTTCCATGCAGAGTGGACACTCCACCTGCTCTTCACCACTTTGATTTAACACTGACATCTCACTTATTCAAAATCTGCTTTGCTATCCAAAACTTTTCGCTTGGCCTAAGGAAAAAAACTATCAAAAGGAGGTCTAAACAAGTACAAACATATGAGAAACCATCAAAAGTCACTACTGTATTAAGTATACACTCTTCTGACTGTTAATAAACAATGACCAACATTAACACCTAATGAAAATAGATATTCAAAATAAACAAATATTTTAAAGAAATTTATGAGGTCAAAAATTAGGTCAAAAGTACTTAAATATAAGGTCATTGCCTTGGTTTGTTATGCTTAATTTTTTTAAGGAAGTTAATTTTATAATATTTAAATATACCTACAGCAAATACATTTAAATTAGAAATTAAGTTTTTGGCTAAACAAAATGAAAAATATGTAACCAAAAAATGACTTACTAGTCACAAAAATGAATCAAAATTCATCTAAAACAATAAACTGATTAATTTGGTGATACACTTAAAACTCCATTAGAAGTAAAGAAACATATTGGAGAGAACAGATTTCAGTAAGAACAAAAATAGCAAAATGGATGGAATTATGACTTGATGTAGATATGATTAACCTTTAATTATCCGCAATAGATCCTAGAAAAAGCCCTAAACCCAAAATTAACAAAAAATTGTAATAATTATAGACGTAAACGTTCGCACTGTTCAGAGTATTTAACATAAGTCATCTTCTCAGTTCCTAGAACAATCCTTTGTTGTATGAACCAGGAAAATTTTCATTTATTGCAGGAAAGAATGACTGTATCCAAATATAAAAATATTTCACCTGTAAAATAAAACTTAAAATATTCAAAACAGTTAAAAGTAACTGTTTTCTGGCAAGATTCACCTCAAAATTAGATAGAATGTCAAAAAAATTGTTAACATCTGTCAAATTCCTGCCAAGTATTAATTTTTTTCCAGGGATTTGTGGGACAATTTTTCGATATGAAAATTTGTCAAAATTTCCCGAATCCTCGGGCGACCGCCCACATAAACATCGCCGAAATTCCCGGGCTCAACCCTTCCTTATAAGCCTAAAAAAAAAATCCAGCCAAAAACTATTGTCTGATTTTTATGCAATAATTTTGTAATTTCGCGAGGGTGTTTATCAAACTTTTCGAGGGCTAACCTAAACCTTTTATACACCTACTTACGCACGAAAGTCTGCAGTTTTCTTTTAAAATTGAGAAACCAGAAAAATCACAGGTGATACGTGGAAAATCCTTGTATTTACTTACTTTAAATTTCTGATTAGACAGTTACCAATATGGCGACTTTGATCTGAAAATCCGTGCGCCGTTTTCGGCGCAGTGTGTTTGTTTTGTTAACATGTGATCATTTCACTGACACACGACATCGGATATTAGTGATTCATATATGTTTCTCTTTTTACAGCGCGTATTTGTTAATTATTGCGGAATTTCAGATTGACATGTATCATGATCGGGATTTATCAGAATATCTCTAAAAAAGTGCTTCGATGAAGGCAGAACGGAAAAGTAAGGAATCGTTAAAAATACATTTCACGTGATGTAAAATAGGGACGGATTTTCGTCGATGAATTTGTTACTACCTGAGTTTATAGATTACTGGAAAACTTTATGTAAACGCCTGTTTATTGTTATTGTACGCTATTAATTAGCGTGTAATGCGCTCTCGCTGATTCAGGGGTTGCAGGTCACGAATATGAATTTAAGTATTTCCAACGTTTCGTTTTTAACGTATCTATCACCATTCTATCATCCATCACTATCACGGTTTTTTTAGAAATTTTATAAAAAAAATTAATATATCTACAGATGCGACTGGTGTGTACTGTATACTTTGTTTCCTGTAAGTTCATCCAAATTTAAAATATTTCATAAATGGTGAAATTGGGACACTTAATTATCCTTTTTTATTAATTTTATACCTTGTAGTTTTTTTACAAAAAATATATTTTTTTATAAGTTTTTCTTACTTTTTGGGCCAAAAGAAGTATTTTTGGCATATATATATATATATATATATATATATATATATATATATATATATATATATATATTTATTTATTTATTTATTTATTCCCAGACAACGAAAACGTTTATTACAGAGAATAAAAATGTCCATGAAAATCAATAAACCATATAGAACGTTTTTTAAGATCTCGTAGAGTTCTATATCTAACAGAAGAAAAAATGAGAGAAGTCAATTGGAGAGGATATCAGTCTCAAATAGAAGCGCTACATAAAAAAATGTCTTAACTCTAAAGGAGAATCAAAAATTTGTTAAAAAAATATAGATCGACACATGATTGGCTTTTTTGGAACACCTTGTATATTAGGCAATATTTCTGAAATGTGATAAAAATAAAATCGATTGGTTCGAGTGTTTCATCCTAAAATTGGCAGTCTTTAAAATATACTTTTGTTTCCTTTTTAAAATTCCACCGCGTACATATAATACAAATAAACGTAAAAAATTTCCAAAACAAATTTTAACTGCACAAAACCGTGTACATTTTTATTTTTTATTAGGTAAAGTTATATTATTTTATATTCTTGGGTATAAAAAAATTGCCTCTCGACCGCTTGTAGAGGAACTATTATCAGCTGAACTGAATCCAATTGTAACCCTTGAATACATGACACTCTGCAATCCGAGATGCTTATGTATATATAAACTCCAACATTCAACAGCCACGTCAAAAGTGGCAATAGAAACTCCCTGTTTTCTATTGATTAAAATACAATACTTTCCCTTTCTATTGGACATGGACACATCCCAAAGAGAGATACGTAGCTACTGCAAAGTTATACAGCCTGTCTTAAAAGTATTCGATAGCCACCATCACATGATAAACCAATTTTTCTGGGAAAGTGTTAGTATGAACATAACAGTGACAATTTAGCAACAAAACTACTCCATATAAATTATTACTACCAAATTCACCTACTATAGTTTAAAAATTATACCTGAAATCTGAAAAATATTTCGTAAACATTTAAAATTTTCATCAAGTATGTACTTAGATATTTTTAACGTAACATATCCTATATCGAATGTTACCTGTTTTCGAAATATTCAGTTCTGAAATTTGACAATATCAAGTGTTTGACAGGCTGTGCAATATAAAAGATACGGATTATCACAATATGTGATGTACATTATTCTATCAACGGCCAGTTTAAACAAAAATACAAAAAAGTTCCTATATTAAAAATTGCGAAAAAGTTTAATGGTATTTTAAATTTGAGAGTTTATATGAAGAAGTAAAGAAATAAAATAAGGGTTGGACATTTTGTCATGTCAAAACAGTTTTGATTTTGCAGCCTTCCAAAACCAAACCTATAGATATGTTACATCACAATTCGTAAAAAGTGAAGAGAATAGAAAACACGACAAAAAAAAAAATTTTTTTGAATAAAAATTGACACCAGCACTGCTTTTTTGGGACACCCTGTATATTAAAAAGTTTTCTAAAATGTGGCAAAAATAAAAACAAAATCGATGGCTCCGAGTGGTTTCTTTAATTGGGCGGTTTAAAAATATAGAGTTGTTGCCATTTAAAAATGTACACCCTGTACAAAAAAAGGGCCCTTGCATTGATAATCCACCTCTGGCGACACATTATAATAAAAAAGTTGAGATACATTTTTTAGTTAAAGTTTCACGTCGCACTGTATATGTTTGTTTTGAAAACATAGGCATTTCACTAATTTAATTTCTAATGATGAATAACTAAGTTATGTGGACTGCTTTTATTTTTTCGCCTACGCCCGCGAACTCGTAACTGGTCGAAAATGTATGTAATAGGTTTTTGGCACAAGTACAAATTTAATGTTTCCAGTGCATCTACCTATTTTTGTTTTGCTCCTAAGGGGATATTGTAATCGTGAAAAAATCACTCTCGGAGATTTTTTAGATCTTTACGTTTCGGCGTCCCTAGAGGCTGAAAACACGTTTTCTCGATTCCGTCGGTCTGTGTGTCTGTTCGCGCCATAACCAAAAAATGTCTTATAGGATTGACTCCAAATTTTAGTAAAAATACAATATGGCAGCCTAATAAAATATAAAGAAAATATTACCAAAGAACTACTAATCCAATTTACTTAAAAATTTCCTACAAAAATCAAATGTGACATAGGGAAAAATTTTGGTGAGGAACCGTAAGGTGAAAAAAAAATGACCTAATTAAATGTTTAAAATATCAGTATCAAAAACTTACTTATCCAATATATGTTGAAATTTTGCATAAACATTGACTTCATTGACTTGATTTAAAATAGAAATAAAATACGGGCTGGCCCATTTAAATGTTTAAATAATAAAGACCTTTTTATGGAGAAAAATAATGAATGTCATAATTGATTATTTTATAGATTATATAAATGAATTTACAAAAATAATAAAATAAAAATAAATTAACAACAAATAAAAACAAAATGGTATACTCGAGTATCGGATATAGTGGTTTTGTTTAAGTAGGTTCGGCTTTGAAATAAAAATATTTTAATGTACTTTTTTAACAATTTATTGAAAAATGAAATAATTCCAAAACAAAATAGAATAAAATATTGGAGGGATGCTCCTCCCTTCCCCCATATGTTCGTCCTTGCTTGGGTACAAAAATAGGTAAAGCCCTTTTAACAGGTCTTTCTCTTTATCAAGACAAATGACATATTATTTATAAAATGTGTATAGTTGTAGCAGGGTTATCGAGCGGTTATTTATTATATTTAAAAATTATTTATTTATTTTATTTATTTATTTGAGACGTAGCGGGCAACCCTTTTACAATACTGAAATTAACTAAAGTATAATAAGTAAAATCAAAGGTATTCTGTAGGCTTCTTCGTAAATGACAATTTACAATTTTATTAAATATATTTGTTAGTACAAATTGGATAAAATATTTTATTTCACCAATTCTGCGGCCATATAAACTCGAACAACAGCAAACTGCAACAACGATGGTATCTTCTTCTTGAATATATATTTATTTAGCTATCAGGTGGTTTATTTAAATAAAAGATTTGGTTTTTAAAAACAACTTAAAAATCTATTAACAAAAATAAAGAAAGTGAAATGCTGTACAAAAATAATACTTAAACCTAATAACAAAAAAAAGTATTTAAATCTAAAAAAATGAGGGAATTATCTTATAATCCCAACTTTAGTACAAAAGAAAAATCTTTAAATAAAACGTAAATTTAACTCTTGAAAACCCAGTTACTCCCCAGATAAAATATAGGATAAAAAATAAAATATCTTTGAAAATCCCTTAACTTTAATAACCCACTGTATAAGTAAAGCCCTATAAACCACCACAAAAGAAGAATTAAAAATCAACTATAAGAATCGAAACTCTGACACAGACTGACTTTTAGACTTCCCGTAAAATACGAAGTTAGCTCAGCTATTACTAGATCCACCCCATAGACCAACCCCTCTTTAATTTTATTAGTCAGGACGAAACGAATAAAGCGGTGAATGGTGAAGCTTAAGTCCCTACTCTAAACTTTAAGTTCGGAACTTCGTCCTAGAAACACGAGGTGTCACCCATGATAATTAAAAATGAATAAATAGATTAAAAATGAAATTCCCTTCAATTCTTAGTCCTAAGATTATGTATATAATCTAATATATAAGCCTATACTAATTTATCCACATTATGGGTCCGAAAAGTCATCTTTTCTGCAGGGAAAATTATGCCCCAAAAACATGGCTTTTCGGTAATGTTCCTACTACAAAATACTTTATTATATTTTGATAATGGTTTAAGAAAACGCAACAAAAATATTACAGCAAGGGTTAAAAATTGCTATCTAACAACCAAGATGCCATTCCTACAAGACATCCGAATAACTTATGGACGGATTTGTTGAACAAAACCTCAAAGATGTTTCTATAGCCTACGGAAAGCTCGCAAGCCAAAAGAACAGGAGAATATTTTTACTCAAATGTAAACACACCAACACTGTTCCAAAATTCCTAGATTTTAATTTACCTCAAATTGAATTTACAGGCCAACAATATCCTTTTGAAAAAGCTCTCTATGAAGTGCGAAACGTTAAGGAAATAAATAATTCTTTTAAGAAAATAAACCAGTACCCAAGAGTTTTTAACAAAAAAATATTAGACATGGTTTAAGAAAACGCAACAAAAATGTATTTATATATATATATATATATATATATATACAGGGTGTTAATTAATGTCGTGGACATATTTAGGGGGTGATAGTACCCGACAAAATAGGAAAAACATGCCAATATATGCATGGTCAAAAAAGCACTATTTTCTTTATACAGGGTGTCAAAGTTTCAATTTTATTCTCGTTTTTTGCGTTTTTTTCCAGTTCCTTCTGAGACAATTAGTTCAAATTTAGAACATGTATTATTTTTAAGAGCCTCTATGATAAAATATCAAAATCGTGGATGGTAGTATACAGGGTGTTACATTTTTTTGCACCACCTACAAGTTAATCCTGCGGAACTTTTTTTTGGAGCACCCTGTATGAATTCTGATATAAAATTTAAACTTTGTTCATTTCTTTAGCTCTTTTGTATTTTGCGTTATTCTCGTATCTATCGCAGTTTTCGACTTATTTGCAATCGATGCATTGCATCGATGGCATGTAGGCGAAATTAAGCAAAAAATTAAGAAACGTGTTTTATTTTAAATCAACCGACATGATAATGAACAATCAGATAAAATTATTACAGTTAAATTAAAAATAAAACAAAATTATAAAAGTTGTTGAAAATGTCCGCCTCTTGCTAGAATGCAAGAATCAAGTCTTCGCCTCATGGACTGACGGACTCTGTCAAATATTCCAGGAGTATTGCGAATGATGTCGCATGAAGCTATTATTCTGTTTCTTAAATCTTCTTCTGTCTCGATTGGGGTCTGATACACCAATGTTTTCGGGTGTCCCCAGAAAAAGAAATCCAGGCTATTCAGATCTGGAGATCTAGGGGGCCATGGCTGAGGTCCCCCCCTCGCCCTATCCAACGGTTGTTAAAATTTATTTAGGAACTCCCTCCCCTCTATGCTGAAATGTGCTGGTGCACCATCGTGCATGAACCACATTTGATTTCTAAGAAGAATTGGCACGTCTTCTAGCAATACCGGGAGTTCGTCTTTGAGAAATTGACGATAATATCGTCCTTTTAGCCTTGCTGGCAGGAAAAATGGACCTATCAAATAATCTCCAATAATGCCGACCCACACATTTACTGAAAATTGTTGCTGGAAATAATTTTCATGTATCGAAAGCGGATTCTCTTCTGCCCAAAAATGATTGTTATGAAAATTACGCATGGCATTCCTAGAAAAATTTGCCTCATCGCTAAATAAAATCGTGTTTCCAAATAATGGATTTTGGGGTAGCATTTGTAAGAAACACTGGCAAAAATTTAAACGGAGTGGAAAGTCACGTGGGAGAAGAGCTTGAACTCTTTGGATGTGGTAAGGATACAATTAACAAAATAAAATTGCACAAATGAAATGTTAAGTGTTGCTGCAATTTTCCTCGTACTGGTAGCAGGATCATTTTCTATTGCATTCAGGACTGCTTCCTCGACTTCAGGAGTCCTAACCTTTCTATTTGCTCCTGCTAAATGAGTGGATTTCTTGAATGATCCATTTTCACATAGCCGATTATGTACCTTTGCAAATGTTTGTCTATTGGGCACCATGCGATTCGGATATTTCTGTTCATAGAGTCGTCTGGCTTCATAACAATTGCCGTTGGCAAGTCCATAAATGAAATGAATTTTTGCATATTCTTGATTTGTGAATTCAACCATCATTAAACAACTCGAAACAACTACGGAAATGTCAAACAAAAAATATTTCTTACAAAATGTCAGATTAAAGAACAGAATTAACAAATGACCTGCCTCAGCCTACTACCTTTTTTCCAGTTTCATTATTTGTTGTAAATGTGATAGATACGAGAATAATGCAAAATACGAAAGAGCTAAAGAAACGAACAAAGAGTTTAAATTTTATATCAGAATTCATACAGGGTGCTGCAAAAAAAGTGAAGGTGGTGCAAAAAAATGTAACACCCTGTATACTACCATCCACGATTTTAATATTTTATCGTAGAGTTTATTATATATATATATATATATATATATATATATATGATTACTTTTTATTTTCTTGGGTTAGGGTCCTCGTGAATTAAATTAACACATTTCGTTTGACAGAACTCATGTTACAAAGTTTTGACGTTTCGATCAACTTGGTGATCTTCATCAGAATACAATTTTTGGTCTATAAAGAAATTTATAAAAATCAGGAGATAGACTAGAAAAACAATTCGATGTCTTACCTCATTAAAACCAAAATCGGAAGATTATGTCAATATAAGACAATACAACATTTTTAAAAATTCTACACTAAGTTTGTATATATATAAACTAACAAACACGAAAACAACGAAAACGACTACTGACTTATTTTACGATGTTCTGAAAGAGAGAAATTTATATCTATTAAGGGGTTCAACTCAGTTTCTTAATTTATGATTTTAATTTATGTATTACTTAATAAGATTATGATATATTTTACTGAGTTGTTTTGTAACGGTTTTTGCATTTATAGAGTGTTTATTTTTTTGTATCTCTATCATTTCGTGGAATTCTCTTCTTTTTTGATGATGCTCGGATTTTAAAATTTTAACATTGTCAAAATCGAAAGAATGTTTGCTTTCACTAGTATGTTTTGTTAATGCCGTCGTGTTCTTTTTGTCATATTTGAGTCCTTGTATTCTATTTTTTAAGTACTGACTGGTCTGTCCAATGTATACACCATTGCAATCCTTACAAGGGATCTCATATACTATATGTGTTCTTTTTTCTTTTGCAGTTTTTGATTTTAGTTTACTGAAGTTGTTCTTTAGGAGGTTATGACCCTTATGGCTGACTGTAATGTCGTGTTTTTTAAATACATGTTGTAAACTTTCCGATATTTTTGGTATATATGGTAACGATATGTAGTTGGTGTTATTTTTATTAGGTCTCATGTTTTTGTTAGAGGGGTGGTTATTGTTGTAAAATTTATGGATCCTTTTTTTAAAAATGCTGTTAATAATTTTTTGTGGATAGTTGTTTATCTCTAAGGCTTGTTTTGCTTTTTTAATGGATTTTTCCCTGTATTCAGGATCCGATAGTTTTATAGCTCTGTCTGCAAGATCTATGACGACTGATTTTTTTTTGGCACAGAGGGTGCTGGGAGTCAAAATGTAAATATCGAGACGACCAAGTGTCTTTAGTGTACCATTCGGTTTTAATGGTGTTTTCTATGTGGTGTAATGTGAGGTCTAAGAAATTAATTTTGTGATCTATTTCTTCTTTTAATTGTGGTTTTGATAACTATTAAAGCTTTTTAAAATATCTTGACATTTATTTTTAGCGACTGCAGTTAAGCAATCGTCAACGTATCTATAGAAAAAATGAACGTCAGAATCAGATTTTTTTATTGTTGTTTCTTCCAAGTCCTCCATTACTAATTGGGCCATCACACTGGAAATAAATGCCCCCATAGCACAACCATCAACCTGTTTGTAGAATCTGTCATTATACACGAAATATGTAGAGTTGAGTGTGAGCTCAACAGCATTTAGAAATTCATCAAGTGGAATATCTGTGTATTGTTTTATCAGATTCCATTTTTTAGTTATAATTTCTTTTGCTAAGTTAGTAGGGATATTGGTATATAACGATATAACATCCAAGGATATTAATATATGGTTGTCAGGTATTCGTATATCCTTAATTTTATTTTTTAGATCTACCGAGTCTGTTATGTAATATTTATTTCTGTTAATGATGTTTTGTAAAATATTTTTTAGAAATTTTGACAGATTCTCAAAGGGTGACTGGATGCAGATGTAGTATGTTTTTTGTGGTGTCAGTGATAAGGATGTTTAAAGTATTAAAACGGAACTGCTTTAAAACGCAATCCTCAAATTTCTGTTTTAACGTGGTACAATTAAATAAAATATGATTAGTTTTAATGTTTAAAAATGTAGGCTTTAGATCTTCGTCCTTACATCTTAGGAGGAAAATTCTTCTGTTTTTCTGTTTAAACAGAAAAACAGAAAAAGATTAAAATATTAAGAGCCCTAGAACTTCTCGTACCGCGACAGGTACTCGATATTTTCGTGAAAGAAGATGATAAAAAAACCGACAAAATTTTTCAAACAATTAGGGAAAATAACATTAACAAAATTCAAAAATTAATAACAAGGAGGAATAATAATGTTAGTAACAAAAAATCGAAAGAATGGATACACAATATGACTAATGTTGAGATTCCAGAAAACGTGGCCGAAATTCTTAGTTTAGGTCCGAACTATGCTATTCCTATCGAATCTTCTGAGGACATAACAATCCCAGATCTAATCAGCAATATTGAAAGATCAATTATAAACTTGACTTCAGAAACTAAAGATCAGTTAAGATCGACATGCTGCAACATTATAACTAATTATAAAAACAAATTAAGCCAAACAACAAAAACAAGGAAACAAAAACAACTTTTGAGCAAAGTCAAACAAACTAAACTATTTATTAAAAAGAACAAAAACTTAAGAATTTTGAGACCTGACAAATCAAACAAAACTGTTATTATGTATTCTGCCGAATATGACAAAAAAATGACTGACCTATTACATGACACAAACACTTACAAGGAATTAAGGAACGACCCGACTAACATTTTTCAAAGAAATAATAACGACCTTGTAGCCCGGTGGGAAAACAAAATGTATATATCACCAAATACCGCCAAGAGCCTGAAAATCCTAAATGCTCTACCTCCAAAAATTTATGGCCTACCAAAAATTCACAAACAAAATATTCCATTAAGACCAATTGTTTCTTGCATCCAGTCACCCTTTGAGAATCTGTCAAAATTTCTAAAAAATATTTTACAAAACATCATTAACAAAAATAAATATTACATAAAAGACTCGGTAGATCTAAAAAATAAAATTAAGGATATACGAATACCTGACAACCATATATTAATATGCTTGGATATTATATCGTTATATACCAATATCCCTACTAACAAAAGAAATTATAACTAAAAATGGAATTTGATAAAACAATACACAGATATTCCACTTGATGATTTTCTAAATGCTGTTGAGCTCACACTCAACTCTACATATTTCGTGTATAATGATAGATTCTACAAACAGGTTGATGGTTGTGCTATGGGGGCATCTATTTCCATTGTGATTGCCCAATTAGTAATGGAGGACTTGGAAGAAACAACAATAAAAAAATTTGATTCTGACGTTCATTTTTTCTATAGATACGTTGACGATTGCTTAGCTGCAGTGGCTAAAAATAAATGTCAAGATATTTTAAAAAGCTTTAATAGTTATCACCCCAAACTACAATTTACCATAGAAGAAGAAATAGATCACAAAATTAATTTCTTAGACCTCACATTACACCACATAGAAAACACCATTAAAACCGAATGGTACCCTAAAGACACTTGGTCCTCTGGATATTTACATTTTGACTCCCAGCACCCTCTGTGCCAAAAAAAATCAGTCGTCATAGATCTTGCAGACAAAGCTATAAAACTAACGGATCCTGAATACAGGGAAAAATCCATTAAAAAAGCAAAACAAGCCTTAGAGATAAACAACTATCCACAAAAAATTATTAACAGCATTTTTAAAAAAAGGATCCATAAATTTTACAACAATAACCATCCCTCTAACAAAAACATGAGACGTAATAAAAATAACACCAACTACATATCGTTACCATATATACCAAAAATATCGGAAAGTTTACACCATGTATTTAAAAAACACGACTTTACAGTCAGCCATAAGGGTCATAACCTCCTAAAGAACAACTTCAGTAAACTAAAATCAAAAACTGCAAAAGAAAAAAGAACACATATAGTATATGAGATCCCTTGTAAGGATTGCAATGGTGTATATATTGGACAGACCAGTCAGTACTTAAAAAATAGAATACAAGGACACAAATATGACAAAAAGAACACGACGGCATTAACAAGACATACTAGTGAAAGCAAACATTCTTTCGATTTTGACAATGTTAAAATTTTAAAATCTGAGCACCATCAAAAAAAAAAGAATTCCACGAAATGATAGAGATACAAAAAAATAAACACTCTATAAATGCAAAAACCGATACCAAACAACTCAGTAAAATATATCATAATCTTATTAAGTAATACATAAATTAAAATCATAAATTAAGAAACTGAGTTGAACCCCTTAATAGATATAAATTTCTCTCTTTCAGAACATGGTAAAATAAGTCAGTAGTCGTTTCGTTGTTTTCGTGGTTGTTAGTTTATATATGTACAAACTTAGTGTAGAATTTTTAAAAATGTTGTCTTATATTGACATAATCTTCCGATTTTGGTTTTAATGAGGTAAGACATCGAATTGTTTTTCTAGTCTATCTCCTGATTTTTATAAATTTCTTTATAGACCAAAAATTGTATTCTGATGAAGATCACCAAGTTGATCGAAACGTCAAAACTTTGTAACATGAGTTCTGTCAAACGAAATGTGTTAATTTAATTCACGAGGACCCTAACCCAAGAAAATAAAAAGTAATCATATATAAAGGAAGGTCCAAGAAAAACAAGTTATTCCTACTTATATATATATATATATATATATATATATATATATATATATATATATATATATATATATATGATTTTTACTCCTTCACGGATGGAAAAATACAATGTGTTTTCATTCCGGGTGTACATCCGTTCACTAATGTCGTTTTGCTGACGTTTCGCCAAAATCACATTTCGTATTTTAGAAGTTCTCTTTCTCGTGTCCGAATAGAGACTGTCTCTATTCGGACGCGAGAAAGAAAGCTTCGAAAATGCCAAATGTGATTTTGGCGAAACGTCAGCAAAACTGTTCTTTTCAGAACGACATTAGTGAACGGATGTACACCCGGAATGAAAACACATTATATATATATATATATATATATATATATATATATATATATATATATATATATACAATGAGGGCATAAAGTCTGGAAACCTTGAGATATGTCAAAAACTATACAAGTTGGGTAAAAAAGTTTCATATAAAAGTTGTATAGTTCCTTACGATTAATGATTCAAAAATGTCTTGAAATATACAGGGTGTTTTAAAATCAAGTTACACGCCAAAACTTCAGAATCTCTAATGGAACACCCTGTATATTATTTCATTTTAAGAATCTACATGAAATTCTGATCATATTTTATTAAGCATACCCTATCCCTAAAGTCAACTGTTTTTGAGATAACAAAATGAGAAAATGGAAATTTGGCTTTAAACAAAATTAACTCATTTCCCTATGCATAGTGAAACCTGGTGGATTATTTTAGAACTCCCATAAAAACTGTCATGTACTGACAATAAACTGTGTCAATTTTTAACATATTGTTGGAGAGTTACTTTTTTCCTGATAAAAATGCTTTCAGAAAGAGAAAGAATAGAGATTCTTATGATGTTTGGATGGGGAGATCGCCAAAGAAATCTTGACGAAGTATGTGAACTTTTTAATAATACCAATATGTATGCAAGAGCGGTGCAACCTCCATTCTTTTGTAGAAATATTTTATTTTCCGATGAAGCCACCTTTTTTCTTAATGGTACTGTCAACCGACAAAACTGTAGATATTGGTCTACAGAGAATCCCCATTGGGCTCAAGTGGCTCATACGCAATATCCCGAGAAAATCAATGTTTGGGCTGGTATATTTCAAGATAGAATTATAGGTCCCTACTTTTTAGGGGTAAATTTAACCGGCGAAATTTATCTTGATTTTTTACAACTCGAGTTGATTCCTGCCTTAGCTCAATTGTATCCAGGTAATGAGCCCGATATGCCTACTGCAGCAATGTGGTTCCAACAAGATGGAGCACCACCTCACTACGCGCTACCTGTTCGGCAGTATCTCAGTGAAATATTTCCTAACAGGTGGATAGGACGTCGTGGTCCCTACGAATGGCCGGCCAGGTCCTCGGACTTAACTCCCCTAGATTATTTTCTGTGGGGATATTTAAAGAGCAAAGTTTATTTAAACAGACCTCCTAATATCGATACGCTGAAAAATCGTATAAGAGATGAAATCCGACAAATCCCACCTACTTTCATTCGAAATCTACAACAAGAGTTCATCAATCGATTAGGATATTGTCAGGAAGTGAACAGACAACAGTTCCAGCATTTATTACGTTAAAACGCATCATTTAGAATTTTAGACTATCGTTGTTAATTGTTATTAAAAAAATTTTGTAAAACAGTTTTCTCATTTTTTTTATCACAAAAACATTTGACTTTAGGATATATGCTTAATAAAATATGATCAGAATTTCATGTAGATTCTTAAAATGAAATAATATACAGGGTGCTCCATTAGAGATTCTGAAGTTTTGGCTTGTAACTTGATTTTAAAACACCCTGTATATTTCAAGACATTTTTGAATCATAAATCGTAAGGAACTATACAACTTTTATATGAAACTTTTTTACCCAACTTGTATAGTTTTTGACATATCTCAAGGTTTCCAGACTTTATGCCCTCATTGTATATATATATATATATATATATATATATATATATATATATATATATATATATATATATATATATATATATTAGACTATTGTGTGTAGTAGAATCCGTTACGACGAGGTAAGTTCCGATTTTTATATAGAAGTGCTTGTTTATTTTATATATCCATGTCTTAAAGTTTGCATCTGCTCTGCGTATTGGATATTCATACATATTCATCGTTAAGAGAGCAATGAAACGGAAATAACAACTATTAATCCAGTGATAAGCAGTCTTGACGTCACAAAAAATTAGATGATAGATTAATTGTTAATTATTAAAACGCCCGTCAACAATGATGGTTATCAGAGCAAAAATACGAATTGTGAATAATTTTGCATATAACGAGGGATAAGCCTCTGGATGATTGATCTTTACAGAGGTTTTATCTAGCTCAGATTTATAATAGATGGATAATGGTGGTTGGCGTATGGTGTAGCGTAGCCGACGCAGACGTGAGTTGTGACAGGGGATAAATAATAAAATTTAAAAAAATCCACATTCATTTTTATATTTTATTTCAAAGGGTAAATATCACCGTCAAAGTGCCCAAAGACGAGTATTGATTGTTAAATTGTCACTTTTCTGCTATTTTCAATTATTTCTTGTGAAAACAGGCAACACAAAACTGACTAAGCGAAAAACAATACTTTAGCAAGGTGACTATCTGTACCCCATGGAGTCCCCCTCCATGGGGTCCATAATTTTCAACATGAATCCCAAGTTGAGAATTGTCCCCCACTGCCCTTCCTTTGAAGTCTCCGCTTTCTAAATATATTTTTATGCACCGACGAGCATCTCCAATCTGGGAACGGCATATTGCTAAATAATGTTTTACTTCCGTTCAGATCTCGTGGAGTAAAGATCCCTGAAGATGACTCGTGCAATCGAAAGCGAAACGTCGGATAGTAATTCCAATTTGACCCGGTCTAATCCCAAGAACCATGATTTCTTAATTGACCAAAGCGTGAAAGCTTCCGTTCTATGTTAATAAACTTACTAAACCTGCCGCCTTTTATGTTAAGCGTTGGTACCATAAAAAAACTAACGTTTATAATTCTTTTTTAAGGGAAAAAGACCAACTTATTTAGGAAAGACCATGCACACGTTTCCAGTGCGGCTCGTGGTCAACTTTTCAGGGGGGTCAATATATATAAACCACAAAGAGTTATCTGAAAAAATCAGATACAAGAAACCAGGGGCGTGCGGTGAAATTTTAAGAAAGGGGAGCAATTTTTAGAAACTTACCTATTTGTAATGTAATTCGATTCTTCGATCATTTTTTGCAAATTCTTCAATGACGTCATCATAAAAACGTCGGTGCTCCGACATATTTTGGATAAGTTTATTTTCAATGGACAACAGCGATGTATGCGAAAGTCTCTCCTGCCCCGTTGAATTTCTAACGAAATTTTTTATACGTTTAAGTGTTGAAAAATTGCGTTATACCGATGAACTTGTGACAGGTATTGTCAATACTAATTCACACAATTTCGATACTCCGGTGTAGGCATCTTCCAACTCCTTGTCTTTTAAAAATTGCATTAGTTCCTTAGCGTTATTTTTTGCGCTAATGTCATCAGTTTCGTAAATCACTTTTAGTTCAGATCGCAGTAACACTCGGTTGAAAAACTGGCCATAATGAAGAAGAAGAGATTTAAACGCATCTTCTGGAAAAGTTTTTCTTTTAAATGCATCAAAATTGCAGAGCTCGAGGAATTTAAAATCATTTAAACCGTTAAATCTATAGTTTTATTTTATTTATTTAATTTGATCGATTATTTCATAAAAGAGGGGTCTGTATGATGTTTGAACCTCTCCCACCTTGTCTGTTCGAAGACGCTTGGCTTGTGGCTCTACATTTAACGTCATCGTTTTGTCCCAAAATAGGCCAAAGTCATCTCTTTTTTGGCTTAACATGGACTTAAAATCATCCACTTTTTTTAGGCAAAAAGCAATATCATTTGTTGTAATATATTAAAAACATTGTCCTAGAATGGAAATATTTCTGAAAATATGTTCAACAAATAATTAAAATTAAAATCTCGTTTCAAACAGTCCAAAAACCCCCTCGAACTATTTATTGCTTCTGAGTCCCATGTTTCATTATTTTCTATTATATTCTCAAATAGTTCAATCAGTGATTCACGATTTTCAGATACTGTTAACACAAGTCTTCCATTATAGTTGCACCTGGAGCTACTTTGGGCAATCGTTTGTGGACAATGGAATCCAAAGCTTGTGTACGTTTTGTTGACTTGGAAAAAAAGCAGCCGTGCCACTTAAAGTAACGAAAAATACTTTACACTCTTTAATGTGATTGATAGACTGGGATAAAACTAAATTTAATTTATGAGCAAAACAATGGACAAACACAGCACTTGGGAAAGTTTCTCGAACTTTAGCTTGCAGACCCCCTAATTGTCCTGCAATCACTGCAGCTCCATCATAGCTTTGAGCAACTAATTTTTTCTCTCCATTAATTTCTTTAGTAACGTTATAAACTACGGTATATAACGCATCTGCTGTACGATTTTCGGACATATTCTTAAAACCTAAAAATCGCTCTTGAATACTTCCGTCTGTTTTAACATAGGGTATTACTATAGATAATTGGCAAAAATTAGTGATATCAGTTGTTTCGTCCAGAACAATAGCAATGAACCGCGCCTCGCCAATCTCCTGCTTAATTCTTTTTAGAATAATGGTTGCAACAGCAGAAATTAAATCATTCTGGATTCAATTCGACGTTCCGCGAAAAACGCTAGACTGCTCTAAATGATTTTTTAAGCAATCATCATCTAAGTAAATCTTGAAAATTTCCTCTATTTGAAGAAACACTTGTTTCGTCATGACATCTAAATCCCAATTCGTGCTGTCCGAGAAAACAAACGACATGAACAAGTCTTCTTAATATTTGCCTATTTTTATTGACTAGTTCATTGTGTTGGCGGTGATTAATTTCCAACTGTTTATTAGGGGCGGGTTCAATTCTGGTTTTGCCGAAGACTTTTTCTTTTATGACGGCCTGCAAATGCGCTTTGGACATAAGTAATGTGTCTTTTTACAGCTTTATGGAAATTGTTTAAATCGGAAAAACCAGTTTTATTCCAGAGACCTTTTTCATTTTCAAAAAGTAAACATGGCCAACAAAATAATTTACTTATATTTTCACACCCTGTTAGCCATTTAAATTGTTCGTATTGTTTTTCCGGATAAAAATGTCTAATACAGTTATACATTTTTGTGGTTAAATTTTTCATAGGCGGTTTTGCCCTTCCTTTGAAAATTATTTGAAGCTTATCAGCCAAGTTTAATGTTGAAAATCCCTTTATTATTAAGACACACACTACACATTCACACACTCTTCTTACTAAATTCTCCAACATTTTCAACGTTATTACCGAAAGCCGAAGTTGACGGTATTTGCATAGCCACGTCCGTATTACATTAGTTTTTGTTGTTGTTAGTTGCTGTTTAGAGGTATTAGAGGTAGAATTATTAATATGTTCATTTTATACAATTAATAATACTTTTCAAAATTGATGGATTCACGGGTTTAGCAGCGAAAAAAATAATTATTTTTATTATAAAGAGTTTTCGGTCCGATTTTGAACCTTCTTCAAGGCAACAGGCTAAAATTATAACAATGTAAGATAAATAATGCTCTGATAGCTAGTTATTACAAATCTACTTACATTTTACATTATGATTATTGAATTATTAAATTGCTAAAATTTGAACATTTCTTGTAAAATAGTATAAAACACGGATATATAAGGTAATAATTTATTGTAGAATTTTCTTAGTATAAATAAAATATACCTGAAAAATTCATTTGTTTTGTAAGCAACCCCAGCCTACCACCAAAAACTGAGTCTATCCCTAAAAAAATGCAAATACTGCTCGATTCGAATAGAAAAGTCTATACCATTATATATTTTCGAGAAGCTTATTGTGAACTGAATAATATAAAATAAAAATATACGTGAAAAACTATATCAGAGCCAGTTTTTACCTTTTCGATAAGTTAAACAACAACCGAAATACGAGAGAGCCCAAAAATGCAATATTTTCAATTTCACACTGTATCTTAAAAACGAAGGGGGCTATGAACCGGTTGCACAAAACTTAATTGCTGTTTAGAATATTTAATGGAACTTTCCGATTTGCCAAGCTGCTTATAGAAATCTAGGAACACGCTGTCAAATTTGACATTACGTTAAACATTCTAAACTTAATCTTCAGTAATAAAAGAGATACCTCATAAAAACAACGAAAACGACACCCTGTACAAGGAAGTATGGAGTAAATTAAACCAAAAAAGCACAGGTAAAATTAAATAACAGTTCTGATTTAGATCTCTCTTAAAACAAGAAGTGCTGGGTTAAAGTATTTTATTTGCTATCCCTTTGAAAACCGCATTTAAATACGTACGTAAGTCATTTGATTTAACGTGAAATATCACAAATTTGACTTGTAAGAAATCTTGTATTTTAAGAAATCGAAAAAAAAATGACTCTTTATAGTCAACATTTTAATAGTCAAGCGTGCGAAAAATTGTTTAGGTCTATCTGGGCTTGATTACATGGACATTCTCAGTAGTCATTGATTTGTAGTGTATTGAGTGAACTAAACTGACTAAAAAATTATTAGAAATAATAATCGTAAAAATAGGGAAATCTGTATGTTGTATATTATACTTTAACTGGTTATAAATGGAAAATGGAGACTTCAACGTAAAATGGGGAATGTTTTAGGGGCGTTTTTAAATGGCGGCAAAATGAGGGATTGTCTTCCTGAATAGGGGATAATGAATGGTCACTTTTTATAAGTATAATATATGAACAGGGAAGGTATTATTAAGGTGTAATAGGAAATTAAAATATTCTAAAAATCATTTAAGGAACAAATTGACAAAAAAAATAATTAGGTAGATATCTTGATGTCATAAAATTGTGAAATCATTAGCGCAAACACTAGATTTTATTATGGGAAGTATTTCAATTTCAATCAAATCTATACATATTTTAAATCATATTCATCGACCACGATATCTGTAAGAGTGTCAAAGATAAAACGAAAATTTGACATGTCATTTTGTGACCTAAGTGCAAGAGAAGAGAATATTTGTATGAAACCCTGTAAAGGTAAAGGAAGTGAAAATCAGCGAAATGTGTTTTTACAATATGACAAAATGATCTTAAAATTAGTTAAGTAGGCGAAAAAGTATGAAATTCGTTTACACTTATTTACTAAATGAGGTTTTAAAACCCTTCTTTCGTTCATGCCTTCCAAAAATAATAATCTAAACAGGGCGTTCCTACCCGGGAGTGCGGGGCACACGGGCGGCAAGTCAAAAAGGCGGCGATAGCAGCCAACATGATGGCTGCCCAGATCACTACTCAAACAATGTCAGACGGTTTCTAGATGGGCGTTTTCCCGGAAGCTGGATAGGTAGGGGCAGTATATTTCCCTGGCCCCCTCGTTCCCCCGATTTGATGTGTCTAGACTTTTACTTGTGGGGTCGCCTTAAGGATTTGGTGTACCAAAATAGACACAACAACATCGAAAAAGAACTTGCATTTTACGACATACATACAACAAAAAACAATTGTTATTTATAGCATTTTTTTTAGATCATCCCTGCTTACACAACAATAAATGGAGTAGCAGAAAATAGCATAGCAAAGAATAAAGCATAAACTCTTTCTTTGGTGTCTTATTTCCTGCTACTTCTTTTACTGTTTAGTTTTTTATGTTCAGGCTTACAATAAATATAATATCATTTCATTTCATATTTTCTCTAAAATTATAGTAAAATTTAAAGGATGGATAAAAATACCTTTCACTTTACCATTTCCTTCTCTAAAAGTTGGTGAAGTTATTTTTTTTAATCCAACGCTAGTTTTCACATCCTAGCGACTAACATCAACTTTCTTGATTTGATAAAAAACATAACAGCGAAATGTGTTTTTACAATTTGACAAAATGATCTTAAAATTAGTTTATCAATCGTTCTAAATTTTACCGTTAAGTAGACGAAAAAGTATGAAATTCGTTTACACTTATTTACTAAATGAGGTTTTAAAACCCTTCTTTCGTTCATGCCTTCCAAAAATAATAATCTAAACAGGGCGTTCCGACCCGGGGGTGCGGGGCCCACGGGCGGCAAGTCAAAAGGGCGGCGATAGCAGCCAACATGATGGCTGCCCAGATCACTACTCAAACAATGTCAGACGATTTCTAGATGGGCGTTTTCCCGGAAGCTGGATAGGTAGGGGCAGTATATTTCCCTGGCCCCCTCGTTCCCCCGATTTGACGTGTCTAGACTTTTACTTGTGGGGTCGCCTTAAGGATTTGGTGTACCAAAATAGACACAACAACATCGAAAAAGAACTTGCATTTTACGACATACATACAACAAAAAACAATTGTTATTTATAGCATTTTTTTTAGATCATCCCTGCTTACACAACAATAAATGGAGTAGCAGAAAATAGCATAGCAAAGAATAAAGCATAAACTCTTTCTTTGGTGTCTTATTTCCTGCTACTTCTTTTACTGTTTAGTTTTTTATGTTCAGGCTTACAATAAATATAATATCATTTCATTTCATATTTTCTCTAAAATTATAGTAAAATTTAAAGGATGGATAAAAATACCTTTCACTTTACCATTTCCTTCTCTAAAAGTTGGTGAAGTTATTTTTTTTAATCCAACGCTAGTTTTCACATCCTAGCGACTATCATCAACTTTCTTGATTTGATAAAAAACATAACAGCGAAATGTGTTTTTACAGTTTGACAAAATGATCTTAAAATTAGTTTATCAATCGTTCTAAATTTTACCGTTAATTAGGCGAAAAAGTATGAAATTCGTTTACACTTATTTACTAAATGAGGTTTTAAAACCCTTCTTTCGTTCATGCCTTCCAAAAATAATAATCTAAACAGGGCGTTCCGACCCGGGGGTGCGGGGCACACGGGCGGCAAGTCAAAAGGGCGGCGATAACAGCCAACATGATCGCTGCCCAGATCACTACTCAAACAATGTCAGACGGTTTCTAGATGGGCGTTTTCCCGGAAGCTGGATAGGTAGGGGCAGTATATTTCCCTGGCCCCCTCGTTCCCCCGATTTGATGTGTCTAGACTTTTACTTGTGGGGTCGCCTTAAGGATTTGGTGTACCAAAATAGACGCAACAACATCGAAAAAGAACTTGCATTTTACGACATACATACAACAAAGAAACAATTGTTATTTATAGCATTTTTTTTTTAGATCATCCCTGCTTACACAACAATAAATGGAGTAGCAGAAAATAGCATAGCAAAGAATAAAGCATAAACTCTTTCTTTGGTGTCTTATTTCCTGCTACTTCTTTTACTGTTTAGTTTTTTATGTTCTGGCTTACAATAAATATAATATCATTTCATTCCATATTTTCTCTAAAATTATAGTAAAATTTAAAGGATGGATAAAAATACCTTTCACTTTACCATTTCCTCCTCTAAAAGTTGCTGAAGTTATTTCTTTTAATCCAACGCTAGTTTTCACATCCTAGCGACTATCATCAACTTTCTTGATTTGATAAAAAACATAACAGCGAAATGTGTTTTTACAATATGACAAAATGATCTTAAAATTAGTTTATCAATCGTTCTAAATTTTACCGTTAAGTAGGCCAAAAAGTATGAAATTCGTTTACACTTATTTACTAAATGAGGTTTTAAAACCCTTCTTTCGTTCATGCCTTCCAAAAATAATAATCTAAACAGGGCGTTCCGACCCGGGGGTGCGGGGCCCACGGGCGGCAAGTCAAAAGGGCGGCGATAGCAGCCAACATGATGGCTGCCCAGATCACTACTCAAACAATGTCAGACGGTTCCTAGATGGGCGTTTTCCCGGATGCTGGATAGGTAGGGGCAGTATATTTCCCTGGCCCCTCGTTCCCCCGATTTGACCTGTCTAGACTTTTATTTGTGGGGTCGCCTTAAGGATTTCGTGTACCAAAATAGACCAACAACATCGAAAAAGAACTTGCATTTTACGACATACATACAACAAACAATTGTTATTTATAGCATTTTTTTTTAGATCATCCCTGCTTACACAACAATAAATGGAGTAGCAGAAAATAGCATAGCAAAGAATAAAGCATAAACTCTTTCTTTGGTGTCTTATTTCCTGCTACTTCTTTTACTGTTTAGTTTTTTATGTTCAAGCTTACAATAAATATAATATCATTTCATTTCATATTTTCTCTAAAATTATAGTAAAATTTAAAGGATGGATAAAAATACCTTTCACTTTACCATTTCCTTCTCTAAAAGTTGGTGAAGTTATTTTTTTTAATCCAACGCTAGTTTTCACATCCTAGCGACTATCATCAACTTTCTTGATTTGATAAAAAACATAACAGCGAAATGTGTTTTTACAATTTGACAAAATGATCTTAAAATTAGTTTATCAATCGTTCTAAATTTTACCGTTAAGTAGGCGAAAAAGTATGAAATTCGTTTACACTTATTTACTAAATGAGGTTTTAAAACCCTTCTTTCGTTCATGCCTTCCAAAAATAATAATCTAAACAGGGCGTTCCGACCCGGGGATGCGGGGCACACGGGCGGCAAGTCAAAAGGGCGGCGATAGCAGCCAACATGATGGCTGCCCAGATCACTACTCAAACAATGTCAGACGGTTTCTAGATGGGCGTTTTCCCGGAAGCTGGATAGGTAGGGGCAGTATATTTCCCTGGCCCCCTCGTTCCCCCGATTTGACGCGTCTAGACTTTTACTTGTGGGGTCGCCTTAAGGATTTGGTGTACCAAAATAGATACAACAACATCGAAAAAGAACTTGCATTTTACGACATACATACAACAAAGAAACAATTGTTATTTATAGCATTTTTTTTTTAGATGATCCCTGCTTACACAACAATAAATGGAGTAGCAGAAAATAGCATAGCAAAGAATAAAGCATAAACTCTTTCTTTGGTGTTTTATTTCCTGCTACTTCTTTTACTGTTTAGTTTTTTATGTTCTGGCTTACAATAAATATAATATCATTTCATTCCATATTTTCTCTAAAATTATAGTAAAATTTAAAGGATGGATAAAAATACCTTTCACTTTACCATTTCCTCCTCTAAAAGTTGGTGAAGTTATTTTTTTTAATCCAACGCTAGTTTTCACATCCTAGCGACTATCATCAACTTTCTTGATTTGATAAAAAACATAACAGCGAAATGTGTTTTTACAATATGACAAAATGATCTTAAAATTAGTTTATCAATCGTTCTAAATTTTACCGTTAAGTAGGCCAAAAAGTATGAAATTCGTTTACACTTATTTACTAAATGAGGTTTTAAAACCCTTCTTTCGTTCATGCCTTCCAAAAATAATAATCTAAACAGGGCGTTCCGACCCGGGGGTGCGGGGCCCACGGGCGGCAAGTCAAAAGGGCGGCGATAGCAGCCAACATGATGGCTGCCCAGATCACTACTCAAACAATGTCAGACGGTTTCTAGATGGGCGTTTTCCCGGAAGCTGGATAGGGAGGGGCAGTATATTTCCCTGGCCCCCTCGTTCCCCCGATTTGATGTGTCTAGACTTTATTTGTGGGGTCGCCTTAAGGATTTGGTGTACCAAAATAGACACAACAACATCGAAAAAGAACTTGCATTTTACGACATACATACAACAAAGAAACAATTGTTATTTATAGCATTTTTTTTAGATCATCCCTGCTTACACAACAATAAATGGAGTAGCAGAAAATAGCATAGCAAAGAACAAAGCATAAACTCTTTTTTTGGTGTTTTATTTCCTGCTACTTCTTTTACTGTTTAGTTTTTTATGTTCTGGCTTACAATAAATATAATATCATTTCATTTCATATTTTCTCTAAAATTATAGTAAAATTTAAAGGATGGATAAAAATACCTTTCACTTTACCATTTCCTTCTCTAAAAGTTGGTGAAGTTATTTTTTTTAATCCAACGCTAGTTTTCACATCCTAGCGACTATCATCAACTTTCTTGATTTGATAAAAAACATAACAGCGAAATGTGTTTTTACAATTTGACAAAATGATCTTAAAATTAGTTTATCAATCGTTCTAAATTTTACCGTTAAGTAGGCGAAAAAGTATGAAATTCGTTTACACTTATTTACTAAATGAGGTTTTAAAACCCTTCTTTCGTTCATGCCTTCCAAAAATAATAATCTAAACAGGGCGTTCCGACCCGGGGATGCGGGGCACACGGGCGGCAAGTCAAAAGGGCGGCGATAGCAGCCAACATGATGGCTGCCCAGATCACTACTCAAACAATGTCAGACGGTTTCTAGATGGGCGTTTTCCCGGAAGCTGGATAGGTAGGGGCAGTATATTTCCCTGGCCCCCTCGTTCCCCCGATTTGACGCGTCTAGACTTTTACTTGTGGGGTCGCCTTAAGGATTTGGTGTACCAAAATAGATACAACAACATCGAAAAAGAACTTGCATTTTACCACATACATACAACAAAGAAACAATTGTTATTTATAGCATTTTTTTTTAGATCATCCCTGCTTACACAACAATAAATGGAGTAGCAGAAAATAGCATAGCAAAGAATAAAGCATAAACTCTTTCTTTGGTGTTTTATTTCCTGCTACTTCTTTTATTGTTTAGTTTTTTATGTTCTGGCTTACAATAAATATAATATCATTTCATTTCATATTTTCTCTAAAATTATAGTAAAATTTAAAGGATGGATAAAAATACCTTTCACTTTACCATTTCCTCCTCTAAAAGTTGGTGAAGTTATTTTTTTTAATCCAACGCTAGTTTTCACATCCTAGCGACTATCATCAACTTTCTTGATTTGATAAAAAACATAACAGCGAAATGTGTTTTTACAATATGACAAAATGATCTTAAAATTAGTTTATCAATCGTTCTAAATTTTACCGTTAAGTAGGCCAAAAAGTATGAAATTCGTTTACACTTATTTATTAAATGAGGTTTTAAAACCCTTCTTTCGTTCATGCCTTCCAAAAATAATAATCTAAACAGGGCGTTCCTACCACCGGGGCACACGGGCGGCAAGTCAAAAAGGCGGCCATAGCAGCCAACATGATGGCTGCCCAGATCACTACTCAAACAAGGTCAGACGGTTTCTAGATGGGCGTTTTCCCGGAAGCTGGATAGGTAGGGGCAGTATATTTCCCTGGCCCCCTCGTTCCCCCGATTTGATGTGTCTAGACTTTATTTGTGGGGTCGCCTTAAGGATTTGGTGTACCAAAATAGACACAACAACATCGAAAAAGAACTTGCATTTTACGACATACATACAACAAAGAAACAATTGTTATTTATAGCATTTTTTTTAGATCATCCCTGCTTACACAACAATAAATGGAGTAGCAGAAAATAGCATAGCAAAGAATAAAGCATAAACTCTTTCTTTGGTGTTTTATTTCCTGCTACTTCTTTTACTGTTTAGTTTTTTATGTTCTGGCTTACAATAAATATAATATCATTTCATTCCATATTTTCTCTAAAATTATAGTAAAATTTAAAGGATGGATAAAAATACCTTTCACTTTACCATTTCCTCCTCTAAAAGTTGGTGAAGTTATTTTTTTTAATCCAACGCTAGTTTTCACATCCTAGCGACTATCATCAACTTTCTTGATTTGATAAAAAACATAACAGCGAAATGTGTTTTTACAATATGACAAAATGATCTTAAAATTAGTTTATCAATCGTTCTAAATTTTACCGTTAAGTAGGCCAAAAAGTATGAAATTCGTTTACACTTATTTATTAAATGAGGTTTTAAAACCCTTCTTTCGTTCATGCCTTCCAAAAATAATAATCTAAACAGGGCGTTCCGACCCGGGGGTGCGGGGCCCACGGGCGGCAAGTCAAAAGGGCGGCGATAGCAGCCAACATGATGGCTGTCCAGATCACTACTCAAACAATGTCAGACGGTTTCTAGATGGGCGTTTTCCCGGAAGCTGGATAGGTAGGGGCAGTATATTTCCCTGGCCCCCTCGTTCCCCCGATTTGACGTGTCTAGACTTTTACTTGTGGGGTCGCCTTAAGGATTTGGTGTACATCGAAAAAGAACTTGCATTTTACGACATACATACAACAAAGAAACAATTGTTATTTATAGCATTTTTTTTAGATCATCCCTGCTTACACAACAATAAATGGAGTAGCAGAAAATAGCATAGCAAAGAATAAAGCATAAACTCTTTCTTTGGTGTCTTATTTCCTGCTGCTTGTTTTACTGTTTAGTTTTTTATGTTCTGGCTTACAATAAATATAATATCATTTCATTTCATATTTTCTCTAAAATTATAGTAAAATTTAAAGGATGGATAAAAATACCTTTCACTTTACCATTTCCTTCTCTAAAAGTTGGTGAAGTTATTTTTTTTAATCCAACGCTAGTTTTCACATCCTAGCGACTATCATCAACTTTCTTGATTTGATAAAAAACATAACAGCGAAATGTGTTTTCACAATTTGACAAAATGATCTTAAAATTAGTTTATCAATCGTTCTAAATTTTACCGTTAAGTAGGCGAAAAAGTATGAAATTCGTTTACACTTATTTACTAAATGAGATTTTAAAACCCTTCTTTCGTTCATGCCTTCCAAAAATAATAATCTAAACAGGGCGTTCCGACCCGGGGGTGCGGGGCCCACGGGCGGCAAGTCAAAAGGGCGGCGATAGCAGCCAACATGATGGCTGCCCAGATCACTACTCAAACAATGTCAGACGGTTTCTAGATGGGCGTTTTCCCGGAAGCTGGATAGGTAGGGGCAGTATATTTCCCTGGCCCCCTCGTTCCCCCGATTTGACGTGTCTAGACTTTTACTTGTGGGGTCGCCTTAAGGATTTGGTGTACCAAAATAGACACAACAACATCGAAAAAGAACTTGCATTTTACGACATACATACAACAAAAAACAATTGTTATTTATAGCATTTTTTTTAGATCATCCCTGCTTACACAACAATAAATGGAGTAGCAGAAAATAGCATAGCAAAGAATAAAGCATAAACTCTTTCTTTGGTGTCTTATTTCCTGCTACTTCTTTTACTGTTTAGTTTTTTATGTTCAGGCTTACAATAAATATAATATCATTTCATTTCATATTTTCTCTAAAATTATAGTAAAATTTAAAGGATGGATAAAAATACCTTTCACTTTACCATTTCCTTCTCTAAAAGTTGGTGAAGTTATTTTTTTTAATCCAACGCTAGTTTTCACATCCTAGCGACTATCATCAACTTTCTTGATTTGATAAAAAACATAACAGCGAAATGTGTTTTTACAATTTGACAAAATGATCTTAAAATTAGTTTATCAATCGTTCTAAATTTTACCGTTAATTAGGCGAAAAAGTATGAAATTCGTTTACACTTATTTACTAAATGAGGTTTTAAAACCCTTCTTTCGTTCATGCCTTCCAAAAATAATAATCTAAACAGGGCGTTCCGACCCGGGGGTGCGGGGCACACGGGCGGCAAGTCAAAAGGGCGGCGATAGCAGCCAACATGATGGCTGCCCAGATCACTACTCAAACAATGTCAGACGGTTTCTAGATGGGCGTTTTCCCGGAAGCTGGATAGGTAGGGGCAGTATATTTCCCTGGGCCCCTCGTTCCCCCGATTTGACGTGTCTAGACTTTTACTTGTGGGGTCGCCTTAAGGATTTGGTGTACCAAAATAGACACAACAACATCGAAAAAGAACTTGCATTTTACGACATACATACAACAAAGAAACAATTGTTATTTATAGCATTTTTTTTTTAGATCATCCCTGCTTACACAACAATAAATGGAGTAGCAGAAAATAGCATAGCAAAGAATAAAGCATAAACTCTTTCTTTGGTGTCTTATTTCCTGCTACTTGTTTTACTGTTTAGTTTTTTATGTTCTGGCTTACAATAAATATAATATCATTTCATTTCATATTTTCTCTAAAATTATAGTAAAATTTAAACGATGGATAAAAATACCTTTTACTTTACGATTTCCTCCTCTAAAACTTGGTGAAGTTATTTTTTTTAATCCAAAGCTGGTTTTCACATCCTAGCGACTATCATTAACTTTCTTGATTTGATAAAAAACATAACAGCGAAATGTGTTTTACAATATGACAAAATGATCTTAAAATTAGTTTATCAATCGTTCTAAATTTTACCGTTAAGTAGGCGAAAAAGTATGAAATTTGTTTACACTTATTTACTAAATGAGGTTTTAAAACCCGTCTTTCGTTCATGCCTTCCAAAAATAATAATCTAAACATGGCGTTCCGACCCGGGGGTGCTGGTGTTGCGGGGCACACGGGCTGCAAGTCAAAAGGGCGGCGATAGCAGCCAACATGATCGCTGCCCAGATCACTACTCAAACAATGTCAGACGGTTTCTAGATGGGCGTTTTCCCGGAAGCTGGATAGGTAGGGGCAGTATATTTCCCTGGCCCCCTCGTTCCCCCGATTTGACGTGTCTAGACTTTTACTTGTGGGGTCGCCTTAAGGATTTGGTGTACCAAAATAGACACAACAACATCGAAAAAGAACTTGCATTTTACGACATACATACAACAAAGAAACAATTGTTATTTATAGCATTTTTTTTTAGATCATCCCTGCTTACACAACAATAAATGGAGTAGCAGAAAATAGCATAGCAAAGAATAAAGCATAAACTCTTTCTTTGGTGTCTTATTTCCTGCTACTTGTTTTACTGTTTAGTTTTTTATGTTCTGGCTTACAATAAATATAATATCATTTCATTTCATATTTTCTCTAAAATTATAGTAAAATTTAAACGATGGATAAAAATACCTTTTACTTTACGATTTCCTCCTCTAAAACTTGGTGAAGTTATTTTTTTTAATACAACGCTAGTTTTCAGATCCTAGCGACTATCTAGCTTTACAATATGACAAAATGATCTTAAAATTAGTTTATCGACCGTTCTAAATTTTACCGGTAAGTAGGCGAAAAAGTATGAAATTTGTTTACACTTATTTACTAAATGAGGTTTTAAAACCCTTCTTTCGTTCATGCCTTCCAAAAATAATAATCTAAACAGGGCGTTCCGACCCGGAGGTGCTGGGGTTGCGGGGCACACGGGTGGCAAGTCAAAAGTGCGGCGATAGTCGATAGCGATGGTCCACGCTTCATTCTTTATCCTGAGCGAATCCTTGTGAAATGCATATACTTATTTGCTCGCATATAAAAAAATTGTATTCAAGCCACCCGTTACAAAGTAGTAGGTATTTTTTGAATACTTAAATACCATTCCTTGATTTTCAAAATATACCTCTTACTAAATTAAATTAGGCATAGGTAACTTCGTAATCTTGGATGATATGTTAAGGTATTTTGACCAATGCTAATAGCTAATACGAACATGGAACTAGGAACGTGCAATTTTAAAGAAAACTCACGGGATAAATACTGAAATAAGGGTTTGCGTTTTTATAAACTATTTAAACAAATAAATAGGTTGTTAAAAATGTAGAAAATATGTTGGATGTTGGTTTTAGAGTAAAATCATGTTTTATAAGTTACGAGAGATTGGGGATATTCATGGACTATACTTGGTTAGTTTGAGAAATTGTACCTATTGAAAGAATCATTATTTCTATAAAATTCTTAATAATGTATGTATGTAATAAAATTAATAAAAACTTGAGTAGATTCCTAGATCGCGTTCTGACGCGTTGAGGGCTTGTAGCTAGTTTTTGCCTGCTTTGCTGACATCGGCGACAGCATCGTACACGTACAGGGTGATCATTTATAATGTCCCCCCCCTCTAACTTTTTTATTTGACGTTTGGTAGAAAAACGTCAAATATAAAAGTTTCACAAAAAACAATAAGCTATTTGCAGCATACATTTTTATATATACAGGGTGTTGCCGAAATCACCCACAGATTAAAGTTGTATTTTTTTAAATGGAACACCCTGTATATTATACGCTAAATTAAATCCTATGAAAAATCTGCATATTTTTTGTATAACATGTCCTATACCCAAATACAATAGTTTTCGAAATATCTGCGATTTATTCTAAAGCTTATAATTTAGCTTAGGTGGCTGTGAAGTAGATCGATACCAACAAACAAAATGTTTGTTTATAACTGACAGTGACAGTTACACATTTAGCAACATTATACGTTCTTTTTATTGTAAAATGCCCTATTCGGAAAGAGAAAAACGATGAATTTTGGAAACTTTTATCAAAGCAAATAAGAGTGCTAAATTGGCTCAAAGAGAATTACGTGTAATTAACCCCCGGATGCACATTCCGGACAAAAAAACCCTTCATCGAATTTATGAAAAATTTCAACAAACATCCAGCCTAACGAGAAAGAAGAGAACAATGGAAATTGATGAAGGTAGTGATTTAAACATTTTACTAAAAGTGGAAGAAAATCCCAATATTTCCATAAGAAAAATATCGGGAAGCCTGAGAGAAGAGCTTATTGATCCAAAAAATACATCTTATGGGAGGATTCAAACCACTCTCAAAAATGCAGGATACAAGGCATTCAAAATTAGGCCTACCACAAAATTAACGCCCAGGCATCGAGAAAAAAGGGTTGAATTTTGCCATGCAATGTTGGAAAAAGTTAATGAAAATGAAGATTATTTAAAAAATGTTTTTTGGACCGACGAGTCATCGTTTTCTACTAGTGGAATGATAAATCGAAAAAATAGCAGGCAGTGGGCCACAGTAAATCCCCATTGCTACAGGGAATTTCAATTTCAAGGACGTCAAACTGTTAATGTGTGGTGTGCTATTTTAAACAATAAAATAATAGGCCCTCATTTTTTCGAAGATACTTTAAACGGTAATGGTTATATGAATTTTCTCCGGAACGAATTAGAAAACTACATGGATGAGCTCCCATTGGAGCAACTGAGAAACCTCGTCTTCCAACAAGATGGTGCTCCTCCTCATTGTGTCGTATTGGTTAAAGACTATTTAAACCAACAGTTGGATTGGAAAAAATGGTACGATAAACTGGCCACCTAACAGTCCTGACTTGACGCCGATGGATGCATTTTTATGGGGAACTCTAAAAGATCGTGTGAACGCAAATAACATCGAAAATAGAGAACACCTAAAAGTCTTGATTAGAACGGAAATTCAAATTCTAAATCAAGAATATTCCCAGTCTATCACTGCCGCTTTGGATCGATTACGAAGAACATACATCAAATGTATTGAAGAAAACGGGAGACCAGTTGAACAATTCCATTTGTAAGAATAAATGTATTATATTATTATCTAAATTATTAATTTAATTAAGTTTTAGAAGTTTTTTTTGTTTTTGAAGCTTTCAGGCTTCCCGATATTTTTCTTATGGAAATATTGGGCTTTTCTTCCACTTTTAGTAAAATGTTTAAATCACTGCCTTCATCAATTTCCAATGTTTTCTTTTTTCTCGCTAGTCTGGATGTTTGTTGTAATAAAAATTTCCAAAATTAATTGTTTTTCTCTTTCCGAATAAGGCATTTTACAATAAAAAGAACGTATAATGTTGCTAAATGTGTAACTGTCACTGTCACTTATAAACAAATATTTTGTTTGCTGGTATCGATCTACTTCACAGCCACCTAAGCTAAATTATAAGCTTTAGAATAATGTTTTTATTTCTGAATGATAAAATCGCAGATATTTCGAAAACTATTGTATTTGGGTATAGGACATGTTATACAAAAAATATGCAGAATTTTCATAGGATTTAATTTAGCGTATAATATACAGGGTGTTCCATTTAAAAAAATATAACTTTTATCTGTGGGTGATTTCGGCAACACCCTGTATATATAAAAATGTATGCTGCAAATAGCTTATTGTTTTTTGTGAAACTTTTATATTTGACGTTTTTCTACCAAACGTCAAATAAAAAAGTTAGAGGGGGGGGACATTATAAATGATCACCCTGTACATACGATTTTGCGGGAAATTACTTGTTTATGGCCACGGCTTATAAATACACGCGCCCGGATGATTTGTACTAATTGAATTTTGAGCGTGTCAATCTCAATAAGTTAAAATACTTTGTGGTCCAAAATTTTTTGACTTCGATTTTGTGAGTGTTGGCGAATGAAAATATATTAATTAAAGGTAAGTACCGTTGCTGATAATTTTTTTACGTGGTTAAACATTTAAATAGGGCTTCGAATTTAGTTTAAATGTTCTTAATTTGCAAATATTGTTGAATAAACGGGGACAAGTTTAAAATTATACAATCTGTTTAAAAACAAAATCATAAAATTTTATGGGGTGATTTCATACCAAAAATAAAAGGTAGTTTGTTATATACACGTTGATTTTATAAAGTCAACTATTATATATTTGTCTTACGTGAGTGGACAGTACTTTTAATAATAGAACTATGATGCGCATGAATCTACTTCTACGACGCCGACGTCTGAGGCATATAAGAAGCGAAAATAGCATAAAACAGCTGTGTCTATAGTGAAATGATAGCCGTACATAATCATCTATAGTGATATCATAGGCGTGCCTACGATTTCATCATAGACATGACGGTTTCATGCTTTTTCCCCTCTCATGCCTCAGACGGCGTAGGGCTAGATCCATATGATATGTGGCATACTTTATATAAACAAACGAATTACCAGTATAATTATATGGATATAGGTCGTTTATTTATGCACGTAGTGATCAAATTAAGTACACATCCAATATAACAGTAGCCTAACAGTTAGAAAGGAATTGAATTGCTTGCAAAATAAAATAAAAACGACTTCACAACTTGTTGGAGCGTTGCTTTTCAAAAGTCAATTATTTAAGTATTATTAAAAAGTAGCTTAAATTACATTACGCATTAGTTCTTTTTCCAGAAATATTTCACAGCATTGTTATATCATACTCTATTTTTTTGCAGATGTCTGATAAACGAAAAAAGCTTTCTGGGGCACAATACAAAAAGAGAAAACTTGAAAAAGAAGAGTTAGTTAAAAAAGCTTGTGGTTCATTTGAGGCATTTTTGATCCCCGCAGTATCGCAAGAAACGACATCAAGTCACCAAGATGCGACACCAGGTTACCACGAAGCTAATCTAATGGAGGCCGAGATTATAAAACCCAGTGGCGGGCCGCAAGAGCAAGAACCCTCTTCGTCAGTAACTCAAATGTGAATGGAAGATATTTTAAATGGAGAGCCAAGTCCTGAACCAAGTGAAATCGAGACAATTAACGAGGACGACTCATAAGATCGAGGTTGGCTGGACGAAGTAAGTTCTGATGTTTCTTATAAAGAAGAAGTTTTTAAGGATCCCAGCTAGTGGCCTTCCATACTATCGGACAAAATTAAATTAACTTTAATAGAATTAGGCCCAACGCAACTTACAGAAGTTTTCCTTTAAATAAAGATAATAGAGGCTTCTCATCTGTGTATTATAAAAAAAGATTAAGTAACGGGGAAATAATTCCCAGAGTTTGGCTAGTGTATTCTCAATCAAAAGATAGCGTATTTTGTTTTCTTTGCAAAATATTTAAAACTTTTTCTAGGGCCTTTGTTGAGGGGTATCATGATAGAACGACATGAAAAATCAAATGGTCACATATGTAATACAAAATCGTGGATTGATTTACGTCAATCAATTTATTCTAAAACAACTACTGATTCGCTAAATGAGAAAATGGTAAATGTGGAAAAAGATGGATGGGTTTCCTTGTTAAAAATTATAATGTATGTCGCGAAATTCTTGGCAGGTCAAAATTTAAGTTTTAGAGGCAAAAATAATAAGTTGTATGAACAACAAAATGGAAACATTATTATTTAGGCGTTCATATTCAAAATGAACTTATTTCTCTTTTGGGTCAAAATATAAGACATGAAATAATATCGCTTTTAAAAGTGAGTAAATATTATTCTATTATTTTGGATTCTACTCCGGATATAAGTCATCAAGACCGGCTTACTGTTGTAGTAAGATTCGTTCTATTAAATAATAAATCAAACCAAATAGAAATTAGAGAGCACGTTTTAGGATTTGTTTCAATATCTGATTCAACAGGACAGGGTTTAACTAATGTTTTAATAGATTTTTTAGAGACTCACAACCTTTGTTTGGGGGATTTAAGAGGACAGGGTTATGATAATGGTGCAAATATGAAAGGCCGCAATAATGGTTTACAAAAAAAAATTCTTGACATAAACCCTAGAGCTTTTTATGTGTCTTGTGCCGCGCATAGTTTAAATTTAGTTGTTAATGATGCTGCAAAAGCGTCTTTAGAAATTACGTTTTTTTTTCTATTGTACAGGAGCTTTACGTTTTTTTCTCCGCATCGACTAAACGTTGGATGGTTTTAAAAAGTGAAATCCCTATTTTAACACTAAAGCCTCTTTCAGATACTAGATGGGAAAGCAGAATTGATGCTCTAAAAGTCCTTAGATATAATCTAGCCAAAATATATGACGCTTTATATACCATCTATTCTGATAAAACTAGAGACTCTGAAACGAGGAATATGACCAATTCGTCAATTTTAAAAATTAAGTCATTTAAATTTATTTGCTCCATTATCACAGGGTATAATGTGTTAACAAAAATTAATATCGTAAGTAAAGCTATGCAAGAATCTGATACTACATTAGCAAATATTATTTTAATGTTAGAACAAACCAAATCATATTTATATAATATTAGACCAGATAAAAGTTTTAACGATGTTTTAGAAGAAGCCAAAAATATTGCGGAAGATATCGATTGCAACCCTTCATTTCCTACGATTAATATGGTTAGACCCCGAACAAAAAAACGTTTATTTGACTACGAATGTGAGGATGAGGCACCAAAAAATTCCCAAGATCAATTTAAAATTAATTTTTACTTTGTAATATTCGATACTGCTATATCAAAATTAGATGAAAGGTTTGAACAAATGAAACAACATCAGACAGTTTTCAATTTTCTCAACGACCTAAATAATTTCCTTAAATCAGATAAAGCAGGTAGGTCTATAAACTGTAAAGCTATTGAAAATATGTTACATGATCCAACTAAAAATGAAAAAGATATTATAGCTGAAGGTTTATGCGATGAAATTGACAACACAGCACCCTATATTTCTCCTGGATTGAACGCGTTAAATGTGAATCAATACCTATTTACAAATAAGCTGATCTATATCTTTCCAAATTTAGTGATTGCTATAAGAATTTTTTTAACATTACCAGTAATAGTGGCTAGCGGGGAGAGAAGCTTTTCAAAACTTAAAATTATCAAAAATTACTTGAGGTCAGCGATGGGACAAGACAGGCTTTCAGACTTATCTATTATTAGTATCGAAAAAGAAATTTCGGAAGACATGAATGTTTCAGATATTATCTCAGAATTTGCGTTAAAGAAGGCAAGGAAAGCAAAGTTTATTTAGGCCTACTGATTATGATTATGTATTACAAGTATTTAGTTTTCATTTTGTTATTTACGTTCATATTTGGTCATTAGGTTAAATAATAATTATCATTCTGACAGTAATAAATAAATATTTATATTCACTTTTTTTAAAAATCGGTATTTTATTCAATTTTTAATAAATAGAAACTTTTACATTAGAAGTTACAGGTGGCAGGGGGGTAAAATTATTCTGTCACACGGGCGGCAGGTAAGCCAGGAACGCCCCTGAATCTAAAAATAAACTTTTGCATTTTTCAAATGAAGAAGTACCGTTAAAAATAAAACTTTCAAATTTGGCATGTGAAGTAGGGCCAGATAATGATTTTTGAATTGAATTTGATTGAATGTTTTTTATTAACCATTTTCTCAAATATTTCTCCACTCTTAAGGGAATGCAAAAGGGTGAAATGTGTGTCATTAAAGATAAAATGTTCAAATTTGGACCTTCTTTTTATTACGTAGGTGCTTGATAAGAAAAATTAAACCCACCCCCTAGGAAGCTAAAAAAGGGATGACATTTGTTTTTACTTTTTTCCAATACACCTGCAGCTAAATGAGAATTTAGAATGATTATTTCTTTCATGGCTTTCCAAAATAACAAATTCAAATAGGTTTCCAGATTTTTTAAACTCCCACCCCCAAGGGGAGAAAGTGGGAAATTCTTTTACAGTAGCTTTCAAACATATTTACAAAAAATCAATTTCTAGATTTTTCGAAATACCACCCCTAAGGGAGTAAACTGTGTTTTTACTTTATTTACAATATGTCTTTAACTAAACGAGATTTTATGAAGATTTTTTCGTCGATATCTTTTACAAATTAATATTTAAAAATCAATTTCTGGGTTTTATCAAATTTCTCCTATAAGAGGGTGAACTCTGTGTTTTTTTTTACAATATCTTTTTGACTTAAGCCAATTTTTTTTAGTGTCCTTTGAAAATAATTATTAAAAAAGATTTTTCGATATTTCACTCTTGAAGAGGTGAAATGTGTTTATACTTTTTTCAATATCTTTTTAATTAAATCTGATTTTATGAGAATTCCTTTGTTAATGTCTTTCTAAAAATTGTTTTTGGATTTTTTACCATATATTTTCAGTTTTTTTTGTAAACTCTTAAACCAAATAGGATTATTTCTTCACTGGAATCAGAAAATACTAATATAAACATGATTACTTGATTTTTTTTGAAACTGCACTAGTGGGTAAAAATAATATATTTTGATTCCTTTTTTCTTTGGCACAAATAACATTTTAATTCTGAAATAATTACTGAAAAACCTATTTCAGAATTATTTAATTTGCTTTATTTATCTGCTGAAAGAACATAATTTACCAGAAAATGTTGAATATAACGGTAGTACTAGTAATAGTGTACCAGAGATTACTAAATTGTTTGCCATATTTTTTTCTACAATATACTCACCAAATAATATAGCCGAAACACCCATCTTTAATTTTGACAACTCGCTTTCAGTTAACAGCTATAATTTTAAGATGTCAGACATATATGATAAATTATTAATCTGCCTTTAAAGCTGTCAGCTGGTCCAGATGGTATTCCTGCACATTTCTGAATAAACTGTCAATGTTTGTTGTCACCAGCAATCCTATCATCTTTTTAATGTCTTTTTATCAACAGGAGTATTCCCTGTGTACTGGAAGTCATGCTACTTATAAGCCTTTCAAGTCAGATGATAGAAACAATGTTACCAATTATCGATGAGTCTGTACTCAATCAGATTTATCAAAGTTACTTGACTCTTTAGTAAAAAATTACCTTGGAATTTTAGAAACAAAGTAAACAGCATGGAATCATGAATGAAAAGTCAACCACAACAAACTTTGTTGTATATGAGAACTTCATATTTAATAATATGGAAGGTGGAGGGCAGGTTGATTCTGTCTATTTAGACTTTTCAAAAGCCTTTGGGGGGACATTGGGTGTAGGTGGCAGTTTGTTAGGCAGGATTGCAAGTTGCAAGTTTCTTGGCAGGTAGGTCACAAATGGTCAAGTGAAGTGGAAGTTTGTCAAGTCCTCTAAAAGTGCCTTCTGGAGTACCACACAGATCACATTGCGACCCCATCCTCTTTTGAAATTAATCATATGAGTTTGAATGTAAGAAAGTGCTTTAAAATTACTTTCACTCGCTTATCTGATCCTGTATATTATCAATATGTTCTGCGTGATGTAGTGATATGAGAGATCTTGAAGATACTTTCGATTACAAAATGACCTTCGGGTCACACATAAGTAATACAGTAAATAAGGGGACAAATTATTGGGTTTTATCCAACACATCTCATCATCATTGTAATATATAGAGAAAACACCCTATATAAAATGTATTGTATCAAATTCAACTTGTTGCAATAAGGGGCAACCACGCAATAACCTGTTTTGCTATGTCAGCAGGTCAACCACCTTCCCGAGCGTATATGGCAATTAGATTGCATTTTAAAACAGATTTGAGAATAGACTTTGGGTAATGTTAAGGTGAACATGTAGTTTCATTTTGCTACCCTTTGTTTCAACCCTAAGTATTACATGGCGATCCTGCCACTTGACGATTTTTTTGTGAAGTTATTAAGATGGGTAATGCCAAGTCCAAAGAAGAGATTGTAATTAATCAGGCCTCCAATGGCGATGCAAGGGGTGAAATAGTTGACCAAAATAAGGGATTAAGCTTAGCAGAGATTTTGCTTATAATTTTGGTTGTGGCAACGGCAATTGTTGCAGTAGTATGGGCCATTAGACATGTTCAAAGGAAACTAAGGCAGACAATTAGAAGAGAAATTTATAAAAATGAGCTGCGAAAATCCAAGGATGATTTAAAGATGGAAGAAAATTAAATTTTTTTTTAGGGCGGTATTTTTCTTGTAGGAAAAAAAAAAAAGAAGAAAGAAAAAGTAAAGACAATTATAAATGGAGTTAGAAAATTTGTTATGTGTTAATGTAACTGAAAATGTAAATAATAATGCAGGCATGTAAGTTTAATTATTATAATATTATGTTATTGTTTTATAATTATAACCGCAAAAATATGGACCCAATTAGCAAGTTTAATAAGTGAATTAAATTTTTAATTTCATGGGAGACAAACTTATTGAAATTTTACATTCATTTAAATATATTCGAACAAATTTGGTAAAATTAAATAGCGAAAGACGAAAAAGCCCTATTGTCGAATCAAAAGTTAAAGTGGCAAAAACTTTATATTCTCAGTTAGGTAAGGAAATTACTGATTTAAACGTAAAAATAGAAAAGTCTGAAATAGACAAAGAAGATATTTTGACTTTTAATAACATAATAACAGAAATTAAAAAACTTTATAAGGAAATTTTAGAGTTTGGAAATAAAAATATTAATAAAGATAAATTAAAAATGTCTTCTTTTGATCTAAAAATAGCTACAAACCTTTTACCGGTCATGGATGATACAGAATCTACAACTTCTAAATTAATAGAGGCTTTAGATTTTTATTCGTCAACGCTTGATAATGATAGTCAACCTTCTTTAATTAAATTTGTTTTGAAAACGCGTATTTCTAACAACGCCAAATTACGATTAGGTTTGACTTATAATTCTGTAAATAATTTAATTCTAGATATGAAAAAACATCTCTTAACTAAAAAATCAGATACGGCCCTTCAGGCACGCTTGTTCTCGGCTAAACAGGGTGAAAAATGTATAACGGATTTTGGTAAAGAGTTAGAGGATATTTTTGTAAATTTAACCATTACGCAAGCAGACGGAAATGCCAATGCTTTTGATATTCTAAGACCTATTAACGAAAAGGTTGCAATAAAAAGGTTTGCATGCGGACTTAAAAATCAAAGGCTGGGCACAATTATATCTTCCAGAAATTTTGAATTCTTAAAGGACGCAATAAGGGCAGTTCAAGATGAAGAGCTGGGTAATCAAAATAATTCAGGACACATTTTTAATTTTTCTCACAGAGGAAGGGGAAATTTTAGAAATTTTTCCAGAAGACCAAATAATAGAACAGGAAATTCTGGTAGATATAATAATTATCAGAATTTTAATAACGGAGGAAATAACAATTCAAATTGTCGACGAAACGCTTCGACTAATCAAGGTAATTTTAATAATCAGCGGTTTTCTAGAAATCACGGTGGTCGTACATTTACGAGCGGTAATAGGAGAGGATCTCGGGCAGTAGGTCACCGAATGCATTTTGCGGAGCACACCGGAAATTCAGAACAATCCTCAGCTGATATACAAGATTCAACATTTTTTCGTGCCTAAAAATACTAAAAATAAACAGTTTAATAATATTTTTACCTATTCAAAAAACTACTCGAATGCTGTTTCTTTTTGTGTCAATGGTAAAAGCTTAAAATTTTTGGTAGATACGGGTGCATCATTAAGTGCCCTTAAATTAAGTTGTTTAAATTCAAAAATACAGTTACACAAAGAAAATATTGAAATTAAAGGCATAGGAGGTAAATTAATATCTGTGGGATATGTTTATTTAGATCTTTGTATAGAAAATGCGATATTTAAGCAAAAATTTTATATTTTTAATAATTTACCATGTCAAAGTGATGGCATAATTGGAGAAAATTTTTTGAAAACTTTTAAGGCTAAATTAGATTACGAAGAAAATACCTTAACTATTTTAAATCAGTATAATAAAATAAATACATTAAAATTAAATGCGTATAGTGAGAATATATTAAGTGTTTCCCCTAGGTGCGAAATTATACAGTATGTTCCTACAGGGTTAGAGGATGAATGTGTACTTATGCAAGGTGAATTATGTGAGGGTGTGTTCATGGCTGGTGTAATTGCACAACCGATAAATGGTAAAGTACCAATTAAAATTTTGAATACAAGAGAGACAGAGGTACATTTGAGAAATTTTTCGCCAAAAGCGGAAAGTTTAAGCAATTATGAGTGTCATCAATTTAACAGCCAAGAAAATTCGGCTACTCGAGTTAAAGAACTATTTAAAATTCTTAAGCTTAATCATCTAAACCGCGAGGAACGAGATTCTATAGAGCAAATTTGTGCCAAATTCTCAAATATATTTCATATGCCAGGAGATAAGCTTACAGTTACTAATTTATATAAACAGTCAATTCAAGTTAAACCAGATACTCAGCCGGTCTATAGAAAGCCATATAGGTTACCTCAAGTACATAAAGAGGAAATAAATAGGCAAATTTCTCAAATGTGTCAGGATGGAATAATTGAGAGTGCGCAGAGTGAGTGGTCTTCACCTTTGTTGCTTGTACCAAAGAAAAACGATACGAATGAGGGAAGAGCTAGGTTAGTATTGGACTACAGATTTTTGAACCCATATATATTAGATATCAAATTTCCGATTGCGAGTGTAGTCGATATTTTAGACTCCCTAGCAGGTGCACTTTATTTTTCACATCTAGATCTTAGCCAGGGCTATTATCAGGTCGAATTAGAGGAAGAAAGCAGAAAATACACAGCTTTCACTACAGATCGCGGTCAGTGGCAAATGCGAAGGTTACCAATGGGGTTAAAAATTAGCCCTAGTGCCTTTTCAAGGTTAATGACCATAGCGATGGCGGGCTTAAATTACGAAAAGTGCTTTGTTTATCTTGATGATCTTATAGTATTTGGCAGAAACCTTAATGAACACAATAAAAATCTAATAGATATTTTTTCTAGATTGCGAAAAGTAAACCTAAAATTAAATCCTGCTAAATGCGATTTTTTGAAAAAAGAAATTCTGTATCTGGGTCATATAATAAGTTCTGAAGGAATATCACCTGACCCTGATAAAATAAAAGCTTTAAAAGATTATCCTATTCCAAAAAAGGCAGATGAAGTTAAACGCTTCGTGGCTTTTGCCAATTATTATCGAAAATTTATACCACATTTTTCAGAAATTACAGTTCCTCTAAATAAATTATGTAAAAAATACGCTAGGTTTGAGTGGACGGACGAATGTGATAAAGCTTTTAATTGTCTTAAAAATTCGCTGATTAAGCATCCGGTGTTAGATTATCCCGATTTTTCGAATGAAAATGAATTTATTTTGCAAACAGATGCGTCTGCTTTTGCTATAGGAGCAGTGTTATCAAATAAAAATAATAAACCAGTGGCGTTCACTAGTCGTAGTTTAAATAAAGCAGAAATTAACTACCCTACTATACATAAAGAACTTTTAGCAATTTATTGGGCTGTAAAGCATTTTCGACCATATCTGTATGGCCGTCGTTTCAAAATTTTAACCGATCACAAACCATTAATTTATCTTTTTACGCAAAAAGACCCTGGTAGCAGATTGACAAAATTTCGTTTGTGTCTAGAAGAATATGACTTTTATATCGAATATATCAAAGGAAAAGATAATGTTACAGCCGATGCTTTATCGAGAATAATCTTGTCCTCAAACGAATTAAAAGATATGAATGAAGGTATGATTGCAGTTTTAACCAGAGCACAGAGTAAACGTAGAGACGGACAGGAAGACGAGTTAATTAAGAAAAGTACTGAAAATATTTGGCTTGATCACCCGAATATTGTGGAAATTCTTAAGCAACCCACTAACTGTACCGAATTAATTATAATACCATCCTTAAAAATTAAAAAATTGTCAAAAGATGTCACTCAACAAGTGGGAGACTTTTATTATATTCCATTACATTTTACCTTATACTTAGACCAAAAAGCTTTATCACCATTGGCGCGAGACGAAATGGTGAAAGATTTGGTAGAAATAAGTAAAAAGGCTGAAATTAAAGAATTAGTTATTAATAAAAATAATGATAATACAGAGTTTATTAAATTTATTGGTAGTAAAATAAAAAATTATACTAATTGGAGGGGCCCCCGTATAAATGTTGTAAAAGGTATTAAAAAAGTAATGGACAAAGACGAAAAAAGAGTAATCCTTAATGATTTTCATTTACTACCAACCAGTGGTCACGCTGGAATAAATAGAATGACAAATAATATTAAAAAGTATTATTTTTGGCTAGGTCTGGATAGTGATGTTCGAAATTTTGTAAAAAGGTGTGACATGTGTCAAAGACAAAAACATTATACTAGAGAGCCAATGGTAATAACTACTACAGCTGAAACAGCTTTTCAAAAAATATATTTAGATATTGTTGGTCCACTTCCGGTAGACGTAAATGGATTTGTTTATATTTTAACACTTCAGTGTGAGTTAACAAAATATGTAGAGGCCTACCCTCTTAAAAACAAGGATTCCGTATCTGTGGCAAGATCTTTGGTGGATAACTTTATCTTAAGATATGGTATCCCTCAGGAAATTGCTTCAGATAGGGGTACCGAGTTTATTTCTCACACTATGGCAGAAACATGTAACTTGTTAGGTATAAAACAGATTCATTCTACGGAGTATCATCACGAGAGTATCGGGAGTTTAGAGGCCTCTCACAAAGTTCTAGGTGCTTATTTGAGAATTCAAACTCAAAACCATGATTCTGCATGGAGCACATGACTTCCGTACTGGTGTTTTTCTTATAATACTGCAGTACATACGGAAACCAAATACTCTCCCTTTGAACTAGTTTTTGGAAAAAAATGCCAATTACCAAATAATTTAAATAATGAAGTTGATCCTATTTATAATTTTGATAACTACCCCATTGAATTAAAATATAGGTTACAAACAGCTCAAAATGATGCAAGAAATAACTTAATACTTTCTAAATCTAAAAGAAAAGAAAATTTTGATTTAAAAGTAAACCCCATTCAGTATAAAAAGGGCGATAGAGTTTTAATCAAAAACGAAACTGGTGATAAAATTACCAGCCCTTGCTTCCTGGGGCCATATTTAGTGGTAGAAGATGTTGCACCAAATGTAAAAATAATTAAAGATAAGAAACATATTTTAGTCCATAAAAATAGAACTAAGTTGTATAATAGCTAATTAAAATTAAGTTATAATAATAAGGGCTCTATATTACTATACTATTGCATGTATTTTCTAATAACCTTTTTCTAAAAGACCTATCTATTTTCTTTCCTACTTTCACTATATGACGCTATTTTCCTTCTCTTATATCTGAGTTTTTATTTTTCTTTTCATATATTTAGATAAATAAGATAATATAAAAGAAAAAAAAAATGGTTTAAATAGTGTATTGTAACATTTGTCTCTAGTAATTGTATTTTATTTACGAATTTCAAATTTTGAAAATAAATTGAAATTCTTTTAATTGCCCGGGGAGGTGTAATATATAGAGAAAACACCCTATATAAAATGTATTGTATCAAATTCAACTTGTTGCAATAAGGGGCAACCACGCAATAACCTGTTTTGCTATGTCAGCAGGTCAACCACCTTCCCGAGCGTATATGGCAATTAGATTGCATTTTAAAACAGATTTGAGAATAGACTTTGGGTAATGTTAAGGTGAACATGTAGTTTCATTTTGCTACCCTTTGTTTCAACCCTAAGTATTACATCATTTTCCATATTTATATATAAAAGAGTTTACTGTTGCTTTGTAAGATCCCTCCTAGAATATTGTTCAGGGATTTGGTCCCCCAATTATGCTATTTATGGAGTTTATTGAAAAGAAATTTTAAAGAATAGTCACCTATCGTTGTGGGTATGTTAGAGATGAGTATGATTACATAATTCTCTCTGAGATAAATTTTCAAACTTTACAGACTATACGGTGTATGGCGGACTTGTTTTCTACACAAGATTGTTAATGGTAGATAGACTGCCCGGAATTACTACAAATGATTATATTCAATATAAGTCAAAGAAGAGGAAGAAACACTAATATTTTTGCAATACCTTTTCACCCAGCTAATTATGGCAAGAATAATCCTATAATCCATATTATGAGATCGGCCAATGAAATTAATTATAGGGAAAATTTTAATATGTTTGGCTCGGGCTTCGTAAAATTTAAGTTGATGTTAAAATCCTGTGATGTTATTCCTGTTTGATTTTTATAATTCTAGTGATATTTTATATATTGTATTGTAGATATATTTTATCTTTTGCGGTGTATATTTGCAAAAAGGTTATGCTATAAATAAATAAATAAAAATTAATAGTAATGGCTTGGGCAAATTGGAAATAAAAATAGAAATATTTTTTTGAAAATAGACAAAAGTTATATAGTTAAATTTTAGGCATATTTTAAAATTATAATTTTAAGTTTATTATACCACCACTATAGTACCACTTTATACTAATTTTAAACGTAAGTACCCGGTATGGTATAATAAAGATATAATTAAAAATGTTAAACAAAAAGATAAGTTTTTTCATAAATATAAAAAAACTGGCAGCCTTGCTCACTTAGCACAATATAAAGAATTAAGATTACTCACAAAAATACAAATAAGTAATGCATATAATGATTATTTGAATACAATTCAGGATAATCTGCTGGATAACCCCAGTAGATTCTGAAATTTCATCAATTCTAAAAAGAAAACATCAGGTATACCAGATGTTGTGAACCTTAATGGAGAAACATTTGATACTCCAAAAAAGATTGCGTCTGCTTTTGATAAATTCTTCTCTAGTGTATATAATATACCAATAGATACTTTTGGGATAAATGATCCCTCTCGTCAAAATTTTTCGACAATTATAACGCCAAGATTCTCAGCAGAGGATATTATAAAAATTTCAAGGTTTTTTCATCAAAGATTGTATAAGTGTGTTGGCAACACCTTTGTCAATAATATTCAATTTAAGTCTGTCTTCATCGCAATTTCCAGATCGCTGGAAGATCTCTAAAACTTGTCCCATATTTAAATCAGGTGATCGATCTGATGTAAGTAATTATAGACCTGTGGCTCTTGTCAATGGCTTCTCAAAACTGCTAGAGATGTTACTCCATAGTTACCTGTATCCCCTTACAAGGCATTTAATATCAAGCAATCAGCATGGATTTATGAGGGGACGGTCAACAATTACTAATTTGGGTTGCTTTGTAGAATATTTGTCAAAAAAGCTGAGCTGTCCTAAATCTCAAGTAGACGTTGTCTTTACCGATTTTTCAAAGGCATTTGACAAGATCAATCATTCTGTAATTCTCCATAAAATGTCATGGTTTGGTTTCTCTGAAACTATCATTTCTTTTTTCAGTTCATATTTAACTGATCGATATCAGTATGTTGAATTTTGTGGCCATAGATCTAGAGGATTTAGGGTGACTTCTGAGGTACCCCAGGGTACTAACCTTGGACCTTACCTTTTTCTCCTTTTCATTAATGATGTGTGCGATGTATTGGATGTTCATAGTTTAGTGTTTGCGGACGATTTAAAATTGTATTCCTCAATAAAGAGGTGTGAGGATTCACTTCGTTTGCAGAGTAACATTGACAAGTTGCAGAGATGGTGTGAAAAAACGACCTGGGCCTGAATATATCTAAATGTAAGGTTTTAACTGTAACCCGAAAAAGAAATCATAACAACTTTTTTTACAACATCAATGGTTCTCTAATATCCAGGTGCAATTCAGTAAAAGATTTAGGTCTTACGATCGACTCTAAACTTACATTTACAGAACACATCACCAAAGTGACATCTGAGGCATCCCGCATGTTGGGATTTTTGATGAGAAATTGTAAAGACTTCACAAACATTTCATGCTTAAAGTCACTATACTTTGCTCTAGTTCGAAACAAACTGGAGTATGCTAGCGTAATATGGGAACCTTGTTATGACAGGTATATATGTGATATTGAGAGAATCCAGCGTAGGTTTTTAAAGTTTTTGTGTTTAAAAATGGAAGGTGTGTATCCCACACGGGGAATTGATAACCAATACCTTTGTTCTAGATTAAATGTAATGACATTAAAGTCCAGATGATTTTATATGTGATGTATGTTCTTATATAAAATGTTAAATAATAACATTGATTGTAGTGAGCTTTTGAGTAAACTGCCATTTTATGTTCCTAGAAGCACTGATTTATTCTACCTTCCCAAGCACCAACTTTAAATATACATCTCCAATTTTTAAAATATGTTACTGCTTCAACAAAATTCATGGCATTGGTGACTATACTATATTGAAGCCCTCTAAATTTAAAGCACTTGTATAGGATTCAGAAAGTAATTAGTATCAAAATTTAGGTTGTGTATGTGGCTTTATATCAATTTATACTATATTTTCATTCTTTCAAAGTGTACCACTTAAGATTTATTTTTAAAATTATTATTTAAATTTAATATTATACCCTGTTATTGGTTGTTACTGTTGGGTGTTCAAAATAAATAAATAAAAAAAAATAAAATAAATAAAAAAATATTAGAACAAAAAATAAAAAACTGATAGGGCCCATTTTCATATGTTTTAACTCAAAACATCAAATTAGTTACCATCTTGATTATTATAAAAACTATTATTTGACAGGTTATTTTTCTATTAATAACACAAAAGAAAAGTAGCTTTTCTTTAAATATATTTTTTACTCAAAATGAATACTTTTGATAATTTTTAAATACTTTTAATGCTCTTTAAATAACATTTTCCATATAATTAATTATGAGTAGAAGCTTTGTCATTTGCGCACCTGTCAATTATTTCACTGCCCATTCAAATTATTTTTAAAAATAATTGTTAAGCCTTAAAATATCTGTAGTTATAGTGTTTTTGAAACCTTATTGTACATAAATAACAGTGTAAATTGACAAAGAGGTTCTTAAAACTAGAATTAGAGTGGGAAAATATTCCAGATGTTCAAAGACAACTAGTTCTGAATATGCTGTTACAAAAACTAAAGGTTATGCTGCAAGTATTAAGTTCAAAAATCTATGCTATATTTAAAAAAATTTTGGTTAGAAATGTTACTGCATGGGGATTGTTTTTTTATGTAATTTTAGGTTTAAAATATTCAAAATATTTTGTTTTAAGTTGTTTTCACTTTTTAAACAGAATTGGGTATAGATTTGATGCAAAAACTAAGTAATTAAAGTACTGACTTATTTCAAAAATTACTTAGTGAATGGGGACTTTTCTGAAATACTGTATAGGTGTGAAACTAATAATGTACCATGCAACACCCTTTTTAAGATGCTTTGTTGTGATTTCAATAAAAGGCACACATTTTCCTTAAAAATACTTAATTTATTACTATTAATGTACAACAGGGTTTAATGGTTCAGCTTTAATATTTGCTAAATTTAGTCTGTTATCTATATCTTCATCGATTAATCCTATGATGGCCCTAAAACAATGAATATATGCTGTAAATATTTTTCTTACAGGTCCCAATAATATTAATGTCATTAGTTTATTATTTAAAAATAGAGTTCACTTACTTACACTAATGAACATATTTTCACATAGTATTAGTAATGTTATTTGTTGTGAGAGTAAAATTTGATTCATGTAACAATTAGCTCCCCACTGTTTTGTAGAAATTAACCATTGAGAAATATAAATAATATTATGAGAATTGCAGGGTAATTTACAGCATTTAATTGTACTGTATGGTGCTAAATAATTAAATTGCTATAGAAATGCTAAAGAAAAAACTGCTTACACATTATCACCTCTAATGATATGAAGGCCCAACATAACTTGCTCGACACCTGTAGTTGTAGAGTACACTCTTTCATGAGATTCATCAAGAATTATGTTAATAGTCTGGTCAAAGCCTTTTAGAGTACCCTAAAATTCCGAGAGGGAAAATAATCAATATTCTGTAATAAAATTGATAATGAACCATTCCTACTTACAATAAAGTTTCTACCATCCGAAGTAATGATTGAGACAGTATCTATATTCTAAGTTAAGGAAAGCAATAAAACCTACAAAAAAGAAAGATAATCTAACAATATTCACATAAAAAGGATACGATTTACAAAACTATCCAGTCCTGAAGCCATAACGTGTATGAAATTAAACTATAAACAAAACAAATTATTGATATTTTTTGTTTGGTTATGTTATGATGTCTTCTTTTCCTTTTTCAAAATGGAGTCGGCTGCCACTTTTTTGCTTTCAGCGCTATTCTCCAGCCTAATAGGTAGGATGTCCGGATGGCGAGCTCTTAGCTCCCGAATCTTTCAAATAACTTTTTAATTTTTGAAATGCATTTCGGCTTCCACTAGATGCCCCTTGAGAGTACTACTAGTCTCACGAGATGACCTTTTCTTTCAAGCTATCTCCTTACCCCTCCCACTACCGCTACATAGCGGCCATTACGCTAATATTCTATGTAGAACTGCGGCAGACAAACGGAATAGAATGCAGGAACACCCAGGCCTCACACGTTCACAGCGTCTGCTTCCTTTCTTGCAGGGTCGTTAGTTTCCACACTGAGGGGTTGAGTCTCCCGTTTCCCCCCAAAATAAAGCAGCAAAACCGAACACGTGGAACCACTTATGCTAATAACACAGAGGTCTGCCTTCGACGAGACGAACCGAAAGACTCTATGATGTCTTTTTATTTTAATATTATAGTGTACGCATTCCTGTTGCTACATATTTTAAGCCCAAGGATAGCATCACAAACAATCAACATAGCAAAATGAGTACTATTTAGTAAGGAAGAAATTGTAATGCTGTGTCTGCATAATAACACTAACTTCCGAATCCTATAGGACGCCCGCCAAGTACAATACAGTTTTTTGAATGCGCTTCTTATTGGTTCATCGTGTTTTCCGCGGAATATAAACAAGATTTGTTGAATTATAAATAAGATCTTCATGCCCTGTAGTTAACGGTAGCATAGATAAACCAACATATCTTTGACGATAGGCACTATCGAATGAAATGGACTGTCGAATAATTAGTAATCATTCATAATTTTGTTTTGTGGTTACTCATTTATTCTTATTTGAATAGTTTTGAACTATCGGATAATTCGAATAAGTAGTAACTATCGAATAACTCAATAGTATACACCGCTGCCTGCAGTACGATTAGTAAGATTCTCGATTTTGGATGCAACGCACTTGTAATTAATAATGAGTATTAGTAGGTTTTCTGAAAAGAAAGCGGCCCGGTAGCGCACCAACTTTATGAGGACTGAATAAAACTCCGAATCTATATTACAACAATATTTTTTTTAACAAAACCATCCACCAATCACATCATTTTATAGAGTGCATATATTTAAAATCCGATTTATTCTAAATTCACGAATGCTATTTTATTTTGCCCTGCTTACAAAAAATTACTATTAACAGCTTGTATTTTCAGGCATAGTTCTAGGAATAGAAATTACATCAGAAGCGTGCGGTGACATTTTAAGAAAGGAAAGCAATTTTTAGATACTTACCTATTTGTAATGTATTCCGATTCTTCAATCATTCTTTGCAAATTCGTCAGTGACGTCATCATAAAAACGTCGATGCATTGACATATTTTGGAGAAGTTTATTTTCAATGGACAATAGCGAGGTATGCGAAAGTCTCTCCTGCCCCGTTGAATTCCTCACGAAATTCTTTATACGTTTAAGTGTTGAAAAATTGCGTTCTACTGATAAAGTTGTGACAGGTATTGTCAATACTAATTCACACAATTTCGATACTTCGGTGTAGCCATTTTCTAGCTCCTTGTCTTTTAAAAATTGCATTAGTTCCTTAGCGTTATTTTTTGCGCTGATGTCATCAGTTTCGTAAATCACTTTTAGTTCAGATCGCAGTAACACTCGGTCGAAGAACTGGCCATAATGAAGAAGAAGAAATTTAAACGCATCTTCTGGAAAAGTTTTTCCTTTAAATGCATCAAAATTGCAGAGGGTCTTCCGGTTCGTCTCGTCGAATGCAGACCTCTGTGTTGTTAACATAAGTGGTGCCACGTGTTCGGTTTTGCTGCTTTATTTCGGGGGGAAACGGGAGACTCAACCGCTCAGTGTGGAAACTAACGACCCCGCTAGAAAGGGAGCAGACGCTGTAAACATGTGAGGCCTAGTTGTTCCTGTATTCTATCCCGTTCGTCTGCCGCAGTTCTACATAGAATATTAGCGTAACGGCCGCTACATGGCGGGAGTGGGAGGGGTAAGGGGATAGCTTGAAAGAAAGGGTCATTTCGTGATATCAGTAGTACTCTCAAGGGGCACCTAGTGGAAGCCAAGATGCATTTCAGAATTTAAAAGAGGTAAAAATCAAAAGCTATTTGATAAATTCGGGGTGTTCGGGAGCTAAGAGCTCGCCATCCGGAAATCCTACCTATTGGGCTGGAGAATGGCGCTGAAAGCAAAAAAGTGGCAGCCGACTCCATTTTGAGAAAGAAAGAAAGAAAAAACTGCAGAGCCCGAGGAATTTAAAATCATTTAAACCGTTAAATCTATAGTTTATTTGTTGCTGAATTTGATCGATTATTTCATAAAAGAGGCGTCTGTATGATGTTTGAAGATCTCCCACCTTGTCTGTTCGAAGACGCTTGGCTTGTGGCTCTACATTTAACGTCATCGTTTTCTCCTAAAATAGGTCAAAATCATCTCTTTTTTGGTTTAACATGGACTTAAAATCATCCATTTTTTTAGGCAAAAAAAATATCATTTGTTTTAGTTTGTAATAAATTAAAAACATTGTCCGAGAATGGAAACATTTCTGAAAATATGTTCAACAAATAATTTAAATTAAAATCTCATTTCAAACAGTCCAAAAACCCCCTCGACTATTTATTGCTTCTGAGGCCCACGTTTCATTATTTTCTATTATATTCTCAAATAGTTCAATCAGTGATTCAAGATTTTCAGATACTGTTAACACAAGTCTTCCATCATAGTTCCACCTAGTAGGAGCTACTTTGGGCAATCGTTCGTGGACAATAGAGACCAAAGCTTGTGTATGTTTTGTTGACTCCGAAAGAAAAAGCAGCCATGCCACTTAAAGTAACGAAAATCGCTCTTGAATAGTTCTGTCTGTTTTAACGTAGCGTATTACTACAGATAATTGACTAAAATTAGTGATATCATTTGTTTCGTCCAGAACAATAGCAATGAACCGCGCGTCACCAATCTCCTACTTAATTCTTTTTAGAAAAATTGTTGCAACAGAGGAAATTAAATCACTCTGGATTCAATTCGACGTTCCGCGAAAAACGCTAGACTGCTCTAAATGTTTTTTTAGGCAATCATCATATTTAGCCATTAAACTAAGTAAATCTTGAAAATTTCCTCTATTTGAAGAAATCCTTGTTTCGTCATGACCTCTAAATCCCAATTAGTGCTGTCCGAGAAAACAAACAATATCGATAAGTCTTCTTAATATTTGCCTAGTTTTATCGACTAGTTCATTGTGTTGGCAGTGACAATTTCCAACTGTTTATTAGGGGCATGTTCAATTCTGGTTTTGTCAAAGACTTTCTTTTATGACGACCTGCAAATGCGCTTTGGACATAATGTATCTTTTTACAGCTTTATGGAAATTGTTTAAATCGGAAAAACCAGTTTTATTCCAGAGACCTTTTTCATTCTCAAAAAGTAAACATGGCCAACAAAATAATTTACTTATATTTTTACACCCATTAGCCATTTAAATTGTTCGTATTGTTTTTCCGGATAAAAATGTCTAATACAGTTTTTCATTTTTGTGGTTAAATTTTCCATAGGCGGTTTTGCCCTTGCTTTGAAAATTATTTGAAGTTTATCAGCGAAGTTTAATGTTGAAAATCCCTTTATTATTAAGACACACACCACACATTCACACACACTCTTCTTAGTAAATTCTTCAACATTATTACCGACAGCCGAAGTTGACGGTATTTGCGTATCCACGTCCGTATTATTGTCTTCCATATCGCACCATGCACGACGCGACGTACGTATCACACAACACACCGATAGCCGTTCAAACAAAGAATCTACTCCAACGATAGCTTCTGCCCCCACCTAAAGCACGTGACTGAAATGCAAACATTGCAAACAGTCAGTGAAAAGTTCAATAGCTTCTGGCTCGATTCACAGGAAATCAAGCAGACAGGACTTGGCTGCAGAGAAGCTAGCGGCCCGTATAGATTCTATTCGATTTTATAATATTATTCAAAAAAAAGAAATATTATTCAAAAAAAAGAAAAGCAATATATTTTAGAAAATCTATTTATTATTAAGGAATAATAAATAATAGCAGACACATTCATTTCTATTTCTACAATACAAAACAAAAATATCTATTAATTACAATTCACAAGCTTCATATTTCAAAATAATACCTACAATCTCTAAGCTTTAAAAAATACATTTTCATTTTAAGAATAAAATAGTTATTTGTATTTTGAGGACAGCATTATATCATTGTATTATTTTTATAGGCAGAATCCTAGTGAGATCCAATAAACAATTTCTTGTCAAATATTAAATAGCAATTTTTTTTAAGTTTTCAACTTTTTAGATTTACTATTCACCTTTAAAACTGTTTATTGGCTATCAAACAAACTGACCTTTAATAAGGCAAAATGTTGCCTGTTCATCATAGCCATTATATATGTACATAAATTATGTAGATGCGATTAAAACTTCCCTAAGCTAACCAAATTTGGACTTAAATTTATCAAACTCGATTTTTTTTTGACAAGAATGACATGACAACCTTTTTCGATCACATCATAGAAAAAAATTACCTGGAATGCCGACAATTTTATAAATTGGAAGGCCATTAGGCAAAAAAAATATCCCAAGATTCACTAAAAAGGCTTAAACCAGATCTAGTTGCCATGGAAATTACAACTTTAAGTTCGCCACCTATGTTTTGTTTAGCGCTATCCTGTTTTGCTTAGATTAAATACATGGAAAGATACCTAACAATACAAAAAACCAAGATTAGTGAATCAGTTCTTCCTCAACCACCCCAAACCCTAAAATATACTTTGTTTATTGGTTGCGTAAACGAGGTCTGTTTGAAAATATGATGTCATTGAATGTCACTTGCATCAGTCATATTGATTAGGTTTAACGGTTAGTGTTTTATTTTGCATTCTTTAGTGTTTAGAGGACAATTAAATACAATTTACTATCTAATCATGACTAAATAGTTTACTGTTTGTGGTCAGAGTTAAAAAACTGGGGTTTGTTTATCTTTTCACAGTTAAGTTAGACCCTTCCACTATCAGTACATAGCGCTTAAACTAGGAAAGAAACTAATTAAATGTAAAATAATAATGTAATTCTTATGTATATTTTTAATTAAGATAAATTAACTTATGACCATTATATTACCGATTCAGATATTTTAGATAAATATAACATTAGATGTAACTTGCCTGTAAAAGTGGTGTAATCCGTTAATAAATTCATTTTGGCTTTTTCACACAATTAAACAGTTTTTAGTTGTAGATCAACACTGTATTTAAAAATATTTGTTATGTGCTATTTTATTACCCTTTCTCCCCGTCTGTTTATGAATTTATTTCTAGTATAGGAAATATATTTATATAAATACATTTCATGCAAAAATAGATGACTTTCAGCTAATAAATCTATTAATATTCTAATGCCTCAATTTAATAAAAATATTGTATAAATAAATACTTAAAATATAATTTTATTCCGATTCAAAATTTTTCTCGAGTATCAAAAAGTTTTGGCAAAAGTTGAAATAGCTTTCATACAGTTCTAAAAAAGTAAATATCAAATAATTAAATATTCATAATATGTTTGTTCATATAGTAATAATTTAAACATTTACTTAATACTGTTTATGAAATCAAACAGTGGCAGCTCGTGGGATTTGAGTTTGGCGGTGCACCAAAAGAAAAATAGCGCCGAAGAAAAAAAATTGCGCCGTAGGTGAATATTTGTCGGGGTGCCACGCCCAAAATGACTAATTCTTTATCTTTTTGTTTTTTTTTTACTAGAAAAAATTACTAGTTACAACCATTTTATACCATTTATACTACTTGCTAAATTAGTAAAAAATTAAACATTATAAAAAATTTAATAATAATCTTGAGTTCCTTGAGATAATTTAACACTTTTTCAGCTGATAACGTTCCCAAGGCATTAAGTCTCTTCTTTCATAGAGTTGCACAAAACAGTTTTTAGTCTTTTTAATTATTTTTAATTGTATGTTATTTATATGTACCTTGCTGTTTTCATGCGTTTTAATTTTCTCATAAATATGCACTAAATCGGTAACCCCTGCCTTGTCCATGTAGAATTAAAATTATAGAATAGTCAGTAAAAAATTTTAAACATTTGAACATTTAAAAGCTACTACAATATGATACACACACTATATAAAATAGAAAACAGACCAGGGCATATTTTATCGTAAATCTATGAACAACCCTCGGCTCCTCACCATTAAAAAGGTGAAATGAAAAAGAGGTTCAAGAGACACCTAGTATTTTCAATATATAAAAACCTTTCAAATAAGATTTCACTTGACCTGCCTTCCCATTTGATATTATGAAGGGAAGCAAAGGAGAGTACCTAAGACTTCTTGTCAAATACGCGCTCCGTTCCCCTCCTGCATAACATTGCTCTACCTATTTTGGGGATTTTATTTAGAAGCCCTTGCATTCTGATGAAATGGTTGTTTCCAAATTAACACTCTGTATGTTTAACCATTTTAACTGTGCTATTTATATAATATTATATTGAAAAACTAAAGGACACATCGTGCCCGAGATCTAGAATTACATATAATAATAAATAAAATTTTTATGTGTTCAGACTGTTAAAAATTAACAGCATTATGTAGACAACCCTGCTGACTAGATGCTTGAGTCACAACACTTAACGAATTTGATATAGGCATTATGTATCTTTCTGGGTACTTAATCTATGGGATTTTGTAATATTACATGTCGAGGAATAATTAGATCCATTATCTTATATTATGTATCACCATTAAGGTAGACCTGGTATAAATTTAAACCTGTTTAGTGAATATGGCTGAGAATATTTAGACCTGACACTTAGACTAAAAGTTGTCGAATTTCATTGCTCTCTGCAGATTCTAAGTAAGACTTTCCATCTGGCGCCACACCATCCTTTTTGGCACCTTTCTGGAGGAGTAATTCGACACACGTCTTATGTCCTTCCCATATTGCAGCTAGGATAGGAGTTATCCCATGTTTGTCCTTGGACTAAAAATAATTCGAAAATTGTACTTTTGGCACCTGAACTTACTTAAATACAAGTCTAAACACTTTGTGTGTTGATAGTAATGCATTAAATTTTTGTTTTTGGTTTAAGGGAAAGAAAAAAGAGGTTATATTAACTGGGGTTTACAAATGCTTCATCTTCCAAATATAAGGTGTTGTATCTTACATCTCCAGATACATTTAAATCAAATTTTATCCACAATATTCTATGACTAATATCCGAGCTAATATCAAGTGATTAAAGGAATTTTAGTTTGCACTGCGACCTGTTTAAATTCCCCAAATTGTTTACTGCATCTCCGGCCATTTTTACAACAAAGCCAAATTCCTTATTATGTTCTCTTAACTTTTTGGTTTCTTAATTTTTTTTTTAATACATTGCACCATTTAATGTTAATGCAGTATAACCTTCAATTAGATATACATGAATGAAAATTTTGCTAAATAATTTAAAAAGTATTGAAAAAAAACCTAAGAAACCAACAAATTACAGAACAGAATATGGTACTTAACTGTTTTGCCAATGGCGTCGTCGTAAAAATTCGGAGGGGTTAAGGGGGTTGCAACTCAGAAAAAAATAACACCCTGTATATTTTTCAAAACTTTTGCAGTAGCCTTATTGACATTAGTCACAGTATAACGGGAACCAAATTTGATTTAAAAATCTCTAGTAGTGTATAAGGCCTATTAAAAAAATGAAAATACAAATACTATTTTAACACCCTCTATTTCAAAAAAGAAGAATTTACCTATCACTATTAATATGGAAATTTCTTATTTTTGAGATCAAACACCACTTAAAGGTTTGGTTAGTTCTATAATTTTATTAATATCTATTACATTTTTAGCAATCTGTTAATGATCCATTTAAATACTAGCCACGTTTAACATTACTTAACATTAAAAAGTATCCTTGATTGGAAGCAAAAACATAAAAAATTATCCAATAATGCTAATAATAAACCATTTAAAAATAAAAAATAGCAAAAGGATGGAGTACAGAACATATTCATTTACATGGTATAAACCAGTGGCGGCTCCTCCATTAGGTCAAGTGGTCAATGACCCCCAACAAACATTTCCAAACAGAAACAAATAAATAAAATAATACATAATTTATAATTTTCTAATTTTTTTTTAAATTTGGAAATTCCCCCACACTATCCATGCCTCGCACCGCGATCTCCGGAGAGGTTTCGTTTCATTTGGAATCGATCACGGCTGGCGGCCCGCGTTGACCTCGTAGTTATAAATGGAGGCGAGCTTTTCCTGAGTGTTCCCGATAAAATTCGCAGAGGGGCGCATAGGTAAGATACGGCTTACGTTGGCAAAGTTTGGGTCAACAGCCGCGCCGAGGAAACTCAAGTTTTTGTCAATTGACGTGTTTAATGTGGATCGTGTGATAGGTTGTGGTTACAATTGGGTATTTTTATAGATTTTATTTTGAAGATTTTATATTTTGTGGTTTAAATTACCATTTTAAAGAGAGGTAGCCACAGTGTTTTAGAATATTAGAACTTTATAATCCGTTTTCAATTATATTGAACTTTAAAAAACAACTCGAATTTAATTAATTCAGCAAACAGGTAAACACAAAAACAGAGAAGTAAATTGTTATTTTCGTAGAAATATGTACGATTTATATGCCAGGACATACGGTTCCGAAGTAACAAAGGCATTTTATTGTTTTGTATTTTTGCATATGACAACACAATGCCATTTTTTGTGACAAATTATTTCTACTTTTGATTTCTATTTTAATTTTCAAATGCAATATTTTACCTAAATACTTTTAAATCATAGTGGTGGTCCAGCATGCTTTAAAAGAAATAGTTGACCAATTTGAATTCAAATTCAAAAAATGCTTTATTGTCGAAAGAAAATTATCTTATTGACAAAGCTAAAAATAAACAAACAGTAACAGTTCGACTGCGGTACCGTTCGGTTGTGCTTTGTTTTGCGTTCCTCGCGGTCGAGCTGCTTCGCAGTACGTATGTTTGTTCTGTTTTGCTTGGCGCTGTGTATTTTTGTTTCGAATTTTTCATTTTCTAAATATGGCTGAATACAAGTGTGACAATTGCCGTAAAGAGTTTTCAGAGAAAGACAAATACAATAAACTTCGTTGTAGTGGCGAGTGTAAACGATCTTTTTGCATGAATTGCACGGGCCTTGATAAGGCTACCACAAAAATCTTGATATTACAAAAATTAACCCACCTCCGATTTTTCTGCGCCCTGTGCGACTCCCCTAGTTTGAAATATCTCAACGATAAAATCACAAAGGTATCTCAAAATTTGATTCCACATGAACTTTTTGATTCAGTCGCAAACCGTGTTTCCCAATTGTCAAGTAGTGTACCGACAATTTCTGAAATGTATGACATTTTGGTGAAGAGTGAATCCAGGTGGGATCTCATGGAGAAAAAGATTGACGATATCCACAATCTCTCGAGGGAGTTTTCCGCTTACAAGCCAGATATGTTATTAAAGTCTCTAAGGGATTTAATTTTAAATGTTTTGTCAAAATCATATTTTATTATCTGTTTGTTTGATCATTGAATGTCTATTTAAAATATGTATTATATATTAATGTTGTTATGCGTTGGTTTGGGGCAAATAGGCTTGCTCTGAATGAAAATAAAACTACGTCTCTTCTGTTTAGTACAAAATCAATTGCAAAAACCAATACAACGGGCACTAAATTTTTAGGAGTTATATAATAATCTGTTATGGAATAACCACATAAATCAACTGTGTAGTAGATTGAAAATATATGCAATTAAGAGAATACGTTCTGCAGTGGGTCAGACTGCTGCAAAAATAACCTATTATAGTTTGTTTGAATCGGTAATGAAATACGGTATCTTGGCCTGGAGCTCAGCAGCAACTACGAATCTGGACAAGTACAGAAAATGGCGGTCAGATCAATTGTTGGCGTGAGGTCTGATGTGTCCTGTAAGCCACTCTTTAAGTCATTGAAAATCATGACATTGTATACCATAATAATAACTAACAAATTGTATTATTTGAAAAAAAATATTCAAGCTTACAGAGTGGCATCAGATATACATATGCATGATACTAGATCTAAGAATAATCTGGTCCCCCCCTGTAGCAGGTTAAGCAGATACAGAAATGATGACATTCATTTATATAATGCTCTCCCTCAGGCTGTAAAAGATTTAAGCTTTAAAAAGGTTCGGAGCAAGATGCGGGAAGTTCTGACTGCTTATCCCTTGTATGGTTTTGGAGACTACTTTTTGGTGATTGAAAACAGAGATGCTTTCCTTTAGATTAGATTAGATTTTATTTGAGTTTAGATTTTGACACCACTATGTATGATTTTTGTGAGAATGTCGCCATAAATTTTAAATTTTAAATTTTAAATGAACTTGTGTTTTATGTTATTTAATTGTTTTGTAATGTAATTTAATCTAATTAGTGTAATATGTAATATTGTTCGTAACCTATTATAATGTTTGTATTCTCTTTTAAATTCTATTATTGAAACTAAGACAAAGTAACCTGTACTCTCGTATGACTTGTCAACAGATACCCAGTATTTTAATGACTAATAAATATTTTTATTTTTATTTTATTTTTTTTTTTTTATGCAACATATATACTTTCTTGTGTAACGTTGCCTTGTCCTTTGTGATTTAGCTGGCAATAAAGGATGTTTATTATTATTATTATTATTATTATTATATGGAACAGAATATTTTCAATATTTCCCAAATCCTCTTCAACAATGCCGAAGAAGCGATAAAAATCCAAGTACAGGACTCCTCTTCAATTGAATTAAAAGCAGGTATTGCTAACATTAAGAGCAACCTAACTTGTGTAACTGACTTGGTAAAGGAGTTATACTCCAAATATGAAAACCAACATAAGTGTAAGCATATCAAAAATACATACCCTACCACCATATCCTTGCCTACACCAACTATGGAAACTACCTGCTCCACCGCCTCTACACAAACTGAGGTAACACCTACGGATATTCCCAGTACTACTGAAGGCTCCAGCAAGCTGGCTTGTAATAATACACAACGGTGGCACTATGTAGTCGTAAAAAATCTTCCTGCAGGGTTTACGCCTAACAACATAGTTCACTATGTTAAGGAGAAGCTTGGGACTACAGAGTTTATTCGCTGCTACCACCTAATCAATCATATCTCAAATATTGATTTTAAAATTGGAACTCAGTCAAAAAAGTCAGCTGAAAAGCTTTTAGACAGCAATCTATGGCCCCATGGCGTAGTAATAAAACGGTCAGCTGTATACGAACTTTCAGAAAAATCTACACCGAACCTCCCACCTCCCTCCACACCGAAAAAACTGCCCACCAACTCGAGCTCCGTCAGTTCACTGGTTGTCTCCTCTCCAATTTCTCAAAAGGGCACTATAATATCTTCTGACAAAGAGGCCATTGCTGCCTGCAAAGCAAATGTCTTGTTGGGCGACAACTGCTACAGTCTTTCCAAGAAAGCTCCTATTGACCAAGAACCTATTTTTGATCCAATGTCTCCCCCAACAGTGAAGCTTACGCGAACCGAAAAAAGTTCTGATAACCGTTTCCTCATGTCTAGACTAAGAGAACCAGCCATTTTAAAGGCCTTCAAATTATATCTCGCCTTCCTGCACGACCAACCTGCGCCAATTCACTTTGAAGGGTTTACAAATACAAGCACCAGGCTGTTTTTGGCTTCTGAAGGCATTCCTATAGATTATAGAACCCTACATAAGATATATTTCGATTTTCATGCTGCTTACGGATTTAACGCAGCAGAAGTGGAAGCGGATCTTGCAGCCTATGGATCCTATATATCTTCGGAGAGAACGATCCATCTTCTGAGGACCAGAGAATGCCATAAAACCTATTTTACCAGCAATTCTCCCAAAAAAAATTTTTAGAAAACACGACGTGTCCTGAGGAACTAGATTCCTCAAAACTTCCTGTTGTTACTAGTCTTAATATGGTTCTAATTAATATTGCTTCTCTAAGAAATAAAACTGACGAGTTGTACCTATTTCTGGAAGAATTGGAGTTCCCCCAACTTGTTGCAATTACTGAGCACTGGCTAAATCTAAACGAACCCTTTTATATTGAGAGGTATACCACAATAGCTAGATATGACAGAAAAAACTCAGCTCATGGGGGAACACTGATACTATCCCCAAATGGAGATTTCATGTCGGTATCTAAATATGATCATTTGTTAGCGGATAGCTCTTTTGAATTCTCTATGGTATATAATCAAAATCTTGATCTTTATGTAATTTGTATTTATAGATCACCAAACTCTGATGTACAATCATTTTTAAATAGCCTGGTAAGTTTGCTAGACAGTCTACCGATTAAAGGTAAAAAAATTCTATGCGGGGACTTTAATATTGACTATGCTACTATTTGTGCCATCCAAAAATATCTAATTTCTATATTCGACTCTTTCGGTCTTTCAATGCATGTATCCTCGCCAACTAGAATTTCAAAAAACTCTTCTTCTATCATCGATTACATGGCGTCTGATTTTTCTCCATCAGAGGTGCATTCACAGGTCTATAACTCAGGTCTTTCCGATCACGAGGCGGTAATTTCCAGGTTTAGTTTACCTATTAGGCCCTTACCAAGATCTCGCCATCAGGGCAGAATTTTCTCGGCCGCAAATTTCTCAGTATTTCATAATATTTGCTTTAACACCAATTGGAATTTTGAATCTGATAATGTCAACACAAACTTCAGAACTTTTTTAAATAAAACTTTAAGTGCTTTTAACAAGGCCTTCCCGATTAAGAATATCAAACCTAAGCGGCATAAACCGTGGACCACGAAAGGAATACGAATTTTTGCTAAAAATATGCGCTCGCTCTCATATATAAAAAAATTCACCGACTCCTTTCTTATTCTCGACTATATCTCTAACTATAGGAGGATCTACTCTTATTAAGTCAGCAAAAAAATTACACTACCGAAAACGTCTAACAAACTCAAATAACGTTTCAAAAGAAACCTGGTCCATCATCAATAACCTCAGAAACAAATCAAACCCTGTGACTCAGATCTTGCCAGGGGTTAATGATCTAAATGATTATTTTATTAATGTAAGCAAAAATGTTACCTCTAGTATCTCGCCAAGTTTGGACCCTCTTTCGTTTCTCCCTCCTTCAAAAAATTTAGCTGATAGCTTTTTCTTAAGTCCCGTTAGCAACACTGAACTATTGAAGGTAATAAATAATATCAAAAGTAAATCTTCGTGTAGCACTGATGGCCTATCAATTAGAATACTCCTGAACTTACCACTCCCAGTCATAGAGGCCCTTACAACATTAATAAATGAGTCCTTTATAAAAGGTATACATTGAATAATAGGCTTTCCTCAGCAATAAAGCCTTAGCTGCTTTCTTAAAGGTGGTGATATTTTCTTTGGATCGTATACAACTTGTCAAATGGTTAAAAATCTTCTTAGCATTGTAAATTACCGAATTCCGGATTAATGATGTATGGGGGAGTGGCAGTGGTAGTGTACCCTCTTGTCAGATATTATAAGAGTTAATAATAATAATAATAATAATAATAAAGCATTTATTTCCAACAGGTTACAAGACCCACTTATAGGAGAATCTAAATACATGGTTTGCAAAACACTAAGTCTAAGTTTAACATAAAACTAAATAGGATATATCATAAACAATCACAGAAAGAAAAATAAATAATTAGAAAAAAAGAAAATTATATAAAAATTAAATAATTATAGTTTCCATAATGCTTACAATGCTTTTGAGAGGGGTGGCAATAATAATAATATTGAGAGTTGACTTGTTTCAGCAAGAAATAGTGGTACCTTTTATAAATGAGACAGACAGCTTCCAATATGTATAGTGAAATGCAATGTAAGTATTTTGTGTTTAAGAAATAGAGGTTTATATGACTCCCTCACATTCACACCACACACACACCTCAGAGCTCACACAAACAGTGCTTTAATTAGGTATTGTGCAGAATTTCACCAAAACGCAATACCATACCTCAGTTGAGATTCCACTAGTGCTGTTTCCAAATTTAGCTCTTTTTTTATTATTCTCAGGGCATAGCAGCCCAAAGCAATCTTTTGAGACAGTTGCAATATATGCTCCTTAAACGACAAACTTGTATCTACATATACCCCTAAGAACTTTGTTGCGGTGCAAGCCGGGATAATATTAAAATTTAGCTTTATGTCATCCAAAGTACAATTAAAGTGAAGGATGTTTGTTTTGGACACATCGAAGGATAGCAGATTTGAGTCACACCACTTTTTGATAATTTCAATGTCTTCAGTGATGATTTTGCTTAGCTTAGATGGATCTGGGTCATGCCAAAGGATAGTGGTGTCATCCGCAAACAAAGTGAAGGCCCCCCTGATATTGGTGTTACTTATATGATTAATATTCAGTAGAAAGAGAATGGGACCCAAGACTGAGCCCTGGGGCACTCCCGAGGTCACATTCTCAATGCTCGACTCCCTATCTCCCACTCTCACCCTCTGCGTATGACCTCTCAATTGCAGGCAAACGCCTTACAGATCACAGAACACTGCTGCTGCCGATTCATTCTCATTCAAGTTCAGATACAGGTTGGAAAGGAACTCGAAAACTGCGTCAGTTGTGTTTTTGTTTTTTTGAAATCCAAATTGATTTGCATTCAATATATTATTATTTTTTAAATATGGGATCATTCTCTTTTTGACTAAAGTTTCTATTACTTTGGCGAGAGTAGGGATCAATGCTATGGGTCTAAAGTTATTGGTTGAAGCTCTGTCTCCACTTTTGTGTACTGGAATTACGACAGAGAGTTTTAAACATTCTGGAAAGTGGCCAGTGGTAAATGAATAGTTTATCACCTCAGACAATGCCAACAATGCCGAATCCGGCATATGATGAAAAACTCGGATTGAGATTTCATCCCAACCAGAAACCCTTTGATTTCTAATTTCGCTGAACACTGTCTTAAGTTCATATATATTAGTAGGAGCAAAGTAAAAGGAGTCTAAAATATGTACATCTTTCTGACATTCGAGAAGATCTGTTGCGGGGGTAAGTGTTGAAGTAAGTTTAGATACTATGGAACAGAAATACTTATTAAATACCTCAGGTTGTAATATTGTCTCCAGTCCCGGTCTTCTCCTCTTACCTTAAAGCTGGTTGACAATTCACCAACTTTCTTTTTGTTTGTTACTTGAATTATTTATTTGATTTACATAATATTGCTTTTTTGCTATACTTGTAATCATTCTATATATTCTACGGTATTTATTATAATATGTATTCAAAAATGTATTAGTACTATTAAATTTACGGATGGTATGAAGTGATCTAAGGTTCTTTCCAGAAACTCTCAATTAAATTGTGTTTTTTACTAAATTATAACTTGATAGATCTAAAAATCGAAGAAATTGTCCATATTGCTCAAGGAGACCTAGTTTTAATAACAAACATAGAAAAAGACTCCAAGTCTCGGTCTCATTAAATTATAATTTTACAATTTACAACAAACATGACACGTGTTTCGCCCTTTCGAGCATCATCAGACAAATAGAATAAAACACACTAAAGCACAACAAAACAAACAACTCCAAATCAATCAAGTCGACAATTTTTTTACTTTCTAATAGTAATTTGTTTTAGCAAACCCTATACCAATGTCTTTAGATAAGAAATTATTTCTTTAACCTTATAATAAATTCCATAATATATTTAAAAATTTACATTGTATCTTTTTTATGTTAATTTATTTCTAAAATTGTAGGGGTAATTTTTAAGCAATTATAAAATTTATTTATATCAAACAAGATATTCTTAAACAAAACTTAAAAATAAAAATACAATATCATTATAATATGGTATGTTTTGTAAATTTAACATTTTCTATGGTTTATGATTTCTAGAGACAAAATCTACAGTTTCAAAAGTAGTTATTTGTCACACTTACATTTACATCAGCTCCAGCAGCAACTAAGTACTCTATCACAGCCTTTTGACCATAGTCAGCAGCATATAAGATCAAAGGACGTCCTTCTACTTCTTGATTAACATCTACTGACTAAATAAAATAATTAAGTCAACTATATGCTCAGGACAATCTATAGAACAAATAAAATATGCCCAATTCAAAGGTGCTGTTAATTTTTGATCTGAGGACGCAGTTAAGTGTTCTTTAAAAAAAATAAATAGTTTTTTAACTTAGGTATTTATTTCGTTTTTTGTAAAAACAGGAAATCCTTAATAACACTTTAGAACATTTTGTTCTTAATTTTATTTATGCTTTTTGTTACATAAATTTACCATAAAAACATACCATTTCAATAGTCCCAAATTGCATGGCACATACCACCCATATCGAATAAAAAACCGACCATATGACTCACGTACCAGAAAGGGGCTTTACCCGGTAGGTACATATTTCTTGTGAAACACTTAATAGTGACTACTTACCTGTTTCTCTATGATGTCTTTAACTTGCTCTAAGTCACCGTTCTTTATCGCCCACACAAATTCGCTACTCATCTTCGGTATTTTGATAGATTTGCAAAAAATAAATTTTTGCAAAAAAGGGTAAAAATAATAACTATAGAATGTCAAGATTGTCAATCTGACTGACAGATGGTCAAGTATCTTGAAGTTAGAACCAAACAAACGGGTTTCTGTATCAGTGATTCCAATGCAGCTTTTTACATCTCTGCTTTAAATTAGAAAAAAGACGATTGCATGTTGCCGTTTCTTTTATAGATTACGTTAGACAGAAGCGTTTAATCATCAAAACGCAATCCGGGTCTGTTACTATTTACATACATATATTTCATGGTTTTATTATAGATACACTTTTTTACAACAATCCATAAAAAATCCTAACTAGGGATAACCAAAACCCCAATTATTTAAAAAACACAATTACATGCAAAATTATGGGTTTTGATAAAAAAGCATCCCTTGTTGGAGATAGAAACTGTTTGGGTTACATTTTATTAATTTTATTATTTTAAACAGAAAACTATGGAGACGCAGGTTTTTTTTTTCTTAAACATCCGGGTGAGTGACCAGGGTTGCTAGATTTTGTAAATAAAAAATTGGACACATAAATTGGAGACCGTTAATATTTGAAAATAATTCGCTTGACACGTGTCAAAACCGCATTAAAATGTTGAAAATTTAGGGGCAAACGTCAGAACGCGTCAAAAAAACATAGATAGAAGAATATTCCAATGCGAAAGTTCAATAAAGAAATAGAGCTTCAAAAACTGTTGATTTGAAGTTTCAGTGTAACCGACATCTCTGTGACCAAACCTACTAAACCAAACCGTCATCTCTGTGAAAAAGCGTAACAAATCGGGACTAATATTTAAAAAGCGTGACTTTTTACTAAGCCTAAGGCAAAACTTAGCGAGATGCGTGGTAAAAAAGCGGGACATTCTCGCCTGTCAGGTAACCCTGGGTGAGCCGTGCCACTTGCTAAATCCTGGGGCAGATGAATATCTTACGTTTAATTTTATACACTATTTTTATATGAGATTTATTATCTATTACGGCTTTAATGAAGATTTTGTTGGTAAACCTGGTGCTAATCCGAACCGGATCGACCTTACAATATAGGTTTTGTTAATGCTATTCGAGCACTCTACTACTGAGCTACCAAGCTTCACAATACCTAGTTTAGACACCGCCGAAATAAACTTAAACTGAATGTTGGAATTCCTCAAGCGTTGGGACTTGCGCCAAGAATAATATTTCTGGGCAGGTAACATTATAACTTAAAAGACTAGTTTATGGTTAGAGATTACCACTAGGAACACAATGGAACTTCCGTAAACTTTTAACGTAAAAATTAACCAACAACAACGGAAGTTTAAACGGAAGTACACATTTGTAATACAGAAATGGATGATAATTTCGATGTTGAAACTATATATAATCGTTTATATATGATTAAGGTATTGCATTGTGTCCACGTTTAGGTATAACATGAAACTGACAAGAATTAAAATAATTTGAAAAACCGATGTGCCTACATTAACAGACGTAACTATAACAAGCTTTTTCTACAAAACCCAGTACGTTTGTAATGTAACTCAGTTCCACTGCCCTACCACTAAATTAGCAGATCTCACATCAAAAACTTAACGAGCTTACTTCTAAAGTTCCGATATTTTAAATATCGTCAGCAATTTAAGCAATTCGCCGAAAGCGTCTCCACGTCTGCATTTAGGGATTGCCTTTTGAGGATTAATGGCATCTACGACGGTCTCGCTTGGCTACGTACTGCGTTGTCAGATTTCTGTTTAGTTTCTTGGTGGAAGGCGATTTTTTCTTCTCCAAGAAACTGTTTACAGTATTTGCATCTAAATGTAAATTTATTATTGAAAACATGAATTAACAGAAATTTATCATTAGTGTTCTCTTTGAACTTATTTAATATATAAATATTTCTCTAAAATGGTAAGGAAAATGTGTTTTTATTTGTTGTTTTAAGGTTATGATATTTGTTCTTTTTAGTCTTTTTACCTTTTAATTTAGAAATATATGAGACAACTCAAGGCTTCTTCAATTAAAGTGGGCTTCTTGTATCTGTTTAAATTAATGCAGATATCCGGTCGTCGTTGGTGATTGTTATTTTAAATTTTTGAAGCAGTCTGTGTAGATATTAATACATACATAAGTTAAGCAGTAAATTGTTACTTTTTATTACCTACTTCTAGGATCCAACTGTTCCACCTCAAGGTTTTGTTCCCCCTCCGGGTATAGGAACTCCACCGTTGTTACCCCAGGTGAGATATTTGTTTAGTTAGCTAATCTCTTTTTTACAATCACTGCTAAATGTTTAAAGGTAGACATTTACTTTATTGTATTCTTGTAGGTCCCCATTCCAGGAATGCCTGGATTTGCACCAATTATTCCTCCTCCATTCAGTGTTCCTCCACCAGGTTTTGGTGCAGCCATGCCACCAGTAGTAACTCCACCGGGTGGTGTTACAAGTGAATGGACTGAACATAAAGCTCCTGATGGAAGAACTTATTACTACAATAATATTACAAAACAGAGTTCTTGGCAAAAACCTGATTGCTTGAAAACTCCAGGAGAGGTTAGTTTTTACTGATTTTGGTAGTTTTATTAAATATATATATGTTAGTTATATTGCTGTGAAAGGAATATTGGTTTATAAATTAATATTTCAAATAGTTTTTGTTTTGCTTTCTTTTGTACTCTTAAAGCAAAATAATGTATTAGATCTTTTTGGAATTTGTTAGGATTTAGGAATTTATTTGTTATTCAAAATTTTAATACATTAATTACATTTTTGATTTGGCAATGGTTTGTGTGATTAATAATATATAAAACCAAATCTGAAACTGATTAATCAAACCAAAATTAATTGTAGAACATTAAGATGTTTAAGAGATTATGTAAATTGCTAAGAGACTACTGACATTTTAAGAGATAATAAAGATTTTTAAGGGACTTTTGGGACACTGTAGATGTATTAAAAGTTCAGAAATTATAATGATTTTTGGGAGATATATATTAAAATATTCCTTAGATATTATTGTAATTTCTAAGAGATTTACAAGATTTTTGAGAGATTGTCAAACTTTTTCCTTCTTCCTTTAAGATATTTTCTTGATAGTATTGAGTCAAAAATCTTTTTAACTTTTATTTTTATCCTAAAAATATATTTTATAACACCTATTTAGGCTGACATATTTAACATTGTAAACCTTCAGAATATCTCATTGGTCATACAAATACTTATATTTAACAATCACACACACATAAAGCTCTTGATCCTGAAAAGCTTAAACTAAAAGTCAAGGCCTATCTTAAGTTCAAGGCTTTCAACTCGCATGCAGAGTATTTGGGCAATGATTTCTCAGATTTGTCCTGAAATTGGCCACTTGGCATGGCTTTAATGTATGAGATTATCTGGAGTCAACCAGAGAGTGCACCTCCATAATTGTATAAACATACATATTTGTGATGTTTCATGGTTGTTACGACTTTCACATCGCCTTTCTTCTTCAACATGTTTATTATTAAGAATTTGTTTTATGTATTATTCTATAAATACATATAAAAGTTAAAATTTTACAAACTCTGTTTTAAGCTAAAAAACAATTTGGACTTTAAAAACAGGTCTTAGAGTTTCATAAAATGATAAATAAGAGCTAGGTAGGTGCCTGTTTTTAAAGTCCAAATTGTTTTTTTTTGTTCAATAAAGCCTGTGTAAAATTTTAGTTTTCTTACTGAAATTTCAAAACTCACTGCAGAAGGTATTTCCAAAATTAACAACATTCTACTAAAATCACACTCAACCTCACCCTTTCTTAACTTTCCTGTTTTTGAATTACTTTTTTATTTGTCTTATTTTTGAAAATATTCACTTTTTTGTTCTATTTAATTTTATGGAAGCTTTTTATATTATGCAATATTTTTCTATGTGAGTGTGTATATATATATATATATATATATATATATATATATATATATATATATCAGCTCCAAGTTCTTTCCAGATAACTACACAATTTTCCGCAAGGATCGAGACTACGATCGCTTGGATTGCGATAGAGGAGGCGGCGTTCTTATCGCCTTGGATAACGCGTTCACTGCTCGTATAATACCTACTGCGTCAATACCAGAATACGAGAGTCTGTGGGTGACCTCCACCTTCGAAACCACTAAGGTCATTATTTGCTGTACATATTTCCCTCCTAACTCCTCACTCGCTACTTACTTACATTTTACAAACATTTGTGAAGATATGCGGAATCCTTACCAGAGCGCCCAATTTTTTATTATCGGAGACTTTAATCTTCCTGCCATCCACTGGCTCGAGGAGGACGATTTTTTGCTGCCTACAAGAATTCAGAATCCGGTGGATGAGGCTTTGATGGACACTGTGAACTTTTTGGAACTTCAGCAGTGCAACAACGGTCGAACGGTCTAAGCAACCACTGATTATTGGTACAGGCACAGAAAATGGTCCACTTACAGCTGGTGAAAGACGGCAGTGGCTATATCTTGGCCGGTGCGACCCAACAACTACAGAAAAACACATAATCGAATATATGGAAAATCAACTCTGCATATCCGACGTAAAATGTTTTGTTCTGGATAAAAACGACGACGTAACATCTTTTAAAATAGGAGTTAAAGAGTCGCTTTTGAAAGGCTTGCTCGATCCAAATCTTTGGCCTGCCGGTACTGCCGTTAAGGAGTTTCGTCCCCGGCGCCCTCTCAGAACGTCTACTTCAGCGAATTTTCAACGTCGAACAATAGCAGACAATCCCCATTAGAATCTCATACCATCTTCTACTAAAACGTCCGCGGCCTTAATACAAAGCTTAAAGACCTTTTTTGTGCGGCTCTGTGCGAAACCTACTCCATAATTGCACTTACAGAAACCTGGTTGGATTCCTCCGTGAATGATGCTGAATTTCTGGACTCGCGGTACGAGGTATACAGGACCGACAGAAACACAAATAACAGTACAAAATGTCGTGGAAGTGGTGTTCTAATCACAGTCGACAAAAAGTTAAAATCTCGTCGCTTAGACATTATCAATCCTAATATTGAAGAGATATGGGTATCAGTGAAAATAGGCAACTCACCTTTCTGTATTGGCTGTGTTTACATTCCGCCATCAATAGACATATCATATTTAGAAACTCATTTAAGATCTGTAACTAATGCCTGTGAAAAATTCGTTAAAGTGCTAGTTTTAGGAGATTATAATCTGTCTCATATCACATGGTCTCCAACGAGTGAAAACTATCTTGCATTATTACCAGGTAACATTAAATCTCCAAAAGAAATTTTGCTGTGTGACAGTGCTGCTTTTCTTGGGCTGTCACAATACAACAATATTCTAAATGAATACAATACTATTCTGGACCTTTGCTTCTCCACTTCTGAAATTAGCTCAATTGAAAAATGTAATGGTCTAGTAAAGTGTGACCTATACCACCCAGCTTTTGCACTATCTGTAATGTCTAAAAGATCCTACATAGAGTATGCTAATGACTACTTCTATGACTTTAAGAATGCGGATTTTACGCTCATCAATAATTATTTTTTGTTATTTGATTGGCCAACAATCATGGATGACGATCTGGAAAAAACTATAAATAACTTCTATGCTGTAGTCTTTAACTGTTTTGATATGTTTGTACCTTTGAAGCAAAATCGTTCAAATAACAGATTTCCTGTCTGGTTTTCAAAGGAACTCAAATTTTTAATATTTCAAAAAAAAGCTGCTCACAAAAAATACAAACAATCAAACAAACCTGAAGATTACAACACTTTCTCTTTGCTGCGTAGTCAATGCAAGACTCTTACTAGGGAATCCCATGATCTTTATATAACAAACGCTGAAAGTTCAATTAACGCAAATCCTAAATTCTTCTGGAATTTTGTTCGTTCACAAGTAAATCACGGATCCATTCCCGCAGAAATGTCCCTTGGTACAGTTAAAGCTGAAAATGCTGTCAACATAGCAAATCTCTTTGCCCAATTTTTTTCATCCGTTTACAATCCTAAAAATCCTTCTAACATAAAAAATACCCCCCCAAAGAAATTTGAAGTAATTTCTGAAATTATCATATCTCCCACAAACATAGAGAAATCGTTGTCAGAGCTTGACATAAACAAAGCCGGGGGTCCGGATGGACTTCCTAATATAGTCTTAAAACAATGTTCACACTCTCTTTACCTTCCTCTGTACCACATATTTTCCAAGTCTCTCAGCTCCGGAGTATTTCCAGAAGTTTGGAAGTTGTCATATGTGTGTCCCATTTTCAAGTCAGGTGACAAAAGCAAGGTCGAAAACTATAGACCAATAAGTATTATTTCTGCGATACCGAAGGTATTCGAGCATTGTATTGAAAATGTCCTTTCAAACGTTTTTCAACAAATAATAGTGAACCAACAACATGGTTTTACCTCAGGCAGATCGGTAGATACTAATTTATTTCTGTTTATCAACTTCGTTACCACTTCCTTTGAAAAAGGTATGGAGACACATACAATATATACCGATTTCAGTAAAGCCTTTGATAGGGTCAATCATGCCATACTACTCTCCAAATTATCTGATTATGGAATCTCTGGTCACTTGCTCTCATGGATGGAATCCTATTTATCTGGCCGAAAGCAACAGGTAAGGGTAGAAATTTTCAATGCAACATCTGGTGTACCTCAAGGATCCCATTTAGGGCCCCTCCTGTTTAGCTTATTTATCAACGACCTTAGTAGTTTGCTTTTTTCCAACGTATTATTATTTGCTGATGATATGAAGTTGTTCTGCCACATATCTTTTCCTCAAGACACTATTCCTTTACAGAATGACCTCAACAGAATGTTCACCTGGTGCCAACATAACGACATGTCGTTAAATATCAACAAGTGTTGTTTTATGAGATTTCATAGAACAAAGAATGTTGTTCCTACCCAATACACTATTAATGATGTAGTTTTGACTGAGGTGATCAAGGTTAAGGATCTGGGTGTTCACTTAGATTCAAAGCTTATGTTTACTGAGCACTTTGAAAATATAATAGGTAGGGCCAATAGGATGTTGGGTTTTATAAAAAGGAATAGCAGGGATTTTAAAAATATTATAGCCATAAAAACTTTGTACACTTCGCTTGTTCGGTCCATCTTGGAGTTTTCCAATATTGTTTGGTCGCCATATTATCAGATCCACAAAAACCGTATAGAAAATGTTCATAAACATAAATTCATTATAATATGATCTTAAAGCCCAAACCATAATTTAAATCTCTCCTGTAATGTCTGTTTTGTTTTTAATATTTAACAATCTGAATGCACTGAGCATTTTAAAACCATGTCCTTTCAGTCAGACCCTTCTAAATATACCCAATTCTCAAACCTGGTATTCATTGTATAGCCTGGTAAACAGAATGTCGGCAAATGTTAACAAATACTATGATAATTTAGATTTTTTTAGTTTAACCCAAATTAGGCTTTAGCTCTTTATTAACGGACCATCTTAGAATAGTTAGTATAGCTTTAGTATATATTTACATGTAAATGTTGTATACGTAAATAAATAAATAAATAAATAAAAAACTTAGTGAACCACCTTGGAAGAATCCTGGATCTTGCATTCACTACCGAACTCCAATTTAGTCGACTTCAAGTAAGTCAATTCCCAATAACTAAGTGTGATATATACCATCCCCCTCTTGAACTGTCACATTGTGATTCAGGAAAAAAACTCTAAATTTCTTATGTACTGAGGAAGGACAATGGTATTCCAAAGATCATGTACTACGGATGATTTGAAATTCTTTAGCATCGTTAAGCCATCATATAATACCCTTCAGTTGGACCTAGGTAATCTGGTGTCGTGGTGCACAAATAGCTACTTAAAGTTAAATGTACAAAAATGCAAAAAGATGACATTTTGTCGAAGCCTGAATCCAACAATCTTGAATTACACATTTGACGGCATTTCTCTTGAATCAGTGACATCATTCAACAATCTTGGTGTACTATTTGACAAAGACCTGTCATTTAACCTACATGTTGATCAGATAGTCTGAGGTTACTAGGTTTCATCAAAAGAAACACCACCTATATGAATGATACCAAAGCAATTACATGCCTCTTTAACACTTTGATTCGAAGTATACTTGAATACTGCTCCGTCATATGGTGTCCATCTTATCAATGTCACATTTATAGAGTAGAGAGAGTCCAAGCTAAATTTGCTAAATACCTGTTATTTAAACACCACTTTCCTTATTCGGATGTGCCTCAAGAAACCAGACTTTTGCTTTGTGGTCTTAAACCTCTCGAAATCAGGCGCCGGAACTTCTATTTGTTCTTCCTTCACAAACTGATTAATGGGACTATTGATTGCCCTAAACTGTTGTGTCTTTTAAGGTTTAACGTTCCGGTCAGAGCTCTGAGACACAGACGCCTCTTCTCAGAACAAGTGCACAGAACTAACTTTGGCCAACGAGCTATCATTTACAATATGATAAATACTTACAACAAAAATTTCAACCATATCGATATTTTTTCTTTAAGTCTCAACTCAGTCAAGCGCCAAGTGTCTTAGAGTATCTTGTCACTGTATAAATGTGTGTATGTGCGATTGTTTATTGTTAATTATAGTATACATTATCCAATGTTGTCTTTATATGCATATGTTTTTTTTTTGTTTGTATTCCGAATAGCATGTAAGTTTTTGTACCATTTGAAGAATTTACCTCTGTAGTGTACTTACTGTAAAATAAATAAAAATAAATATATAAATAAATACATATATATATATATATATATATATATATATATATATATATATATATATATATATATATATATATATATATATATATATATATATATATATATATATATATATATATATATATATATATTTTTTTTTCATTTTCATAACATATAACATCTACTAAACCTTATATAATCAGTCTTATATTTTTTAGTTGCTCCTTTCTCAGTGTCCTTGGAAAGAGTATACAGCAGATAATGGCAAAATTTACTACCATAATGTCAATACCAAGGAATCCAGATGGGTCATACCACCAGAACTGGAAGAAATTAAGAAGAAACTTGCAGCAGAAGAGTAAGTTTAACATAAGCTAACATATTTCTTTACTTGTTATTGATATATTGTGTGTTTTTCAGTGCAGTAATATTAATGGCTCTCTTAAATTCGAAAATCACAGCAAATTATGTTCTAAATTTTTATCTGGATATTTTGAAATTAAAACAGTTAAAAATGCATAAGGTTTAATGCTGCTATTGCTAGTAATGTTTATTTTGAGGTCATTGAATCACATCTCGGATATTAAATATGCTTTTGAGATCTTTTTCACACCAAATACTTCAATCTATATTTATGATCTAGAATTATGAGTTACATTATCTATGAAGTCTTTGACATAGAGAGTTCCGTAAAGCTAATTTTGTATCTGAAAGGGTTTTGCTTTAACTTAATGTCTATATCCTATAGATAGTGAAGAAAATATACTGCCAATTATTAATGCTACTTCAATAGTAAATACCACAAGTCCTTTTATGATTTTACCAATAAGGTAGTGGCAGACCTACTATGAGCCCAGTCTCATATGTATTGGACCAAGGGCGTGTTTAAAATAATTTTATTTTTGTCACCTAGTATTTACTGCATGTAACATAGCTTCAACAAATGCAACTACGTTTATTTGATTGTATGTGGTATTAACAATTAATTAACAATATCACATATCTATATCACTACAATACATACTAGGTAACAAAAATAAATATCTCTTACATATTCCTTTGGTCCAATACATATGCGACTGGGTTCGTATGTATACTGCAGGGAATTCGGCGCAAGAGGGTCCAGGAGCTCATGGGTACCTCCATTTTTATTTAAGTCATCAATCATTTTCTCTTCGTGTTTTTCTGTTTTGGGGGTGTAAAAGAATTTTGCAAAATTATAAATGTTTTTTTATAAATCAATTATTTTCTGTATGGTAAACAGCAAAAAAACTTTTGTTTGCTCGTAGTTTTTATACTGTAGAAAAATTTTTCTCATTTTGTTATTAACTTGAAATATTTTTTTTATTGTTAATTAGTATTGTATTGTTAAATTTGAAAATATTTAAATGCCTTCCGAATCTAATGTTAGTTGAATTAAATTGATAAAGGAGAGTAAAAATGCTTTATATCTCCAGGCAGACATAGAAAAAAATACTTTATTTGATTAAAACCAGTTCACTTACTTCAGAATAAAGAAATTTAGAAGCATACATTCATAATATATCCATGTGAAAAACATTATTCAAATTAAAATATTTATTCGTTAAAGGACATGCGAAGCATTTTTACAAGTCAAGTAGTACATACAGATTTAACTAACAGTCCAAATGAAAGTATTAAGACTAAGTTAAAATTAAAATAAAATTACACATTATACACTTAAAATTTTACAAGATTAACAATAAAACATATTAAGATATTTGTTTGTTTCTATCCTCTTTGATGATCGGAGTGATAGACAGCTACCTTCAAAGACTACATAGTTAGTTCATTAAAATTACTCTTTAGGTATTCTGACTCACTATAAAAAGCTTTACTTTTTAGAAATCGTTTTGTTCTCCTTTCAAAGGCTTTTGAATTTAGTTGTTTGATATTGTCAAGCAGTAAAGTAAAAATTTTTATACCATAGTGGTTCTGTCCATCTCTAGGCCTTGAGGTCCTCTAACCTATGGATAAACTATTTTCTTCTCTAGTATTTTATTCGTGAAAATCTCTATTATGTGCATAGTTGTTAAGATGTTGTATAATATGCATAAGACAGGAAAAAATAAATAATGAAGGCAAGGTTAGTATTCCTAGTGAGATAAATGCTTCCCTGCAGCAGACCATATATCCTAGACCAGCAATAATTCTCATACACCTTCTCTGTGCAGCGAAAACCTTAGGTCCACGTGCAGAATATCCCCAACATAAGATTCCATGAGGTGTGTATGAATATGACCATAATATGCATTCAAAAGAACTCTGTCACATGCAGTTTTTAAGATTTCTAATGTAGATGTTTTTACTTATTTTTTTTTGTTAATTGTGTGGTATGTTCTTCCCAGGTTAGTTTAGTATCCAAGTGAATGCCTAAGAATTTGACAGGTTTAGTGCTTTCTCTCACTGGTCTTAAAGCAAAATTTAGGGTTTATGTTATAGATTTATTAATGTTCAGTTTGTTTGAAATATGTAAACCAATTGCCATTGTCCGACTGTGTATCCCGACTCCTCTCCAGTTGCTCCAGGCTGTCTGAACAGTCAATGGCTGTTGTATCATCTGTAAATAATATAATACTAGTTGAATCATTTGATATACACGCACTGATGTCATTTATTTTATTTTATTTATTTATATATTCCCACGGGCATATAGCCCATTAAAAAGAAAAAATGTTTAGATTATATACATATTACAAAATGCAAATTAATACACACATTAACAGTTAGTCACTTTATCACATTTGAACAGAGAAACAAAATACAATCACAAAGTCTATATTACAAATTAAGACGATTCAATTCTTTTAGAAAGACTGTGCGGGAATTAAAAAAGTCCAAAGAAGAAGAGTGCTCATTGGCCAAATTTGAACATCTAGTTAAATAAGAGTTCTGGCCATAGTTAGTTCGGTGAAAAGGTACCCAGAATGGCCGCGCGGAACGGGTTAACCTAGAAGGTACGTGAAGATCTATTTCATTTAGTAAGGATGGGCACATCACGGTGCCGTTCAAAATTTTATAAAACAGCTTAAGGTCGTGCGATGTTCTACGTGATGATAGTGAATTAAGATGATATTCCTGCTGCAGAATATTGTAACTCAGAACTTGGGACTGGCCAGATTTGAATGCTAAAAATCTAAGAAATGACCTTTGAACTCTCTCAATGGCGTTTATATGTACTTGATAACAAGGTGACCATACAGATGATGCATATTCAAGATGAGGTCTGATAAGGGCACAATACAAAGTTCTGATGGCTTGTAGATTGTGAAAGTCATGGCAGCATCTCCTGACATAACCCAACATTTGCAGTGATTTGCTTGTGATAAACATCACATGGTGAACAAAGGAAAGCTGGTTATCAAAAACAACTCCAAGGTCTTTTATCTGTGATACAGAGCTCAATGGAACATCCTTGATGGTGTAAGGAAAGTTAGTTATGTTTTTCCCATGCCCAAAGACAATCCAGTGGCATTTAGAAACGTTTAAGTCCATACAATTGGCACCGCACCACGCGACAAATCTATTTAGGTCAGACTGAAGCTGTTCACAATGATCCCTATTAAGCACCTTTAGAAAGAGTTTAAGGTCATCTGCAAAAAGTACAAAGTTACCAAAGTGAAAACATTCTTGAATATCATTGATAAAAACATTAAATAACAGGGGCCCCAGATGGGATCCCTGTGGAACACCGGATTGAACTTCAATATCTTTAGATGTGTAACCCTGAACGCGAACCCGCTGAAGGCGACCAGTCAAGTAGCTATTTAACCACTCCAAAAGAGAACCACCGACACCCAGAGCCCTCAATTTGTGAATCAATATTTTATGATTAACGCGATCGAAAGCCTTGGAGAAGTCAGTGTAAATGGAATGAACCTGACACCCACTCTCCGAGGCCTTCAACAAATAATTACTGTAAGTGAGCAGATTGAGCTCAGTCGAAGACCCCGGGCGGAACCCATACTGTTGGTTGATCAAGTCCTTACCCAGTATGGAAGAAAGGTGGTCACAAACAAAAGTCTCAAAAAATTTAGGGATAGTGCTCAAAATGCTTATGGGTCTATAGTTTGTAACACTTGACTGGTCACCTGATTTGTAAATAGGGGTAAGAAAACTAATCTTCCAACGAGAAGGAAAGCAGCCAGAACTAAGTGATAGATTAAAGATAAAGCAAAGGGGTCTGGCTAAGATAAAACTACAGTGTTTGAGTAAACATGGAGGGATTCCATCAGGTCCAGGGCCCTTACGGACATCCAGATTATTTAATCTAGTATAAACATCTGAAATGCATATATTAAGGGAAGAGATATTGTTATTATAATTATAAGGAGGTAAAACAATTTTAGCTACATCACCCGAGTTGCTGGAGTAAGTACTTGAAAAAAAGTCAGCAAAGAGGTTTGCAATTTCAATTCCAGAGCTGCTCTTTCTATCATTATAAGTGAGTTCACCAGGTATACCAGGCACCTTCCTCCTAGAGTTGGCAAAGCTCCAAAATTTGCGAACATTTGTTCTTAAGGCCGATTCAACATTGTATATATAATCCCTATAAGCCAACCTGGTTAGTCTCTTGCACTCTGCTCTGAGTCTAGAAAACTCTAAATAGTCCGAATGAAGACGAGTAATCTGAAACTGCCTATGAGCACTCTTTTTCTGGATCACAATATTTTTAAGGTTATGATCAAACCATCTGGGAAAGTTCCTTTTAGAAAACCTTTTAAGAGGCACATAAACATCAACTGCCAAACAAAGTACATCATAAAATGTGTCAAGCAAAACATCCAAGGGTTTATCGGCAAGTAGGCCATCCCAGTTGATATGACTCAAAAAATCAATAAAACCAGGATAATCAGTTGAATCAAAGTCCCTGTAATAGTCTTCACCAATTAACTCATTTCATTGTTTACATTTGGCAATCTGACATCGAAAACCAGTGGTGGATGGTAGCCATCGGAAGGTACAAGGGGTGCATCAGACACCCTCACCCAAATGTTTGGGTCGGTTCCCAATATAAGGTCCAAGATTGACTCCAAAGAATTCTTATTTGTATTACACTGGTATAAGTTATGATAGGAGCACAAGTTTGACATGACAAGTATTGAATCCACCTCAGCCGGAGGGGCACCTAGACCAGCCTCAGCAGTAGAACCCATATCAAGTTTTCCCCACTCGCAGTGAGGGAGGTTGAAGTCACCAGCAATATACACATCAGCATCCAAATCCTCGGTAATTGCATCAAGGCTACTACTAAATAGTACATATGTTTCAGCAGGTGACTTCGGAGGACAGTATGCTGTACATACTAGTAGCTTACTTTTGCCAGCTTCTAGTAACACAAAAAGTTGCTCAATGTCCGGTGAAGATGGCAAACATTTGCTGATAATAGTCTTTTTAATGGCAATCAACAATGTATAGCAAAAATAGGATTGGTCCAAGGGCAGAGCCCTGGGGTACTCTATACAGGACCAATTTCTTCTGGATGAGTAAATCGTGAACCACTATCAGAAGCTTTGGTCATGAGCCTGAGCATATTTCCTTCCCTCAAAGCAATCTTGGATACATGCTATAAGGTGACTCACAGCTGAGGTGGTTGACCTATTATCCCGAAATCCAAACTGATTTGGATTCAGTTATTATTGTTATTATTATTCAAGGAATATTCTGCCAAAAAGGTGCAAAACTGAAATTGGTCTATAATTAGAAACGTCCCCTTAATCGTCCTTTGTAAAAATAGGTACGACTCTGGCATTTTTTAAGCAATCTGCGAATACGTGGTTGATAATACAAAAATTTATAATTTTAGTTAGTGGATATACAATTATTTCTCTAATCGTTTTAATTATTTTTACACTGAGATCAAAGTGATCTTTACTCTCACTATTTTTTAGATTATTAATGATATTTTTTATATCGTTGAAGATTACAATACTTCCCTTTTACGAAGGAAGTATTGTATTCTTTGATTTTTTTTAAGAAAATTTTTGTAGCGCCTATTTTTAATAGTTAAGTATATTATTTTTCTATTTTTTTTTGCTTGTAAAAGTTTATTTTTAGGTATATTTGATTTTTATATTAATGACTTATTGTTTATTTATTCTTTCTTTTAGATCTAAACCATTATCTGCACCTGTTACTCCCAAAGAAGTTTCCAGTCCGTTGCCTACTTCTGCCCCTCTTTCAGGTGCCAATTCACCCAATATTTCCAATTCGAGTAAGTTTATAATTACCAATAGAATTTTCCATTATAATTGAAATGAGCATCTATTTGATTTTTATTTATTTTATTCTTTATTCCTTTATATCTTTATATTTATTATGAATAAGTAAAGTTTGAAAACAAATATAGCATTTAAAAGGGATAAAATTATAGTACATTGATGGCAGTTGCGAGAGATATATGTGGATGTAGGTACTCTCAAAACTTTTTATTATGTTTACCCAACTTGGGTACCCTTAGATTGACCTAAGGTCACTTTGGGTAATTCTAACAAAATTGATTTGGTATAAGTAAGACAAAATCAGGTTATAAGATTTATGTCTAGAATTCTATTTCAAAAATTTTGCCATCCAACATTTAAAACGGAAAAAATATTAACAGTTATTAACTGATTCTACAGGTTGTCTGTAATATTTTTAAAAACCATGGGAATTATACAAGGTTTGGTATATAAGCCACTTCCAAACCTGGAATGTGGGTGAGCTTTATATATACCTGGAGCTTATTTTGCCCAAGTATAAGAGGGGCCTAAAATTATGAAAATAATTTTTTTAAAATTATACTCCGAAGTAACTTAAAAACATCACTGGCCTAGGGTTGTTTAAGGGAAAGTTCAGGACCATACTGAGTGAAAACACCTTTTATTCTTTGTATGAGTTTGATTTTCACTTTTGACTCTGTGTTTAACTCTCATAATTGTACCTTCCCTCTTGTATTACTTTATTTTATTTAGAATTTTCTTGTCTCTGCCTCCATCAGCCATTGAGGCTCTGTTTGAAACCATAAACCAATTTTCGATCAACGGTTTCTTCCCAGCCAGTCTTAAAAGAGCTACTGTGATTCCTCAACATAAGGGAGGTTGGCTTGATCCTTGAAACTTCAGACCCATAGCTCTATTATCTTCTTTATCCAAGATTTTTGAGAGGCTTGTCAAAGTTCGTATGGTGTTTTTCCTAGAGAAAACACATATTCTTCATTCCAGCCAATTTGGCTTTCAATCCAACAAAGGCACTTGTAATGCCATTTCAGGTTTCTCGAAGGGGTCTATCATGGTATCAATGGTCGCGAGGCTGTCGCGGCAGTTTTCTGTTGATTTGATTGTATTAGTCACAGTTTACTGCTGTGGAACCTTAGTATCTATGGCTTTAGGGTCACAGCGCTTCAGTGGTTTGAGTTGTTTTTGAATGGTCACTCTCACACGGTAACTATTGGTTCGGCTTTGTCTTGTATTCATGACGTGCAATGGGGAGTTCCACAGGAGTCGATTTTGGATCCTCTCCTTTTTTGCTTTATGTCAGTAACTTGGCTTCTGTTGAGATTCAGGATCGTATCACACATTTTGCTGATGACAGTAAGGTTATGTGGAATCAGACTGATTTGGATTCCTTGAGAGATATCATAACATGTGATCTCTTAATAGTGAAAGTGTGGTGTGACTCGAATTTCGTTAAGTGACAATAACATTGCCAAAATCAGCATTGTCAGATTCAAATGTACCGTTAATGATTTTTATTTATTTATCATTGACTTGTAGCTTTATTTTCTATGAGAGCAGGAAAATTTAGAACCACTTTCCTTTTGAGGAATTCTACAATGATACTTTTTTATAGCTTTTTGTCTTTATTTCTATTAAATATATGTTATGTTTTACTGTTTTAATGTAGCTGTTCATCTGTTAGATATATTTTTAGTATCTATCTTATCAATACGTTTTATTCTCTATATGTTTTTTTATTTTTTGACTGATTACCTAGAGCCAATACCTCAATATTATAACAGTATTTTAAATTTGTATACTGTTAATATAGGCCTTTGTAATTTTTCATAATTTCAGCTTTGTATATCAAAAGTATACCCTTTTTTGACAATAAACCATATTTTGAATTTGAATTTAAATTAGTTTTTAAGCCTGAATTTGTGAAAATTCCTACACATAATTGTAATATGTAAACGAAAATTAAACAATTTATTTATCTACATATTACTTATAGTATGATTTTTTGAATTTCCAGATTGAGAATATTAATATATTTTCTTTTCTAAATTGGCAGATTTAGAATTAAATTAAGTGTGGTTTTTGTATCTTTTTAAATTGTTAAATAGAGAACTCATTGCATTTAAAAGCAGCAACATAAACTCTCAAATCATTTGATACAACTGCAGTGTAAATAAAAAAATGCGTATTTGAAATGATAATAGCTAACAGAGTAGGAGTGATCTGTTTTGCAGGCATGAATAAGGAATTAGCCAACTATAAAATCTTATTTTCCGATTTTTGTTTTGTAACATTTGTTAGTTAATTTAATATTTTATTATATGTAATTTCACTTAAAATTATCCATAGGTCTGATATAAATATACTCTAATTTTAGCATCAAGTCCTGGGCCAAAAAGCAATGCTCTAGAGGCAGCAATGGCAGCAACTTTGGCAGCCATTTCCATTCCAACACCTCCTGAAAAGACTGGTAAGTAAAATTTTATTTTTAGAAATTACTTTTACAGAGTTCCAAAATGAAAATGTGTAGAGACTGATTTATTTCATCATCAGCATCAGAATTTATACGCAAAATATTAGTTACATATTTTAGAATAAACAAAATCTATGTACTTTTATGTACGTGCTGATCAAATTGGTTTAAATGTAGGATATTTACTAGTTGTTACGCATGGCAATTAAAATTTTCCATTTCACCAGTAATCTTTAATAAGACTTTCTGTATTTTCAGCTTAACTATTTGAGCATATTTTCTTAACCTGGGGTGACATATTGCATTATTTATAATTTTATTGCTTTATTTGCCAACCATATAATTTAAAAATTAGAAATATAATATTATTTAAACAATATTTTTATATTCTAATTTACATTTTAGATGAAGACTCCACTGTATCTAACCACGTTGAAAAAAAAGAATCGAAACCTGCAACACCAGAATCAAAAGTTTACAAAGACAAAAAAGAGGCCATGGAGGCCTTTAAGGAGCTGCTCAAAGATAAAAACGTGCCGTCCAATGCCACATGGGATCAGTGCGTTAAGATTATCCAAAACGACCCTCGTTATGAGTCATTTAAAAAGTTAAATGAGAAGAAGCAGGTAAGGATATGAAGTTATTTATCATTTCACTTCACTTTGTTCTGCCATATTGGATTTTTATCAAAATGTTATTAGGTCATCTCCATATGACTGATAACACTGGCCAACAAAAAAAATTTTTTTTGTTGTAACACAAATCAGAATAGCATAATCTAATAGAATGGACCTATCCAAATACGAAAATGACAAATAGAAAGTTGTAGCACTAGGGTTTTCTTGTTAGAGTTGTGGAACCATATCGAATGTTACAATACTTAATATCTATAGAAAAAATGATTTCAGAAAATTCTTAACCCTGTTTATTGACTATGTTTACAGTTTTTGCCTATTAAACATACCATACTTCTAAGAGATTAAACTTTATTTTTTCCGTTTATGATGTGTCCTATCTTCTCTCTTCAAAAATCAACAGTAGTCACCCATCATGGCTGGATCCCATCGTCCTTGGTACCGAATTTTCATTGTTCTGATATCTTGGTGAAACCTTTCACCCTGCTCTTCACTAACAGCTCACAAATTTTTAGGAAAAAATGCATTTCTGCACCAAGCGCTTTATAGGCATCTAAGAGTTCATTAACTAATTGTTCATAATTTTCGTCCATATTGTTGCCTAAAAATCCTCTTACTACATTAACAAATGAATTCCATGCTCTGGGTTCCTGCGTGGTAAGCTTTTCCGTAAAATTGACATCGTCCTGCAATTTTCTGATTTGTGGCCCAATAAAAATGGCTTCTTTTAATTTGGCATCACTTAACTGATGAAAGACTTGTCTTAGGTATTTAAATCCATCACCATCTTTATTCAAAGCCTTCACAAAGTTTTTCATCAGCCCAAGTTTATTGTGAAGAGAAGGCAAAAGGACATTTTTGGGATCAACAAGAGGTATAATTTTAACATTTTGAGATCCCGGTTGAAATTCGCTTCTTTCTGGCCAAATTTTTGTTACGTAATGCTGATATATTGGACGACTGTCCCATAAACAAAGAAAACAGCAATATTTTGTAAATCCCCCTAAGTCTCACTAAAATCGCTATAAATTTTAAGTCCCCACATATCTGCCATTTATACCTATTGTAGTTTATTTTATCCAAAATCGTGCGCATATTTTCATAATTTTCTTTCATTGCAACTGAATGGGCAACTGGTATAGAGGTTTTTAAATTTCCATTATGCAATAACACAGCTTTTAAGTTATATTTAGATGAGTCTATGAATAAGCGCCACTCACGGGGAGAATGTTCAATATCAAGTTCCTGCATTAAACTGTCTATATCAGTACACGCGCACAACGAATTTTCCGTACTGTAGAATTCAGAAAAGATAGCATCATTTCTTTTTCTGAAATTCGTAATTTTTGTTTCTTTGGCCAATAGACTCCATTCCTTAAGATGGGAACCCAGAAGTTCTGACTGTTGCTTGGATAACCCCAAATTATGTACTAAATCATTTAATTCACTTTGAACAATCAAATGTGGCTCGTCAGAACTGGGACCTGTGGTAAAAGTGGGATCGGTGCACTGTTCTTCTGAGCTGCCTGATGATGTATTATCTCTATTATCTCCCAAATCAATAGCTTGCCAATTTAAAGGCGCAATCGGCACTGGCAAATTTGCATTATGAGGAACAGGTCGTATGGTGGATTGCAAATTTGGATATTCTATATTGTGCTTTCCCTTTTTGGAATAACCTTCAGTCTTTGTCAGGCAAAAATAACAATCGTCAGAATGATTGGTGGGTTCTCGTCATATCATTGGAACTGTAAAAGGCATTTCTCTTTCCCTTCATCCACTGCAATTACACTACAATTAACACAGCACACATGAGGAGCTCACCGCTTATCTTGATCCCCAATTAACAAACCAAAATATTTAACGCAGGCTTTTTTTACATTTTCGGAAAATGGCCTGGCTTGTGATTTCACCAGAAATTCTCCACAAATATAGCAAAATTTGTCAGGAGAAATTTTGCAACTTCGGCGCGTTTGACTCGACATTCTCGTCTTCAAATACACTTGCTTATCGATACACAGAGAACTACTCAATTCGAAACTCAACAGAAGAGTAATGTTTAACGTTTATTTTATGTCTAATGTTGTAAACAATTCATTACAACTGAATGGGCAACTGATATAGAGAATTTTAAATTTCCATTATGCAATAACACAGCTTTTAAGCTATATTTAGATAAGTCTATGAATAAGTCTATATTAGTACACACGCACAACGAATTTTCCATACTGTAGAATTCAGAAAACATAGCATTTCTTTATCTGAAATTCGTAATTTTTGTTTCTTTGGCCAATAGGCCATTTCTTAAGACGGGAACCCAGAAGTTTTGACTGTTGCTTGGATAACCCCAAATCACGTACTAAATCATTTAATTCACTTTGAACAATCAAATGTGGCTCGCCGGAACTGGGACCTGTGGTAAAAGTGGGATCGGTGCACTGTTCTTCTGAGCTGCCTATGATGCGTTATCTTCATTATCTCCCAAATCAATAGCTTGCCAATTTAAAGAGCAATCGGCGCTGGAAAATTTGCATTATGAGGAACAGGTCGTATGACAGATTGCAAATTTTTGGATATTCTATATTGTGCTTTCCCTTTTTGGAATAACCTTCAGCCTTTGTCAGCCAAAATAACAATCGTCAGAATGATTGGTGGGTTCTCGTCATACCATTGGAACTGCAAAAGGCATACTTTTTATCTTTCCCTTCATCCACTTCACCAATGATACACTACAACTAACACAGCACACATGGGGAGCCCACCGCTTATCTTGATCCCCAATTAACAGACCAAAATATTTAAAGTAGGCTTTTTTTACATTTTCGGAAAATGGCCTGGCTTATAATTTCACTAGAAATTCTCCACAAATATAACAAAATTTGTCAGGAGAAATTTTGCAACTTCGGCGCGTTTGACTCGACATTCTCGCCTTCAAATACACTTGCTTATCGATACACAGAGAATCACTCAATTCGAAACTCAGAAGAGTGATGTTTAAGGTTTATTTTATGCCTAATGTTGTAAACAACCCAGTCTAGATAATTTTTCCGTTGTAAAATGGACTCATTTTAGCCGCCCCACAATAAAATTGTTTACCTGCCAATATAAGAGGTTCTAATTACGCTATCAAAAAATGGTACGTATTAGGGCTTTCCGAATATTCTTTTTATTATTGGGAGGGTATTTTTATTGTGAAAATAATGGGCTGGCCTGTGTTAGAAAACTCTTGTTGGCCAGTGTAATTTGTGACTTTTAATCATCAGTTATTTTTCGCTGCTTGTTTTCTCATTTATGGACATATTAAAATTAATGTATTTTAACTAAAAAAAAATCCTTAGAGGAACCTGGATTGGGTAAAAGCCTTCGACCCACCATAAACAAAAACAAACCCTGATCCTGGAGGATGATTTTCCTTGATTACAAAGAATTTAGTTGGCGGCTGTTTTGTTCTGCTATTTTTAAATTAGTACCACAATTTTACCAGTTCATCACACTTAATTCTTGCACAAAATTTGAAATCTATCTAAGAAACAGTTTTTCAGGCTGATTTTTTAAATATTTAATTAGGCCGCCATTTTGTTTCATTTGTAGCAAAATTTTACCAGTTCCTTCCTATGCAAAATTTGAGGTAAATTGAAAAAGTATTTTTTTAGTACTAATTTTTTTAATATTTCACTAGGCCACTATTTTGTTCCACCTCTTTGGAGTTTTACCAAAATGTGACTAGGTTATCCCCATATGACCTTTAATTTTTGACTAAAGTAAAAATATGATAAGAGAACTTCAAACTGAGTGAGTTGGGAGTTGGCTAAACTTATATTTTGTCCTTAGGCTATTGAACATATAAGCCGTTTTGCTACCTAATATGTACGAATTTGATTAATCCGATTTTAGGTATTTAATGCTTACAAGACTCAGAAACAAAAAGACGAAAAGGAAGAACAAAGAATCAAGGCAAAGAAATCTAAGGAGCAGCTTGAAGAATTCCTGCTGAATTCAGAAAAAATTACCTCTACCACTAAGTATTACAGGTGTGATGAACTTTTTGGACATTTAGAGGTAAATAGTTGAAATAATAGCTATAATATAAGTAGTATTTGACTTCTTATTCTCTATATAATGTTTTATATGTTTAAGTATCAATTCTGTTCAAAATAGGTCTTATTCTTGTTTAATTTACATTGCAAATTTATTGTTTTTCTCCAGACTGGGTCTGTTGAAGTTAAACAAACCAAAGTGAATAAGCTGTTTAAATCCTCCCACTACCTTAGACAGGCCAGATTTTCGTATTAAGATATTTTTTCAACTTCTGCCTGTTTTATCCTACGGGATAACGGTATAGTTATATCAATGATAATGCCTATTTTATTAATTTTATTGATATTATTTATATTATTATTATTATTATTATTATTATATTAGAATGGGAATCTTGGTGAAAGTACTGAGTCTTTTCAAAAAAGTTAGCATCACATTAACATTTACATTTATCATAATTTATACAGTCACCGCAGTCAATTATCGCAGGTACATTGTTTTTAACTTCATTATTATTCACATATAATGAATAAAGAAGTTGTTGTACGAGTGTTGAATTTCTCTGTCTAAACGGTAAAGAATTTGTTGCTCCAGTCTTTTATTTCCCTGTCCAAAAGGTTTTTGAACTAATTGTAGAAATATACAACCCGGTTTGTTAAAAAGATTCTTCTGAGAAATTTGTTGCATCTCTCTTTAGCTAGTTTTTTATTGTATCCTCTCGGATTTGCTGTTTGATTTGAGTGGAAAAATCCAGGTTGCAGCCATAATATCCAGAAGTAATATTATAGGTTTCAATAAGATCCCCCACATAATCTTCTTTTATGAAGAGTTGTCAAATTCAGAAAGTTTGGTATCTTGCTAACTCTCTCAAGGTACTCTATATCTTTTAGATAATATTGGCATATCAATCTTTGCTCTCACAAAAGTTTTATAGAGCTTTATCATTTTACTTGAATGATCTTAAAATGATTTTTGGATAAAGTATATAAGGCTGTTGGTCTTTTTGATTATTTGAGCTATGTGCTGCTCGCATTTTGAACCGGAAGTTATCTTTATACCCAAATCTTTCTGATTCTGAACTTCAACTATGTCTTTTTGGTTGAAATAATAGGATTGTTTGGGATTGTTTCGGCCCATATGAAGAACAGTACTCTTAAGATCATTCAAGGGCATTTCTCTGGTTGTTATCCAGAGTTGTATTTTATTCAGATCATCCTGAATTTGTAATTTTTTCTAATAACTGTTAATTTACTTTAAAAAATGAAAAATATATTTAACTCTATTTAGGTGTGGCAAAATGTGAGTGATTCGGACAGAAGAGACATCTATGACGATGTGGTTTTTGCACTAGCTAAAAAGGAGAAGGAAGAGGCTAAAACCTTAAAAAAGAGAAACATGAAGAAATTGTCTGAAGTTTTAGAATGTATGACCAAGGTTAATTATGATACGACTTGGACTGAAGCCCAGGTAAGCACATATTTTTAATTTAAATTATTAATTGAATCTCAATTTTGACACTCACAGTTGCTAACTACTAAACCTAACATATCTAGGAAGTAGGGAATTTCAAACTGTATAATGCGTGAACATATATGAAATAAAAATATTTTAGAACAAAAGCTATAATAAAGCACTAAGATGAAGCATTAAACACATAAAACAAAATGTAATAGATTTGATGTGATTGAATCTAGGCTAAGTGCTTGTCATTATTGCCATGCTATAGGAATTTTGCTAGGATATGTCAGTAGTCTACCCTGTCAAAAGCCTTTGATAAGTTTGTGTAAAAATTAAATTAAAATAAAGTGGTTGGCAGTAGTGAACAGAAGCAGATAGTGAGTGGTTTTCAGGCATTTGTAAATAAAATCGAATGTTTACTTGAGTGTTTGTTGTCCTTAAATGTTAAATGTTCTGGCTCTGGTGTGTTGTCAAACAAAAAGTTAAGAGAGTATGTTGTGTCCCTTTGCGAGCCTCTTTCTTTTCAATAGGTCTAACAAATAGAAGCACTCATACCGGTTTGCATATATTCTGCAATACCGAAGGTTCGATTAGGTTTGGTTAGTTATATTGTGGAGGAACAACATGGATTAGAGGGTGGTCGTTCTACTGAGATCAACCTTTCCTTGTACACTTACTACATCAGTACAACCATGGTTGAAGGGTATGATGTGCATATGATCTATACAGATTTTAGCAAAATATTTGATTTGTTGAATCAAAGAGTGTTGCTCTTTCATCCAGGTACAGTCTCATTTGTGGAGTGCACCAAGGGAGTCACTTGAGTCCCAGATTGTTTCAGCTGCTTTTAAACAACATAGGGTAACTCTTTGTCTTGAAGTACCTTTTGTTTTAAACATTTGTAAACCTCTAAAATCGAGCGCATATTGTGAGTTGCTCTAAAAGGACTTGGATAGTTTGGCAGCCTGTTGCCTATAGAATAACTTTGGGGTGTATGTGGCTAAATGCTGTTGTATCGTTTGTGGTCGCAACAAGTGTAGCTTGACTGCATTGTTTGAGTGTTATGTTCATTCTGTGATGGAATATTGCTGTTTAATATGGAGTCTGTATTTTGAGATATGCAGGAACCATTTCCAGGTTGTAAAGCTTAAATTTTTAAAGTACCTAAGATTCAAAGAGGTTTGCAGCTAATTGTGACAAACAAGCAAATTCCCAAATTGAAATTAAATATTGGAATTTAGAATATATTAAAGAATTGTTTGTTTTTTAAGAATTTTAATGGTATGAAATATCATGCTTTGTATAATACTCCTACTAATGGAGTTATAGCAGTTCTTATATTTTGAATATGATTTTTATCATCTAAAATTAATTTAATTTTGTTATTGTTTATTACTAGTTGGGAAATACCAGAATGTATCTTAGTTTTACTTATTAACATAAAAGAAGAATTACTAAAATTTATTGAAAGTTTGTGAGATTTAAGCCAGGAACAAATTAATTATAGATCATGTTTTATATAAAAAAATAGTTCATTTAAATTATCAGCAAAATAAATAATTGTTGTGTCATCCACAAACAAATGATTATTACCTTTTAAATATAATTTGGAAACTAAATTTATATAAATTAAAAATAAAATTGGCTCCAATATTGATCCCTGTATGGTACTCCAAAACTATTTATTTTTTTCATATATGTCTATTACCTTTACTTAGATAATTTCTAAGTAAATTATACATAATTGCCCTTTTTCCAATTTATATAATTTTCGTAAAAGAATATGATGATTTACTGTGTCAAATGCCTTACACAGATCCAAGGATAGTAAAAAGTATTTTTTATTATTATCAACTTAAATTTGAATATCCGTTATGACACCCATAACAGGTGTTTCCGTATCCCTGATTCTGAGAAAGCCATATCGTTTATTAAACTGTAAATTTTCCAAATATTGATTGATTGTATGTATTATTAACAATTTTTTCTGTTATTTTAGAAAATACTGGTAATATATATATTGGTCGATAATTATTACATTCATATCGTTTTTCACTTTTAAATATTTGAATTATCTTAGCATTTTTGTGACATAATTATGTCATTATTTGGGCTTGGATCGTGGGTATAGGAACACCTTTTTATTTGAAATATCTTTTTTCAACACTTGATTGTGTCTTTTTCAAGCTAAAAACATTAAATTATGAGATAAATATAGGACAATTACACATTATATAAGACAAGCTACTACAAAGGAATACCTAAAAAACTAATATCACGATATATAAATGAGGTACTATGGCTCCAATCACCAGGGGCGTGCAGTCCATGGAAGCAAGGGAAGCAGTGCTTCCCCAAAAAAAATTACAAAACATCTGCTAAAATGTAATTTTTGAAATAGGAAACCATTAATTTAGTTTATATTAAAAATGGTAAAATATTATCTTAATTATCAAGCCCATAATAAATGCGGCCTTGACTCCGACCAGCCACAATAAAAAATCTAATAGAACCTATGCGGCCCGCTAGCTTCACTGCAGCCAAGTCCTGTATGCTTAATTTCCTGTGAAGCGAGTCAGAGGTTATTGAACTTTCCACCGGCTGTTTGCAATTTTTGCATTTCAGTCGCGTGCTTTAAGTGGGGGCGGAAGCTATCTTTGGAGTAGATTCTTTGTTTGAACGGCTATCCGTGTCTTGTGTGATACGTACGTCGCGTCGTGCGTGGTGCGATATGGCAATAATACGGACGTAGATATGCAAATACCGTCAACTTTGGCTGTCGGTAATAGCGTTGAAAATGTTGCAGAATTTAGTAAGAAGAGTGTGTATGAATGTGTGGTGTGTGTCTTAATAATAAAGGGATTTTGAACATTAAACTTCGCTGATAAGCTTCAAATCATTTCCAAAGGAAGGGCAAAACCGCCTATGAAAAATTTAACCACAAAAATGAAAAACTGTATTAGACATTTTTATCTGGAGAAACAATACGAACAATTTAAATGGCTAACAGGGTGTGAATATATTTTGAAAATGAAAAAGGTCTCTGGAATAAAACTGGTTTTTCCGATTTAAACAATTTCCATAAAGCTGTAAAAAGACACATTATGTCCAAAGCGTCATAAAAGAAAAAGTCTTCGGCAAAACCAGAATTGAACATGCCCTTAATAAACAGTTGGAAATTAGTCACTGCCAACACAATGAACTAGTCGATAAAAATAGGCAAATATTAAGAAGCCTTATCGATTTTTTTTCCTCGGACAGCACGAATTGGGATTTAGAGGTCATGACGAAACAAGGGTTTCTTCAAATAGAGAAAATTTTCAAGATTTACTTTATTTAATGGCTAAATATGATGATTGCTTAAAGAATCATTGAAGAATGATTTAATTTCCGCTGTTGCAACCATTATTCTACGTAATAGTAGAATAGTAATAGTAATAGTAGTAGTAATACGCTACGTTAAAACAGACCGAAGTATTCAAGAGCGATTTTTAGGTTTTAAGAATGTGTCCGAAAATCGTACAGCAGATGCGTTATATACCGTAGTTTATAACGTTACTCAAGAAATTAATGGAGAGAAAAAATTAGTTGCTCAAAGCTATGATGGAGCTGCAGTGATGGCAGGACAGTTAGGGGGTCTGCAAGCTAAAGTTCGAGAAACTTTCCCAAGTGCTGTGTTTGTCCATTTTTTTGCTCATAAATTAAATTTAGTTTTATCCTAGTCCATCAATCACATTAAGGAATGTAAAGTATTTTTCGCTACTTTAAGTGGCATGGCTGCTTTTTTTCCAAGTCAACAAAATGTACACAAGCTTTGGACTCCATTGTCCACAAACGATTGCCCAAAGAAGCTCCTACTAGGTGAAACTATAATGGAAGACTTGTGTTAATAGTATCTAAAAATCGTGAATCGCTGATTGAACTATTTGAGAATATAATAGAAAATAATGAAAGTGGGACTCAGAAGCAATAAATAGTTCGAGGGGGTTTTTGGACTGTTTGAAATGAGATTTTAATTATTTGTTGAACATATTTTCAGAAATATTTCCATTCTAGGACAATGTTTTTAATATATTACAAACTAAAACAAATCATATTGCTTTTTGCCTAAAAAAAGTGGATGATTTTAAGTCCATGTTAAGCCAAAAAAGAGATGACTTTGACGTATTTTGGGAGAAAACGATGACGTTAAATGTAGAGCTACAAGCCAAGCGTCTTCGAACAGACAAGGTGGGAGATGTTCAAACATCATTTTTTATTGTGGTCTCACACCTTATAAATATTATACAAAAATATTTAAGTTATAATTTTTTTTATACACATACATCTACATATACACATGCACATACATACACATTTTTTTTTTAGTAGTTTTACTTATTACATAATCAACACATAACTGTTTAGATATTATAGTTCTTTTATGTTATAAGTTTTAATTTATTTTAACCGGACTCTGTTCAACAAAGAATTGTATACAATGCTTAAATTTTATACATCACTGGATATATTTATTGAATTTTGTCTATATTTGTTTATGAAGATCATCTCTGAAATACTACGTTTGTAAAAGTTTTTTTCCTGATCAACTATTCTAACCTTGTTAAATTCAAAATTATGTCCAGTGTCGAAATGGTGTTTTGCTAATGCTGTTTTTTCTTCTTTTATACGATTTTTTTCTTTACAGTCATAAGTATGTTGTTTTAGTCTGTTTTCAAGATATTGTTTTGTTTGTCCTACATACACTTTGTTACATGAACGTGGTATACAATATACAATACCTGAGCTTTTTTAAATCAGTATTTGATCTTAAAGATTAGTAAATAAGTTATTAGTTGTTCTAGGATTATAAAAAACAGTATGCATATTCTCACCTTCCAAAATTTTTTATTTTTTTGTGATAAACCATATATTAAAGGAAACTTGTAATATGTTACTTTTTGTTGTGTGGTCTGTTGGTTTAGTTGAGTTTGATTAGTCTTAGAGTGTTTCTTTTTAAATTTATTGATACACCTATTTAAAAACGATTTAGGGTAATTATTCACTTTGGCCAAGGTTTTTATTTTAATTAAATTATCATTCCAATAATGTTCACTGCTCAAACATTGTGACCTGTATATTAGGTTAGTTATAGTGCTCACTTTATGTTGCGTCGTATGGTAAGAATAATAGTGTAGTATTCTACCAGAGTGGGTCGGTTTCATGTACCAGTTCGTAGAGATTGTCCCATCATCCTCATGTATGACCATCACATCCAAAAACGGCAACCTCCCATCCACCTCCTCAATTGTGAACTGAATTTTATTATTAATACTGTTAAAAACAGCAAGTATATCCCCTTTCTTACCCTTGGGTACTGCAAGAAACGTGTCATCTACATACACATAGAAACGGGATAGAGAATGAAAGTTTTGACATTATTTCCGATAAAATATAATTCATGACAATATTACCGAATATCGGGCTGGCAGGGTTACCCATCGCGCTGCCATCTAATTTTTGATAAAATTTTCCTTTGAATGCGAAATAACTAGTTTCGAAGCATATTGTCACTATTTTTACAATCATGTCATAAGGAAAGGTAGTGTAGGCTGAAATAAAGCGTTTGAATTTTTTAATTATATTTAGTACCAGTATTTTGGGTATATTTGTAAATAATGAGACGACATCCAGCGATATCAGTGTATAGTTGGGTGGCAAAACAATGTTTGTTATTTGTTTCACGAATTCAAATGAATTGTTGATATTACAATAAAATGTAGTCGTTAAAGGAAAAAGAATTTCATGCAGTAACTTGGCCACATTATAGGTCGGAGAATTAATGCAGCTAACTACGGGACTCATTTTCACACCCTGCTTGTGTGTTTTTCGGAGTCCGTAAAGTTTTGGAGAAACCTATGAATAATTTTTCAAGGGTACTAAAGTATTTCTATCAATTAGATCTAACTCTTGCATTTCAATTATTATGGAATTAATGCTATTTTGTTATTTTGATGTAGGATCCGAGGTTATAAGCTTATAAATGTTGGTGTCTTTAAACAGAAGGAAAGGGAAGATGCATTCGTTGAGCGGATAAATATATTAAATAAGGAAATTAAAGATATGGACACCTACATTAACCGCTTGAAGTGGGATAGGCGGGCATTCGAGGACGTAGCCACTGACGACGAAGAAAAATTAACGGCGGAACTAGAGAAGCAAGCACAACGTGTTTCTGAATTGAACAATAGAATCTGTGTATTGAAATCAGTACATATATGCAAAATAACCAACTAAAGGTTGCATAGAAGAGGATGCACCATACCAAGAATAATAAGGAATATTCAACCACCACCAAACGAGTGTTATGCTCCTTCTAATGTGGTGATCTCCCATAAAAATAGTAGAACCGTACAAAATGTCACTAATAACTTCATTCTTGTCCCATAGAAAAATACAAGTGAGACGAATATGATATTAACATAGGTACAGCGCAAGGATCAGTACTAGCTCCTCTATTATTCATAATTTATGTCAATGACCTAACTCTTCCAGAAATGACTATTAAATTTGCCGATGACACCTCAGTCGCAATCTCTGCAGATACGGAAGCTGATATTATTCAAAAAATTACAGAAGTATGCAACAACATGAACCAGTGGTGCTTTTCAAATCAACAAATCCTTAACGAAAACAAGACTGTGACAGTGCATTTCCATAACACAAATCAAAGGGTTCAGTTAGGAAATGATAAACCAGTTGCCAAACTTCTCGGAACGTACCTGGATTCAACATTTGGTTGGGAGCCCCAATTAGATCATATATGTTCTAAGCTAAACAAGGCCTTTTTTGCAACTTTGAAACTGAGTCAAACAGTTCCACAATCAACCCTTATGACAACATATTATGCACTAGTGTATCCGCACCTTACCTATAACATTATACTCTGGGGTCAAGCAGTGAATGTTAACAGAATATTTATATGTCAAAAACGAGTGCTAAGACTTATTTTTGGTCTTAAGAGAATGGATACATGTAGAGATGTTTTTAAAAAACACAAATTACTAACGTTGACATCGATTTACATACTGAAATATGCATTGTATGTTTTTAAAAATAAAAACAAATTTAAGAAAAATATGGAAAACCACTCATACTCAACAAGATACCGAATGGACCTAATTATTCCTAGACATTCCACAGCAGTCTATGAGAAGTCTCCATACTATGCATGCGTCAAGATCTTCAATAGGCTACCCGAGGAAATAAAAACATTTGAAACAGAAAACGGTTTTAGACAATCCCACAAAAAATATCTTTTTGACAAAGCGTTCTATTCATTTAAAGAATTTATAGACCCAAAATCTTTTTAAAATTCATAAATGTTCGTTTGTTTTCGATTGTTAATTCATTGTTACTCTTTGTTGTATGTGTTATTACCTGCTACCTATATTATTCGACTATAAGTTAATTTTTAACCTGACTTGTCAAATGTCATATTTTATATTATGATCTTGCTGATAAATAAAGAAATAAATAAAAAATGCTAGATGTGCTTCTTTAGTAGATATTTCTATTTACTATCAGAATGTCAGAGGATTACGCACAAAGACAACTAAATTTTCTGGAGAGGTTTTAAATTGCAATTATGATGTTATTGTTTTGACTGAGACTTGGTTGAATGATGGAATTTCTAGTGAGGAGCTGTTCTCTGATGGATATATGGTATATAGAAAGGATAGAAATGCAGACACTACTGGTAAGCTTCAGGGTGAAGGCGTTTTGATTGCTGTCAAGACCATGCTGTGTTTTGGGCTATGCAGTGCATCCGAGAACTCTGTTGAAGAACTGTGGGTTGGTGTAACTCTTACTGATGTCGATTATGTATTTTGTGCATGTGCATATATTCCACCTTCATCAGCATTATCAGCGTATGAGGATCATACAAGCAGTATAGCTGAAATCAATGATAGCTTTTCCAAATCGAGAATATTATTAATCGGTGACTACAACTTACCTAATTTTTCTCGATCTATTGTTCATGTCGACTCGAACAACGATCTCATCGACAATGATTCTTCTGAGTTTCTAAACCTACTAAATAATAACAATCAGGCTTTTATTTCTAACAATGATGCTGATAGAACTCTGTTTGACTGTGTCTGTTTTTATGATTTGGTTCAGCTTAATAGCGTTGTGATTTGGTATTTTCTAACTACCGGATGATTAATGTTTCTGACTGCGATACACCATTATCTGTTGTCGATGCCTACCACACTTCATTGGACATAACGATCAGTTGAGATTATTCAGTGGGAATCATGGTTCATATATACAAGGGGGTGAGGATGGAAACATATAACTTTTTCAAGGCCAATTATGACTCCTTAAATGATTACTTCGAGGGCTTTGATTGGGGCGTTCTCCATTCCTGTGGTCTGAATGTCGAGAGGGCCGTGGAGCTGTTTTACTCTATAATTTACGCAGCTATCCAGTTGTATGTTCCAAAGAGGCTGACAATGCCTCTGAAGTATCCATGTTACTTTTTAAAGGAGACCATCACTCTGATAAATAGGAAGAATAGAGCATATGATAAATATAACCTTTAAATACACCAAATCTGATGATACTGCTAGTAACTTACACTTACCAATATGGTGTATGTGGATAGTAGGGTTTTTTTCAGAAACTGATAGAATTGGATACGAGAAAGGGTGCAGGTCCAGATCTTATACCTGCTATCTTCCTCTACCACTGCAGTCCCACGCTGGCTCATCCACTGAGTTCTCTCTACTCCTTATCACTTGATTGCGGTGTTTTTCCTGCAGCATGGAAATTGGCTTACATTACCCCTGTATTTAAGAATGGGAACAGAAGTGATATAGAGTATTATCGACCGATTTCTGGACTCTCTTGTGTGGCAAAGATCCTGAAAAAGATTGTAACTGAAGCTATGTTTAATGTTTTCCTAAGTTGTATCTCAACTGCACAGCATGGTTTTTTTCCGGAAAGGTCTTGTCAGACGAATCTCTGTGTGTTTTCCAACACCATTGCGGTTGCTTTCGACGCGGGTCTCCAGGTGGATGCCATTTACTTTGATTTTCAGAAGGCGTTTGACAGAGTAAACCATCCCATCTTAATCCGAAAGCTGGAATTGTATGGAGTTGGTGGTCCACTTCTGAAGTGGTTTAGAAGTTATTTTGATGATCGTTCTCAAGTAGTTCGAATTGGCGACGATAAGTCTCAAACAATTAAACTACACTCTAATGTACCACAGAGTTCCCACTTTAGTCCGATCTTGTTTTTGTTATTTGTGAATGATCTGGCCTCACTGCTTAACCAATGCAATCTTCTTTTTTTGCCGGTGATCTTAAAATATATCGCATAATTAATTCTATTGAGGACTGTTGTGTTTTACAGAGCAATATTGAGCTTTTGTGTACATTGTGCATTGAGAACAGGATGCAACTGAACATATCTAAATGCAAAGTAATCTCCTTTAGTAGGAAGAAAGCATTAGTCACAAAGTTCTATAATATTGACTCATCTGAACTTCAAAGAGTTACAACGGTTAATGATCTTGGAATTTTGTTTGACTCCGAATCAAGATTTACAAACCACATCGACTGGATAATCTCAAAAGCGTTTAAAATGTTAGAATTCATTATGAGACAATGTCACGAATTTAGAAATACAGAGGTCTTAAAAACACTTTACTTCTCCTTAGTGAGAAGTCACCTTGATTACTGCTCTGTTGTGTGGTCACCTTGCTACACGACCAGGATGGCCCGGATCGAACGTGTTCATATAAAGTTTGCTAACTTTCTACTTTTCAAATTGGGAATTAACAAGGCCCAATTATTGCATATTGAGCGTATTAACATGCTGAGTTTAGATACCCTCGAAATCCGTCGAATCAAGCACTGCCTATCTTTTGGCCACAATATTCTTACCAACCAAGTGGACTCTGCTGACTTGCTGAATTTGTTGAATTTTAGAGTTCCATCAAGATATACTAGGCAGACAGGAACCTTTCTACCGGACTATAGAAGAACAGATGTTGGCAGAAATGAAATTATAAATCGATTTATACTCTATATAATAAGAATATTCCCTACGATTTTGAATATAATTGCAGCTCATTAGCATTTAAGAGAAAACTGAAGATATTTATAACTTGATTTTGTTCAATTTTTTTTAAACTTGAGTTCCTTTTACTTCTTATTGTTCCTTATATTTTATCTAATTTTGTAACAGACACACGCATACACATATGTTTATATATATTTAGGTTGTTATGTTCCATATATTTGTTCTTTACTTACTTGTTATTTTATCTGACGTTAACTGTACTTACTTTTAATTTTATTAGTTTGTATTTATCTTAGTTAGTGTACTACTTGAGTTTTTCTTTTTTTTTCTTTGACCTGTAAATTACAATTTCAATAGTACATTACAGGCTGTAATGTACTATTGAAATAAAGAATAAATAACATTGTTCATCAATTTCTCGTATTCCTTCTGTATTCATTAATACCGTGCTATTTCCCTTGCCGGACCTAACAACTATTATTTCAAGGTGTTCTTGTAAAAACATTTTTGTTTCTTTATATTGACGCATAATATTATGGTACTGTTTGTCTATATTAACAACATTATTATAATTGTTATTTGAATGATTAGTCAAAATGTTAACTGCTTTTGCTTTAACGTCCTGACTTTTTTGTTCTTCCCAGTTTTGTGAAGAAATAATGTACTCGAGATCTTTAATAAGGGTTTGCACAGGTAGTTGTTTGGAAGAAATAGGAATATTCCACACATGAATTCACTGTATATACATTAATAGAATTAAGTTATTCATTAATCTTTTTAATTACATTGAACTGTTTTTCATATAATCTTTGGTGAAAATTTTTAAATTCAGTTAAGGTATTATATGTGATTAGAGATCTTACCTTGTTATTTAGGTTAATTGTTTTTTCATTATTTATTGTTTTTGTCATTATTAATGTTAATATTTAAGTGCAAAATAATAGTGTTACTGTTGAGAATAAATAAATAGAAAAAAATCACATTATCTTTTATCAAGGCCTGATATGAAGAGCCCAAAATAATATAGAAATTAAAGATGAGGTTATTAAAGTTTTATAATTAGCGACGTGTTTTTATCTTTTCTTTTACTCTGGAATAATATAGAGTATAGGTTAATATTTTATTTTAGGTAATGCTACTTGAGAATACGACTTTTAAAAACGATGTGAATTTGTTGGCTATGGACAAGGAAGACGCTCTTATTGTTTTCGAGGAGCATATTCGCATTTTGGAAAAGGAATATTTTGAAGATAGGGTAAGCAAAGAAGTGTTTTCCTGCATATGTGGTTTTAATTGTTCTTACTTTTCTATTTAAGGAACGAGAAAAACGGCGTCAGAAAAGACAGTGCCGAAAAAACCGAGATCAATTTTTAGCATTACTTGACCATCTCCATGAAGAAGGGAAACTGACGTCAATGTCCTTGTGGGTGGAACTCTATCCTATCATATCTGCAGATATAAGATTTTCTGCAATGCTAGGTAAGTTATACTATTCAGTATTTTTTAATATATGTGTGGTTACTTTACTCAAGAAACATTGCTTTCATTAATTAAAAATACTTCTTTTAAATTACAGGACAGATGGGTTCTACCCCATTGGATCTCTTCAAATTTTATGTCGAGGATCTGAAATCTCGATTCCATGACGAAAAGAGAATAATAAAAGAAATTCTGAGAGAAAAGGACTTCGACGTAAAAGCTTCAACGACCTTTGACCAGTTTGCGACTATTATTTGTGAGGACAAGAGGAGCGCCACATTGGATGCTGGAAACGTGAAACTGACATATAATTCCTTATTAGAAAAGGTAACCTAGGTTTCAAAAATCCTTTAAATTATATGCTATTTAGAAACATAAATACAAAGCCTATTGATTTGGATATTAAAACAGGAACTAACACTATTACAGAAGTAATTAATATTAAATATCTTGGCTTGTGGATAGATAATAGGTTTTTGTGGGGACACATTGATAACCTTCATAAAAAAATTGTACTAATGTTGGAGGCATTTTTTAGATGTCAGTATTATCTAAATGATGAAAATAACTACCTTAGTTATAATGCATATATATGATCAAATTTAAGATACCTTATAAATATCTGGGGTGTATGTGGAATAGAGCCTTTCAATAAAACACAAATACAATCAATAAAAATTTTATTTAAATTTGTCTAGAGAATTTCTACAAACTATCTATACTTAATTACAAACCTACTAACAATGAAAAAGTTTTGCAAATTGAACAAAGTAAGTTCATTTTTAAAATATCAAACTTGTGCCCTGCTCCATGTAAACCAGATTCACAGCCATACAACTAGGTCTAATGGTAATTTATATTTAAATAATGTACGCGCCAACCATGGATTGAATAACCCTATTACGAGAGCTATATAAACCTTTAATGATATACCAAGTGTAATTAAAGATAGAGCTAGCTATGGATTGTTTGTGAGAGACTTAAAATCATATTTAAACTAACCTATTTGTTTAGAAGGTCTTACTGAACTATTTTTATCTGTGATACTGTGGCATCTTAATTCTATTATTTGTTATTCGTGACCTAGCTATTATAATTGTAATCTTAATGTGAAATAATTTATATGTGTTCTGATACTAGCATGTGTGTGCTGATTAAGAATAATACCTGTAATGATAATGAAAAAAAATTATTGTCTGTAACAGCAATGGTATTAATAAATAAATAATAAATGATTGTTACTTCATAAAATGATGCTAAAATAAAAGTATGTAATAAATTAAAACTCCAAAAGAAAATGTTTATTAAGATAAAAAAAATAATGGCAGCTCCTTTGTAAAGGATTTAGGGTACAAATAGTCCTAAAATATTTTTTTAAATTATGAATACTCCAGCACAATTTGCTAATTATTTGGGAACTTCGCAATCACTTGTAACATTAAGAAAAAATCTTCAAATTTAAAACTTGACTCTTGATTGATGCTATATATTGTAGTTAATCATTAAAATGTATTCTTTTACATTCTCTAATGAGTATTATACTTTTTAATTTTTAATTTTTGCCGTGCGAAAAGGCAAAAGCCAAAGGTCAATTTCTTGGACTACGTTTTTTATTTGTTTTATTTATAGGCCGAAATGAGGGAAAAAGAGAGGATAAAAGAAGAGTCGAAGAGAATAAAAAAATTGGAAAATGCTTTCAAGAATCTCCTGAAAGATCTAAATGTAGATTTTGAAAAGCCCTGGGAAGACATAAAAACTAAAGTGGAAAATGAACAGGAATTTAGGGCGTTCGACAGCGATTCAGACAGGCAGAAGGTTTATAAGGTAATATTTATTTATTTTATTGTAATTTTGACATGTTTTGTTTGTTAATGATTCGCTGAGGCATGTTCGCTTTTTAAGGCGAAAATGTGTTTGTTTTTGAATTAATACATCATTGCACTTGCAAAACAGTCGACAACTGGCAATCCGAGAATCGTCCTAACATGGCCCTTCAAGCCAGATTATCATTAATCAGGTCTTGTGAGAGCAAATCGTGACAGAACAAGTCGGCAAGTGAATTAGCATCCAAACATCATTTTAAAATGAAGGGTTTTATTGAATTTCAGTTTAGAACGGAATATTTCACGGCTCTGGTCATGGTTCTTGGGATTAAACTATGTCAAAATCGAATTAAAGTGCGGGACACAAAAGAAAACCGGGCGATCCTTAAAATAAAGGTTCATAGTCTTAAGCAAGCGGAAAAGTAAAATTTGTGTACGCAAATAAATTTTATGTTATTTTATTTGTTGTAATAGTTTGCCGCTTCACCTCTAAAGTGCGCCAGCTAAGCGGTTCGGAAAATTAATCGAGGATTTAGTAAATTTTCCACTGGTCTACTTGTAATTGGGATGTGCCTAGAGTCTCCAAGCATTTGCCGCTAGAAGGTTGTAGCTATTTCCAGTGGCGCCTATACATTTCGAGCATTTGTTTTCATTTCTATATAAATGCGTTGCATTGAATTTGAATTATTTTTTCGAAGTAACGATGGCGAGTAAAAGAAGAAAAACAATTCGAAGCGTTGCACGTGAAGTTATTGCGAGCGTTACAGAGGCCTATACTAGAGAAGCTGAAAATAATAGTTAGACTATTCCAATTCAAAATGCAAGAGCAGAACGCGCTGCATTTTAATGCAAATCGGAGTTATTAAGAAAAACAAAGAGAACATAATGACTTGTTCTACTTCACCTATAAAATCTCCTGGTAAAAAAAGACCCCGATTATCATACAAAGAGAAAATTGACGATGGTGATTTTCAAGTAATTCGGCGAACAATAGAGGATTTTTATATAAACTTAAAGAAGGTTTATATACTTCGTGCTGCAAAGAACAAAATAGATTTTCCACGGGCATAACAACATCTCGTCCAAACGGCTTTTACGATCAAATGGTTTTGTTTGGCGCAAGTGCCTAAAATGATGTGTAAATTGAGACAATGAGAGTCTGCATATTATGCACTTTTCATTCTGGAGGTGTCATATTGCATTAAGGCAATATAGGCAAGGAGGACGCAATATTGTGTATCTAGACGAAACCTGGGTAGATAATGATATGACAGTGAACAAATGCTGGCAAAGTAAAAGTGTTAGAGGTGTTGTTCAGAATATTGACATTCCCTTCTGTGTTTATTATGTTGTATGCTATATATCAGAAGAATTTGTTCCATCATTCGTATACTTAGTATAAGGATGTAACAACTGGAGACTATCAGGACAGATAAATAGAGATAATTTGAAAAGTGGTTTTTGTAGACTGCGAAGATGTCAAAACAGACTAGACATTCCTCCCAAATCAGTTATGGTAACAAACTATCAATGGATATAAGGGAATTGCCATTAAATAAGTTGAGGGAACGAGTAAAAAGCTCATATGTAAATATCGTTTTATAATATAGAAAATTATTGACTTCTGAAATTGATTTTAATGTGTAATTTGTTATGTCTTTTTAATATTGTTTATCTTATGATTAAGTATTTGTTAATATTAATTTTATTTGTTGTATTTGTTTATTGTCTTGACGTAGCATAATTTAGATATGTATCTGTATTTTAAATCATCGCCTTAAATTATATAATGTAATTGACGTGTGTACAAGTTATTTTTAACACCAATAAACAATTTGAATTTGAATTTGAATTTGAAAATCGAACAGAACGCGCTGCATTTTACACCGGTGTTTCGGAAAGTAGTGTAAGAAAAATTCAAAGAGTAATAATGATCGCTCATCGGCTAAAAATTGGAAATTGTATGTTAAACATATTCATTTTATTGATGATTTAGTTGTCACACTGGGATCTTCAAGTAGTGACGATGAAACCTCATCATTTTCAGAGGAAGTCAACGATTTAGAAGGAATCAAACTATTAGAACCATCAATCAAAAATGGCTTAGTTTTTTTCATATATTTTGTAAAATTGTTTATAAAGTAGCTGTCAATAAACTGCTCCAAAATAATTAATTTTCTGTTCAATACCGGGTGTCAAAAAATATCTAATATTGCAATTAATATTTGAAAAACTACAGAACTCATATTTTTCCAAAATTAACACATCAATGTAGTTATAGTAGGGGAGCCAGCACTGATTCCAGTGAACAAAATTTATTAAAATTTTAACTTATGCAGTTCGACTTTGGGCTATTCGGGTATGCCAAAAGTTACCGTTTGTCTCCGTCTATCATATTACTTTGTACAGGGGGCGTCATTGTGAAGTACTATACAGGGCGTTTCCTAATTGCGTGCTAATGTTAAAGGGGGGTGATTCTTGGACCTTTTTAAGAAAAAAGTTTAATATGAACCTAAAAGTCTTAACTTTGGAGATACAGGGTTTTAAAAAAACATTTTTTTAAAATCCTAATTCTGATGCTATTATAGATAAGTAACTGTGAAATTTGATACACGTCTTTTATGCATAAAAGGGCATTTTTTATTATCAATTTTTGAAATTTCTACCAGTGGCGTGCATATGTAATTAACCTGGGTAAATCCGTATGCTCCCTAATGCATAGAAGACGTGCATCAAATTTCATGCAGTTATCTACAATAGCATCGGAATTGGGATGAAAAAAAATATTTTCTTTTTAAACTTTACCATTCTGTATCTCAAAAGTTAAGACTTTTAGGACATAAAAACACCCCCTTTAACGTTAGCACGCAATTAGGAAACGAAATAAAGGAAAAGTAATATGACAAACGGAGACAGACGGCCACTTTTGGCATACCCGGGTAGCCCAAAGTCGAACTGCATAAATTAAAATTTTGATAAATCTCGTTCACTGGATCTGATGCTGGCTGCCCTTGTAAAATCTAGACTTGTAAATCGTGTATCACTATACTGGGTGGTCCAATAATAGTGGACGTAGGCGGTAGCTCGGGAACCGTTAATGACAAAACTCAAGAAAAAATATATTTATAGGTAAATCGATCAAGAAAAATCAAAAAAATCATTTTAAAATTCCAAAGTTCGCCTTTTTGGCAACACAAAAGACAAATATAGATAAAGGTTCATTAAGCATAGTTACATTTTTTAATTATCTGAAGTGCGTATAGTCAAAAAGGAGTGCCATATTATTTAGAGAACGAGGGGACACCACTGGTTTAAAGAGATTTCTTGGCCGACCTTCCTAAACCGATTGACTCCGCCCGGTTTTCTTTCGTGTCCCGCACTTTACTATCCGCCGTTTCTCCTTCATCTTCAGGGATCTTTACTACATGAAATCAGAATACTGAATTAGTTCGGAGAGATTCAGGTGGGCTTTTTTACAGTTGATCGGTTAGATATATAGGAATGAATGAATTTGAAATTCAAATGAATATCAAAATTTCAAGGTTCAAATAACCAACAGACGTCATTGTGGGCTCGGATATAAATGTAAATAACAATTATGAATTAAATTACTGTTTAATGGCAATACTTACAAGCAAAAAAAGATACCTTTCTAAAAGGACTGATGTGACGATTAAATGACATAAAAACTTTATAAAAAACAAATCAATCCTCGACGTTTAAAGCCATAACGTTAAAAGCCTGCCTATGTTGGTCTGTTTGTCTAGCAATTTTGTTTTGGTAATTTAATCTTTTAACATATTTCTCTATTGTATTCATATTTGGAAGACAATATTTCGTGTTTCATCTTTTTCTTTTATTATTTATTTATGGAATACTAATCAATAAGAGAAATACGATATTTAAAAAGAATGTCTTTGATATTAACATTGATTGACTCATGGCTTGAGTTGAGCTGCTGGATGTTTAATCCAGCAGCTCAACTGTATCCGAACCGGGACCCTATTTTAAGATCAGTTTTCACGCGTGATGTAGTCCTTAACCCATATGTCTATTATAAGGTTTTGTGTGATTGAAAATTTTAATTTTTTTGTTTATGAAATTTTGGAACCAACGCTTGAACCTTGATTTCTCTTACAATAATTGTATGTCCAATAGTACATTGGTGTTCAGGTACATCAGATTGAAGAATTTGTTTCTATTTGATGGATCGTTCATGTTCCCTAAGTTTAGTGCATATTGAGCATCCAGTTTCTCCCACATACACTTCGCCACACGATCAAGACATTTTATATACTCCAATCTTATGTGTATTGAAGATTGTAATCATCCTATTTTTGTTGTAGTGCCACGTATTTAGGGAAGAACAATACTACCTAACAGTGATTCCTTATCATATATTGTCCTCTCACTGGATTTGATTTTTTTATGAAAACAAAATATATAATATATGTATATAATACTAACAGTGTAGCATCGTAAGGTAAACATTAACCCAGTTCCGTCTATGCCTCCAACTCTCTTACAAACTTGTTGTACATTGTTATATTTGTTATATGATCAGGCATTTTGTTGTGCATTTTAGAAACATTCATAATAGGGTTATTAAGTTACGTTCTTGTTGCTATTTGATATAAGTATTCTAGCTTGTGACCTTGTTTGATGATTGTGTATTTCATTAGAAAATATGACATTTGTATTACATTTTTCTTTCATATTTACAGTTTCAAATATTAATTTATACTGCTCTAGTTCCAATATCTTATTTAGTTTAGGACCGACCACCTAACTCCTTGTATAGGGTGTGTATGTCTGTAATTTTGTCATAATTAATGACAGTTTTAATTTGCTTCAAAATTAGTTTTATTCCACACTCTATATGGGCAGTAGATATCTCAGGTTGTGACAGGAAAAAGGAGTTATATATATTTTTTACTGTCATTAGTAAGGTAATTTCTTAGATATATTCTTCACATCTCCACCAACTAAGAGGATAAGTTCCTCTACATTAAAATTAACTCTAGGTATTTTATTTGTTGTACTTTTTTGATTAAATATTATATATATATATATATATATATATATATATATATATATATATATATATATATATATATATATATATATATATATATATATATATATAGTTGGCGCATTACCTTTCTGGAATGACGTCACGCTGGTTTCAAATAACGTATTTCTTATATTATTTATATTTCAGCGATGATTCCTAACCTAAACGTATGCAGTGATGTAGATAGGAGGGGTGCGTTCAGCACTGGCTAAAGCGAATTTAAAATTGGCATTTTCTGTACAGAAAGCGCTGCAATTTGTCGAAAATGGCTGGCAAAAAATTAACACTCTCATTGCCATAAAAAAACCCTCATTTTGCACACTTAATACAAAAATAACTATTATAACTTCAAAAACTAAAATTATTTTGCAAATAAGACTTTACTAATATAAATTCTTTCATGTTAGTCTTATTCTTTGTTTGCAATGTAATAAATTGACGCCAGTTACCCATTTTCATCAAAATTATTTTAATTCTCAATTACAGACAAACTGAAAAAATATTAAGAAAAGGGGAATAACGAACGATGAATCCTTTACCTCCAGAATGTTTCAAAAACAAAAAGAGGTAAAAACAAAAATCACAGATTACTTAAAGAACAAAATAAGAGATATGATCTATTGCGTGTATGCTAAAAATGAATATGTTACAATGCAGACTTTGCTTTAAAAACTAAAAGAGAGAAATTAATGTATAACTAACTAACTTTAAAAATAAAAACTACTCCCCTTCACTGTCTTCAGAATCAGAACTAAATTCTTCATCGTCACTGCTGTCTTCGTCGGTACTAATTACAAGTGGCGCAATGTCTGAAGCATCACATATCTGTATTGTCTTTCAAGCTTCTTGGATTACCCTTTCTGTGTGGCTGACATAATTTTTCCAATGCTCTGAAGATACTTCATTTATCGCTTTTTCCCACATGGCCAAAACTTCCGATGGTGTCCCCTTCAGACTAGCAATGTATTGGTCGTATTTCCTCTTACACTCAGACCATACCATTTCAATAGCATTAAATTGACAATGGTATGGAGGAAGTCTTAGTATTTTGTGGCCCAAAGGTTTCACATATTCGTCAAGGTAGAATGTTTTTTCAATGTTACAATTTTTTTCTACAATGCTCCATATTTCATCCTTCATGGCCCTCTCTGGGAAGTCAATGTTCTTTTCTTTTAACCATCCAATCAATCTCTGCTTTGTCCATGATTTTCTTGGAATATCCTCTAAAAGGCCGGAATGATAGCTTGCGTTGTCCATCACTATCAAACTTTTTGGAGGAAGATTTGGTACCAGCTGATTTTTAAACCAATTTTCAAAATTTTGCTTGTTCATATTGTCATGATAATCTCCGCTTTTTAGTCCACTTTTAAATATTAAACTGGCCCCCTTAATAAATCCTTCCTTTGATCCAGCGTGAACTACAATATATCGATGACCTTCACTAGCTTTTTTAGAACTTGTAGACATAGTGTTATCCTGCCAGCTGTTTCTAAACGAACCTTCACTAAAAATCCAAGTCTCATCAATAAATACGGTGGTATAAGCATCTTGTCCTAGATTTTGATTTTTGACATATTCCCTCAAGAAATTGATTCTCTTGTGGACGATGTGGGGCAAATCCATCAGGTATTTTCTATTATTTGATTTCTTCCACTTAAAACCAATACTTTTTACGTATTTTCTTAGCGAGGTGATGGAAAAATTAAAATATTCATTTATCTCTTTTAGTTTTTTAAGCAAAGTCTGCATTGTAACATATTCATTTTTCGCATACATGCAGTAGATCGTATCTCTTATTTTGTTCTTTAAGTAATCTGTAATTTTTGTTTTTACCTCTTTTTGCTTTTGAGACATTCTGGAGGTAAAGGATTCATCGCTCGTTATTCCTCTTTTCTTAATATTTATGATTGTTGTATGGCTAAGTTTTGTTGCATTTGAAGCTCGTTCAATTATATTATCAGTTTGCGGAAGGATTCCATTTTTAGCTTGCTCTTTTTCCAATTGAAAAAAAGCCAAGATATTCAAAACTATTAGCTGTGATTGCTGATTATATCTTCGCGGCATCTTGCAAAAGTTTAAAAAGAATCACAACAAATCAATGTCAATTTTGACGAATATATTCTGAAAGACACATAACCAAAACCGGCATTGACTGTTGTAAAGAAACGACAATGATTTTTTTCAAAATGTTTTTGTCACTGTCAGTTAACATAAATCAAACAAAAATAACCAAAAATGACGTCATTCCAGAAAGGTAATGCGCAAACTATATATATATATATATATATATATATATATATATATATATATATATATATATATATATATATATATATATATACATATACCGTGTGTCCAAGATAAAGAGTGGATAACATTGGTAGATTGGAAACCATAAGAGCTACAGCTTGGGTTAAATTAGAGAAAAGGTGCTCAATTTAGTTTCCAAATCAATGCCGTTTACAAACCTAAAAAATTCCAAACCGTTCCGAAGAAATCCGACAAAAACCGAAGAGGTGCATTTTTGTTTTTATTTTTTTACAGCCCTATTTTTAAAGTTGGATCAAATTTGAAAACACATTCTTATAGCAGTTTTTTCTCGCCTACAAGATTCCACTGTCACAATTTTTGTCTGACGTTTCGTCTCCTGTCAACCATCATCAACTTTGTTTTTTCATACGGCCGCCATATTGGATTTTTTCATTTTTAAAATGACCATTTGAGTCCCATTTCAACGATGTGTCACTTCATCAACTTTATTTTTCCTACGGCCGCCATATTGATTTTTTTAATTTTTCAAATGCTGCCTTATTTACGAACTTTGTTTTTTCTTATGGGCGCCATATTGGATTTTTGCAATTTCAAATTTCTCGTTCAATTCTTATTTCAACGAAGGTTGATAGGTGTTAGGTACGCCTCGTAGGTACCCACCAATTTAAAAAACAAAACTAGAAACCTTTAAGTAGACAACACAAAACGATTTATTTCAAACTTAACTACTACTAACTACTTAACAGACAAAAAAGAATTTAAATTAACTATCTTACTTTACAGAAGGTGTTCAAATAAAAAACCATTGTTTTCTAAACACAAGTATGCGCGTCGGATAGTTGCATTTAATACATTTTGCAGGACATCTGGTGTTATGGTTTGAAATGCCTCCAAAACCAGTTGACGTTTATTTTAAAAAAAATCTAGTAGCCTTTTAAAAACAAATTAATGACTTATGTCAAAATCAACAATGTAAAAATTTGTTGATTCTGACATTTTGTTTACAGAATACAGATTTTGCTTATCGAGTTTTTTAAATTATTGCATTTTTTATTGTTATTTATTAGTTTTTGTTTGCTTTAAAAAATGTTTACAAAGTTTTCTTTTGAAGAGAAGTACGACATGCTAAAATGCTACATTTTATGTCATAGCAACACTCAAAGGGCGAAAGATATGTACGAAAATGATTATCCAGAAAGAACTCAACCAAACAGACAGATATTTGGAAAGATTTTTAGAAATTTACATACGTATGGTTCTTTTGATAAAAATCTAGGCAACCGAAATAAGAACTCTAATGAGGAAAGCATAGTGACAAATAATGGTATCTTCAACAGAAGAAATACTCATTTTTGGGCCAAAGAAAATCCTCGACGGTTTAAGCAGTCGAAATTTCAGCACCGATTTGGTTTCAGCATGTGGGTCGGAATTTTGGGAATGCAAATTATCGGACCCTTCATTTACAATGGAACCCTAACTTCCCAGCGCTATCGCCATTTGCTACAGAACGACCTAGAGAATTGGTTTGACGAAAATCTTCCTCTAGCAGAACTAAATAATTTTTGGTTCCAGCAGGATGGAGCACCTGCGCATAATGCCAGGATTGTTCAAAACTATCTAGCAGAGAGGTTTCCCGAAAGATGGATAGGGACGCATTCAGTAGTGGCGTGGCCCCCTAGATCGCCGGACTTGACACCGCTAGATTTTTATCTGTGGGGTTATTTAAAAAACTGGGTGTACGAGCGAAGTTTTGAAACGGAAGAGCAGCTACGTCAACTGGTTTTGGAGGCATTTCAAATCATAACACCTGATGTCCTGCAAAATGTATTAAATGCAACTATCCGACGCGCATACTTGTGTTTAGAAAACAATGGTTTTTTATTTGAACACCTTCTGTAAAGTAAGATAGTTAATTTAAATTCTTTTTTGTCTGTTAAGTAGTTAGTAGTAGTTAAGTTTGAAATAAATCGTTTTGTGTTGTCTACTTAAAGGTTTCTAGTTTTGTTTTTTAAATTGGTGGGTACCTACGAGGCGTACCTAACACCTATCAGTACTTCGTTGAAATAAGAATTGAACGAGAAATTTGAAATTGCAAAAATCCAATATGGCGCCCATAAGAAAAAACAAAGTTCGTAAATAAGGCAGCATTTGAAAAATTAAAAAAATCAATATGGCGGCCGTAGGAAAAATAAAGTTGATGAAGTGACACATCGTTGAAATGGGACTCAAATGGTCATTTTAAAAATGTAAAAATCCAATATGGCGGCCGTATGAAAAAACAAAGTTGATGATGGTTGACAGGAGACGAAACGTCAGACAAAAATTGTGACAGTGGCATCTTGTAGGCGAGAAAAAACTGCTATAAGAATGTGTTTTCAAATTTGATCCAACTTTAAAAATAGGGCTGTAAAAAAATAAAAACAAAAATGCACCTCTTCGGTTTTTGTCGGATTTCTTCGGAACGGTTTGGAATTTTTTAGGTTTGTAAACGGCATTGATTTGGAAACTAAATTGAGCAACTTTTCTCTAATTTAACCCAAGCTGTAGCTCTTATGGTTTCCAATCTAACAATGTTATCCACTCTTTATCTTGGACACATATATATATATATATATATATATATATATATATATATATATATATATATATATATATATATATATATATATATATATATATATATATAAAATGTGTTTTCGGGTACATTCATTCACTACTGTCGTTCTGAAAAGAACAGTTTTGCTGACGTTTCGCCAAAATCACATTTGACATTTTTGAAGTTTTTTTTCGCGTCCGAATAGAGAGAGAGAGACTGTGACTGCGGCGCTTCCTTTATACCCCAACCCGGGGCCGAGGGTTATATCTGAGCGGCCGTTGGTCGTTATCTATGTTTTCCGGAGGTTGCTGTTGTTGTTGCGCTAATTGCGCTTGATTTTTTGTGATTTCAAATTTTCGATTATTGTCTTCCATACTGTTGGTAGCTTTAATGATTCGTCCCTTTTATTTAAATCACCTTGTTTTCAATTTCTATGGTTTCTCGGATTATTCTGGTCCTATAATGATCTATATTGGCCTATCTTTGCGAAAACTTTTTGTAAAAGTAGTTTTATGCAACATAGAAAACTTCTTAAATGCAGAAAAATTAATAAGTAACAAACAACACGGTTTTAGAAAAGATTGCTCTACTACTACAGCTGCTTTTGAGCTATTAAAGTTTGTTTATGAGGGCTTGGACACATCAAACTATGTTCTTGCCACCTTCTTTGACTTAACTCGAGCTTTTGACTGCTTAAATAGCTCCTTTTTACAAAAGAAATTATATGTATTGGGAATAAGGGGAGATATCAACAAATGGTTAGTGTCTTATTTAGAAGAACGTAAGATAAAGGTTAAGATTGGGGATGTTATCTCTACTGGACATAATATAAATTGTGGTATACCTCAGGGAATCATTATTTCACCACTACTATTCTATAATATTCTATTCTATAATTCTCTATGCAGATGACTGCACTATAGCAATTTCTGATAATAATTTCGAGAAATTGAAAAATAATGCCGATATAATTTTGGAAAAATTTGCTTTATGGTGTGAGAAAAATTGCCTTATTGTCAACGAATTCAAAACCTGCTTTATGACATTTTGTATAAGAAAAGATATGCCTCGGGTTCCAAATTTGTCATTAAACTGAAAAACATTTGAATAAGGTTGAAAATTTTAAATTTCTAGGATTACATCTAGATCCACACATAACATGGTCATGCAAGTAAACATTGCCTAAAAAACACTACTTCTTTTAAATACAGTATCATAGCCATAAGCTATAGTATTATTTCTCCAATCAATAGATTTAAACAGATTTTATCGAAAAAGAATAATTAGAAAATTTTTTCCATGTAAACCCTACTTCAAACAGTATAAAATTCTCCCTCTTCCATGTATTCTAATTTTACACTCGGTATTATTCGTTAAAAAACAATTCACTAGATTTTCTCGTCATCTAGAACTACATAATTATGGTACAAGAAACTCCACAAATATTTATATACCACTCTATAGGACTAGAACTTTCCAAAAAAGTCCTTACTGTTTTTGTGGGAATATGTACAAAGAACTGCCAGCAAGCCTAAGAGAAATAACTTCTTACAAAAAATTAAAGAAAAGTAGAAAGAGTTATCTTCTTGAAAAAAGTTATTATAATGTTAGAAAATACTTTTCAATTTTGCAATAATTGTTTTATGTTAGTTAGTTCAATTTTAATATTGTTTTAAAAATGTCTTATGTTACCCTTTATTTTTACACTTGACATTGTCATATATATTTAGATCTTTTGGTATGAAGTAAATTAAAAAAATAATGTCCCTACACCCATCTGATGATTTAGGAGTAGAGTTTATTTGTTTGTTTCTGATGCTGAGTTTATGCTCTTCTACTGTTACTCATATTCATTTGTTAGTTTGATCAATGTACATCTTTTTACAGTCCTGGCACGGATTGCTGTATACTCCGTGGTTTTCCAATTTGATTTTGTCTTTTGAATTTTTGAAAAAACACTGATTACTAAGATAGGTCTGTAATTATTCACACAACTCCTGCTGCGGGATCTAAATATTTGAGTAATTTTTGCTTATTTTCAGTTTGTGTGAGAAAACTTCAAAAGGTATTTTGTTTATAAGTTTTGACAAAATCATCAAATGATCTTTCCGTAAGGTAACAAATTCATTAATGGTTATATGTAATGTTATATATTTTATATGTGGAGAAAAGATGACTGAAGATGTCTCGTGCAATCGAAGGCGAAACGTCGGACAGTAATTTTCCAATTTGACACTGTCCAATCCCAAGAACCATGATTTCTTACTTGTTTCAGTTTATTTAAGACTTTTTAACAACAATTTAAAAAAAAATAACTTAAAATTTTCAAGGACTTCCAACACGAGATGGAAGAATCCTGCGCGCACCACCACTCCCGTTCGCGCAAATCTAAAAAAAGCAAAAAGAGCAAGATGAAGTACCGCAGCACGAGTTCGAGCGATTCGGACGCCAAAGAGAAGGACAAACACAAAAAGTCGAAACAAAAATCGCGCAGCGCGACTCCGGAATCCGAGAGCGAGCAGGAGTACGTCAGCAGTAAGAAGAAGAAGTCGAAGAAGAAGCACAAGAGGAGAAGCCGATCTGTAAGTTATTGAATTTTATTTTGGTGACGGAAAATACAGATCATCTATATATAAAGCGAGGAATTGTGTCTCATGTAAATACCGATAGAGTTGTAAAAAATAATTTAATTTTGATGACACGCTTAATATTGTCTTTTTTTAGTGAATTTAAATATTTATTGCTTTGTTTCTTTCTATGTAGATAGCTAATGCATTATAAAAAAGGACTAGTCGGACAAGTAATTGATAAATACCAGTATAATCAAAAATACAGTTTTAATGTTGTACATGGTTATGTTTCTACCTTTTTAATGAGTCTAAATATCTACATACATTCTGTTAATTTAAATATATCCCCTAATAATGTTAATACCTTCTTTTCTAATATTGCTCACACTATTGTACAGAATATTCAACCTTATCAACCTGATGGAATACCTCACAGGCTTGAAGGTGTCTGCAATTGTCTTCTCATTTAGAGAGTTGAGAAGTGTATTTGATAGTCTAAAAAATAATAGTTGTAGTGGCATATATGGCCTCAAGGGAGCCCGGTCCAATCCTAACACCTATAGACCAATTTCATTGCTATTTATCGTTTCCAAAATCTTGGAGAAGTGTTGATCAATAATTTTTGAGAAAATGGTTTTTTCTCAGATTGCCAATCGGAAACACCGTTATGTGGATCCTGGATCTTGTTTTGAACATAGTGGAGGCTTTTAATGAGAAGCTATATGACTGATTTATTCTGCGACTTACACAAGGCTTTTTAGAAACAGCAGTTTTATAATTTCCCTAGTGTTCAGATTCTTAAATCTTATCTAGAGTCAAGGTACCAAGTGATAAGGGTTGATGGGGTGAATCTGCAAAGAGAGTACATATATATATATATATATATATATATATATATATATATATATATATATATATATATATATATATATATATATATATATATATATATATATATATATATATATATATATATATATATATATATATATATATTTTTTTTTTCCTGTGTATTTGTGTTATTATAGCCGTTGTTTTCCATAGCTAATTATGACTGTCTTTTGCTTGTCACTGTCAAATAAATAAAACCATTTTATTTCTTATACTTTTAAGTGAGAAAATGTCAAAATCAAACCTGATAAATAATTGCTTCCTAATAGCAATAACATGGTAGTGTTGCTAGGCAAGACATTAGGTTATAAGATAATATAATGTCACATCACAATATCAAATACTATAATGTTCCATTTACCGGCCCCAAATCAGTACAGGGTCAGTAGATTTACTAGACAGAAATAAATAAATGTTTTTTTTATTTTTTCCACTTCTTTGATCTTACTTTTATCTCGTTTAAAATAAAATGAATCCAATTTTTTACAGAGAAAATTTCTGTGACCTTAATTATGACAAATGTCAAAGTGTCATTACAAATACATTATGCAATAGACAATCAAACAGTAGAAAAAAAGCAGTAGTATGTAAAATTGTCATATCTTATTAGAAATTTAACTATCGTTTTATATTTTCTAGTACCGGAGTGTTATCCCTTTTTCGCGCGCGACTGGTCGTTACACCCCAGTGCGCACAGGGAGATATAAATAAGAGCGCGACTAGTCGTAAACTCATTATTTGTTAAATCGTCGTGCTGCGAACTACTACGAGATGTACCAACTGCTTCCATTCGTTAGCGTCTGCTCTGAAGTGTTCCCCACTCTGCCTGTGGAAATATGGTGTCTCATATTGAGGCTACTGGATCCAAAATCTCTGTTAACAATGGTAAGAAGTTCACAATTCTTTAATTATATTGCTAAAGGAGATCCTCTTTTGAAAAATACTGTTGAAGTTGCTATTAAACAGGAAAGAGAAGATATTCTAGTCAGTCTAACCAAACCAGGAATGGCGGCCAGTGTAACTCGAGAAGAACATTCCAGACTGTTCAGCTCTAACTGCCAGAAGAAAATAACCATTACAAAGTATCCACAGAGGTTTGAGGTCCTTAAGAAGTCCAAGCTGAAGAAGGAAGCAAGACAAGGGTATACATCGCGAGCAGCAGTCTAAATCCTTCAGGTTTAACCCATATAGAATTTAAACATTTATTATTATATTTGCCTATAGTTATAATAAATGTCTTTTTCCAATACGTCGTTTTTTTATTTACTTTTATAATTCTGCTTATTACTTTTTCGGTACACGCATTTAGATTATTTCACTTTAGAATCTAAATAAAAAACAAATTACTTATAATAATAAACATGACTCATAAAAATTATTGATCTACAAGTATTTAGAACAAGGAAATTTTGATTGGGAACTTGGAAAATTTTCCAGGTTTTATCCTTATAGAATTTAAACAATGTCTTCTTCTAATAACTCTATTGTTGAGATTATTTTTTAGTACTTTTAAAGCAGTTTGTTTCAATTATAATATCTGGAATGACAGATCTATTCCTATTTCTTGGGGCTACATAAGTACCCCAAAATTTTTCATTTCAGCTCTGGCTCAAAGGAAATGTATTTAGTTACATATAAGCAGTCCAAAAAGTGAAGTGCAACAAATAGAGCAGACGTCAACAGTGTGGTCACTAAAAACAAACGTTTTTGCGTGAAAAATAATGCCACGTGATTTATCATATCTGTCACAAATTTGACATTTAAAAAAATAACAAAACACTACATTTTCTCTCAAAATTTTGAAAAACAGAGGAAAAATTTGTTTATTGTTTTTATTTGTTTTAACTTTATGATTTTTCACTTTACCGAAAATAAGCAAACTATTTATTTTTGATAAATTCATCGCTTAAATAGTAGTTCTAATTTAATTCTTTCTTGTCAGACAAGACATTGTTGTGTCATCTGTAAAAGTGTGTATTTTTTTCTACTCACACTATTGGGAATGTCATTTATATATATATATATATATATATATATATATATATATATATATATATATATATATATATATATATATATATATATATATATATATATATATATATATATATATATATATATATATATATATATAAATAGTGATTTGTTTTTCATTTAGATTTTAAATTGAAATAATCTAAATTTGTGTACTGAAAAAGTAATAAGCAGTATTCTAAAAGTAAATAAAAAACGACGTATTGGAAAAAAGCATTTATTATATAAACTATAGCCAAATACAATGATAATGCTTTAAATTCTGTATGGATTAAACCTGGAGGATTTAGACACTGTTGCTCGCGATTTACATCCTCCTTTAGCAATATAATCAAAGAATTGTGAACTTCTTACCATTGTTAACAGAGATTTCGGATCCAGTAGCCTCAATATGAGACACCATATTTCCACAGGCAAAGTGGGGAACACTTCAGAGCAGACACTAACGAATGGAAGCAGTTGATACATCTCGGAGTAGTTAGCAGCACGACGGTTTAATAAAGAATGAGTTTAAGCCCAGTCGCGCCTTTATTTATAGCTCCCTGTGCGCACTGGGGTGTAACGAGCAGTCTCGCTCGGAAAAGGGGTAGTACTCCCCTAAGAGAAAATATAGAACAATAGTTTAATTTGTAATAAGGCATGATTTTTCACTTTACCGAAAATAAGCAAACTATTTATTTTTGATAAATTCATCGCCTAAATGCTAGTTCTAATTTAATTCTTTCTTGTCAGAGAAACCTCTAGTACATCAGCACCAGAAGACATTGTTGTGTCATCTGTAAAAGTGTGTATTTTTTTTTACTCACACTATTGGGAAGGTCATTTATATTTATATATAGGTATATATATATATATATATATATATATATATATATATATATATATATATATATATATATATATATATATATATAAATAAATTGTGATTTGTTTTTCATTTATATTTTAAATTAAAATAATCTAAATTTGTGTACTGAGAAAGTAATAAGCAGTATTCTAAAAGTAAATAAAAAACGACGTATTGGAAAAAGGCATTTATTATTTAAACTATAGACAAATACAATGACAATGCTTTAAATTCTGTATGGATTAAACCTGGAGGATTTAGACACTGTTGCTCGCGATTTACATCCTGGTCTTGTTTCCTTCTTCGGCTTGGACTTTTTAAGAACCTCAAACATCTGTGGGCACTTCGTAATGGTTATTTTCTTCTGGCAGTTAGAGCTGTATAGTCTGGAATATTCTTCTCGAGTTACACTGGCCGCAATTCCAGGTTTGGTTAGGCTGGCTAGAATTTCCTCTCTTTGCTTCTTAATAGCATCTTGAACAGAATTTTTCAAAAAAGGATCTCCTTTAGCAATATAATCAAAGAATTGTGAACTTCTTACCATTGTTAACAGAGATTTCGGATCCAGTAGCCTCAATATGAGACACCATATTTCCACCGGCAGAGTGGGGAACACTTCAGAGCAGACACTAACGAATGGAAGCAGTTGATACATCTCGGAGTAGTTAGCAGCACGACGGTTTAATAAAGAATGAGTTTAAGCCCAGTCACGCCCTTGTTTATAGCTCCCTGTGCGCACCGGGGTGTAACCAGCAGTCGCGCGCGAAAAAAGGGTAGTACTCCGCTAAGTGAAAATATAGAACAATAGTTTAATTTGTAATAAGGCATGACAATTTTACATACCGCTTCTTTTTGCTACAGTTCAGTTGTCTATTGCATAATGTATTTGTAATGACATTTTGACATTTGTCATACTTAAGGCCACAGAACTTTTTTCTGTAACAAATTGGATTGGGTTTTTATTTTAAACGAGATAAAGGTAAGATCTAGGGAGCCCTGTACGGATTTGCGGTCGGTAAATAGAACATTATAGTATTTTATACCGTAATGTGTTGCCTAGCAACACTACCATGTTATTATTATTGGGAAGCAATTATTTGTTTGACTTTGATATTTTCTTACTTAAAAATATAAGAAATAAAATGGTTTTATTTATTTGATAAGGCAATCCTAATTAGCTATGGAAAACAGTGGCTATAACACCGTTAAAGTGATATGATTTTCAGATTGCCAACTAATATTTCTTAAATTTTAATAAATATAATTTTTAATTCATTTTAACAAAACATTATAAATACAGTATGAAATAAAATATTATACGATAGACATTCGTTACATGGTATTACAGTACCCGTCTATATTCCAGACTCGGCCCGTGAATCGCCTCGTTTTTACGTAAATTACTATTAAACTTTCCTTGCTGAATATTTGGTTGTAGCTATCAGATGTATTTTTAGCATGTACAGATTATTATTCTTTTGGTTATTTAGATTGAAATTAAATTGTTAAATTTAATTACCATTTATAAAAGTTTAAAAATGTTGTCGAAACTGGGAGAAGAAATAATCAACATTCGTAGTACCTATGGAAAATATATTGTCTCATTTGTTTTAACTTTTGTGAGGATATATACATAGTATAAATAAGAGAATTATGTTAATATTTTTAGATTTTCCAGTTTTTTATCAATGAATTTTAATTTGTAAACTAATGATTTAGTTTCTTTAATCTGTTATCTGTCAGGTCATCAGCAATAATCTAAAAGTAAATAAAAATACTAAGATATTTAATAGCCATTTAATATATAAATTGTAATCAAATACAAGACAATGTTTAAATTCTGTAAGGATTAAATCTGGAAGACTTTGACACTGTTACTCTCAATTTGAATCTTGATCTTGTTTCCTTCTTAAGCTTGGACTTCTTAAGAACCTCAAACATTTGTGGGCACTTCGTAATGGTTATATTCTTCTGGCAGTTAGAGCTGAATAGACTGGAATGTTCTTCTCGAGTTACACTCGCCGCCATTCCAGGTTTGGTCATATTGGCTAGAATTTCCTCTCTTTCTTTCTTAATAGCATCTTCAATAGTATTTTGCAAGAAAGGATCTCCTTTAGCAACATAATCAAAGAATTGTGAACTTCTTACCATTGTTAACAGAGATTTCGGATCCAGTAGCCTTAATATGAGACACCATATTTCCACAGGCAGAGTGGGGAACACTTCAGAGCAGACACTGACGAATGGAAGTAGTTGATGCATCTCGGAGTAGTTCGCAGCACGACGGTTTAATAAAGAATGAGTTTACGACCAGTCGCGCCCTTATTTATATCTCCCTGTGTGCAGTGGGGTGTCACGGGTAGTCGCGCGCGAAAAAGGGGTAGCAGTCCGCTGCTAGAAAATATAAAACAATAGTTTAATTTGTAATAAAATGACAAGTTTACATACAGCTTTTTTTCTACAGTTCAGTTGTCAATTGTATAATGTATTTATAATGACATTTTGACATTTGCTATAATTAAGGCCACAGTTTTTATTTTAATTGAGATAGCGGTAAGATCAAGGGAGCTGTAAGAATAAAAAAAAACTATTTATTTCATACTGTCCAGTAAATCTACGTACACTGTAGATTTGCGGCCGGTAAATCGAACATTATAGTATCTGATACCGTAATGTGACATTACAGTATCTTATACGCTAATGTATTGTCTAGCAACACTACCATGTTATTGTTGTTAGGAAGGAATTATTTATCAGGTTTGATTTTGACATTTTCTCACTTAATATGAGAAATAAAATGGTTTTATTTATTTGACAGTGGCAAGCAAAAGACAATCATTAATTAGCCATGGAAAACAATGGCTATAACATCATTAAAGTGATATGCTTGTTAGATTGCCAAATAATATTTCTTAAATTTCAATAAACATAACTTTTTATTCAATAAGATTATAAATACAGTATGAAATACAATATTATACGGTACACGTCCGTTTGCTGAATATTTGGTGGTAGCTATCAGATGTATTTATTAACACACTACACAGTTATTAATTTGTTTAGCTATTTGGATTGAAATTTTTTAAGTTGTTAAAGAAATTTAGTTTTGAGTCATAAAAGTTTACACTTATTATCAAAACTGGGACAGTATTGAAATGGTCAACATTCGATTTAAAGTAAATCTTTTTTGAAGTACCTATGGAAAAATATATTCTGTTTCATTTCTTTTAACCTTTGGGAGGATACATAGTATAAGTAATAGGTTTTTGTTAAAATTTTAAGATGTTCCTGTTTTTTGATCATTGAATTTTAATTTGTAATCTAATGATTTAGTTTCTTTAATCTGTTATCTGTCAGGTCATCAGCAGTAATCTAAAAGTAAATAAAAATACTAAGATATTTAATAGCCATTTAATATATAAACTGGAATCAAATACAAGACAATGCTTAAATTCTGTAAGGATTAAATCTGGAAGACTGACACTGTTGCTTTCGATTTGAATCCTGATCTTGTTTCCTTCTTCGGCTTGGTTAAGAACCTCAAACATTTGTGGGCACTTCGTAATAGTTCTTCTGGCAGTTAAAGCTGAATAGTCTGGAATGTTCTTCTCGAGTTACACTTGCCGCCATTCCAGGTTTGGTCAGACTGGCTAGAATATCCTCTCTTTCCTTTTTAATAGCATCTTCAACCGTGTTTTTTAAGAAAGGGTCGCCTCATTTTTACGTAAATTACTATTAAAACTTTTTTGCTGAATATTTGGTAGTAGCTATCAGATGTATTTATTAACATTCACAGATTATTAATTTTTTTAGCTATTTGGATTGAAATGTTTTAAATTGTTAAAGAAATTTAATTATGAGTTAAAATAAATGTTTTTTGAAGTACCTATGGAAAAATATATTCTGTCTCATTTCTTTTAACCTTTGTGAGGATACATAGGATAAGTAATAGGTTTATGTTAAAATTTTTAGATTTTCCAGTTTTTGATCATTGAACTTTAATTTGTAAACTAATGATTTAGTTTCTCTAATCTGTTATCTGTCGGGTCATCAGCAGTAATCTAAAAGTAAATAAAAATACTAAGATATTTAAAAGCCATTTGATATATAAACTGCAATCAAATACAAGACAATGCTTAAATTCTGTAAAGATTAAATCTGGAAGACTATGACACTGTTGCGATTTGAATCCTGATCTTGTTTCCTTCTTCGGCTTGGACTTCTTAAGAACCTCAAACATTTGTGGACACTTCTTCATGGTTATCTTTTTCTGGCAGTTAGAGCTGAATAGTCTGGAATGTTCTGCTCGAGTTACACTCGCCGCCATTCCAGGTTTGGTCAGACTGGCTAGGATTTCCTCACTTTCATAATAGCATCTTCAATAGTATTTTTCAAAAAAGGATCTCTTTTAGCAATATAATCAAAAAATTGTGTACTTCTTACCATTGTTAACAGAGATTTCGGATCCAGTAGCCTCAATATGAGACACCATATTTCCACAGGTAGAGTGGGGAACACTTCAGAGCAGACACTAGAAATGGTTGATACATCTCGGTGTAGTTTGCAGCACAATGGGTTAATAAAGAATGAGTTTACGACTAGTCGCACCCTTATTTATACCTCCCTGCCCCGCCTATGCGCACTGGGGTGTAACGAGCAGTCGCGCGCGAAAAAGGGGTGGTACTCCGCTACTAGAAAATATAAAACAATAGTTTAATTTGTAATAAGATATGACAATTTCACATAACGCTTTTTTTTTACTGTTCAGTTGTCTACTGTATAATGCATTTATATTTTAACATTTGTCATCATTAAGGCCAGAACTTTTTTTTGGTAAAAAATTGGATTGTGTTTTTATATTTAAACGAAATAAAGGTGAGATCAAGACATCTGTAAGAACAAAAAAAAACATTTATTTCATACTGTCTAGTAAATCTACTTACCCTGTACTGACTTGCGGCAGGTAGATCGAATATTATAGTATCTGATAATGTGACATTACGGTATCTTATGCCTAGCAACACTACCATGTTATTGTTATTACGAAGCAAGTCTTTATCAGATTTATATTCCAGACTCGGTTCCTGCGTCGCTTCGTTTTTACGTAAATTTTTATTAAACTTTCTTAGTGGTAGCTATCAGATGTGTTTTTAGCCTGCACATATTATTATTTTTTTAGCTATTTGGATTAAAACTAAATTGTTAAATTTAATAACGATTTATAAAACTTTAATATTATTGCCGCAACTGGGAGAAGAAATGATCAACATTCGATTTAAGGCTAATGCTTTTCGAAGTACCTATGGAAAGATATATTTTGTCTCATTTGTTTTCACCTTTGCGAGGATATACACATAGTATAAATAATAGAATTATGTTAAAATTTTTAGATTTTCCAGTTTTTTGATTAATGAATTTTAATTTGTAAACTAATGATTTAGTTTCTGTAATGCGGATCCTGTCAAGTCATCAGCAGTAATCTAAAAGTAAATAAAAATACTAAGATAATTAAAAACCATTCAATATATTAACTGTATATAAATACAAGACAATGCTTAAATTCTGTAAGGATTAAATCTGGAAGACTTTGACATTGTCGCTCTCGATTTGAATCCTGATTTTGTTTCCTTCTTTGGCTTGGACTTTTTAAGTACCTCAAACATTTGTGGACACTTCTTAATGGTTATCTTCTTCTGGCAGTTAGAGCTGAATAGTCTGGAATGTTCTTCTCGAGTTACACTCGCTGCCATTCCAGGTTTGGTCAGACTGGCTAGAATTTTTTCTCTTTCCTTCTTAATAGCATTTTCAACAGTATTTTTCAAGAAAGGATCTCCTTTAGCAATATAATCAAAAAATTGTAAATTTCTTACCATTGTTAACAGAGATTTCGGATCCAGTAGCCTCAATATGAGACACCATATTTCCACAGGCAGAGTGGGGAACACTTCAGAGCAGACACTAACGAATGGAAGCAGTTGATACATCTCGGAGTAGTTCGCAGCACGCAGGTTTAATAAAGAATGAGTTTACAACCAGTTGCGCCCTTATTTATGTCTCCCTGTGTGCAGTGGGGTGTAACGGGTAGTCGCGCGTGACAAAGGGGTAGCACTTGGCTACTAGAAAAGATAGAACTGTTATATTTGTAATCAGAGATGACAGTTTCACATACAATTTTTTTTCACTGTTCAGTTACCTACTGTACAATGCATTTGTAATGACAATTTGACTTTTTCCATAACTAAGTCTACAAATGTAAAAAAAGGGATTGTGTTTTTTATTTTAGAAATTTAAAGATAAGATTAAGGATGGTGTAGGAATAAAAAATCCATTATTTATTAGCTTTCACAGATATTTATTTTCTTATCTTTTTGGATTGGAAGTTGTTAAATTATGAAATAAATGTAAATACGATTTATAAAAATTTGCAATAATTATTTTCGAAACTGGGAGAAGATTGAAGTAATTAAAATTCGATTTTAGGTAAATGTTTTTGGAGGTACCTATAGAAAAAATTATTTTGTCTCGTTTGTTTTAGGCTTTGTGAAGATACATAATATAAATAGTACAATTATGTTAAATATTTAGAGTTTTTAGTCTTTTGATCAACGAATTTTAATTTGTAAACTAATTATTTATTTTCTGTGATTTTCGTTATCTGTCAGTTCACCAGCACAATATAAAAGTAAATAAAATTAAAAAAAATAATTAATAAAGCTATTTGTTACATACACTGAGGTCAAATACAATGACAATTCTTTAAATTTGTAAGGATAAATCTGGAGGATTTTGACACTGTTGCTTTTGATTTGAATCCTGATCTTGTTTCATTTTTTGTTTGGACTTCTTAAGAACTCCGAACATATGTGGGCACTTTGTAGTGGTTGTAATGGTTATTTTCTTCTGGCAGTTAAAGTTACACTGGCCCATTCCAGGTTTGGTCAGACTGGCTAGAATTTCTTCTCTTCTTCTTAATAGCTTCTTCAACAGTATTTTTCAAAAAAGGATCTCCTTTAGCAATATAATTAAAGAATTGTGAACTTCTTAGCATTGTTAACAGAGATCTCGGATCCAGTAATCTTAATATGAAACACCATTCAGGTATAGTGGGAAACTCTACAGAGCACACACTAACAAATAAGAGTAGTTGATACATCTTGCAGCACAAGGGTTTAATAAAGGAGTTAACGATCAGTTGCGCCCTTATTATATCCCCCATTAGAGTGTAACAGTCGCGCGCAATGAAGGGGAGCACTCCGCTACTAGAAATTATAAAACAATAATTTAATTTGTAATAAGGGGATAACAGCTTTACATGGTGCTTTTTTTTCACTGTTGTGTAATTTATAATTTAATAATTAAGTTGACACGACTTTTTTCTGTACAAAATGGGATCGTGGTTTTTATTTTAAAACGAGATAAAGATAAGGGTGCTGCAAGAATAAAAAATCAATTTCCACTTTCTTTACTGAATATTTTGTAGCTGTCAGACATTTATTAGCCTACACGGATTTTTTTTTTAGCTATTTGATATTCTTAATTATCGGACCACCTACGGTTTGTTTTGCTTATATATAATTAAATATATAAATAATTTTGTATGAGTCAGAGATTACCTATTAAGTTAAATATTTAATTTAAATTAAGCTAAAATTGTATACGAAAGAATAATAAGCAGTATTCGAAAAGTAAAAGAAAAACACCGAAGTATTGGAAAAAACATTTATTATATAAACTGCAGTCAAGTATAATGACAATGGTTAAATTCTATATGGATTAAATCTGGAAGATTTAGGCACTGTTGCTCGTAATTTATATCCTGATCTTGTTTCCTTCTTCTGCTTGGACTTCTTAAGAGCCTCAAACATCTGTGAGCACTTCATAGTGGTTATCTTCTTCTGACAGTTAGAACTGAACAGTCTGAAGTGTTCTTTTCGACTTATATTGGCCGCCATTCCAGGTTTGGTCAGACTAGCAAGAATTTCTTCTCGTTCTTTCATGATCAATTAATTGAAAATTTCTTACCATTGTTAACAGAGATTTCGGATCCAGTAGCCTCAATATAAGACACCATATTTCCACTGGCAGAGTGGGAAACACTTCAGAGCAGACACTAACGAATGGAAGCAATTGATACATCTCAGACTTAGCAGCACGACGGTTTACTAACGAATGAGTTTACGATCAGTCGCGCCCTTATTTATATCACCCTGTGCCCACTGGGGTGTAACGAGCAGCCGCGCGCGAAAAACAGGTACCACTACTACTAGAGAATATAAAACTATAGTTTAATTTGTAATAAGAGATTACAGATTTACATACCATCTTTTTTCCAATAATTCTTCCTTTCCACACCATACGTTTTAACTGAATCGCCTTTGAGGATTTGGCTGGCGAACTTGCATGGGATGTTCCCGTGACCAATAATGACGACTTTTTCCGTTAAACATTCCCCCATTTGTAAAATTGGCTTTGTCATTCCATAAAACCATTTGTGGTAAATTAGGAAATATCCTGCATTAATTAAAAAACCATGTACAAAAATCAAGTCGTCTTTGGAAATCACCTGCTTCCACGGTTTGTATCAGGCGATATCTGTATGGAACAAATCTGTGTTTTTTTAAAACGGCATGAATAGTTCCTAAACACAAACCACTGTCATTACAAAGGTCTCTTATGGAATTTTCAGGATAGCTTTCAAAGTACGTTAACACATTTATTTCAGTTTCTTCTTCAAGTGCCTCGGTAGTATTTTTTCTGCACAAAATATACATTTCCACCATAGCACACTTCTCTAAGTTAGTAGACACCATTTTTATTCTACTAATAATAGAGCAAGCTTACTATTAAAAATAGCTTGACATTAGAGTTAGCGCCGTCTCTATTATTGTTTTTATGCCATAGGTAACTAGATTAAAATTAAAAATTCCTGTTTTCTCTGTTATTTTGCACTTTAGGCAAAAAAACAACTTTTATCACATTTTTGACGGCGAATCGAATGAAGTAGACATACAGGTTGTTCAATTAAAAAAGTACATTTTTGCCAATATCTCGAGAACCGTACATTCTATTGTTTTTCTGCTTTCACTATCGTAATCAGCAGGAAAAAATACAAAACTTTCATAATGTAACCGACATCGTAGCTCTCATAACAAAAAAAGTTAGCAATGGTGCCAACTTAACTTTGAACACCCTGTATATTTATTAGTCTACATGGATTATTTTTTTAGCAATTAAATACTTTTATCTATCAGAAAACCGACAGCTTGTCTTGCTTAATTTGTTGTTTTACTTATATATAATTAAATATTGTTCGAGTCAAGATAACCTATTAAGTTAAATATTAAAATTAAGCTAAAATTGTATACGAAAGAGTAATAAGCAGTTTTCGAAAAGTAAAAAAAAACACCGAAGTATTGGAAAAAACATTTATTATATAAACTGCAGTCAAGTATAATGACAATGGTTAAATTCTATATGGATTAAATCTGGAAGATTTAGACACTGTTGCTCGCAATTTATATCCTGATCTTCTTTCCTTTTTCTGCTTGGACTTCTTAAGGGCCTCAAACATCTGTGGGCACTTCGTAATGGTTATCTTCTTGTGACAATTAGAACTGAACAGTCTGAAGTGTTCTTCTCGACTTATACTGGCCGCCATTCCAGGTTTGGTCAGACTGGTTAGAATCTCTTCTCGTTTTTTCTTAATAGCATCTTCAACGGCATGTTTCAAAAAAGGATCTCCTTTGACAATATAATCAATGAATTGAAAATTTCTTACCATTGTTAACAGAGATTTCGGATCCAGTAGCCTCAATATAAGGCAACATATTTCCACTGGCAGAGTGGGGAACATTTCAGAACAGCCACTAACGAATGGAAGTAGTTGATACATCTCGGAGTAGTTCGCAGCACGACGGTTTACTAACGAATGAGTTTACGACCAGTCGCGCTCTTATTTATATCTCCCTGTGCGCACTGGGGTGTAACGAGCAGTCGCGCGCGAAAAACAGGTACCACTACTACTAGAAAATATAAAACTATAGTTTAATTTGTAATAAGAGATTACAGATTTACATACTATCTTTTTTTAACTGTATTTGTAATGACGTTTTGACTTTTTCCATAATTAAATCTACAAATGTAAAAAAATGGGATTGTGTTTTTTAAAACGAGATAAAGTTAAGATCAAGGGTGGTGTAGGAATAAAAAATCCATTATTTATTAGCCTTCGGAGATTATTATTTATTTTCTTAGCTTTTTAGATTGGAAGTTTTTAAATTGTTAAACAAATGTAAATATGATTTATAAATATTTCCAATAATAATTGTCGAAACTGGGAAAGATTAATTTAATATTAAGTAAATTTTTGGAATGTTATTGGAGGTACCTAATGGAAAAAAATTTCATCTGTTTTAGTGTTTGTGAGTGCATAGTAAATAATACAATTATGATAAATTTTTAAATTTGTAAGACAATGTTTTAGTTTTTCTGATTTTTATTACCTGTCAGGTCACCAGCAGTAATCTGAAAATAAACAAAACACTAAGATATTAAAAAAAACCATTTGTTATATAAACTGTAGATCTCCGGCTTGGGCATCAAACATCTGTGCGCACTTCGTAATGATTATCTTCTTCTGACAGTTGGAGCTGAATAATCTGGAATGTTCTCGAGTTACACTGGCTGCCTCTCTTTCTGCCTAATAGCATCTTCAACAGCATTTTTCAAAAAATGATCTGTAGCAATATAATCAAAGAATTGTGAATCTCTTGTTATTATTTTATTACTATCTTAATATGAGACACTATACTTCTGCTGACAGAGTCGGTAACATTACAGAGCAGGCACTACTAACAAATGAAAGCAGCATAAGAGATCTAAACTAGATAAAGCGAAAATCGAAGAGTGTTTTAAGATAACAAAACACCATTCAAATTTTTTTGCTGAAACGTTGTAGATATGCAGTCCTTACTTAGTATTAACAGATTATTAACTTTATTTAATTTATAAAATAACAATTTAATTTGTAATAAGGGTGACAGTCTTACATGCTGCTTTTTTTTCACTGTTGAGTAATAGTAATTTTTGGCTTTTGTCATAATTAAGACAACACAACTTTGTTCTGTAAAAAATGGGATTTCGTTTTTTATATTAAAACGAGTTAAAGATAAGGGTGCTGATAGAATAAAAAGTCATTTTTCTTTGCTGAATATTTTGTAGCTGTCAGATATATATTTATTAGTCTACATGGATTATTTTTTAGCCATTAGATACTTTTATCTATCAGAAAACCGACAGTTTATCTTACCTAATTTGTTGTTTTACTTATTTATAATTAAATATTGTTTGAGTCAAGATAACCTATTAAGTTAAATATTAAAATTAAATTAATTTAAGATTGTATAGGAAAGAATAATAAGCAGTAATCGAAAAGTAAAAAAAAAACACTGAATTTATTATATAAACTACAGTCAAGTTTAATGACAATGGTTAAATTCTATATGGATTAAATCTGGAGGATTTAGACACTGTTTCTCGCAATTTATATCCTGATCTTGTTTCCTTCTTCTGCTTGGACTTCTTAAGAACCTCAAACATCTGTGGGCACTTCCTAATGGTTATCTTCTTCTGACAGTTAGAACTGAACAGTCTGGAGTGTTCTTCTCGACTTATACTTGCCGCCATTCCAGGTTTGGTCAGACTGGCTAGAATTTCCTCTCGTTCTTTCTTAATAGCATCTTCAATGGCATGTTTCAAAAAAGAATCTCCTTTAATAATATATTCAATGAATTGAAAATTTCTTACCATTGTTAACAGAGATTTCGGATCCAGTAACCTCAATATAACACACCATATTTCCACTGGTAGAGTGGGGAACACTTCAGAGCAGACACTAACGAATGGAAGCAGTTGATACATCTCGGAGTAGTTCTCAGCACGACGGTTTACTAACGAATGAGTTTCCGACCAGTCGCGCCCTTATTTATATCTCCCTGTGCGCACTGGGGTGTAACGAACAGTCACGCGCAAAGAACAGGTACCACTACTACTAGAAAAGATAAAACTATAGTTTAATTTTTTTAATAAGAGATTACAAATTTACATACCATCTTTTTTTCACTGTATTTGTAATGACGTTTTGACTTTTTCCATAATTAAGTCTACAAATGTAAAAAATGGGATTATGTTTTATGTAGGAATACAAAATCCATTATTTATTAGCCTTCGCAGATTATTTATTTTTTTAGCATTTTAGATTGGTGGTTTTTAAATTGTTAAACAATATATAAATAATAATATTTCCAATAATAATTGTCAAAACTGGGAGAAGATGGAAGTAATTAAAATTCGGTTTTAGGTAAATGTTTGGAATGTTTTTGGAGGTACCTAATGGAAAAAATTTTCTTGCATAGTAAATAATACAATTATGATAAATATTTATATTTTTTAGGTATTTGATTAACGAATTTTAATTTTTAAACTAATGATTTAGTTTCTCTGATTTTTACTACCAATCAGGTCACCAATCTAAAAGCAAACAAAATGCTAATATATTTAAAAAAAACTATTTGTTATATAAACTGTAGTAAAATACAATAACGATGTTTAAATTCTGTAAGGATTAAACCTGGAGGACTTTGATACTGTTGCTCTCAGTTTGAATCCTGATCTTGTTTTCTTCTTCGGCTTGGACTTCTTAAGAACTGCAAACATCTGTGAGCACTTTGTAATGGTTATCTTCTTCTGGCAGTTAGAGTTAAATAATCTGGAATGTTCTCGAGTTGCAATGGCTGCCATTCCAGGTTACCTCTAGTTCTTAATAGCATCTTCAACAGTATTTTTCAAAAAATAATCTGCAGCAATATAATCAAAGAATTGTGAAATTCTTGCCACTATTATCAGAGACTTCAAATTCAGTTGTCTTAATATGAAACACAATTTTTTTTCCTGTCACACCCGGTAACATTACAGAACAGGCACTACTAACAAATGAAAAGCAGTATAAGAGATGTAAACGGGATGAAGCGAAAATCGAAAAGTGTTTTTAGATAACAAAACTCCTTTCAATTTTTTTTGCTGAAACGTTGTAGATATACAGTCCTTAATATTAACAGATTATTATTTTATTTAGTTATTTTCATTAAAAGTTTGTAGTAAATTGTAATCAAATTTTGTAATAATTGTCAGAACTTGGAGAGAATGTTGAAATCATCAAAATTCGATTTTATGTTAATCTTTTAATTGATTTGAGTTTCAAAAATATGATCTCGTCTTTTTTGTTTTAGCCTCTACATTTCAGATGGATAACCTGGTGACACATATGTTGCTCGTATGTGGAATATGTAGACAAGATTTTTTTTTAGATATGTTGTAAATATACAGATACATATTTTTGTTCGAGTCGAAGATACAAAAGAATAATAAATAGTAATCTAAAAGTAAATAAAAGAACTGAGATACTGAAAAAAATTGCTTATTATATAAACTATAGTCAAATATAATGATAATTCTTAAAATCTGTAAGGATTAAACCTGGAGGACTTTGACGCTGTTGCTCTCGATTTGAATCCCGATCTTGTTTCCTTATTCGCCCTGGACTTCTTAAGAGCTTCAAACATCTGTTGGTACTTCGTAATGGTTATCTTCTTCTGACAGTTAGAGTTGAATAGTCTGGCCAGAATTTTCTCTCTTTCTTTTGTAATAGCATCCTCAAAAGTATTTTTTAAAAAAGGATCTCCTTTACCAATATAATAAAAGAATTTTGAACTTCTTACCATTTTTAACAGAGATTTTGGATCCAATAATGAGACACCATATTTCTACAGGTAGAGTGGTAAACACTTCAGAGCAGACACTAACGAAGCGGAGTAGTTCGCAACACAACGGTTTAATAAAGATGGAGTTTACAATCGTGTCTTTATTTATATCTCCCTGTACACCCAGAAGGGCTAGCTACTAGAAATTAAAAAACAACAATTTAATTTGTAATTAAGGTGACAGCTTTAAATGCTGCTTTTTTTCACTGTTGAGTAATCTATTGCACAATGTATTTGTAATGAATTTCTTCTGTAAAAAATGGGATTGTGTTTTTTTATTTTAAAACGAGATAAAGATAAGGGTGCTGCAAGAATAAAAAATTAATTTGAACTTTCTTTGCTGAATATTTTGTAGTTGTCAGATATGTTTATTAGTCTACAGGGATTATTTGTTAGCTATTGGATATTTTTATCTATCAGACCACCGACATTTTGTCTTGCTTAATGTGTTGTTTTACTTAATATAATTAAATATATAAATACATTTGCATGAGTCAAAGATAACCTATTAAGTTAAATTAATCTAAAATTGTATACGAAAGAATAACAAGAAGTATTTGAAAAGTAAAAAAAAACACTGAAGTATTGGAAAAAACATTTATTATATAAAGTATAGTCAAATATAATGACAGTGGTTAAATTCTATATGGATTAAATCTGGAGGATTTAGACACTGTTGCTCGCCATTTATATCCTGCTCTTGTTTCCTTCTTCTGCTTGGATTTTTTAAGAACCTCAAACATCTGTGGGCACTTCGTAATGGTTATCTTCTTCTGACAGTTAGAACTGAACAATCTGGAATGTTCTTCTCGATTTACACTGGCCGCCATTCCAGGTTTGATCAGACTGGCTAGAATATCCTCTCTTTCCTGTTTAATAGCAACTTCAACAGTATTTTTCAAAAAAGGATCTCCTTTAACAATATAATCAAAGAATTGTGAACTTCTTACCATTGTTAACAGAGATTTTGGATCCAGTAGCCTCAATATGAGACACCATATTTCCACTGGCAGAGTGGGGAACACTTCAGAGCAGACACTAACGATTGGAAGCAGTTGATACATCTCGGAGTAGTTCACAGTACGACGGTTTACTAAACAATGAGTTGACGACCAGTCGCGCCCTTATTTATATCTCCCTGTGTGCACTGGGGTGTAACGAGCAGTCGCGCGCGAAAAAGGGATAGCCCTTTGCTGCTATAAAATATAAAACAAAAGTTTAATTTGTAATAAGAGATGACAACTTTACATACCGGTTTTTTCCACTGTTAGGGTATCCATATTTCGATAGTTTTGCGGGGTATCTCCCTTATTACTGAAGATAGAGAGATGCGGTTTTCGCAACACTGTGCTACATTTTTGTGAAACCAAAGAAGCCGCAAACAAATTTTTCCTAGCTCTCTTCGTTTTTGAGATACAGGGTGAAATTGAAAATTTTGCGTTTTTAGGAACCCCTCGTATCTCGTCTGGCACTGGCACACAACTTACCGAGAAGATGAAAACTAACTTCGATAGAGTTTTTTACGTAGAATCTAGTGGCATAGTCAGTTTTTGGTTAGCTACTATCGTTTTTCGAGGTATAGACTAAAGTTGGTTTTTTTTTTAAATGGGATACCCTGTATATTTTTTAATATTTGGTTTCCGCTCATTTTTAGCTTCTCAAAAATATATAACACTTGATATTTATTCCAATCCGGTATCGACAATTAAGTCAGTTTAAAGAAATTTTAATCTGTTTTTCTAGTAGCCCATGAAAATTGTGTGTTAATTTTCTAAATCTGAATTATCTGTACCAAAGTTTGTTATAATATCATTATTAAACAATAAATCAGTTAACAAAAATTTATACTATTTAATTTTTACGCTAGGGAAACACACAAACATCTAAGAAATCTACTAAAAACACATATTATAAACTAAAAATATATACACATGACGATAATTTAATTATTTTTCTAATGTTGACAATAAAATCGTATTCTGTCAAATACTTACTGTTGACTAAATTAGAAAAAAAGGCTATGCAGGGTGTAGAAATTACAGATACTGTTCGAACTGTTCCCCATTATACCTTATACACATATCACACATCTTTCTTATTCTACTTAGTGCGTTAAGCATAATCATTTGGCGAGCTTGTAAATATCTAAAGGCTCTTCTTGTGTCGTTTTGTAGATCTTCGATCGTGTGGTGTTGCCTTTGGTAGATGATGCCTTCAAGATATCCCCATAGAAAAAAGTCTAGGACCGACAAATCTGGCGACCTAGGCGGCCATCTTACAGCCCCATTTGTACCAATCCAGCGACCTGGAAATTCATTTTCTAAAAAGGTACTAACAGTCCGTGAATTATGAGGCGGGGCACCATCTTGCTGAAGAAAAATATTTTGTAATTGTGCCAAAGGAATATTATCTAATAAATCAGGAAGCGTATTTTCCAGTATCTTTAGGTACCGGTCTCCAGTAAGACTACCGTTTTAAATGACATACCTTATTTTTGTGCCAAGGACAAAGCAGGACACGCTAAATCCAAAGCTGCCCTGTTGTTCGCGTGGAAATATAACGTTCATTTTCTTTGGACCAGTATCTATTATTGTGTGGATTTAGAATACCTGCACTTGAGATATATACTTCGTCAGACCATATATTATTTCGGTATTAGTCATATGAATGTACCAATTTGCAGAAATCTATGCGACGCTGTGCATCTCCCGGGTGCAAATGGTGCACTAACTTATATTTATATGGTTTGAAATGGTATTTTTTTAGAATAGTCTGCACTGTTGACTTAGGTACTCTCACTTCATCCTTGACTTTTTGACAGGAAGTTGACGGATTGATTGCAACGGCAGCTAAAACATTAATCTCTTCAGTTTCCCGATTTTCTTTGTAATATGGTTTCGGTCGCGGTACTTTAAATGATCCGTGATTGATCAGATTTACTTTTATTCTTGAAAATGTTCTCTTATCAGCCTGTCTTCGTTCTGGGTATCTATAAGGAATAAATGCTTATTTATAGATATATAGAATATAGAACGACATATTCAAAATAAATTAAATTGAATTATTTTATTATACAGGGCGATGTAGAAGATGTTTTTTCTTATCACTTATCAACAGATCTGCTATTCTACTTTTCAGATATTTTAATTATAATTAATTTTATTGGAAATTCAGTGACATCGTATCTTTCATGTTACAGACTTGCTGCAATAATATGCTTTTTTATTACAAGCAAATTTTGGACACAATTTGCAAAAATGCTGAGAGTCCTTCTACATCGGCTATCACTAACTAGTTCCGAAAAGCCCTGGTTTAAGAAGTAAAGTTATTTTGTTTACTTAGTATTACTCCTGTCACTTACCTTATTAGATACATCTCTGACGCTTCATCCGGATTTTCCTGGCACTGTATAAAACAAACAAGCATGTCATATTTCTCCAGGTTTTCGAAATTCGCAGCCATTTGATATTTAATAGATGGACAAAGGCAATATTTGATTAAAATAATTTAACAATGACAAATGCCAATTAGTTTCTACAATATCTCGACAGAATCTATATATTCTTTTGTTTAATCGAGTCATGGCCGCCTGATTTTATTTAAAACAGATCTTGGGTATTTCTAAGGGATAAATTAAATAGTTGTAAGTAAGTATTTTCAAACAACACAATTGTCAACATTAGAAAAGCATTAAATCCAACGTCATTTGTGTGTATAATAGGTATATATTTTTTTTATTAGATTTCCTAAGTATTTGTGTTAGTTGTGTTATCCTTGCTTAATTTGTTGTTCTCCTTATATAAAATTTAGTAGATAAACAATTTTGTTTGAGTCAAAGATTACTTATTAAGTAAATATTAAAATTGAATGAATCTTGTATATGAAAGAATAATAAGCATCAATCTAAAATAAAAAGAAAACACTGAAGTATATCCTGGTCTTGTTTCCTTCGGCTTGGACTTCTTAAATACCTCAAACATATGTGGGCCCTTTGTAAATGGTTACCTTCATCTGACATTTAGAACTATACAGTCTGGAAGGTTCTTCTCGACTTATACTGGCTGCCATTCCAGGTTTGGTCAGACTGGCTAGAATTTCCTCTCGTTCTTTCTTAATAGTATATTCAACGGTTTTTTTCAAAAATTTGTCTCCTTTAGCAATATTATCAAACACTTGTGAGCTTCTTACCATTGTTAATAGAGATTTCGGATCTAATAACCTCAATATGAGACACAAGAAAAGAGAGCAACACTCGCCTTTACAGAAAATTTAAACGAGATGAAGGAAAAATCAAAGGTATTTAAAAAAACAAAACTTCATTGAAATTTTTCTTGCTGAAATTTTGTATATATTAGATGTAATTCTTAGTGTTTAGTGATAATTCGATTGTTTAGATATCTCCAATTATATATCTCCATTGAAAGTTTATATCATTTTAAAACAAATACTTTATAAAAATTAACTGTCGATATTGGTCGAAAATTCAAATAATTAAAATTCGGTTTTATGGTAATAATTGAATTGGTTCTGTAAGTGTGGAAAATATGATCGTGTCTTTGTTTGTTTCACCTCTGCTTTTCATGTAAATAACCTGGTGTTATATATGCTGTCGTATGTGGTGTGTGTAGATATTTTCTAGATAAGTTTTAAATAAAGTATAAATTATTTAGATTTTTCGTGTTCTCACCATTTGCCTATAGAATTAATACTTTTTAATCTAATCGGTTTCTCCAATTAATGTTTTTATTGTGAAGTTACCTTACTGAGATGCTAAATTACTTCATTGACATCGACAATCGCCAATACATTTATCGAAACACAATCATCCACACACATTATCACTTCCCCTACACTATTTACTTAAGACTAGTTATTCTAGATCTAAAATTTAAAACCAGGCCTCCATAATTGCTTAATTTGTTGCTTTACTTATATATAGTTAAATAAGTCAAAGATTACTTATTAAGTGAAATATTAAAAATAAATTAATCTAAACTAACATCTTGTAGTAATCTAAAAGGAAAAAAAAACATTGAAGTGTTGGAAAAAACATTTATTATATAAACTATAGTCAAGTTAATAACAATTGTTAAATTCTATATGGATTGAATCTGGAAGATTTAGACACTGTTACTCGCAGTTTACCTCCTGGTCTCGTTTCCGTCTTCTAGTATCTATCTTGTAGTAATCTAAAAGGAAAAAAAAACATTGAAGTGTTGGAAAAAACATTTATTATATAAACTATAGTCAAGTTAGTAACAATTGTTAAATTCTATATGGATTGAATCTGGAAGATTTAGACACTGTTACTCGCAGTTTACCTCCTGGTCTCGTTTCCGTCTTCGGCTTGGACTTCTTAAGAACCTCAAACATCTGTGGGCACTTCGTAATGGTTATCCTCTTTTGACAGTTAGAACTGAACAGTCTGGAGTGTTCTTCTCGACTTATACTGGCCGCCATTCCAGGTTTGGTCAGACTGGCCAGAATTTTATCTCGTTCTTCCTTAATAGCATCTTCAACAGTATTTTTCAAAAATACATCTCCTTTGGCAACATAATCAAAGAATTGTGAGCTTCTTACCATTGTTAATAGAGATTTCGGATCTAGTAGCCTCAATATGAGACACCATATTTCCACTGGCAGAGTGGGGAATACTGCAGAGTAGGCACTAACGATTGGAAGCAGTTGATACATCTTGGAGTAGTTCGCAGGACGACGTTTTAACAAAGAATGGGTTTACGACCGGTCGCGCCCTTATTTATATCTCCCTGTGCGCACTGGGGCGTAGCGGACAGTCGCGCGCGAAAAAGGGATAGTACTCCGCTACTAGAAAATATAAAACAGTATTTTAATTTTTAATCACATTTTTTTCTTCAGTTATCTATTTAAAACAAGATAAAGATAACGGTGCTGCAAGAATAAAAAATCAATTTGAACTTTCTTTGCTGAATATTTTGTAGATGTCAGATATATTTATTAGTCTTCACAGATTTTTTTAGCTGCTTGGATTGAAAGTTTTAAAATTGTTAAACGAATGTAATTACTATTTATAAACGTTTACATTTATTCTTAAAACTACGAGAACATTGAAATTGTTGTCTCATTTTTTTTAGCCTTTGTAAGGATATATGATATAAATCATACAAAATATTTAGATTTTTCAGTCCTTTGATCAACGAATTTTAAAGTGTATTGATTTTTGTCATCTGTCAATTATCTTTCGGTTATTCTCGAAACTGGGAGATAATTGAAATGATCAAAATTCGAATTTGGAGGATTTGGATACTGTTGCTCGCGATTTGCATCCTGTTTTTTTTTCCTTCTTTGACTTGGACTTCTGAAGAACTTGAAACATGTGTGGGCACTTCAGAATGGTAATTTTTTTTTTGACAATTAGAGCTGAATAGTGTGAGAAGTTTATGAGAATTGTGGAAACTGGGAAAAAATTAAAATCATCAAAATTCGGCTTTTTGTTACTGTTTGAATTAATTGAAGTATTGAAAATATTATATTGTCTTTGTTTGGTTTAGGCTCTGCTTTTCAGGTGAATAACCTGGTGTCATATGTACTGTTCGCATGTAGATAGATTTGTTTAGATATGTTGTAAATAAACAAAGTATAAATTATAATATATTTAGATTTTTCAATGTTTTTTCAATGTTCTGACCACTCAATTCATTAAATGTATGTTAAATTTAAACTTTTATTTTCTATGCAAGTCTGAATAATTATATGAGCAACAATTAGAAAATAATAAAGACATTAATTTAGACAATAGCTATTAAGAATAATAAACACGATTTTCCATAAGCCATCTCATTCAGACATTACAATAGACAATACAATATTCATAGACTGATCAGCATACCTCTAAGCAATGGAAGTTATACGAAAGAGTTACATATAATAAAATAAATAACGGTTATCATGAAAATCTCATAGACAAAATAGTAAAAAAGGAACAATATAAAAAAGCATTACAGTTAGTTTATCCTACTAGGTTTAAAGAAAATACCCATTTTCTACTTTCACTTGTACAAGAAAAATAACATCAAATGATGCTAAGTTTTTTAAAAATAAAGGTGGAACTGTTGCTTTTAGGACTAACAATAACCTTGGTAGATATATCAAAGACAATAAGACGAAAACCAAAAAACAGAATAAATCCAGTGTTAAACAAGTAAAAAATTTTCAAAATTTTATATTGTACAAACAGGCAGAACAAAAAAAGAATTAGTGAACATAAATTTAGTTACAGAAAGCATAAAAATAATTCCAATTACTCTAGACATTTAATTTAGGAAAACCATACGATGATAACTTTGACATTTTCCATGTAGAGCGAGAAAATAAAAAACCTAATTTACTATAAAGTATAATAATAAACAAACATAAAAATAACAACACATTATTAAACGATCAGTTAGACCTAAATAGTTCCCTACTGTAAAATCTTTATTAGGCTATAACGGAAAATCCAGAATATTTTACCTGTATAATATCCACAAAACGGGTTCTGGTATTTAATACCTACAGTTTGTGTAACACTTATTGAAGACCTAACATGTGAAGAAGCCACAGTGTTGGCGAAACAATTGTCATGTGTTGTATTTCTTATAAAATAAATTAAGTGGAAATTTTTAACAGGTGTTTTCGTTTACTTGGATGAAATTAATAACTTACAGACAGTCTTACTTCTAAAGATGCATCTGGTAAAATTTCTAAACGATTGTGATAGCTGCTTACGTATGAAGCACAAAGACGCTTCCATAAAGGACTTCCTTTGGGTTAACTACCTGCCCAAATTTAGACGCTTTGCACTTGAAAAGGCGCCAAGCTTTCTCGGGTTTAGGAAGCAACTATAAATCTCTCTACATTTGAGATTCAACAAAAACAGCAGATTCGACTGAACTTATTCTTTATATATTTCCTATCCTTCCTGACACTTCTTCACTCGACACACTATTCGTGTTTCTTTCCGCTAGTATGATTGATGAATCCACAACAACATCAAACAAAGTTTAGGGAAGCTTGGCTATTAATGCTTGATTCTTATTGACCTATTTCTACGTCTAGTAATGATTTTTCGTGAGTAGATGACGTGCAAAATGCAAAAAATCAATATCTCATTCTGGAATTACGACATTGGCAGTTAGGATATCACTTTTGACTTAACAAATGATTAATATTATCATAATTTTGATCTTTTTTTAGCAAATCGAAAATGGCCACTAAGGGTCAAATTGACGACACTTTTAATCGAAAAATTACAATGAAAACCACGAAAACTAGATTATAAACATACTAAAATCTAACAGTAGAGCTTAGAAAAATCTCACTGAAAGTTGCACTTCTTGTCTCAAGAATACTGCAGAAAGAATGGTCAGTAGGAGTATGACTTTAGAGTAAGAAATAGAATAGAGATCACAACTCATTCATAAATCACGTTAGGGGTATGTGCCAACATGGTTCCCCTATTTTTCACATTCTATCGACCAATGTTTACGATAAAACAAGAAGTGGGGATGGCCCATGCCCAAGCCGTGGCCATTTGTTGACGAATGCCAGTGTCGGCGTGAGTTTTCACTTCCTGCATAAGGAAATATCATTAATCGTGAAAAAATTATCGTTCCGGGTTTTTACAGATCCTGATGTTTTTCCATTCCTGTCGGTCGGTCGGTCGATCTGTTCCGGTATAGCTAAAAAATCCACTTACTCAATTAACTTTAATTTTATTTAATTTTCCACAGAAATTACGTCTGATATAAAAAAAAACTGGTAAAATATTGGTATGAATTCAATATGGCGAAACAAAATGACGACCTGTTAAAATATTTAATGTACGAAAATGAAGAAATGGGCCATATTTCATTATCGTTGACAAAAAGGATTCTTACCTATTCCTTAATGAGGCAAATAGGTATTTTTACAAACTTCAAAGAAATAATCGTTCTCTACTTCACTATCTAAAAATCAAACCATTAAGTTAGGTAAGTTTAAAAGAAAATTAGTTATTTCTGTGTTATTAAATTTTAGTTTTTAGTTATGTTTGCCTTATGTTACTATCATTTTGTAATTGTGACATTTAGAAAAATTATTTGTTCAGTTGTTGAAAATGTCATCTTAAACCTGTAACTGTCAAGTTAGACCTGGTCTAAAGTTAAACCTCTTTAGTGAATACGGGTGTTAGAGTTTTAAACTAAAATCAATGCTTTTAACGCGCTTTTATTGGTTTCCTATTCGTCTGATTGTATGTTTGTATGTCTAGTTCAAATCTTATCGATTATTTTCAAATTTGACATGCATACACTTTCGGATATAAAAAATCCGAATTTTTTTTGGTCAACGTTTAGAAATCCAAAATGGCAGCGCCAATACGGCCGACGAATTTTGTTACTTGTGTAGCCAAAAATGAAAATCAGTGCCTAGGAAAATTTAAAAGTGTCAGCATTTAGAAATTCAAAATAGCCGTGTCAAAATGACAATGTCAACAGGTCGGACGGATTGTGGGGAACGGAACATTTGTGGGGATTATTTAAGAATGCACAACAACAATCAAAATGGTGGCGCCAATATAGCGAACGAATTTTGTCTCTTGTCCAGATTCGGCTGAAATACCAGTATCTAGAAGTATTTAAGAATAAAAGTTATAAAATTTTAGTCAATATTTGAGAATTAAAAATGACGGCACCACCATAGCAGACCAACATTAAAGTTTTTGCAGATTTGATTAAAATTCGGCATTTAGGGGTATCTAAGACTGCACATCATGAATTTTTGTCATCATTTTAAAAATTCAAGATTGTAGTGCCAATATGTCGGTGGAATTTTAACATTTGTGTAGATTTGGCTGAAAGAAAGTATGAATCGGGGTATTTGAAAATACATATAATACATTTTTAGTAAATATTTAAAAAGTAGGAATGCCTAGAATGCGAGAGAATTTTAATATTTATACAGATATCATTAAAAATCGATATTAAGTGAGCAATTCATACATTTTTAGTAATAAATATTTAAAATGGGGATGTCATCAATCAATCAATCAATCCGATAAGTACTTTTTTCGGATATTTTTATTATATATATTTAATTAGGCCACCGTTTTGTCTCTCCATTTTGAATTTGTGTCAACATTTTTACCAGTTCATTCCTATATAATATTTGATTTTTGAGCAACATTTGAACATAATCGATGTAGTACTTTTCTGCAACACAATATTTTATTAGGCCGCCATTTTGGATTTGTAGTAAAACTTATCAGTTGATGGTCATGTCAAACCTAATTTTTCTGTAAAATTTGGATAAAATGGATAAGCAGTTTCTTAGTAATATTTTTTTAACCTTTCAATAAACCGCCATTTTGTTCAGCCATATTGGATTTTTACCAAAATGTTACCACGCCATCATCATATGACCTTTAATTTTTAACCAAAACTTGAGGTAAATAGGACAAGCAGTTCTTGAGCTTTGTCGCGGACAGACATACAGACTAACCGACGGAACTGAGAAAACTTGTTTTTGTGTAACTCTTGCGAGGAAAGTAAACAAAGCGAGCGCTATTGGATGCGAATAGAATAGCCAATTGGCATATTGTTTTTCTATGTTAATACCTAAAATTTAAAAAATAAAAGATTTTTTTTTTATTTTCAGTATCCTAAATCTTAAATTCTAACCAGTTTAGAACATGTTTACGAACACATTTTTACTTTTAATACCCAAAGAATCACCATTTAAATTCCTTTATTTGATAACACTTATATACAAAATTGGCCCAACTCAAGTGAAAATTAAAAAAAGCTCGAAATCATCCGAAACTTTATTATTTTCCCAGATTTCAGCCAAAGTCTAGTGATTTTCGAAATCGCAGTACGTTTTTTGAGCGTGAGACGCCCTTCGGCTATAATATTAATATAGTATAGGTATATTCTATAATTATTTTAATTATCTGATAGAAAAACTATTGTAGTCGGCAAAAAATCACCTCAGAGTCTTTCTTGTATCATTTTGCTTCTGAGGATTCTCACATTACCCCCGACAAAATAAACGTTCTATTATACTGAACCGGATTGGTCAATACGTCATGTGAGCCAAACTAAGTGAATAAGGTATCTTCCATTAGACATGTCTCCTCGAAAAGGAAATCTTGCTGTTTACTTAGTGATTAAAAGAAAATTCCAAACTTAAACGGCCATTTTTTTAAAAACTCCATTGGCGCACCATAATTAGGTCAACTAAAGCTCCTAGTTTCGCAATGTCCAAGATAATTTAAATAAAACTTATGTAAATAATTACGAAATTTTAGTGGCGGATTCATGGTTTAAAACTATTTTTTGGGTTTTTCCGCCTTAGAAAATTGAAAAAAATAAATAAAAAATAAAATATAGTTACCCTATAAATTGAATAGATAGTCTTGAGTGGGTCTACGAAGGTACCCGAGGAACGACACTGAAAAATGCCTGCTTTCTGGACGTTTCGAGGGAAAGTCACCCCCGTCTTCAGCAAACCTACAAATAAAATACTAAAAGCAGAATATATCTTATGTTTCGTATCAGAAATATAACCAGAATGGCTAATCTCTGACATTTTGTCATTTTTGACATTTTGTCAGAGATTAGCCATTCTGGTTATATTTCTGATACGAAACATAAGACATATTCTGCTTTTAGTATTTTATTTGTAGGTTTGCTGAAGACAAACTTTCCTCAATAAACATTAGAAACACATGTCGTTCCTCAGTAGTAGTGGACCCAGATAAAAACTATCTATTTTTATAGGGTAACTAAATTTTTTATTTATTTTTTTCAATTTTCTAAGGCGGAAAAACCCAAAAAATAGTTTTAAAACTTATGTATTAAATATTTAAAAAATTAATGTTCTAATGTTACCGCACCGCTGCTTCTTGAAGTAAGGCAACATATAATTAGAAGATTTGAGCCATATCAACAAATACACAATAATACATTAAAACACATGCAGTAGTGACGGTAAAAAGATATTTTTTAGCAAATTAATTTCTTTAATGTTAAAATTTATTGTAGTTGCACGACCCGCCATTGGTTTTTAAGCCACGCCGGTCACGTGACCCTGTAACAGTGTTTACTGTAGGCTATTATACTTTTTTACTATAAGGAGCCCTTATCAATGAAAGTGGGATGGTCTAATACCACAGTGGGATGGTCTAATACGTGGAGTTGTCGATCGGGTTTGCCATAGCTAACTAAAACTCTTGTTACTGGTGAAATCTGATCTGATACTTTGGGTGTTTTAGTTTGTATTTTACTATTTTGCAATAAAAGTAATTTCTTTATACTGCTTAGAAACTAATACAGGAAATACATTACTATTCTTTGCATAGAAATTTGATTGCATCATGTTTAAACATATTCACCGTAATATAAATTGGTATAAACATTGGTGTTCCTGGCTAGGCTTGGCATCGTCGTACGATCGACCTTATACTGTAAGGTAATCTTGGCAGTGGCTAAATATGTAAATAATGAACTCTCTTTTTATTCTTCCTCTTAGAGTAAAACCACATCCTGTCAATATTGGAAAACAGGGTTATGTATTTTACTTGCATATATTTGAAATTTAATAACGGCTGTATATAGATGATCTGTATTTATTGATAATGATTTTATATTCATGTATTAATTCCCATTTACAATTATGTTAATTTGGAGATCACAATTAAAATGTTTATTCATCGCTGTGAGTCTGATAAACTGGTATATGGTTAGTTATGACGCTGATACCGTTCCTACATTTGTATAGCCTGAGTCTAGTCGGTTTTATAGTAAATGAGGCGGGAAATTATAACGAATGGAATTATACAGGATGTTAGGGGTTTGACTACAAATATTTTAACGGATGATAGTCTGGACGATTTTGAACAAAAAGCTCCTATATACCATCGGTCAGTTCTAAATACTTTTCGAGATATTACCGTTTAAAATGTTTTATTTTTAAGGTTTTAAGGTACATTGGTACTTTGCACATGATTTCAGTTTATCAGATCAGCTGTTTTTTTTTCAACCAAAGAAACATTTACAATATTATTGAAATTATTTGGCATGGTATAACGAAATGGAAACAACCTACTTGTCCTTGTACCTAACAGAAATAATAATTTCCGTAATAAATTAAAGGCACAAGACTACAGACAGTTATTTTAGTTTATTAGTTTCGAAGACTTATTAAAAATATCAACTTACCAAAACTTGGCACAAAGAAATTCAAAGAAAGTATTATAAAGTTAAAGCAAATGGTCAATTTAAACACGTACGCCCGTTAGGTACCACAAAGCATTTTTTTTTCTTCTTCAATCTTCACGTTGCATTCTTTATTTGTAAACATTTTAAAAAGCACACTACATATTTAAACTTGAACACTAGACGGTACGTAGATGCTTAGAAAAACAAGCCAACTGTTTATTTTGTTGTCGTTCACTGAACCTTAAACCGTGTTTAATCCCTTTTACGATGTTGTCGATTTTTGTAAGATCTTATTAAGGTAAAAATTGAGTTTTTAATGCTTTTCTTTTTCTCTAAATTTATAGCGTAAAGATATTTTAATTAAAAAAAAACCTTATGAATTAGGTAAAAATTATATAAATAACAATAAAGTTTATAGTTAAACCTCTAATTTAAATATCAGCATCTGATATTCTGGATTTAGCTACATGTAACCCATATTTCTTAAATCTAGAATATCAGATGTGCAGCGATGAGTGTGTAAAAATCTAGGAGATGTATCAATATATCATAATTAATCATGTTTCAGTTTTTCAGATAAGAGCAGTGAATACAAAATCTTGATGGTTAATTTATGTCCTTAAGTGTTTAAGTCAAGTATAGATAAACAAATTTTTTTTTTGGCTTTTACAAATTTAATAAAAATATCGGTAATTTTTCTGTTAAGTTAGCCATTTCCGATTTTTATGAATACTTTCTTAAGTCCTAACACTGGAACCTGTGGTGGACAATAGATCAAAATACAAGAGTTCTAACCACACTACACCACATCTTGTTACATTCTGGATGCGCGTTTCGCTAACCAAGTTAGCATCACCAGCAGATGTTATAAACTAAAGTAACTTATCCTAACCAAGACTATTTATAGGTAAATATGGTCACAATTGGTTGCGCCCGACCGCACCGTTGTCAAGTAAACAATAGAGGGGACTATAGGGAATAGGCCCTCTGTCTTTATTTAGTGCTTTCTTACCACATTTAACTATTTCTATACTCTCAAATGCATCCAATAATCTGTTATTAGATATATTTTTAATCAACTTAAGATTATTTATTCCTATTTGGTGATTGTTTTCTAAAGCATGTTGGGCAACGCTTGACTTTTCTGTTCTTCCGTATCTTAAATGTGTCATGTGTTCTTTAACATATTTTAGATCGCAGTCATTACAGCGAATTTCATAGATGCTACTCCTCTCCTTAAAGTCGACTTTGTCTTTAGGGTTTCCAAGGAGATTTTTCAAACTGTTCTCCGTTTTGTAACCTACGTTTTTAAATACTTTTTCTAGACCTCTCGTATATCTGGGATCATATGGAATTACTATGAACTTATTGGGAGCCTCAGGTGCTTGAAGAGTAGTGGCATCTTTTAACATTTTCTTATGCTTATGTCTATTTACTAATTTATGTACAAAATTACCATTATATCCATTACTTTTAGCTATATTTTTAATCCGATTCATTTCATTGTTAAAGCGTTCTTTACTTAATGGAAAATTGACTAATCTGTGAGTTAAGGAATGAAATGCTGCCATTTTGTGTTGACGGCAATGAAATGAATCGGATGTTATATACCTATCAGTATTAGTAAATTTCCTATAAATATCAAATTCTAATTTATCGTTATTTCTAATAACTAACGTGTCGAGAAAAGGTAATTGCCCATTGTTTTAGTATCAAAAACAGAAAATTTGGACACTTTCTTAGAAACATTAAACAATAAATATCCTTCCATTAATTTTACGTACGACAAGGAGAAAAATGAGCAATTACCTTTTTTGACACGTTAGTTATTAGAAATAACGATAAATTAGAATTTGATATTTATAGGAAATTTACTAATACTGATAGGTATATAACATCCGATTCATTTCATTGCCGTCAACACAAAATGGCGGCATTTCATTTCTTAACTCACAGATTAGTCAATTTTCCATTAAGTAAAAAACGTTTTAAGAATGAAATGAATCGGATTAAAAATATAGCTAAAAGTAATGGATATAATGGTAATTTTGTACATAAATTAGTAAATAGACATAAGCATAAGAAAATGTTAAAAGATGCCACTACTCTTCAAGCACCTGAGGCTCCCAATAAGTTCATAGTAATCCCATATGATCCCAAATATACGAGAGGTCTAGAAAAAGTATTTAAAAACGTAGGTTTTAGAGTAGCCTACAAAACGGAGAACAGTTTGAAAAATCTCCTTGGAAACCCTAAAGACAAAGTCGACTTTAAGGAGAGGAGTGGCATCTATGAAATTAGCTGTAATGACTGCGGTCTAAAATATGTTGGGCAAACTAAACGCTCCATAAACATTCGTTTTAAAGAACACATGTCACATTTAAGATACGGAAGAACAGAAAAGTCCAACGTTGTCCAACATGCTCTGGAAAACAATCACCCAATAGGAATAATTAATTTTAAGTTGATTAAAAATGTATCTAATAATAGATTATTGGATGCATTTGAGAGTATAGAAATAGTTAAATGTGGTAAGAAAGCACTAAATAAAGACAGAGGGCCTATTCCCTATAGTCCCCTCTATTGTTTACTTGACAACGGTGCAGTCGGGCGCAACCAAGTGTGACCACATTTACCTATAACTAGTCTAGGTTAGGATAAGTTACTTTAGTTTATATCATCTGCTGATGATGCTAACTTGGTTAGCGAAACGCGCGTCCAGAACGTAACAAGTTGTGGCGTAGTGTGGTTAGAACTCTTGTATTTTGAATACTTTCTTAGATTTTGGGCTGCTGATCATTAATCTGAAGTATCCATCATCAACTAGTGCGGCGTATCATCGCCGATTTTGATGGATTTTGGTAAAATGATTCGGACGCTGACCACGACTTTGAAATATTTTTTCGGCAGCGTTTCGTTTTTGAGTAATCCTTCTTCAACTAGTACGGAGTACCATCGTCAATTTTGATAATTTTTGGTAAGCTGCAAAATTTTTAAAAGCTGATCCTGAATATGAGTCTTTTTTTGGCAGCGTTTCTTTTTCGAGCCACTGGCTACGTACCATGGCGGATTTTGATGAATGGCTTTGTTGACAAACCTGGTGCTAACCCGGTACGGATCCACATAGGGGTACCGTAAGTTGTAGCTATTAATTTCGATTTCAAAAAAATGTGAGAATGTGGTAGATCAGTCCAGGTTAGCATCATGTTCGTCAATAAAATTATTCTTCGAAATTGGCGATGGTACGCCGTACTAATTGATGGTGGATGAAAAAAAAAGACCGCGTATGTGATCAGCTTTCAAAAATCAACAAAATCGGCGATGTTACCCTGTACTAGAAAATTACCAAAAAGTGTATGAATCTAAATCTGATCATAAGATGCGCGAAATATTTCTTAAATAGCATTTGGATCGGCCCCAGCTGGAGCGCGCAGCGCTGATGTCCTAGGTGGATCTGTACCGCGTTAGTACCAGGTTAGACGCCGGTAAGTATCATATTTAAAACCATAACACAAAAGCCGGTACATTTTTATCGGTTTTTTAATTTATCACATTTACTTTAGAAATCCAAGGCATTTTGGAAACAATGTCATAAAAAGGAGTTTCTGTATTATAATGTATATTGAAAGTTATAGCGATTTTAGCCCGTTTTTAATTTTTTTTTCTGGGCCAATAATACTTCATCCAAGAATTGTATTCATTTAATCTGCCGGATATATACGAAATAGATTTTCATGTAAAATTTAAACAAATGTCAAATTTACAAATACCTAATCTTTACAAGACCCGCTATGTTTACATCGTGTATTGAACGAAACGGCGAAATACCTCAGGTACCGATTACCCGAATTTAAAGAAAATATTTACACTTAGGTATGACATTATGCCGGATCCAATGGCGCATTGCTGACAAGTTTACCGTTTTTCTGGTATAATTATTTTTTAATGGAACACCCTTTATTATATTACTTTTTTAAAATCTGCTTAAAATTCTCAATAATTTTTATTAAAAACACTTTTTATGAAAGTTAACAGTTTTTGCGAAAATAAGAGTCTAATATCCATAATTTAATGTATTAACTTGTATTAAAATACGTGCACACAAAAGGTTACCTGATATGTTTAACAATGTCAGTTTTGTTGGTTTACAAAAATGTACCCTTTAAATGAAGCGTAAAGAATTGAAATTTTAATTATACTGGGTTATGGGGATAGTAAAATTTTTAATGACAAATATCCTAACAGAAATCCAATAACTAAATCTACCGTAAGTTAAAGTAACAACAAATTCCGTGAAATTTGGAAAGTAAAAGTTGCTGTACTTTCTGGCAAACCGGAAGGCGCAATAATTCTTCATCTTGCTACCAAAACACTAGCAAGAGAAAACAGCGTCTCAGCTTTTAAAGTAGATTGTGAAAAACAACGGAAACTATACAATAAAAAAAGAAATACCGAATACAACAAACTTTATGAAACTAAGTGAGGTATAGAACGGAAGCTTTCACGGCTTTGGTCAATTAAGAAATCATGGTTCTTGGGATTAGACCGTGTCAAATTGGAATTACTATCCGAAGTTTCGCCTTCGATTGCACGAGGCATCTTCAGGGATCTTTACTCCACGAGATCTGAACACTGAATGAGCTCGAAGAGTTTCAGGCGGGCTTTTATACCCGACTTGTGCTCGCCGAACCGTGACCCTGTGTTAAGATCGGTTTCCACGTGTGATGTAGACCGTAACCCGTATCTCTATTGAAATTTTTTGTATGTTTAATATTTCAATAGATTCTCTAACTTTTCGTTTATAAAAACATGGAACCGATGCTAGAACCTTGGTTTCCTTTACATTTATGAAATGGCCAGTGTTATGCTGGTGTTCAGCTACAGCAGATTGAACAGTTTGTTTCTTTTTAATACATCGTTCATGTTCCTTAAGTCTAGTTGATATTGAGCGTCCTGTTTCTCCCACATACATCGTGAATTTGATATTATGATGTTGCTGATTAAGGTGGTCCAGAAATATGAGGAGATTATCCTGTCCATGAGGCCAAACAACAAAAGTATCATCTACATATCTAAACCAGTGCTTCGGTTTTAGTGGAGCGGATGTTAGAGCAATATCCTCAAAGGCTACCATAAAGATATCCGCTACCACAGGTGATAGAGGAGTACCCATAGCTGCCCCTGAAGTTTGTTCATAAAAAGTTCCTTGAAAAATGAAATAAGTAGATATCAGACAAGCTTCCACTAGGTCTATTAAGTTCTTATCAAGATTATTGTTATCCAGTATGTCTGATATAATGGAAATTGAGTCGTTGACAGGAACATTTGTGTAAAGTGATTTTACATCGAAACTGACCAAAATATCTTCGGGATACAACTGGATTGTCTTGAGTTTTTCCACGAAATGTGCAGAGTTTTTAATAAAAAAATCTGTTTTTCCAGTAAATGTATTAAGAAAATTTGAAAGATATTTACCTAGTTTTTATGTGGGCGAGTCTATTGCACTGACGATCGGTCGAAGTGATACGTTATCCTTGTGTATCTTTGGAAGACCGTAGAACTTGGGAGTCTTGGAACTGCTTGGTTTTAGTGATTTTTTCTCCGCTGGTGGTAGACTGGATGTGTTGATCAAATTGGTGATGCGTCTTTCTATTCTACTTGTGGGGTCTGCCTGCATAAGCTTATAGGTGTTGTCCAAAAGTTGAGTAACCTTTTCCACATATTCTGTTCTGTCCATGACGACTGTGGCGTTGCCTTTATCTGCTGGAAGTACGAGAATGTTTGCGTCTTCGTTTAAGGTCTTCATTGCTGTTTTTTTGGCTGCGGAGAGGTTCGACTTCGGTGGTTTTAAGTTTTTAATGATCTTCGGTGTCTCATATCTGACTTCCTCGGCTTGTTCCACTGGTAATCTTCTGATTGCTGCTTTAACAGAAGATACTATGTCTTCAACGGGAATGCTACTAGGTGCTGTTGCAAAGTTTTGGCCCTTAGAAAGGACGGAAAGTTCTGCTTCGGATAACGGCTTCGATAACAGGTTAATAACTGTGTTTCGCGGAAGTTTCACTGGATTTTTTCTGTTCAGGAGGGCTTCAAACTTCTTTTGTTGCTTAAGTGTAACTTCTTGATGGATTTTTTTCTGCCTGTGCGTTGGTAATGTTGTCCAAAGTTGTAAATGTAGTTCTTTCTAGTCTAGAAGCTAATTTCAGATGAATTTCTAATAGTTTCCGGGCATTTGTATCTAAATCACGACGTGTTGCCTTAATGCTTTCTCTAATTAATGCATTGCTAGCACACTTATAAATATTCTTTGCATTAGTGCATTAGTAAGTCATCTGGGAACATACTCACTGATGAAAATTTGTTACCTTTGATTACATCATTGACAAACAGATTGAACAGTAGGGGGGCACAGTGGGATCCTTGAGGAACACCCGAGAGTACATCAATTGATTTGGTGATGAAGTTGTTAATTCTTACACTTTGCACCCTTCCAATCAGAAAACTTTTCAATCCTGCCACTAGATGGCGGTGAAAGCCCATAGCGCCCAGCTTTGCCAACAATAAGTCAAAATTGACCCACTCAAAAGCCTTGAAGAAGTCGGTGTAAATAGCATCAACTTGGGATCCTCCCTCTTACGCCTCCAACAACTTGACCTTATACTTTATCAAATGACTTGTGTTGGATCTGCCATTAGTGAATCCAAACTGACCATCACTAATCAAGCTGCTGCACGTCCAAGAGAGTTGATCGAACACCAAACTATCAAATAACTTAGCAATAGCACATTGCTTACATACTCCCCTGTAATTTTTTATGTATATTCTCCGAATTGCCACTTTTAAAAACAGGGATATAAAATAATAAAGCTTCGCTTCCATAAATCAGAGAATGAATTATTGTGTGCAGGTATTTTAATAAAAGGTAATACAATAAATTATGGAGATTAGACCCTTATTTTCGAAAAAACTGTTGACTTTCACAAAAAGTGCTCCTAATAAAAAAAATTGAGAATTTTAGCACATTTTACAAAAGTAATATAATTTAGGGTGTTCCATTAAAAAAAATTCCTTTTATAACAGAAAAATGGTAAATTTGGCAGCAGTGCAAAACTCGCCATTGGATCCGGCATAATTTCATACCTAAGTGTACATATTTTCATTAAATTCAGATAAGCGATACCTGAGATATTTCGCCGTTTTCTTATTTTTGATACACGCTGTATAAAAATTTAAAGGTATATGACAATTTCTTAGTTTTGCTTAAATAATATTCTTCATATTTTGTATCGAAAAATTCAATTTAAATTTAGATATTTTTATCGATTCGCGAAGAAGCCCAAAAATAAATTTGTTTATCATTCTAAACGCAATAAATAATCTGAACACATTAAAAAGAACCAAGTATAAATGTTAACGAATTTACGCATCTTTGTAAATGGGTATTTCAGTATGTTTGTCAGTATTGAAATAAGTTGTCTATATATGTGATAATTGTAAATATTTGCGCACATTTAATCTTAGATATTAATTTTGTCTTTATACGCATATATTGTTTTCAATAAAATAAGTTGTCAGTTATTTCTGTTTTTTAAAGGGATTATTATTTAGCTAAAGTGTGCATGGTAATAATCGAAATTTAATACTTCTTTTAGCGATATTTAGGCACGTTTTTAAATGTCGAGAACCGGTGGGAATTGAACTAACAAATTTGTAATTTGATTTGTATTGGGGATCATTCGTTTTTAAAGTATAACAACCATAGTCAGTTGAGCACCATTTAAGTTTTATATGTAATATATAATTTATAAATTAAAATATAAGTTTTTCGAAATTATGTCATTAGCAAAGTAATTTTTATATCTTGGCTAAAAATTAAATTATTTTTATTTAATAAATTAGCTTTCCCTTACTGTACTGCTCTTTGTTTATTGTTCAGTCCTTCCAAAATCCTGGATACGTTACTGCTTCTACCAACGCAGGCTTTCACCTAGACAACAGTATGAATTCTACTTCACGTTTAACGTCTTAAATTTTTTAAGTTTCCATACTAGAGCAGGAAAATAATTACGAAAATCATTTAGTTATAAGACTGGGCGAGTTGTGTAAGTCCATATAAATAATGTTGTCATTTTTATAAAACTGTCCAAAAAATAATTACGGAAAATATATAGACAATTGCCTAACGTTTCCTCCTATATTAAAATGGTTTGAGGTCCAGTAAAACAATGACTTGTCTAAAAGTTATAGTTATTTCGAAATCCTATCTTTTCTGATGTGTTCGGTGGAAAACCGTTGATTAGTTTTCAAACCCCTTAAAAATTATTTTTTTTTGCAAATGGTAATAAATTAGGCAACTTGAAATTTCGAATAAACATCGCCTACGTAATGCTAAATATATAAGGAAAGTTTAACACTTGGTTGGTTGCCTTTTTTTTGCATATCTACAAGGATATCATATTTTATATATTTAACTAGAATGAGAAAAATAAATATCTATAATATTACCTGTTTAAATATAGTTCCAAAGCTTCATCTGCGTTTTCGTCGCACTGAATATAAGTGATGAGCATGTCGTATTTTTTATAATTTTCGAATATTGCCTTGTCTACCATAGTTGACAAGTCTAATGTTAAAGGTTAACGCAAATCCAGAGAAAAATACAGCAAAGACCTTCGCTATTCTGACATAAACTACTTTTGTTATTTCAAATGTCCATCTTGGCCTACTAACGTTTTTTTGATTTTTTAATATAAAAAGTGCTAATATTGGACTTAATATTGAAAGTAAATATAGAGTGTTATATATTTTTGAAAAGCTTGTAAAAAACAAAAACAGAATATTTAAAAATTTATTGTCCCATTTAAAAAAACCTAACTTTTCACGGATTTCTATCGAAACTAATCAACGCTTTTCCTCCGAATACATCTCAAATTACGGAGTTTCGAAATACATAAATTTTTTTAAATAACTCATTTTTTGTAAAACTAATCCATTTTAATATAGAAAAAAAATGTGTCGGCACTTTATTTATATTTTTCCCCAATTATTTTTTAGATTTAATAAAATAACATTCAACGGCTGATGTCAATTAAGAAATCATAGTTCCTTGGATTAGACCGTGTCACAGTGGAACCACTTACCGACGTTTCGCCTTTGATTTCACGAGACATCTTCAGGGATCATTTCTTCATGAGATCAAAACAGGACCGACACAAGAATGTTAGTTTCTTTTACATTACATGTTCAGTGAACTGTTGGTGTTCAGATACAGCAAATTGTACTGTTTCTTTCTTTCTAATACGTCCAGTTTCCCCAATATAAACGTCACCACAGGAACAAGGAACTATTTGGCGGTGGCAAAATGGTATAAATGGAAGAACTACACTTCCTATCGGTAATTCTTTCAGTGGCGTATTTAGGTGGGGGGGGGGGGGCAAATGCCTCCCCTCCCCATGAGCTAATAACCCAAGCAAAATGTTTGAAAGTAAAAATTATTTCATAAGGCATTACCACATTTATATAAGTGTGATTTTTTTTGTCATCGTCATTCATTTTCTTACGTTGTGTTAACAAACAAAAAACAATTACTTACTTGCAGCTTGAGCCAGTTTTTCTATTTCCAATTGTAAAGGATTCTGATCACAGATTGCAAGGGCTCTGTAAACCAAAGAAAATTAATAACTGATTACTTCTGCGCCTGATGATAATGTGAATTTGCACTTATCTGTTCCAATAGAATTGGACGTTCCTTCTGATGCGTTTTTCGTGCTGTTTTCATCACTTTTCTAGTCTAGTTACTCTGATGTGGTAGCATGGCTCTTTGAACGCCTCCCAGCCCCTCGGAGCTCTGGGACCTTATCAGCCACACTGCCGGGATCATCTGTGCTCTGGGCTGGTCCCTTTCCAACGTTTCGTTTTTTCTTGGTCTTTTGTCCTTCTTTAAGTTCATTCCGGGTATTCGGTATGCTTAGTATTGGTTATCTGCTGCCTAGTTACGGGTGCAACACCGCTGCTAAGGATTTTCCCTTCTGCCTGGATTTCTTCCAGGCCAATTCCCGTAGGGGCCTGGACTTATTTAGGATATATTCACTATCAGACATTGTATCTGGCTTCTGAATGGATTTAGTATGTATATATGTTCAGGCCAACGTTTTCTGATGGTGGCCACTTGTTAACAACGTTTCGTTTACCTCCTTGAACCCTCCTAACCCCTTCTCGGTGGTGGCAGGGTAAGTTTTCGATTACAACAAAACACGTGGTGATTGACCCTGATAAAAACTTTCCTGTTTTTCGAATAAGCTTTCTCTTCCTAACCTCCTCTTTTATTTTTTTTTCGTTAGGACAACTTTCAGCATTAGCGGAATAACTTTAGGGGGGGGGGGCTCTTTGAGTTTTCCTTTAAAATAAAAAAAAACTAACTTTAAAAAAAATTCGAAACTAACTTTTTTTATATAACACCATGTCTGCCTTGCTGGAGGATGGCGCCGAGTTCCTCAAGGGTCGAACAGATATTTTCAGACTTCTTGTCTTACATGAATTTTTCGAAGCCAATTACTTTTTGGAAATCAAACGTGTTACTTCAATGAAACAGGAAAAAAATAACAACAAAAATTTGACTATAAAAACATAGCTACGAATAGGCTTTCGCCGTGGATGCCCAGAGGACAACTTTGCTCACGTCTTCGCTCTTTGAGTTAGTCTCAAAATAAAAAAAAACGAACAGACTTTTAGTCTTGAATAAATCGAAGAATTATTTTTAGCAATCAAAATAAAAACAGAAAAAAATAACATAAACTTTGAATGTTTTTCTAATGTCTAAACACTTCAAAATGTCAGATTAAAGTAAAAAATTTCGGCAGGGGTAGAGGGAAGTAAAAGGGGTCGCGTCCTAGATAAAGGTCGTATATTTTTCTAAAATGTGTTATAGCAATTTCGTAGACATTGCTTACAGAATAGTGTGTGTCAAACTTGAATGATTTATCTGTAGGAATGTACGAGGCCCACGAAAAAAAATTTCAATTTTGATACCCTGTATCTCGAAAACGAGTTCCTTGCGGACACATGGATTTTTAGTCCTAACTCCTAAAATAAGGCAAAAAGATACGTCCTTTATCTTTAGGCATCAATTTAAAACACCCTGTATACAATTTCTTGTTCCTGTGGTGATGTCTATATTGGAGAAACTGAACGATCCACAATGTTCACAAGGCTTAAGGAATATGGACGATGTATTAGAAAGACAGCTGAACACAAAGATTCCACTGAACATATATCATAAATGTAAAAGAAGCCAACATTCTTGAATCGGTTCGGGTAGAGAATCTGTTTACAAGCATCCTAACAGTTTTAATAGATATACGGGTAACAGTCCACGTCATTCGTTGAAATCGATCGTAACACCAGGTCACTGTTAGGGAAACATAGCCAGCCTAAAGTTCCGATCTCCTGAAGTAAAGATCCCTAAAGATATCTCGTGCAATCGAAGGCGAAACGTCGGAAACTTTAAACATGGCCTAATCCCAAGAATCATGATTTCTTAACCTTATTTGGATGCATTTAAACAACCCAGTCGACATTCTCCGTGTCATAAATGATTTTTTGTACTATTTTTCTGGCATACGACATGAACTGAATGCATTGACGGCGTGACTTCTTAAACTTTAAAAACTGTGCCTAAATATCGCTAAATAAAATTTTAATGTCATTTTTGTTTGTCAGAGTTCTCCGTCCGAAAGGGAAAGAGGCAGGAGTGGCGAAATATCCGAAAGTGAACTAGAAAAACAACGCGCGTTGCTATTGGCCAAATTAAAAGATGAAAGTGATTAGCATAGAGTTCAAAAACGTTATAGGAAAAGTGAACGGTTATAACATTGACTATCGTTTGGGGGTAGATTTATCTTTGTATTTTCAGTATTTCATTTATGTTTATTTATTTTATGGACGTTTTACCTTAATTTTTGCAATATCTCATTCGGAGCTAAGTTTAAAATGAAATTGTTTTTTATTGAATGTAATATTTTAAGCCTACTTTTCAATGGCAAAGATTAACTGCCTTATAGTATTTGTATAAAAATATTTAGTGCCTAGTACTGATATAAAATCAATGTAAATATTTAGCCCTAAAATACAAACCAGGAAATATTTAATTAGATGTAATAAAATAGAAAATACGCTGACTGGATCTACTTCCATCAATGCCGATTTTTATACTAATGTCTAATGTTTATGAAAATAATGAGACATTAACCATTGTTGAAAAATGTAAATTTGAAGTTTTTTAAAGAAGCAAAGCCCGTTTCCATATTATACAGTTTCCATGGGAAATATTAATTGATATGCCTGCATGTTAGACGTACAGGGTGGCCATTTTATGGTGATACAGTACCTTATCTAGAAAACGGTAATAGTTACGACAAAAAGTTAAATACAAAAGTTGTTTGGATTCGATTAAATTTTTATTTTATTTCACTTTTGCTTATACAGGGTGTTTCGTTTTGACGTGATACATGTCAACTTTCTTAATTTAAATGGGATATCCTATATATTATTACATATTTCGATTCTACTGTTAATTTGCGAAAGTTTTTATAATAACATCTATATTTGAATTCTTTATCGTTTTTGAGTAAATTGAGTTTTTAGAATTAAAAAAAAAACATATTTAAAAAAAAATGTTTTACCTATAAAACTTTAATAGAACTGACTAATATCCTAAACATACATTACTAAGGGTTCAATTCAACGAGTTTCCATGCTGGTCTTACCAATTAATATACAGGGTGTTAAAAATGGAGAGCAAAACAAACAGAACTTTAAATATAAAAATCGCCTGTTTTTCAAATGGAGCACCCTGTATATTTTTATTTCATCTGATTCAGCGTTCAATTACCTATCATTACTCATATATATGTCCTATACCTAAAATGAACAGTTTCGATTTTATTAGCCGTTTTCTGATTTGACTATTTTTTTTTTAAATATAAGTAAACAGATGAAGTGGGCTAAAATAAAAATGTCGTAAACTAAGCCTTATTCTCATTTCCTTAACACAGATAGCGACTATAAAAAATGTTAACAAATACAAATAAAAGTGAAATATTATGTAATTTATGTTCTTAATATTTAATGTTTACGAAAATAAGGGAGACAAAAAAAATATCTTATGCCACACGGTATAACTAATAACTAACTGAGTATTAAACATGATTAAAACAGATTATAAAACATTTTCAATATGGCCACCGTCCATTGCGATACATAAAGTGTAATTAGCCTCCATTTTTCGAATAGCGTTCCTTACCGAATTAGATGCATTAAAATTATTGATCTCTTCCCTGATTTTTATTTTTAACTCATTTCTATTATTAGATCTATTTTTATAAATTTTATTTTTTAGTGCACCTCACAAAAAGAAGTCTAAAGGGCTTAAATCAGGGCTTCGTGGTGGCCAGGATATTAAACCATGTCTTCCTATCCACAATGGAAAATGTTGATTAAGGAAATTTACTACCGGTGCAACCGTGTGGTAAGGGGCGCTATCCTGCTGAAAAATGATATATTCTCGAATATTTGCTGGCAAGTCGTTGATAAGGGGCATGATTTCATTCTTAAGCAGCTCCAAGTATCTTTCGCCATTTAACGACCTGTCAAAAAATATTGGTCCGATAATACGGTCGCAAATAATTCCGCACCACACTTGAAAAAAACACATTTTCGAACTGCCGGTCCATAATATCACAACAAAAAGTCAATCTTTCGTTAAAGTCTAATTGTGATAATAATTGAGTTGGAAGAAATTTATAAGGATAATAACCATTCACCTGCAGTGTTTTTTGAATCCTTCCTCTACTGACACCTGCAATGTCTCTGTCAGCATCGCTTTGGGATCTTTCATCATCTTCCTCGAAATAAAGTAAAATCTTCAGTTGTTTTTCCTCAGTGAGGACAAATTTTTCTTAGAGTTTTTAAGGACACCATCACGCACAATTCGAAAAAAATATAGTTCTGGAGGGAACTCGATTATTAGGATATTCCCTCGAATATTCTCTAAGGGCTAACCCTGGACTTTAATTATTTTTTATGAAGCAGTTGTATAATTTCAAACGTTCATCTAAACTATATAAAGCCATTTTTTAAAAAATTTCGCAGCAAAAATTTGACAAAAACGACAAACAGAGCAAATGTCAACTTAAGTCAACAATTGCATTAGGTTATTTCCTAAGCCTATCTTGATTTTTTTAGTTTCTGATCTCATTTACTGGCAAAATTCCGGGATAAATCAGAAAACGGCTAATAAAATCGAAACTGTTCATTTTAGGACATATATATGAGTAATGATAGCTAATTGAACGCTGAATCAGATGAAATAAAATTATACAAGGTGTTCCATTTGAAAAACAGGAGATTTTTACATTTAAAGTTCTGTTTGTTTTGCTCTCCATTTTTAATACCCTGTATATTAATTGGTAAGACCAGCATGGAAACTCGTTGAATTGGACCCTTAGTAATGTATGTTTAGGATATTAATCAGTTCCATTAAAGTTTTATAGATAAAAATTTTTTTTTTAAAAATATGTTTTTAAAAAAAATTCTAAAAAATCAATTTACTCAAAAACGATAAAGAATTCAAATATAGATGTTATTATAAAAACTTTCGCAAATTAACAGTAGAATCGAAACATGTAATAATATATAGGATGTCCCATTTAAATTAAGAAAGTTGACATGTGTCACGTCAAAACGAAACACCCTGTATAAGCAAAAGTGAAATAAAATAAAAATTTAATTGAATTCAAACAACTTTTGTATTTAACTTTTTGTCGTAACTATTACCGTTTTCTAGATAAGGTACTGTATCACCATAAAATGGCCACCCTGTACATTAATTATGTATGTATGATGTGATGTATGTAAGAGACCGGGAAGTACTTTTTGCAGAACCCGCGTTTTTATTCTTGCATTTTAGTACCAACGTATTAAATGCTTTGTGTAAATAATGGTTCTGATCAGAAATATAGCTAATTTTTTTTTATTGGTATTTTTATTGCTTCCTTTATTAAACAGTATTATTTTTAGTCTAATTCTATGACTGAAAGATATGACAAAAGTTTTTCTATAACTAAAAATCGAACCATATACATGGTGGTCCGTAATGAATGCGACCTAGAGTAACTGCAGCTTCTATACCTCAGAATAATAGGATTTAGTCAAACATGCCTTAATAAAATGTCGCTCGTTTACGATATACAGGGCGTTAAAATTTTAAATTTATAAGTTATATAGTTTTTTCTCAGATTACAACGATAGCACGGTTACTACAGATTTTCATAACCAAGCATATAATTATGATTGTTGATAGGAATCAAAATCATTTATTTCTTCAATTTAAAAGTACAGTACAATAATTGGAGAGAAAGTTAATGATAAAATTAGACTATAAAAACAAGAGGGACCCAACTATTTACATTTAACACGGTATCATAGATTGAATTTCTTCCCTCTGCACTACATCGATAGGTGTGTGTTGTTGTCACGTTTTAAAAATCGTCAAATATTCTAAAAAAAGTTGTATCGAATTACTCCAATATGTTTATATATTTTGATAACACAGTTATTTAAATTATAAAACATTGTTTTATTGTCTAGGTAATTAACTAAGGTCTGAAAAATTACCAAATAGAACTGGTAACGACGCTACGCCAAATTAACGTCCCTTACGAGCAGTTTTACAACTATTCATTCATAGTAATCATCATAGCACTCTTGTTTATAGTCTAATTACAAAACAGACGCTGCATTGTTGTCAAATTTGTTACCGCGTTCGATCATTGTTGTTTATATATTTTTTTAGCGTTTTAATGATTTTGTAATTTCTGTGTGTTGTATTACTTAAATAAATGAAAAACTGTGGTGAGGAAATGTGTCGTTTGTGAAAATACAGACTATTTAAGTCCGGAAGTATCATATCACAAGTAAGTCTTGACGTAATTAAGATTAGATCAGTGGCGTCCGAACCGTAAGGCCTTTACACATATTAATTTGATATTTAAGCCATTCGAGTATGTTAATTGGCATGGAAAGCAAGAAAAAATGGATACTAATTGAACAAAATCAAATATTTTGCCAATTTTGGGTTGGATATTACCAGTGGCGTGCAGTCCATGGAAGCAAGGAAAGCAGTGCTTCCCCAAAAAAAAATTACAAAACATCTTCTAAAATGTAATTTTTGAAATAGGAAACCATTAATTTAGTTTATATTAAAAAAGCTAAAATATTATCTTAATTATCAAGCCCATAATAAATGCGGCCTTGACTCCGACAGACCAATAGAATCGAATAGAACATATGCGGGCCGCTAGCTTCTCTGCAGCCAAGTCATGTATGCTTGATTTCCTGTGAATCGAGCCAGAGGTTATTGAACTTTCCACCGGCTGTTTGCAATTTTTGCATTTCAGTCGCTTGCTTTAAGTGGGGGCGGAAGCTATCGTTGGAGTAGGTTCTTTGTTTGAACGGCTATCCGTGTGTCGTGTGATACGTACGTCGCGTCGTGCGTGGTGCGATATGGAAGACAATAATACGGACGTGGATATGCAAATACCGTCAACTTCAGCTGTCGTTAATAATGTTGAAAATTTTGGAGAATTTAGTAAGAGTGTTGTGTGAATGTGTGGTGTATGTCTTAATAATAAAGGGATTTTCAACATTAAACTTCGCTGATAAGCTTCAAATAATTTCCAAAGGAAGGGCAAAACCGCCTATGAAAAATTTAACCACAAAAATGAAAAACTGTATTAGACATTTTTATCAGGAAAAACAATACGAACAATTTAAATGGCTAACAAGGTGTGAAAATATAAGTAACTTATATTGTTGGGCATGGTTACTTTTTGAAAATGAAAAAGGTCTCTGGAATAAGACTGGTTTTTCCGATTTAAACAATTTCCATAAAGCTGTAAAAAGACACATTATGTCCAAAGCGCATTTGCAGGCCGTCATAAAAGAAAAAGTCTTCGGCAAAACCAGAATTGAACACGCCCTTAATAAACAGTTGGAAATTAGTCACCGCCAACACGATGAACTAGTCTATAAAAATAGGCAAATATTAATAAGACTTATCGATGTTGTTTATTTTCTCGGACCGCACGAATTGCGATTTAGAGGTCATGACGAAACAAGAGTTTCTTCAAATATAGGAAATTTTCAAGATTTACTTAGTTTAATGGCTAAATATGATGATTGCTTAAAAAATCATTTTGAGCAGTCTAGCGTTTTTCGAGGAACGTCGAATCGAATCCAGAATTATTTAATTTCCGTTGTTGCAACCATTATTCTAAAAAGAATTAAACAGTGGATTGGCGAGGCGCGGTCCATTGCTATCGTTCTGGACGAAACAACTGATATCACTAATTTTAGCCAACTATCTATAGTAATACGCTACGTTAAAATAGACGGAAGTATTCAAGAGCGATTTTTAGGTTTTAAGAATGTGTCAGAAAATCGTACAGGAGACGCATTATATACCGTAGTTTATAACGTCACTAAAGAAAATAATGGAGAGAAAAAATTAGTTGCTCAAAGCTATGATGGAGCTGCATTGATGGCAGGACAATTAGGGGGTCTGCAAGCTAAAGTTCGAGAAACTTTCCCAAGTGCTGTGTTTGTCCATTGTTTTGCTCATAAATTAAATTAAATTCTATATCAGTCCATCAATCACATTAAAGAGTGTAGAGTATTTTTCGTTACTTTAAGTGGCATGGCTGCTTTTTTTTCTCCAAGTCAACAAAACGTACACAAGTTTGGACTCCATTTACCCGGAACTTTCCTCGTAACGGATTCCACCATATACCATATAGGTATTTTGTAATAAATTAACACATTAGATAAATGTCAATGTGTCAATTTTTTTATTACGAGGAAGGTTCTGTTAAAAGGACTTATTTTTGAACCCAAGTACCCAAGTCTTACTTTATAAGAAATTACAAATACAATATTTGTTTTGGAATTTGTTATGAGGGATATTCCAGGCAGAGAACAATGCTCTAATTTTTTTTAAATTTATTTTTCTAACATACATACTTACGAACATACTATTTTTTAATTTTTGATTTATTTGTCGATATTATTTTATAATTACTTATCTATAAAAAAATCAATTTTGATATTTATTATGTTCCTCCATAAAAAAAGATTTCTTTTGTAGGAAATGGAAAAAAAAATGCTTAAAGGCTTGTCGGTATAATGGTCCATGAGATTTCAACCCTATACCTGAATTAGCTTATCAAAGGCAGAATTATTTGTCCGAATGGCCGTTAAACTTCCTATTAATTTATCTACGGACGTTATTTATTTTTTTTTTCTTATTTTTTTTAAATATTTTATTAGGCCGCCAGTTTGTTCCGTCATATTGGATGGTCACAAAAATATTATCATGTCATCCCCATATGACTCAATCGGATAAGTAGTTTTTTTAGCTATGCCGCAAACAGACAGATGGATTTGAGAATTTCAACAACGTGGAGATCTGCAAAAATGTCGGAGGGTGGTTTCTATATGATTACAATACTTTCCTCTTACAAGGATGGTCAGAGGGGTCGCAAAATATTTATATCACCTGCTTTCTGATTTTGAACCCCATGCTCGAATTTCTGACTACGCCTCTGACAGATACTTAAAATTGCCAAAAACAAATTAAATTGTTTGCTATAAACATATTAAATTAAAGAGAAACGAGCCGCCGCTGGTTCAGTATATAGTGAGAGCCAACAGGGTTGCCATTTTTGGGACCGCCGACGCAGAGGAAGATATATGTTTTCTCTCGCACCCATATCATGCTCAAAACTATAATAGATCCAATGTTCGAAACTATTTATGAATGAAATGTTGAGTCTATGCTTTGTTTTATAGTCTAAGGTTTATCCGCTTTAGCAAAATCCAGGTAGGCTTTGTAAGACGAATGATAACATTTGACGTTGCCAAGAAGACGATTTTGACGTTTTAATACACGTACATTGGTCTTTTTGTTAACATCTAAAAATGGCTCGTAGTAAAGCTGTTTCTGACGTAATAAGAAAAGTAATCATTCACTTGCATTTAAAACGTCAAAATGCCCCCCAAAACTACAAAACCACTGGATCTGTGGCTCAAACACCGAGAACTGGACCTCATTATTCCAATACCAGCTTCAGAGTTTTAAAAAGGATTATCAAGCAAAACCGGCATGCTAATTATAACGAACGCAAAATATTGTGGAATCAGGCAACGGAAAAACATTTTTCAAGAGCAACTTGTAACAGAGCTGCCAAAGAACTTACACAGTAAGCTACATTCTACTTTTTTCTTAAAAAAATTAAGAGACTATATTTCTCAATATTTGTGGAAGGTGGTTGTATATTTTTTACTTTCATATAAAATTGAATGTTTTACTAAGGTTGTTCTAGGGACAGAAAGTGGGAGGCTCAATTTCTATTTAGTATTAAAGACCCTTCCAGTTATTAAATTTCCATGTTTTTTTTATGTATGAAATATACGGATTCAAGTATTAAAAGGCAAGTAAGTGTTAAAATTTTATATTTCACAAATGTGGTTTGCAATAGTCTCGGGCCTCAGCTTTGCACATGTAAGGACGAGCCCGTTTTTGCAAAGTAAAAGTAGAATTAAAAAGTTGTTGGCTGGAGAAACCCCAAAATGCTATACCATAAGTTACAAAATGCAAAGTAAGCTATTCTTGCTGGAGTAATGCCGAGCTCCGTTGAAACAATACGAACGGCATAACTGCCTCTTGCAACTTTTTTTTATTTAGATTGTTTATGTGGTTAATAAATTTCAAGTTATTATCAAAATGTATTCCCAAAAATTTCGTGTTTGATTCATTTTCAGCCTTAGTATCAGTTAGGTAAAGATTATCAAAGTTAAACTTTAACGTTAAAATATTAGTTTTTGATACATTATCTTTATTTATTATGATCCTAATTAGGATCAGATCTCTTGAGATATTTTCATTCAATAGGTTTTCATTTTTATTTTGCCAGATAACGGTAGTGTCGTCCGCAAACAATTGAAAAGTTTAGTTTATGTTAAGGTTAGTTAAGTCATTAATGTATAATAGAAATAAATTCGGACACAAAACAGATCCTTGTAGCACCCCACAAGAAATTGTAGTTGAACTAGACATCTTTTCTCCGTAGCTAACTAATTGTTTCGATTTGTTAAATATAACTTAAACCAGTTGTGGCAGTTATCCTGATCAACAACAATTTACACAGTCAAAAGCTTTGGAGTAATCGCAAAAAACCACAGCAATTATATCATGATCGTTAACACCAGAATACATTTTTTCTAAAAAAGAAAACATTTCATCTCTAGTACTTTTTGAAAGCTAAACTGATTTACACTTAGTAAATGAAACTTGTATAAGTGAGCAATGACATTCTCTCATGTGTAGATAATAGTGATAATGGCTGAAAGTTTGAAAGACATTCTTCTTTGGCTGCTTTACATATTGGCATTACTTAACTTGTCTGAAGGCAAACAGCTTAAAGTAGTAGTAGGTAAGTTTTCAAATATTTTTATTGACATACAATGAAAACCGGCTGCATGTCACTATCCAAAAGCACCAAATTCCCTTTGATTTTTAAATGTAAAAAAGATATTGGATTTTCAGCTTCTGTTAATTTTTGCTGCAACAGAGCAATAATACTTATTAAATACATTTGGATGAATATTATTTTTCAGATTAGTTTTTGTACTTTTTGTAGTTCATTAATTATTTTCCAGTTTGCTCTTTATTTATTCGATACGTAAGTATTTCGCTGTAGTAGGGGAAGGGTGTACAAAATGACATAGTGGGGTCAAATGACAGCAGTGTTTTTCCGACTTGTCGCGAACTCTTCCGATCTAAACAATCGTAACAAAGTTCGCCGTGTTACTTATTAGCGCTTCAGAACGTTTAGTATACATTTAGCAAGCTAAGAGATGGTTCTTTGCTCTCAATTTATTTTTGGATCGGAAAAGTTTTTAAAACAAAGCACAAAAGTGGCGTGTTTTTAATCATCACAGCTCACAAGGTAAGTTGGCTAAGTTAAATTATGTCTTACTGATGTCTGCACAGTAAATTACATCTTTTATAATATTTAAAATATTTAGTTTGTTTACAAAAAAACAAGTTTTATAAATTGTGTTATAGTCGGGTAAAATAGCATAGCCTACAGGTGGCTAAAATGACATAGTATGTCATTTTACCCGATTGATTTTTTTAATATGTTAGTTATTTTTTTATTTGCAGAACAATGCCACGTGTCTACATTAGAAAAACGAACAGGCAATCATGGTCCTCAGCTTCGATGGAAAGGGCTACAGAAGCTGTTGCGAATAATGAAATGGAATGGCTTAGGGCATCTAAAATGTATGGTATCCCTCAAGGGACACTTAGAAGGCATGCTCAAAACAAAAATAGGTCTATAAAAACAGGAGAAAAACGGCTTGGGCGATTTAAATCAATTTTCTCGGAGAATGTAGAACGGGAGTTAGTTGAACACCTGAAGTTAATGGAATCTTGATTTTTTGGGTTAAGAAGAAAGGATGTTTTAGAGCTGGCTTATCAATTAGCTGTTAAAAATGGGATTCAGCACACCTTTAATGACGAAAGAAGAGCGCTGGCAAAGATTGGTTACGAGAGTTTAGAAGAAGAAATCCTGATATTTCCTTACGCAAGCCAGAGGCAACATCTGCGGCAAGAGCACAAGCTTTTAATAGACCACAAGTTGCCCAGTTTTTCACTATTCTGGAGGATATTATCAAGAAGGAAAATATCGACTACATGAGGATATATAATGTTGACGAGTCTGCTCTTTCTACCGTACATTGTCCTCAAAAAGTGTTTGCAACTTCTGGCAGGAAGCAAGTTGGTGCCATTACTAGCACCGAAAGAGGATCGCATGTTACCTTAGTTTGCTGCATGTGTACTAATGGCAGTTACATTCCACCTGCTCTAATACTTGCACGTAAAAACATGAAAAATGAGTTGTTGGATTACGCCCCACCCGGAGCAATTGGCAGTGCTCAGGTATCAGGATGGATGACGGGACCAGTATTTGTACAGTGGTTAAATCACTTTCAAAAATATGCGAAAGCCTCACCTACAGAAAAAGTTCTTTTGTTCTTTTGAATTGCGCTTCTTTGCTTACCACCCCACTGCACACATCGACTGCAGCCCTTGGATGTATCCTTTTTTGGTCCCTTGAAAACATATTTTGATCAAGAAATTACCAAGTGGCTTAAAAGTCATCCGGGAAGGATAATAAAACAATTTCAAATAAGTGCTTTGCTCCATGAAGCATATGGAAAAGCCGCAACGCACAGTGGGCTCCGGAATAACAATTTTGGTCAAAAAGATAAAAAATATTGTTTGTTCAAAATAAACTTCAGAATGTGATAAAATGCACTAGTATAAGACACAAACGCTATTTGGTGTGAAAAGAAACACCATCAAAAAATTATACAGGGTGGAGGAAAAGACTGGAAGGCTTATTTCTAATTTGCATGTATGAGTATTTTAGGAATGAGGGTTAAAACATGTGTGTGACCTAAGAATTTGCAAAAAAGGGTAGGACCATAGAAAATTAACTAAATGACACCCCCCCCCCCCCCCGATTGTAACGCCAAAATATTCTTTTGTTGGATTTAAATTTTTTACAGTAAAAAATAGGCCACAAAAATTAGTTAAACTCTATTAAGCAAGTAAAATAATGATTAACAAAAAAAATTTAGTTGAACTTATTAAGTAAGTAAGATAATTATTAACAATACTATTCCTCTTCGGAATCGGATGATTCACGTTGTGCCAATGATGAGCTATCGTCCTTAAGCAGATGCAAAGCTTCAGAAAAAAAAATATGTTTATTTTTCTTGGGTAAACTTCTTAATCCAGATATAAATGGATCAGAAGAGATTAGGAATCTGTTTAAGAGATCTTGGTTGGTATCAATTCTGGACGTTTTTCTGGAAAAATGCTCTCTGTAGTGCTTAAGATCTTTGTTACGTGATTCCTGCGCTTCTTCTGATAAGATCCCTATAGGAAGTATTGCCGTCGAAATTATTGATGCACCATGAATTAAGACTTTATGCACGCTGCTCGGCATATAGTAAAATGGATATTTATTTACCAGCAAATTAGCAGTTTCTTCCGCATATTCCTGAAATTTACTTTCGTTTATCGCAAAACCTGATGACATGACTTGTAATATACAAGAGCAACGTCTGATGCATTCTTTGTCTAGTTCTAATATCTTGGAGGTAACTAATGGATCAGCAAAAAATCTTCTACTGGTATTGCCATCATTACTTGTTCCACCTGCTTTTACTTTATCTATAATCAAACCCATTTCGGTTCTAAATTTAAGCTGAATATTTTTCTTTCTTTCTTTTACACTGTTCTTTTCCTCTTGCGATCTAGCCTGCCATTTTTTGATATCTAGTCTGTAAGCCAGATGTAAAAAATATTCCATGAAGCGTATCCACGCATGGAGAGTCGATAATCCATAATCAAGAGCCTCGTTGTTAATTGGTCTAGTTTTTACATTTTGTATATTGTTCATTATTTTAGGTGTTGCTTCACAGATGTTACAGGCTTGGCTTGAAGATGTCTCTGTCATAACACTACAGATCTTCCCGTCAATCATCGTCATTTTCATTTGGTGTTTGATAGATAAAAATTGACCGTTATGATTCATCTCTGTAGGTTTTAGTTCATCAATTTCTTTTTTTACAGAGGCTGCTTCTTGTAATGTGAAAGCAGTAGTTTCTTTCTGAAAATAAAAGTGAAGTGGCCTACAATACCTCGTTGACGATTGTCTAGGGTTCTGCCAATAAATTATTTTTTGAGTCTGATCGATTTTTGAGTAAGAAAATAATTGCAAAGGTACAAGTGAAGTTAAAAAAATATTTGAATCTGAGGCATTTTTGGTTTCAATAAACTGCTTGTATTCACTGTGACCTGTGCTACCGTCACACCCCCATTTTGTGATTAAAATTAAGTCAAGAGGTCCAGATGTATTTTCGAAAACTTCTGATTGAGATAAAATAATTCGGGAAACAGTATGGTCCAAAAGCCCTTGTAACTTAATTTTGCAGATAACTCTGTTATCAAAATGTTATCAGGAGATGGATAACAGCATAATTTTGCCTGCAAAATTTTTTTGTATGAAGGATAAACATCAAAGTTTCTTTCTTTTCCTTCTCTTCTGATGGTTAAATAGTCACTTTTTGATAACTTAGTCTCAATAATCAAGCTAAGTTCTTCTTCACTTGTGTATGGTATAATTGGCTTTGATTTCTGTATATTCCAATTGCTTATTATTTTTGAGGCTCTAGTAGGAGAGGTTTCGAGACTCTCTTTAAGCAGTTTGACTTCATCTCTTTTTCCGTCTTTTTTTCAACTTAGCTTTGTTGCCCCAATTAACTGATTTTGCTCGCAACTTGTTGCTAATTCCTTAATTTTTCTTCTTCTAGTTCTTTCACTACTCGAGGAAAATGACTTTTCGGGTCTTCCCAGCAAGTTTGTTGGCGTTTGCATGTTATCCATTTGCGGGAATAGAAGAACAGTACTATTTATCCATTTAGCCTTTTGTTTTAAAAACCTACTCTTCGTACGATTACTTTTTTTCCACCTTTTGGATAGCTGGTCGCAAATTTCATTCATTTTTCTTTTTGTAGACTCTTCAAACTTGGGGCTTTTGATATTCATTATATTTAAGATCTCGCGGCATACTTGCAGATTTTTATCTTTACAATTACGGTTTTTATCAATCCAGAAATTAAACACATCTATTCTTTTAAGATTCATGTTTTCACTTGCTCTGGATTACTCTGTAATAGAAGAATTCAGTTAGCAAATGAAAAATGTAAGATTTTTTTTTATTTATTTTTCTCATTAAGGTATCTATTTCTAGTCTCATGAACAGTTTTAATCCAGATTTTATTCAAACAAGAGTTTTGCAGTTTTCAAAACATCTCTCTTTAATTTGCAAACATCCTGTATATCTAAAAATGCTTAACCCTAGGAAAACTTCACCTAATAGACTTTGGTTTGCATCTTACCTTCTCAATAAAACAAAAAACTTTCGTTTCTAGTATAGGTATAAGTAAAAAATCCATAATGTTATTTTTATTATTTTTTTTTTAAATACAACATACATCAAAAAATTAAAAATTTTGCCTGGAGGCGAATTGGAGCAAAAGTTTTTAAAATATTTTTTTTCTACAGACACTACTGTATCTAAAACCGAATAAACTGGAAAAACGGAGAATGACAGAAAGCAATATTTCAATGTAAGAAAGTGTTTTTAAAAAAATAATAATACATCTTGCGCATGTAAGCAGTAAATAAGCTCTGCGGCCACATACCAAATTAAATTTTAACAAAAAAAAACGTTTTTAAATTTTACTTACCTTTCTCTAATTAATCCGTATGGTTAACAAACTGTAGGCACTGTAACTACTTTCTACAAAACAATTCAAAATCAGATAAAAAAATCTTTTAAAAATACATTTTATTCAAGATTCAAACACCTTGACATCAAACTTCTGACTGACAGCATACAGTGCAACTTTTGTTTATGCATTTATTTTTCTAGGCCTACTAGATTGTTTGCTTTAGAAAAATGCTTACTGGAAGGATATTATAAATAGTTTATTTTAAATCAGTTATGACCAAAATTATGATGCGAGAATCCACAGTGCAACGGTTCAAAAAGCTGTTAACGGTTTTGCAAAAACTGGAATTTTTCCATTAAACGCAGATATTTTCCCGGACTATATGTATGAAGCACCTGAAACAACCAGTATTTCCATTAGTGATGACAATCTGCCTACTACAAGCAAAGAAAATAATAAAACAGGAATAAGTGAACAAAGTGCTGAAAATCAAACGGAAGATGAACCAACAACTTCAAAGAAAACAAACAGCGTGCTTAACACGACTGTAGCTGATTTAAGTCCGCTTCCACAAGGGACAAAGGGACCTATTCCCTTTGTTTCTGGACAAGGAAAAAGAAAACAAAGGAAGAGGAACACAAAAATTGTACCTGAGAAAAGAAAAAGGAGAGTAACTAGAAAAATACAAATCGAAACTGACACTGAAGAAGAAGAAGACCCTTTCGCAAACGACGACGAAGACGACTGTACATGCATTTATTGCACTGAGCTATATAGGATGTCAAAATCTGGAGAAGTTTGGTTGAAATGCTCCACCTGTAAAAACTGGGCCCATGCCGAGTGCGCAGGTGTGGACAAAAAGACCAAATTTTTTATTTGTGAAATTTGTACAGATGTTTGAGGTTGTACAACTCGTGTGTCATTTTACCCACCTGGGATGTGTGGTTTGTAGTTTTTTGTTTAGGTTTAAGCTTCATAAATATATTTTTGTTTAGGTTTAAGCTTCATAAATATGGTTATTTTTTCATTATTTCTTTCTATGAATACAGACGTAGGATTCTATATGTTGTTTATAAAAAAGAAAAATTTTTTCAATAAAAAAAAAATCACTTTTCAATACCCTATGTCATTTTGTTCACCCCTTCCCCTACATACATTAATTTTCTATAAATGTTTCTATATGTACAATAATTTTTTAAAAACTATTTTGTTTGCATTATTAAAAATAGTATCAACAAACCAAGAACCATCTTCACTTATTTATTTTATTTCTCAAAAAACTAAAATAGGAAAAAAATATTTCAAAATAAGTACCCGCTTAGTTGAATATCGTAGAGAATTTATATTTCTAATGGCATGTATTTAGCATTAGTAAAAATTAAATGCTTTTTAGTTAAATTTATTTATAAAACTGACTTATCGTCTGAACCACCCTATACATTACTGTACTACATTATATAAATTCATAATTACAAAACAGACAGAATGGTGCATTAAAAATTAAACAAAAGAATTAATTCTGCACTGTTATACTACCGAAATTCTTATAGCTTGAACAATTGATTAAGGTAAGCTGCCCCATTTTATTCTTGGTAAATACAAAATTAGCAATTAGTTATTAGTATGCCAATTAAATTACCCTTAAAATGAAAGTATCATTATTATTTAGATAAGCAGACATTTTGTAAGATTGACAAAATGGCGAACAAATTATTGAACTTACGAAGGGTATCTTGTTTCGGTTGGTATAAATGCGTAAAATACTTATTTATTTACACAAAAGTATCAATAAAATTAATATGAAACCCAATCCCTAGATTTAATATAATTTGCCCAAGTGTACCACGGGCAATAGACCATCTTAGGCCCAAAATACACAATGCCTTCTCTAACACGACCCCTAATTTATAACAAATAATTACCTGACTGGTGGGTTTTTTACTTAGTGAACATTGCCCTCAAAGTCACTCTGCCGCCAGAGGACAGTTCGATAGACGTAGAAATGTTAACAAAAACAACAAACTGAATTAATTTCTTTAAAACAAATGTTACCTACGAAATCGATAAAGAATTACAGTGAAACCAGCGAAAATACCTCCTATAAAACGGTTTAATAGTATAGTTAAAATGCCTGGAAAAGTTATGTGAAATTCAATCATGTTGCTAACCAGTGTGCCCCAATGTAATTGTGTCTGTCTGTAGCTCATGTGTCTCTAAACAACCTTTTATGAAAGATATCGTACTAGTGTAGTGATTCCCTGAAAATATAACATATGGAAATACCTGAATAATTGTAAAAACAGAAACAGAAAGACCCGGACAATGCATTTCATAGCGAAGGAAACCTTAACTGTGTATTTAGTCAGTCATACACCACATCAGAGTAAGATATGTAATTCCACAATCATTTAAATAAGCCTCTCTTTGTGATATAGATAAGAAAAATTGTTGTAACTTAACTTATATGAATGAATACACTTGTTTAAAGTGCGGGACACGAAAGAAAACCGGGCGGAGTCAATCGGTTTAGGAAGGTCGGCCAAGAAATCTCTTTAAACCAGTGGTGTCCCGTCGTTCTTTAAATAATATGGCACTCCTTTTTGACTATACGCACTTCAGATAATTAAAAGATGTAACTATGCTTAATGAACCTTTATCTATATTTGTCTGTTTTCTTTCGTGTACTGCACTTCTATATCTCTTTTGTGTTGCAAAAACGGCGAACTTCGAATTTTAAAATGATTTAATTTTGATTTTTCTTGATCGATTTACCTATAAATATATTTTTTCTCGAGTTCTGTCATTAACGGTTCCCGGGCTACTGCCTACGTCCACTATTATTGGACCACCCAGTATAGTGATACACGATTTACAAGTCCAGATTTTACAAGGGCAGCTAGCATCAGATCCAGTGAACGAGATTTATCAAAATTTTAATTTATGCAGTTCGACTTTGGGCTGCTCGGGTATGCCAAAAGTGGCCGTCTGTCTCCGTTTGTAATATTACTTTATAGAGGGGCCGTCATTGTGCAATACTATACAGGGCGTTTCCTAATTGCGTGTTGATGTTAAAGGGGGTGTTTTTATGTCTCAAAAGTCTTAAGTTTTGAGATACAGGATGGTAAAGTTTAAAAAGAAAACATTTTTTTTTCATCCCAATTCTGATGCTATTGTAGATAACTGCATGAAATTTAATACACGTCTTCTACGCATTAAGGAGTATTCGGATTTACCCAGGTTAATTACATATGCACGCCACTGTTAGAAATTTCAAAAATTGATTGTTAATAAAAAATGCCCTTTTATGCATAAGACGTGTATCAAATTTCACACAGTTATTTATCTATAATAGCATCAGAATTCGGATTTAAAAGTCGAACTGCATAAGTTAAAATTTTCATAAATCTTCACTGGAATCAGTGCTGGCTCCCCTACTATAACTACATCGATGTGTTAATTTTGGAAAAATATGAGTTCTGTAGTTTTCCAAATACTAATTGCAATATTAGATATTTTTTGACACCCGGTATTGAACAGAAAATTAATTATTTTGAAGCAGTTTATACTTTCATATAAAATTGAATGTTTTACTAAGGTTGTTCTAGGGACAGAAAGTGGGAGGTTCATTCTATTTAGCGTTAAAAGACAAGTAAGTGTTAAAATTTTATATTTCACAAATGTGGTTTGCAATAGTCTCGGGCCTCAGCTTTGCACATGTAAGGACGAGCCCGTTTTTGCAAAGTAAAAGTAGAATTAAAAAGTTGTTGGCTGGAGAAACCCCAAAATGCATTTTGTAACTTATGGTAAAGTTACAAAATGCAAAGCAATTCTTGCTGCAGTAATGCCGAGCTCAGTTGAAACAATACGAACGGCATAATTTTCTTTATTGTTAATAGAAGTTTATTTAAAAAGCAGCATAAAACATAGGCAACTGAATGATTTTTACAGGTAAAAGTGGTATCAGTATATCCCACTGTATTACCTAACACAGCCTAAAGAACTGAATGATTTTTATAGATAAAGAAATTACCGAGTATTTAATTATTAACTTTCTTTAAAGCACATCTAGAAAAAGTTGTTACCAAAAGTTGTTCTTTTAAATTTTATATTTAACCAAATAAAACAATTTTTAATCAAACAAAATTCTTTTAAAATACTTTATTATTCTCATAATCTCTATATATAAATATCACTTTACATTAACTTACAAACGAAACGTATATATACAGGACATATTTACAAGATTTGTGTTGCAACACTGTTGGTGAAATAAATAAAAGCACCTGTCAGATTCACAAAAGTTGCTCCCAAAAAGACACCGAGCCACTTGCCATCAGACATAGTCACCAAACTGGCCGTCACGTGTCCACAGAGTATCCCCGGAATCGTCGCTATCGTATTGCTAACGGCAAAAGTGGTTCCAGCATGGTTCGGCGCCACATCAACGTGGTTGCTCAAGTGTCCCGCTGAATTACAAGCGCTTAAACCCATCGAAATACTAACCAGAACAAGGGCAAAAGCCAAGTGCTCCACTACGCCAAACATTGCAAGGAATAAGGCCGGTCCTACAAGTCCAATACATGTCATTAACCTGCGAACATTTAAAACACTCCAACTTTTGTTAAGGAGAAGTCCATCGGCAACATGACCAGATACAATACCGAAAATAGAATTGACAATGTAAGGAACTGCGGTTAAACTTAAACTATGCGCATTAGCACCTAAAAAGGTATCCATGTAAGTGGGCAGCCAATTCATAATTATATAGGATGACCAGTTCATAGCAAAATGTGCTGCGTAAATAGCCCACAAAGGTTTGCTCAAAATAAAGTCAGCCCAGCGAATATTGTGGGATATGACCTTTGGCATGTGCAAAGGTATGGCTTCCTCTCCACCAAAGACATCTCGTGGGTAAAAGCAGTACCATAAGAACAGCCACATGAACCCAAAGGATCCGAACCAAAAGAAACATGTCTCCCAGGCGAAGTGTGGGCACAGGATTGATGCTACTGTTTGTCCTACAGATCCAGAGGCTAACAGGTATGAAAATGCACGAGATCGTTCTTCGACTGGTATGCTGTGGGCAAAGAGGTGAAAGATTGTCGGAAGGCCTGCAAAAAAAAACAAGATTCATAATTTGTCTGGTGATTTAACAACCATTTTAATTTTACTAGAGATTATTTAAGAAATATTTATGTTTAATCCAAAAATAATCAACAGTTACTCTTTTTAAGGGCTGATTTAGTTTTATCAAAAACGTATCATAGAAAATATGCTTTATCGTCTATAAACATAACAATTGTTGTAGACAAAGCTTGAAATTAGTCTGTAATATAGAAAAGATATTGTTCATGCATTGAAAATATCAATAAATAAAATAAAAGCAAAAAGGGCTGCATACACAGAAAGATACAGCCGTGAACAAATAAAAACTAGTAAATAGAACCTAACAAAGAAATATAAACTAACAAGAACAAATAAGAACGTTAATACAAATAAAAAATCAGCAACACAATATAGAACAAACAAAACATACCTTTTATCAACAGAGAAATGGAAACAATTACTAATTCAATTTGTTGAATAATTTTTTACTATTCTAAAATATAGAGTTTTGTTGTTAATGCCGAGGAAAGGATGGGCCTGATGGCAATATATTCTTCAATTTTTTTCAAATACATAGATTTTTTTCAATCAATTATTTGTTTAAAAGTTAATAGTTCACGGAACTATTATTTATTGAATCCAATTTTTAAGCTTCCATAATTTTTATAAAACATATCATTAGGAGACGTTTAAATGTAGTTAACCCTCTACGTAACATACCTAGACCTTCTGCAAAACCTAGAACTATTCTACAGGTAACAAGAGCCGCAACACTGCTCGCAAGAAATGGTGTCACGAACGTAGCTATACTCCACAGTAAAACACTGCAAATCAAAACATTTTTGGCTCCTAACTTCGAAGCCCAAAAACTTCCTGAAATAAAAAAAAACACAATATGATATTATTCAACAAATGAAATCAATATCTTACCAATAATTTGACTAGTAAAATAACCCAAAGCAAATGCAGATAAAATCCAGCCCTGCAGATGTAAGTGCCAACCGAGTTCTTTTGCCATGGGTACAATTGCTATTGGCATGATCACTCTATCTGCACTATTAATGAAATTAGCAAAACTACACAACGCTACTATCCGAGAAGTTCGAGTAAACCACCGTATCCTTGCCATTTTAATTCAATTCTTTGTTCAGATCGTTAAGAAAATTTTCCTTTACTCTTAATTCACTTTGAATTTTCGCCCTTTCTAATCTTTGGATATATCAGTTTTATCACTCTAGGAATGGATCACAAAATGAGGATTTGGTAGCATTGTCTTTGAATTAAAAATTGTTTAAAGAAATATAATTATTTTTGGTAGACAATTTTCAGATTTTTCATGTTTTTTCTTTAAGAGATTTGATGTTTACTCAAAAATGAACAGCTGGCAATATGTTAAGAAGTTATGTTGCTACAAAATCTATGCCACTTCCACAAAAAGATTATTTGGCTACAGCATTGGCTTTATGGGCTACCTACAGCCAAATTGTTATGTAAAGGAATGGTTAAAGTATAATAATATGATGAGCAAAGAAGATAATTTTTATTTTTTTATACTTAACCCTGTTTTTTTGTCTTGAGGTGGACATTTGTTTTTCTTTTTGATTTTAGATTTTTTTACACTTAGTTTGTAAAATATTTAAAGTATTATGTAACTAATAACTCCTACCCAAACCAACCAAAATGCGGTCCACCGTCTCACTAAGACAGATTGTCAACAATAAAACTTTGGAAATATTCAAAAGATCAATATGGAAAACTAAAGGGAAGACATCCGCTCATATTCAGGCTGACGAAGAATATAAAGTGAATATTTTGACTCAGAAATTTAATGATCTCAACAACTGGTATGTGAAAATTACTGGTGCGGATAAAGTAAACTTAGCACAGGAAAAACTTACTGCCCTGCAGGTAGGATCTTTTTTGATTTTTGGCACATAAGTTAGATTTTAAAGTCAAATTTCTGAACACCAAATAATATGCTACTATATCTCTGCCTTTGTAGAAGTGGTGCAAATTGAAAATATTTCTGGAAAATATTTTTATTTGTTATTATTTATAGGATCAGCTACTACATTACAAGAAAAAAAACATGCTGCTGGAAGACAACTTTCAGATGTAAGGCAAAAATGTGTGGAACTACAAAATGAAATAGATAAAGTTAAAATAAAAGATGATTTGGAGAGGTTTTTGGAATTGAGGAAAAAGGAGACTGAGGTATTTTCCTTAAATGGATAGTTTGCTCATTAGTAATTAATGTTTCATATTATTTTAGTGTTTTAATTTGGAAAAATCAATTTTTAAAACTTGCCATGACTATGATCAAACTGAACGAGAGATGTTCACTGCATTAACAGATTCCATAAGGGACTCCCATGAAAAACAAAAGGCACAAATGCAGCATATGAAGAAATATTTTGGAATTGTTCTGACTATTGCTGGTTCTTTTCTTGCATTTATCTATTTAACCCAAAGGAAAAAAATTCAGAAAGAACAGTCGGAGCAGACTATAAATGTGCAATTATCAAATACAAGCTTTGTGACATTTTGGATCTTTTTGGTCCAGTGGTTAATTAGGCTTTTTCTGGGTGTTACAGACTAATTCCAATTAAAAAAATAAGGAGTGACAGAATAATAATAGTTATCTATGTTATAAGGATCGAAATAATGATCATTATTAGGCTATCAGTGAATATTATCAGACAAGGCATGAGTTGTGGCTGATACCACGGCATGTCTCATAATAATTGTTTTCAATCTGAATAACATACAAAACTTTATCTTCTAGCATCACTTGAGTTAAACATTGTGCAAATTTTGTTAAATAGTATTCCTGAAAGGCACTCGTTTTCTCGTTGCTAAGTTCATTGTTTCAGACTATAATGAAGCCATTGGGTTACTTATTTTAGGACTATAATGAATCCGTTAGAGTACTCGGTTCAAAAAAAAATATGTTATTTTGATACTACAAATTAGGATCAAAGTGATGCCACACCAGAAGCTAATAATTATTTATGTTACAAGGATCTAAAATAACATTCAAATAATTTTGACAGTAGCTGTGAATATTACACCACAGCATAATATTGTTATTTCATAGACTTAAAAATCATTTTCCTAATTTTAAATTTGAAGTATTACATTATGGAATTTTAGTTTATTGTTATTTAGAATTGTGTGTTTTCTAGTTATTAATGTTCTAATTTGTATTATATATAATATGACTATTGAGTACTATATGATTATGCAGATATCCAACATCAAGTTAGGTGTTTTTCGTTAAATGTAAAGATGTTTCTAATATTTTGAATTATGTGATACTGTCTGTGATTGTAAATATTGTTTGATATGAAACATTAGTTTATGCATAGAAAATCTGTGGGATTGAAATTCATATTATTATTTATTGTACCTATTTATAAATTAAATATTACATTAAATAAAATTTGTTCTTTTTGGGGATTTTTATTAATTTTCTAACACTGTTCAACATGACTTTTTACTTCTTCATATAACAAGCAATTATAGATGTATTTGTAATACTCAGGGTGAGTCATAATTGAATAAGAATTTAGGATTATATTCTTTAATTAATTCCAAGTATAGAAATAAAAGGCTTCAGTAAACTATGTTGACACTCTTAAATCTCGTTTATTTTTGTTTCTTGCTGTCCAGGTTGAGAAAATGTGGGGACAACTCTCATCAACACCCAAAATTACTTTAAAATGTGATTATTATACAAATTAAAAGTAATTTTGATTTCAAACACCTTTCTGAGTGTCCCGTCGCCATACTTGTTTTTAATTCGATTTGCGGCGTTGCCATATTCATAATTAAAGAAATACTTATGTGACGATACACGTAAAACTCAATTTTTTTATAACAAAACCTTCTTCTTCTTCATTCCTGTTTAGCCTGTTACATAACAGGACTTATTGGCTTTGCTACGAGGCAGTCGCCAGATTGCCCTCCGTCCGGGGCTCAGAGTCGTTAAATCGGCGACCCTCGAAGTCGACCCTGCACCTTGGTCCAGTTTGGAGGCGTTATCGGTAGGATATCCGGATGGCGTTAGGCTCCCGAATATCTTTCAAATACTTTAATAATTCCTCTTTAAATTTTTGAAATGCATCTAGGCTTCCACTAGGTGCCCCTTGAGAGTACTACTGATATCACGAGATGACCCTTTCTTTCAATCTATCCCCTTACCCCTCCCACTCCCGCCACGAAGCGGCCGTTACGCTAATATTTTTAGAACTGCGGCAGACGAACAAAACAGGAACAACTATCACAGCGTATGCTCCCTTTCTATTCCACCTGAAGTCTCCCGTTTCCCCCCGAAATAAAGCAGCAAAACCGAACACGTGGCACCACTTATGTTAACAACACAGAGGTCTGCATTCGACGAGACGAACCGGAAGACTGATAACAAAACCTATAATTAATAAACATGCGGATTAGGTTAGGTTACTATTGGTTAAGTCTTCTGAACAGAAAGAGCGACCCGAATTTCGAGTCTATATTGAAAGGGGTATGTTTCTGCAACAAAACCTATATTGTTAGGTGAATCTGTCCCATTAACGTTAGGTTAGCTCAAGTTCATTCATTCATTAAAACTATAATAATAACAATAAATAATTACAATTGTGTTCAAATAATTTTCAGTCGTTTCATTTCCTTTAACAAATTGGTAAATCTAAAATCTGGCAACGTTGCTAAATTTTTCGTTTTAAGGCTGTCAAATTGTGAGGGACTGCGATTTCTAATATATTTTTTTTTTTTTAGGAAAACTTGCATATTCTGCAATTTTTATTTTTGAAATGTAATATTTATTACGCGCTATTTTATCGCAATAAATACATCTACGGGGAACGATCAATAACTGTATTAGTTACTTGTATTCATATTAATATTTAGAGTAGTAGATGTTCAACTTAAAAGGTTATCTTATGGACTAAATTTGATAGGTATTAACAACAAATGTAAAATAAAAATGCATTAATTATAGTTGCGAAATGATGCAAAGAACTTCCAACAATTAGTTTATTCTAATTTAAATTACAAAAATTGTAACGACAATCAATACGTTCCCGATAGGATATCAAAATCGGTAGTACTTCAAAAATATTCTACCAAGTTCTTAGAAATAGAGAATGTGAATACATGTTCCCTAAAAAAAGCAATATCCTAATAGCGTAACACTTAAATGGCTAATTCTTAAAACTAATAGTCGTAAATCTAATAGGTGATGTAACGGGAACTGGGTCTCGTTTGGCGCCGATATCAAATCTTCAAATTCCAAGGGGATGATTGCTCACATATACTTAGAAACTATATTATTTCCAACAAAAATCAATGTTAAAAAAAATGAAATTATCCACAAGATTAAACTGATCTGCATTTAATAAGCCAAACCAAGAGCAAGTGTCTTCCACTTTTCTCAAGACCGTCTCCACACTCTTAAGTATCATCTTACATTTTCCAGAATCTAATAAGAACTGAAAGGCCCTTGCGCCATAAGTACTAGGAAATAAATATGTCAGTACGCAAGCAGCTTACAGTACAGATTATTTTTAACTCTATAAATACCAAATAAACATTTTTTAAATGCCTTAAATGGATACATGATAACTTTATCGCAGTTTTGAGTCGGTAACTTTATAGGTGTCTTAATATGAGTCTAAAACACTACAAGAGCCATTGATCCAATGCAAGGGTTTTAATGCTCACGCACATAAAACCAAACCACAAAACTGTTAAGCATTCATATTATATAAGTTTTATATGAAAGCCCTATTGTTGACATTAAATCCCTTTATTAAACAGTTTGCTCCTAACAGCTATCTTAAAACATTTTGATTTAAGTAAGTGCTTTAAAATATAAATTAAAATGCTTTATAAAGCCTTCCTAAAACCTTTTTTTGTGAATAAATACTGATTGATGCAGGACAGTAAGGAAACCTATTACTATTGCATAGTACAAAAACGGATTTTCGTAAAAATAAGTGGTGAAATACGATTTAAATGATTACTTTAAATATCAGAAGCAAGGTAAATATCTTTAAACAAGGATAGACAATTTACAGTCCCACACAAGTCACCGTCCCAGCAATCTAGCAAATCGTTTTCCTCTTCAAGTTGCATCGTACACTTAACGAGAAGAAACCTTTCCCTCTTAAGACTGAAGCGTAAGAAAACTGATTTTTTATATTTTTCAAATAAACTTCCCTTAATTTTGGCGATAGGTAAATAAACAAAACAATATTGATATTTAAAACAACTCAAATTGAACACAATCGGTTCATGCTAGGCTAGGCAGGAGTCATTTATAGTTTTGAAGGCTGAATGTAAATTTTTAGAGCAAAACTAGTATGGCATATTATTAACACAAAATTTGAAAAAAATCGTTATTATGCCCATTTTACCGGAATTAAGTTCTTGGCCCAATTTCAGTAATAAAAATTAATAATAAACAACTTTTTAAAAGTTCTTTAAACATACCTTGCTGGATCTAGAGGAATTCGGAAAGATGACATATTTCCCCTATTTATGTTAACACCACATCCATCAACACTGCAGTAAGAATAACTAGCTTGAGAACACATTTCCAAAAAATTGCATTTAAACGCATTCTTGTTCCAAATTCTATATTTTTGCTCACCGCGTACAACGGCAACGCTCCGTAAACACGTAGGTTTAAAATCTTAAGACACCGCATACTCAACCACTGCGAAGTGACCCGCCGACTGGCCGCTAGAAGCGGCAGTTTGTAGGTGCGGGAAGCGCGCCGGCAAGAGGGAAATTTATTGCAGAATAGCCAAGTGCTTGGACTATTTAGAATATATTAATATATTAATATAAAAATAGTTGAGTGAAAATTGAAACACATTACTTTTTTTAGGGCCAGTATCGTTGGCATTTTCAACCATCTATAGGGTGATATTTTTTGAGGTCTTAAACACTTTTAACAGAACTTTTTGCGACGATTCTGACCTGAATTAGTTTTAGTTGCTGCACCAAATTCTTGGTTCTATTAGGAAAATTGTCTCTCAGTGCAATTTTTTATCTACAGGACGGTTTAAGAGTTGTCCGCTACATATGAACATTCAGTACAAAAACTTTTAAATATGAATAAATAGGGTAACTGCGCCAGTAAGCCGGCTACCTCTAATAGTCGGTCACAAATATTTTTATTGTAAAGTAATTTGAATTACGCCAGTGTTTTAAAGCTATTTCTGATGTTTCCTGTAATCTTTTATTTCAACCAATATGGTATATTTCTCTTTTACCTGTGTCTAACTTCAGGCTTGTTTTTCTTGGTAACGTTTCATTTTATAATAAACGGAAGGTATGATATCTAGACGGTAGACGCGCAGTGAAGTCATTGCATGCGTAAATTTTTAAATTGCTTATGGAGATGCATATCGTTTCTAGCGTTTAGATATTATATTACCATTTTTTTTAAATTAAAAATGTTTTTCTAACGAAACATTGACATATAACTCATTAAAACAAAAAACTTATGACATGGTAGTAATATATTTATTTAATAAAAATACAAAACACACGCTAAAGAAAGCGATAAGGTTGTATAAAATTCGACAGTACTTAATTTTATACTGTTATTTTGTTATACATGTTTATGTTTAGTTCAGTTTAAAACTGTAAAATGCTATAATATCTAAGACGTAACTAAGTCCCATTTGAGAGGAGGGGGTTTAATTAAAAAAATGCAGGTATGAGAGGGAACAAAACAGCATACACTGAACGAGTGTCTGTTATGTGTACAAGCTGCCGTTTGTAATTATATAAACAAATAATTTTTTTTGTTAAAAATGTCGACTATTTCGTCTAGATTTACATTGTTGTCTTTTTTTTATATAGATTAATGACATATAGCTATCTTTAACAAAATTTCTTCAGCATATCCGCGCCAAATTTGTATTAAATTTAGCTTTGCGTTTACACAAGCGTGTCCATTCTCGTAAACATTTTTTTGTTTTTAGGGAAATTAAAAAATCTTATATTCCTTTCATAATTCTTTGCCTGATTATCTACGTCACACCCGAACACAGCACACCTCATATTTATTATTGTTTAATTAAATAAATACAAAAAAGGACACAGAAATTCATAAACACTTTTAAACATCGACTCAAAATGCATTGAAATCATATGGCCATTGGCCAAAGGTCAATGACAACCGGCGTTAATCACGCGATGACGTAGCAGAGGCATGCGCGATATCTTACCTTCGGTTTATTATATCATGGTAGCGTCCTATATCTATAACCAAGGGTAACGTGCTCCTCTTTAAGTTTTAAGTTGTTTAAACATCAGTGGAGAATACTTTGAGGGTAACATTTTTATTTTTTGCTAATAAGGGCATGGTGGTGGGTATTTCTGGTAGTATGTGTGTTATAATAACTGGAGAATATTTACAACATCAAAAAACATTTGTTTTCTTAAAATCTCCAGGGTTGGCAACTGGCGTAAAAAAATATCGAATTTGCTAGTATTCAGCCTACTGGCATGTTATTAGAACATTAGTTTCCGTTTCTTTTGCATTTATATAATCGGATATTTCCCTTTGTTTCTATCACAAAGTGTGATATATAATAATTTTATGTACCGGTAGTCGGCCGGGAGTAAAAATAATTTTAGTTTAAATTTCATGACTACTAGAATGTGCATCGTGTACTCAGTTTGCAAGTAATCTGCCATAAGATTACAGAACTCTTTCGAAGTCCTTTTCAGGCTGCAAATTTGATTTTTTTTTACTTCTAGATAATTGTCTGTTGAATACAGGGTGTTTCAAATAACAAGGCCGGCGGTCAATGGGAGTTTTCGTGGCATTACTAAACAAGATAAAAATGTTATGTAAAAATAGGTTCAACAAAATGGCTTAATTTTCAAAACAAACCCCCGATTGCACAAAACTTAATTGCTGTTTAGAATATTTAACTGAGCTTTCGTATTTGACAAGCTGCTTGCAGAAATACACTAAATCTAGGAACTCGCTGTCGAATTTGACAATCCGTTAAACATTCTAAACTTTAACTGAGCTTTCTGCAACCTGATGGAAGGGTATTGTAGAATTTTTTAATTTAATTATTTCTTGTAACTTTAAACAAGATTAGTAGATTGAAATCAAATTCGCTGTAGTAAGTAAAAATATGAGCAAATATACAATTTTTTATGTTACACATTCTTAGTATTACCAACAAGTGATGTACATACTACATTTTTTACCATTATCCGGCTATAAGTAATAAATATAAATTATTTATTGAGTACGTAGCGGAAGGAAGGATTACTATATTAGCGCCCCTAGCGGCTTTACGCCAAAACAGTTTTTTCCGCGTAGTATGAAGAACTTATGCTGATTTTTAATCACGTGCTTCCTAGTTCGGTGGTATGATACTCGGCTTAGGATGCGATGCATAAATTGTTTTTAAACCTGTAATTAATAAAAATGCGTATTAGGATTAATTAGGTTTGTTATAAAGAAAGCAGGCCAACAAAATTCCGATCATATATTAAAAAAAAGATTTTTTTTTAACAAAACCTATACTGTTAGGTAGATCTAGGAGTTAGGTTAGCGCAAGTTCGTCGGTAAAACCGTGATTAAAGCCATATATAATAAAATATATTTATAGTAAAATAATACACTTTAACACTACACTAGCTAAACTAAAGGGTCTTCGGTAGTAGCACTAATGTATAGATTTTGTTTTAATAAAGACACGTCATTCGCACCGCTGTCTTTACAGCAAACCTAACCAATACTAACTTAATCTAATTAATTATAAGTTTTGTTAGAAAAAAATACATGCTCTACGGCGTAGGCCAAAAACCTTATCATCTGCACCTCGAGGCTTCACGCTGAGAATGTAACAAATGTTGTTTCTAATTCGACGAAAGAAACCTATATCTCGGAGTCCGGCGGGGTTTGTACCGTTACGGAATATACATGTTTTGTCGAATGTTCAGGGTGAACTGCCTGGCTTAGTGGTAGGATACTCAGCTTTGAATGTAATGCATTAATATTCGAATACCTGTTCAGGCGAAACTTATTTTTTTTAACAAAATTTGTAATTAATAACAATACAGATCAGATTGTTAGTTTTACGGTAACGTAAGCGCGAGGTGGCGTGCCAACAGAATTCCAGGTAATATTAGAACAAGGATTTGTTTAACAAAACCTATACTGTTAGGTAGCTCTGTCCCTTTAGCGTTAAGTTATTCGACTAAACCATCATTAAATCGTATGCTAAGCTAACCTCAATTAATCGATAATCATATTTCAAATGCGCGCGTACGTTAAAGTGGTAGGAATGGAATCCTTCGTAGGTAGCATTACTGCTAGATACAGCCTCTCGTAAGGCGGAAACAGACTGTTATCAGGTCACGTGAGCTCACGTGCTATCACATACTCTTCACGACTAAAATATGGGTACCCTCAATTTACTTGATATTTTAATGTATTAAATCACACTGAAATCTCCTCATGGATATCACCTGACGTCGCCAATCCTAGGCGTTTCATCACATGTACATCCACATATTTTCGCCACAGGTAATATCACATTTCAGTGTTCAATTAGATTACATACATGCATTTTTATATGATCATGTTTCCCTAAATACTGAGATCAAATTATCCGGCAAGCTGCCTTGGGCCTGTCGATTCCGGCTAAACTGGAATGGGATAAATATTGTTTTTTAGATTATGAGAATATATTTTTATTATTCAAACATATGTAGGCATTTAAAAACGTTAGTATTATTATAAAATATTAATTACTCTAAAAATTAGTTTGTTGTTTATAACAAAGTAAACTGTGAACCAGTCCACTGACTCAAAAATTTAGATCTGGCAATATGTCAAATTAAGAAAATACGTTGCTACAAAACTTATGCCACCTTCCTACAAAAAAATGAGCTTAGAAGAAGACAATTTACAATTTTGTATACTTAACCATTTTTTTATATCTTGTTTAGTTTTATTCTAGTAAAGTTTTTTTCCTGATATATCTAATATATTTAAATTACTAATATGTAAATAATACACAAAATAAACGGGGCAACATGCGGTTAACAGTCTCAATGAGGCAGATTGTTAATAATCAAACTTTGGAAGCCTTAAAAAGATCGATATCGAAAACAATTGCTGAGGCAGCCCCACATATCCAGGCCGCTAAAGAAAATCAAGTAAAGATTTTGAGTCAAAAGTTCAGTGATTTTAACGACTGGTATATGAAAATTACTGGTTTGGATAAAGTAAATTTAGCACAAGAAAAAGTTACAGCCTTGCAGGTAGGCAAGTACTTACTATTTACCTTTTTGTATGAAAATCAGTTCTTAAAGACAGGATATCATCTAAAATACTACTGTGTGCTTCCCAAACTTTTATTTTTTTTGATCAAGTCTCTTCCTTTTTATATGGTGTAAATTTCAACATTTTTCACTCAGACTTTTTTACATTTGTAGGATCAGTTATTACAAATACAAGAAAAAAGAAGAGATGTTGGCCGACAGCTTTCAGATGTAAGGCAGAAATCTATGGAACTACAAGATGAAATACATAAGGTTAAAAGACAAGAAGACTTGGAAAGGTTTCTGGATCTAATGAAAAAGGAGACGGAGGTATCTTTGTTAGAACAGTAATTTGTTTCTAAATACATAATGTATCACATTATTTCAGGTTTTGAAACTGGAAAAGTCAATTTCTAAAACATTCCATGATTATGACCAAACCGAACGAGAGCTGTTCACTGCATTTACAGATTCTATAAGAGACTCTCATGAAAAGCAAAGGGCACAAATGGAGTACACAAAATATTTTGGTATTGTTCTGAGTATAGCTGGTTCTTTTCTTGCATTTATCTATTCGACCCTTAGGAAAGAACAGTTAAAACAGATTATAGATGAGAGGTTACAAAATATCAATCAAAGTGGTGGTGAGGTATTTATATCACAGTTAATGGATTCAAATAAGAAAATTATGGAGGAAATTTCAAGCACCAGGAAAAATTTTAGTGAATTCAGTAGTGTTGTATTTAAAAAAATTAATGAACTAGAAAAAAATAATAAGAGTTCCATCCCTATCTTGGTTAGCAGTAATCCTGATGAGGGAATTGATCAGAGTAATAGCAAAAGCTTTTTTAATGGGAACTCTAACTATGTCCAAGTATTTGGGGTCATTTTGGGACTGTGGTTAATTTCAAGGGCATTGTCTGGATGATATCTGCAAAAGGCTATAGGTATTAGGAAACCAAAAAGTTTGTTGCCTCCTTTACATATTGTGTATATAATCTGTGTTATAGAATAGGAATTAAAATGCATTTTATTATTTGTTGTATCTATTTATTAATAAAATATTCCTTCAAGTAAAACCTCCTCTTTTTTAATGTTAAAAATCAGGAAGAAAATGGGGTTTTTTATTCTTTTTGTACCTCTCTGGGACATAACTTTTTATATTCCTATGTTATATTACAAATTTAATACTATACTGAGCGGCCACGGAAACATATTGCAGTCATTGGTGTTGTTAACTTTAGAGGTATCATTTTGAAAATTGGTGCATTTATATATATGTTCAGAGATAAGGCTAATCTTGAATATTTTTTGTCATTTCCGTTTTTGTTCTAAGTCTTGTATTAATGTAGGGGTTGTTATATAATCTTTATCTTGTACCTTTCCTCTTCAACACAGGTTAATAAATTTTTAACGAGACTTGATATTATTCTTTCTCATATTTCGTCTTGGTTCAGAATCAGCTTGGCTGGTGACCTTTATATTTAACTTTGATGATAAACATTCAATTAATACTGTTTTGCTTGTGAATTAACTTACATCTTATGGTTTACTTTTTCGAGTAGTTGTACTTTTTCTAGTATGCTGACTGTGACAAAGAATAAACGCTATCATAGTAGAATTTTTACTCAGGCGTGTTTTGACACATTTTAGCATCTTTGTCTTAATCTGGAATTGGCTGGAGATAGAATTGTCTCCACAGCCATTATCAACATTTTATAATGTTTTGCTTGATGTCTTTGACCGGGCTTTTCGATTATATTTGTTTAAATGTAGACAAAAAAGATGAAAACCGAGGGTTAAAAATATCTGCAGCTAATCTTCGATGCCTTAACTATCATAGATGAAAGACGTTTATTATGTAATAATTATATAAAGTATACAATTACAATTACATAAAGGGTGACATTCGCAGAGCGTTCTTCCATGCCACCTACACCAGAAACAAACAAGATGATAAACAGAAACTATAAAAAACATAACTAACCAACCCAACTCTGTTGTTGCATTTTTTGGAGTAATAACTTCTTGTATTTCATTTTGAAAGAAGCATATGAATTATCAATAATTAAATTAAAAACATCAGAGTTGAGTAGTTCTACTGCCTGAAAGGCAAACAAACTCCTAAACTTAGCCATGCGATGCTGAGGTATACTAAATCTAATAACATTTCTAAGGTTCAGCTGATGTATGTCCTGCCTAGCAACTATATGGTTCCAGAGATATCCCGGGCATCTCGACCTAAATATCCTGAACACAAAAGCACCAAAATGAAGTGTTGTACGATATATATATAGCTATATTTTAAGATATTATTTCCAACATAGGTTGGTGTTATATGATCAAATTTGTTTATACAGTAGACAAAGCGGATGCACGTATTTTGAGCTAATTGAATTTTTCTTTGAAATTCATTACTTAAATAATTAAAATCAACAACACTGCAGTAATCAAGTAGTGGATAAATAAGTGATTCAATTAGCAACAGTTTGGTTTTTTATGGCAAAATGTACTTTAAAGAATATAAGCTTTTTAGTTTAATATACACTGAAGTAAGCTTCTTCCTTGTGTGTAATTCAAAATTTAAATTTACATCAAAAGTGAATCCGAGATTTCTTGCAGACTCAACAGAAGCAAGGACCCATCAATGCAAATTACAAAGTTACAAAGGTAAAACTTACTCCTAAGTGCAGATGACCTCAATATTAAGTAATTACTTTTCTTCGCATTTAAGACTAAACCATGATCAACAGACCAAATAAATACTCTCTCCAAAGAGTTGGACCGTGCAAGACCTAACCTGATTGGGCAGGTCCGATGTGTATATATTAAACAAGAGTGGACCCAGTACACTTTGCGGCACACCCATGCCTGTCATCACAGCCTCAGATCTTGCACCATCCAGCTCCACCAACTGTAGTCGAGAAGAAAGATAGTTAGAAAACCATAAACACACTTGTTCCGAGAAGCCAAAAAATGAAAGCAGGATACTTTGCCATCATCCATATTTCTAGAAATATTGGTAGTAACATTAGTAAGGGCTGATGCAGTATCATGACCCTTGCGAAATCCAGACTGAACTCCAGGAAGAATATCCTATATCATACAAATATTCCTTAATCATATCACAAATGAGTAACTCCAACATTTTCATAAAAAAATTGGAAGGAGAGAGATAGGTCTTAACTCTGCAAAGGTTTTATCTTAGGGTTCTTTGGCAGTGGTTTAATAATGGAGGTTTTCCACAAGGTAGGAAAATTTCCAGTGTGCAGACACAAGTTAAACAAGTTAGTGACCATCGGAACTATATGATTAATACTGAACAATATCATATTATAGCTCAAACCATCAACACCCATACTTTTCGACTTTATCCTAGAAAAAGCCTGATATACATCGTATTCTGATACATTTTATAAGTCAAAAGTATTTTTCGTCATGCATTCTTGTGGACCTCAGAGACTCAACCAGTACATCATTCACCGAGTGAGCTGTTTGGCTTATGCTAGCGAAGTGATCACTTATAGAGTGTACATCCGTTAAATGATTAGGAATTTCATATCCAATCTTGGAGTGAATGTTCCATAAACTGATTTTGGACCACAACTCTTTAGAATTTTTATTGGAGTTATTCAACTCAAAAGTCATATAGGCTTTTTTTTCGCTACGGATTGCAAAAGATAGGTAGTTCTTAAGATCAAGATAGCGATAAAGGCCTATGTGTAATATCCCGAGTTCTTTTATATTTATTAAATGCGTTATTTTTTAATTTAATGATTTCTTTTATTGTATCAGTAATGTAAGGTTTATATTTACGATTGATTTTCACAGTTTTGATAGGAGCATGTCGGTCAAATATGTCAGTAAGCTGTTTGTTAAAAGTATTAATCTTTGTATCCAAAACTCCTGATTCATTACGTCTTCATAATTAAGTTGTTGCATTTCCAGATCAAAAAGTTGTTTATCAAAAGAATGGAAATCCCTGTAAGTGACCACCCTTGCATTGGCCTTTGGGGCCTCTAAATCTAAGACTGAATAAACTAATCTATGATCAGTTAAATTAAACATTTCAATGGTCCCACACTTTTTTATATCCACCTCATTATCAACACAAATAATATCAATTAAACTACTACAGTCTCTAGTTAATCAGGGCTTGAAGTGGGCTCATTAATGACCTGATTTAGGCCAAACATGCTTAACAACGAGTCCAAATATTTACACTGGATCTTTAGCAAAAAAGTTTATATTTAAATCCCCCATTAGAATACAGTAGTTATAGGATGGCGATAAACTAGATAAGACATTTTCAATGCAGCTTATTTGTTTATAGTTTATTAGGGGTGGTTTATATAAAACACCAACTAATATTTTTATATTTTTAAAAACTACCTCAATCCAGAGTTGTTCAACTGGGGATATTCCATCACACATTGCTGACACATCAATTATTGAACACTTTACGGATGCAGACACATATATACAAACTCCACCTCCTCTGGTTGGCCTATCTGCACGAAAATGCTGATAACCTGGAACATCTACCAATTGATCTGGGTATTCTGGGTCTAACCATGTCTCAGTAACTGCAAAAATTAGGAACCCTTCATGCAGCAGCAAATCTTTAATGTCAGTAAATGAAGGGAGAAGGGATCTAATATTTACATGTGCCACATAAAAATTACCATCGGTTTTCTCATGTAATTGCTATTTAAACATTTGCACTTTGAAATCCTCTAGTTTTTGTTTATATGTTGGGCAACGATAGTCCCAGGCTGCATGGTCAGTTTCCACTTTGTTATTAGATCTCTGGTTGGCTTTTACACAATTACCGCAAGTTAAAGATGTTTCCTTACACTCTTTTAGTTCATGATTTTTAGCACACCTAGGACAACATATATCATTATCACAAGCACTTGCCATATGATGATAACCATAGCATAGCATCTCTTAACCTCAAGACCATCAAAGACTTTGCAGTGATCATAGCCCACAAACAAAAAATCACTGTCCATGGCCTTCTTATAAATGCTAGGATTCAACTGAATAATACTCTGGAATATTTTGGGCTTATTTTTTAAAGGTTTTATAATTAATACTTTAAGATCTTCATCCTGACAAAAAACTGATTGATTCTGTTGCCTTAGCAATTTTAATAATGTTTGATCTTCATATCTTTCAGACATACCTGAAATTCGGATACGGTGTTGGAAACTTCCTAGGGAACTAACTTCATATTTCTCTGGTAACTTATCTGAAATAATCTGCTTAAATTTTTCAGCATCCTCTTTGGTGGGGCAGTTAAGCACCATTCCACCCTTACTTGTACCTTTTAAGTACTGTACTGCAATATTCTCCTCAATGGGGTTCACATTTTGCAACAAATCTCCCTTTGTAGCATCAACACTTTGGGAAGGATTTTTTGGTCTGACTACCACAGTTTGTTTCTTCTTAGCAGCATTTGCAAATGACCCTGATTCGGTTTTGGCAAGTTGAGCCGATTCTAAACTGCTCTCAATATGCTCCAGCCTAATGAACTTCACCCAGCATTTCATTCTGCACTTTGCTTAATTGATACACTTTTTCACTCAAACAACCAATTTCAACAGCCAGTGCTTCCATCTGAGGCGTTTGTTTTACCATATTAATGCTCTTCAGTTCCCCCATAATCTCATTCTTCACCTGAATTAAAATCTTCTATTCTTCTATAGATCAGTAAATGCGGCAAAAAACTTTTATTATGGAAACCAATTTTCTGGTGCGAAGAACAGACAAAAAGAGAGTTGGTGCATTATTAATAAATTACGAAACAATTCTGGTATAACTGGCTCTGATGCTGACATTGATATAGATTTTCCAAACAGTTATTATAGCAGTATTGTGGATATATTGGTCCAGAAGTTGGCTGGGGGAGTTGATCCTCATCACACATAGCCAGGAGATTAGGGAGACTCTTCTTGGTATAAAAAACAAGAAAACTCGTGGAGATGATGAAATTTTGACTGAAGTTCTCTTAAAGATGCCCGAATGTGCTTTGGATGCCCTCGTTTTTGCCATTAATGACTCCTCTCTAAAATTGGCAGTATTGCATGCATTGCATAAGTGTGGGGATCTTAATAAATCTTCGAATTTTCTATTTATTTATTATCCATAGAGAAAATTGTTAAAAGAGTGTGGGAGTATTTTGAAACATTTAACATACTTACCCTAAGTCAATTTGGATTTCAAAACTCAAAAGAGATGCACAATGCAAAATTATGTATATATAAATGCATGATATTCTTTTAGCTGTACTGATAAACATATTTGTTTCTATGTTTATACTTTATAATGTTTAAGCTTGCTTAATGTTTTTTTTTATTCTACTGGACATTTTTATGTGTAGTATACTTTGTCAATGGAAATCTGATTTCTTTGATAATAAAGTATTTTGAGACATTGCTGGGCAAGTAAACTATTCATACTGATACAAAATAAAATACATTGTTAAGCTTCAAAACAATTTATATCTTAGGCTTTGGGGGGAAGGGGGGGTTAACCTCCAATACTCTCCCTGAATACACAACTATGGCAGGTCATCTATATAGTCTGTTTTTCCAGAAATACCAAATATATTTCTCCATTGAGGGGCTCATAAAAAAATTTAGGTTCTACAAGTTATTTAGTTTTTCCATAGTCTAATATCTGAAATTGTGCCTATTGAACATACCCAAAATTGTAAAATGACATTTGTCTGTAAATAAAATAAAAATGACAAATTGATTGGCAGTCAGTTTAAATTATTTTCATAAAGATGATAATGGATTTAAATTTATATTTCTTTTTTTTTCTCTGGTCTTTCAAGCTATATTGAACATAAATATAATTTGACAGACTGACAATGTTTTGTCAAATCGAGGGTCAAATTCTACATAAGTTAATATGTTTGTCTCAGCCTCCTACCTTATTATATGTGTCTCTTAAGTATCTTATTCACCTAGCCCCATTTTATGTTGCATTCAAGCCTATTGAAATAGTTTATTGCAGAATGATTTAAATAAGGGTACTTTTCCTTATAAAGGCCTTAGACTTATCTAGTTTTTCTTAACTTTGCCATAAATCACTATCATTTTACATTTTACATGTCATTTTATACTTTAACAAATAAAAATCTATTTTTGAACATTATCAGATTATAAAACTGAATTTGCAAATAATGTTTATCAACAATAATGGCATTCATACTTTTTGAAATATTTATGTGTATAATATTAATAACACTGTAGTGTAGGGTTAATTAATGCTAATCGTTTCTTAGTAGTTCTTTTATTAGTCTATACACAAAATTTTAGTGTGTTGGGCTACAAGTTGGCCATTTTCAAATACTATTAAAAGCTATTTATCAAAACCGAGTTTGGTTTGCAACGCCAAAAGATAAAAAAATAAATAAGAATAAGAAATTTAATAATCAAATATGTAAAAAATCATTCTAATAAATATCGTTTACAAAAAAAAATAGTTTAAAAGTCTTTTTTAATAGTTTTATTTATAAATGTAATACTTATAATGTTAAGTCAACTATAATGAAAATTAGTTATATTAAATCGGTAACAGGCAAGATTTATTATATAGTTTATAGTTTGTTTAATCTTTGATAGATATTATTTTTTAGATTTTTATTTAAGTCAAAAACTTATTCCTATCCTAACTATAACAGGGCTATAAAAGTAATCTATGAAAATTATCCAACTCTTTTGAAAAATATATTCTACACAGCCAAATTTAATGGTCAATAACATTTTTGGTTTTGGGTCGATTTTAATGATCTTTTTAGCAAAGTACAGATTCAATTCCAACTATTTGAAACTTTTTCCATTGCACAGAAAATTGTTTCCGTAGGGTGTTTTATACAAGGAGAATCAAGAAACACGTTTTTTTGGTTTAATTGTTGAACATCCTGTGGAATTATTTTGCAGTGCAAAACATTTGCAGATTTATTCTTTACCAAGAGACATCTTTCTTGATTATTTTGTTTACCTTTATTTTATATGATTTTAAAGAAAACATTACACATTTTTAGAAACGATTTTTAAAATCGTTGGGCAAAATTAACCAAAAAAATGAAATTTTTCACTTGATGTGATATATACATGTTTAATGACAATTAGATATTATTGCTTATGTCATATGTCTATTATATTCCTTAGCTGTATTAATTAAAATTAAATTTAGTGCGTGCAAATGTCAATTTCGTTATTTTCATAGAAATCGTGTAACAAAAACAGGGCTATCGAGGTAAGCAAAAAAATGAAATATTTAAGAAAGATGCATGTTGGTGGAAAATAAATTTGCAAATATTTTGCACTGCGAAATAATCCCACAGGGTATTCAAAAGTTAGACAAAGAAAAACTAATTTTTAATTCTCCTGGTACAAAACACCCTACGGAAAACATTTTGTGTTCAATAAAGAAAGTTTCAAAAGTTGCAATATTTAATCTGTAGTTTAAAAAAAAAAACAGTAAATTCGGCTCAAGAAGTAGAGTCATTTTTTAGCTCGGAACTCAGGAAAGTTAAGAGGCCTAACAATTTTTTTAAAGTTGCGACTCTGTTAGACACTTTACAATTTCAAATTTTAAATTATTTTTCGCTAATGCCTGCCAAAATATTGTAAAAGCTAGGATTACAATATCACTAATCTGGAAATGCAGGTCTTTTAAATTCAAAAAGCCAGACATCTGGAAGAAAATATTTTTAAAAACGTTTATTAACAGAAAAATAATAACATATTTTAAGTATTGGCAACTTCACAGAACAATAAATCACAAAAAAATGGTAAAAAAACGTTTGATGAAAGTTTTACACAAAAATAATTGATTTTCTAGAGTAAAATTATGGTTTGTATTTCTTTGCTACTCTTGACTACACCGGAAGTTATATGTTCCAAAAATGGGATTTTTGACAATTTTTCTTTTTACAAAAGCATAAGTATAGCGGCATTCATTAGTCAAAAAGCATCAAATATAAATTTAATTTTTGAATCTTCTTCCTTAATTTATTTGTATTTAATGACCTTTGATAAAAACTAATAGAACGGGGGCTTAACACTGCATTTATATTTGGTAATTGAGTGGTTTATTATTATTATTGGTATTATTTATTTATTTTTGTAATAAAATGTAATAATAATGTAAAATAAAGTAAACAAATAGTTACAAAAGCTTATTTAAAAAAATATATATATTGATGGATCATGTTAATCAAAAGCGGGCCTTACCCGATTTTTTAGATCTTCTTTTGAATTTACTGGTGTTTTATAAACCCTACCCTATAGAAAAAAGTTCAATAGAGTAAGATCTGGAGATCGCGGTGGCCAACTCTATGATCCTTCACGCCCTATCGACCTATATTCAAACATATCGTAGAGTTTGGCGGAAATTTCATGGATATAATGGGCAGGAGCTCCATCTAATTGATACCAACAATTTATCAAATCATAGAACGGAAGCTTTCACGGCTTTGGTCAATTAAGAAATCATGGTTCTTGGGATTAGACCGTGTCAAATTGGAGCTACTATCCGCCGTTTCGCCTTCGATTGCACGAGGCGTCTTCAGGGATCTTTACTCCACGAGATCTGAACACTGAATGAGCCCGAAGAGATTCAGGCGGGCTTTTATACCCGACCTGTGCTCGCCGAACGTGACCCTGTGTTAAGATCGGTTTCCACGTGTGATGTAGACCGTAACCCGTATCTCTATTGAAATTTTTTGTATGTTTAAAGATTCAATAGATTCCCTAACTTTTCGTTTGTAAAAACCTGGAACCGATGCTAGAACCTTGGTTTCCTTTACATTTATAAAATGGCCAGTGTTATGCTGGTGTTCAGCTACAGCAGATTGAACAAATTGTTTCTTTTTAATACATCGTTTATGTTCCTTAAGTCTAGTTGATATTGAGCGTCCTGTTTCTCCCACATACACTTCTCCACAGGAGCACGGAATTTTATATACTCCTTCTGTTTGGAAAGGTACAAGATCTTTCGGGGATCGCAAGCATTGTCCAATCTTCTTATATGTATTGAAGATTGTACGTATGTTGGACCGCCGAAGTAATCGTCCTATTTTGTCTGTAGTGACATGTATGTAGGGAAGAACAACACTACCTAATGGTGGCTCTTTGTCATTCTCCTTTGGCGGAGTTGGTTTACTATGTCTTTTAATTGAACACGTAATATCTTCAGTGCAATAGCCATTCCCTCTGAGAGCTTCGGTCAGTTTCGATGTTTCCGATGTTAAAGAATCTTGATCAGAAATCGAAATAGCTCTGAATACTAGTGAGTTAATAACCGATTTCTTTTGTGGTGGATGGTGATGAGAATATGCGTTGCGTTGCGAAAAACTCAAGACAATCCAGTTGGATCCCGAAGATATTTTGGTCAGTTTCGATGTAGAATCACTTTACACGTTCCTGTCAACGACTCAATTTCAATTATATCAGACATACTGGATAACAATAATCTTGATGAACTTAACAGACCTAGTGGAAGCTTGTCTAACATCTACTAATTTCATTTTTCAAGGAACTTTTTATGAGCAAACTTCAGGTGCAGTTATGGGATCTCCTCTATCACCTGTGGTAGCGAATATCTTTATGGAAGCCTTTGAAGATATTGCTCTAACATCCGCTCCACTAAAACCGAAGCACTGGTTTAGATATATAGATGGTACTTTTGTTGTTTGGCCTCATGGACAGGATAATCTCCTCATATTTCTGGACCACCTTAATCAGCAACATCATAATATCAAATTCAGGATGGAATTTGAATCTAATGGAACAATTCCCTTTCTAGATGTATGTGTTCAAAGGAAGGAAAATGGTACATTAGGACATTCTGTGTATAGAAAAACCGACGCATACAAACAGATACTTACTACGCAATCATCACCATCCAGCACAAAAGAAATCGGTTATTAACTCACTAGTATTCGGAGCTATTTCGATTTCTGATCAAGATTCTTTAACATCGGAAATATTGAAACTGACCGAAGCTCTCAGAGGGAATGGCTATTGCACTGAAGATATTACGCGTTCAATTAAAATACATAGTAAACCAACTCAGCCAAAGGAGAATGATAAAGAGCCACCATTAGGTAGTGTTGTTCTTCCCTACATACATGGCACTACAAACAAAATAGGACGATTACTTCGGCGGTCGAACATACGTACAATCTTCAATACACATAAGAAGATGGACAATGCTTGCGATTTCCGAAAGATCTTGTACCTTTCCAAACAGAAGGAGTATATAAAATTCCTTGCTCCTGTAGAGAAGTTATGTGGGAGAAACAGGACGCTCAATATCAACTAGACTTAAGGAACGTGAACGATGTATTAAAAAGAAACAAATTGTTCAATCTGCTGTAGCTGAACACCAGCATAACACTGGCCGTTTTATAAATATAAAGGAAACCAAGGTTCTAGCATCTGTTCCAGGTTTTTATAAACGAAAAGTTAGGGAATCTATTGAATTATTTAAACATATAAAAAATTTCAGTAGAGATACGGGTTACGGTCTACATCACACGTGGAAGCCGATCTTAACACAGGGTCACGGTTCGGCGAGCACAAGTCGGGTATAAAAGCCCGCCTGAATCTCTTCGATCTCATTTAGTGTTCAGATCTTGTGGAGTAAAGATCCCTGAAGATACCTCGTGCAATCGAAGGCGAAACGTCGGATAGTAATTCCAATTTGACACGGTCTAATCCCAAGAACCATGATTTATTAATTTATCAAATCGATAAGCGGTAGATTATCTAAAAAGTCTTATTAGGGTCTTTTTTAGAATTTAAATATACTTTGCAGAAGTTAAATTTTCGTCCTAAATGTATATTGAAAATTTTTGTTGGTAACCTTTTTCTGTTATAAAGTATGAATTTTTTGTAGTCCAAAAATGATATTATATATTCATTTTGTCCACTCTATTCAACGTTTTAATAATATACAGGGTGTTCCATTAAAAAAGTCACTTGATCAAATTTATAAAATCTGGATTGCAGTTAATTTGTAGGACACTCTGTATAAAAGTTGGCGATCCTATATTTCTAAAATTAAAGTTCCACATGTTGACTGAATAATATTAAAATTTTACATTGATTTGACATCTGGCGACGAAAAAATAGAATAAATAGTTTTGGTAAAAAAAAACACAAAATAATCGATGTTTAAGAAACGGTAAGAGGAATAAAAAAATATCCTTTACAAAAAAACTTAGATTGTTTCGCGGAATCTAAAAATAAAATAAACTACAGGGTGCCCCATTTAAAACTCCAAAGTTGATGCCAGTTACCAGTTATATGTTATGTCCTGGCATAGACGTCTAATATTGGAAATTTAAAAACGAAAACTGCTTTTTTTGTTAAGATTGGACCAAAAGAAGCTGCTAAAGTTGGCGCATTACCTTTCTGGAATGACGTCATTTTTGGTTATTTTTGTTTGATTTATGTTAACTGACAGTGACAAAAACATTTTGAAAAAACTCATTGTCGTTTCTTTACAACAGTCAATGCCGGTTTTGGTTATGTGTCTTTCAGAATATATTCGTCAAAATTGACATTGATTTGTTGTGATTCTTTTTAAACTTTTGCAAGATGCCGCGAAGATATAATCAGCAATCACAGCTAATAGTTTTGAATATCTTGGCTTTTTTTCAATTGGAAAAAGAGCAAGCTAAAAATGGAATCCTTCCGCAAACTGATAATATAATTGAACGAGCTTCAAATGCAACAAAACTTAGCCATACAACAATCATAAATATTAAGAAAAGAGGAATAACGAGCGATGAATCCTTTACCTCCAGAATGTCTCAAAAGCAAAAAGAGGTAAAAACAAAAATCACAGATTACTTAAAGAACAAAATAAGAGATACGATCTACTGCATGTATGCGAAAAATGAATATGTTACAATGCAGACTTTGCTTAAAAAACTAAAAGAGATAAATGAATATTTTAATTTTTCCATCACCTCGCTAAGAAAATACGTAAAAAGTATTGGTTTTAAGTGGAAGAAATCAAATAATAGAAAATACCTGATGGATTTGCCCCACATCGTCCACAAGAGAATCAATTTCTTGAGGGAATATGTCAAAAATCAAAATCTAGGACAAGATGCTTATACCACCGTATTTATTGATGAGACTTGGATTTTTAGTAAAGGTTCGTTTAGAAACAGCTGGCAGGATAACACTATGTCTACAAGTTCTAAAAAAGCTAGTGAAGGTCATCGATATAGTGTAGTTCACGCTGGATCAAAGGAAGGATTTATTAAGGGGGCCAGTTTAATATTTAAAAGTGGACTAAAAAGCGGAGATTATCATGACAATATGAACAAGCAAAATTTTGAAAATTGGTTTAAAAATCAGCTGGTATCAAATCTTCCTCCAAAAAGTTTGATAGTGATGGACAACGCAAGCTATTATTCCGGCCTTTTAGAGGATATTCCAAGAAAATCATGGACAAAGCAGAGATTGATTGGATGGTTAAAAGAAAAGAACATTGACTTCCCAGAGAGGGCCATGAAGGATGAAATATGGAGCATTGTAGAAAAAAATTGTAACATTGAAAAAACATTCTACCTTGACGAATATGTGAAACCTTTGGGCCACAAAATACTAAGACTTCCTCCATACCATTGTCAATTTAATGCTATTGAAATGGTATGGTCTGAGTGTAAGAGGAAATACGACCAATACATTGCTAGTCTGAAGGGGACACCATCGGAAGTTTTGGCCATGTGGGAAAAAGCGATAAATGAAGTATCTTTAGAGCATTGGAAAAATTATGTCAGCCACACAGAAAGGGTAATCCAAGAAGCTTGGAAGACAATACAGATATGTGATGCTTCAGACATTGCGCCACTTGTAATTAGTACCGACGAAGACAGCAGTGACGATGAAGAATTTAGTTCTGATTCTGAAGACAGTGAAGGGGAGTAGTTTTTATTTTTAAAGTTAGTTAGTTATACATTAATTTCTCTCTTTTAGTTTTTAAAGCAAAGTCTGCATTGTAACATATTCATTTTTAGCATACACGCAATAGATCATATCTCTTATTTTGTTCTTTAAGTAATCTGTGATTTTTGTTTTTACCTCTTTTTGTTTTTGAAACATTCTGGAGGTAAAGGATTCATCGTTCGTTATTCCCCTTTTCTTAATATTTTTTCAGTATTGTCTGTAATTGAGAATTAAAATAATTTTGATGAAAATGGGTAACTGGCGTCAATTTATTACATTGCAAACAAAGAATAAGACTAAGATGAAAGAATTTATATTAGTAAAGTCTTATTTGCAAAATAATTTTAGTTTTTGAAGTTATAATATTTATTTTTGTATTAAGTGTGCAAAATGAGGGTTTTTTTATGGCAATGAGAGTGTTAATTTTTTGCCAGCCATTTTCGACAAGTTGCAGCGCTTTCTGTACAGAAAATGCCAATTTTAAATTCGCTTTAGCCAGTGCTGAACGCACCCCTCCTATCTACATCACTGCATACGTTTAGGTTAGGAATCATCGCTGAAATATAAATAATATAAGAAATACGTTATTTGAAACCAGCGTGACGTCATTCCAGAAAGGTAATGCGCCAACTATATATACAGGTTTTGTAAAAAAATTGACGGTTGTCAATATGACATGTTCTGTTGTAATATCCCGCGATAATTAATTTTCTCCCACTGACATCTTTGTTAAGGGAAGAATTTGAACATTGTGACCACGTCCATGAACTAAATTTATAATAATTCCATCGAAATTTATAACTTTTTTTCTTTTAAAAATGAATTTGAAAGAGAAAATCCATGATTATATATAACACGTGTAAAGTTTGCACTTTCTAAAATATGAAAAAATATTGATGTTTTTTTGCTCAATATTTTTACGGTTTTACATATTTAATCGTATTGTAAAAATAATATTGCTGCATTGAAAACCTTGCTTTGTTTTTAGTACTTTCTCGAAAATCTCATGATCAAGAAAATAGAAAATGTATAAACCTGTTATGTAAAAAAATAATATTCTTAGTTTCAAATAATTTGCATTTTTTTTTATTGCAGAGGGCCTTGCAATAGAAACTTTAGCTAGTTCAAAAAGTTATAATTAAAAAAAAGGTCCCCTTTCTAATTTTCCTGAGGTTTGACCTTCCAACGACTGGACTAACAGGTGTCACAATATTTACAGAGCATTTATAGAAAACGTAACACAAACCTACACATAATTGAGCATTATGACACTAAAGACAACTCCCGCACATATGCTATATTCTATTTTAGGTGAAAAACTCCCACTGCTGTCGTCATCAGCATTGTCTATTTGTTCATTTATCCAGGTGTGAAACTCTGTAAGTCTAGTGTACACTGAAGGATATCCTAAGGCGCAATTGGTGTGCCCGAATGAGACAATTCCTATTTGGGTTCCGTTCACTATCAAAGGGCCACCTGAGTCTCCATTGCAAGATCCTACAAAACCTTCCCCTGAAAAAGATGTTTTTTCGTTAAATTATCGTAATTCAACATAAGGATATTTCTAAGAAAAACTTTTTTGTAAGAACAACTGTTTTTTTAAAAGGATAACGGAGTTGGCATTTACTCTTCAAGGTCTTGTTTAATGTTACAGGTAAAACTACGTTTTTTTTTCATAAAGACTAGAGAAGTCAGTATTTTTTTCGTAAGATGGAATCGCAGGAACAACTACTCCTCGGGCTAATACCACGACCGGCATTAAATTACACTGTTGACTCCTGATTTTCGTTGGGACCAATAATGTTGTTTTTTTTTTACATTACACAAACGTCACAACAAGGATATCATGATCCCCGTCTGGAACATGCCTTGCATTGCCCCAGGCGTAAAGATCAATTTCAGTCAAACAACGATCGCCATGTCGCTCTTTTTAGAGCTCACCAAATTCAGGAGTCAGTGAAATTCAATGCCGGTCGTGGTATTAGCCAACGAAGTCGTTGTTTCGGTGACTCTTTGGTATCTTTGCCCTAGTCGGGGCTCGTTAGCCTATAACTTTATCTATTCTTTTTAAAGCTGAATTTTCAACAAAGAACAAAACCATAAAAAAAATATTCAAAATCATGGTTCAAATAAAATATTGTTTCGGATTGACCGGTACACAAACAGGGTTTCTGAATGCACTCGTTTTATTCAGAACACAGCTTACAGGTAGCAGGTAGATACCGTCAAGTGGGGTGACTTCGTATATCTGGTGTTACTTCGGACAACAGGTGGTTGATTGCATTATCGGGTCACAGCGGCAACGCTGTAAGGGCTAGCGCAAGTGTGGTTTGGTTTTGGACTTTGGTACTAGTTTTCCTTTGATTATGGTGGGTGACGGTCGTTCGCCGTGACTTTTCGACGTTTTATCGTGTTTTAAGTGAAAATAGTGATTTTTGTGTTTAAAAAACAGCGAAAAAGTAAGTAATGCACACCTCACAAGCAAATTTTTTCAGACTTTTTATTCTTATTAGTAGAAAGCGTAATGCTTTATGAATATTCTGACGAGGAGTTTGTTTATTTACCTCTACCGACATTTTAGATACAGGGGGTTATCAAAAATTTCTTATTTCAGGGGGTGACTTCGGACATGGGCCGTATTTATCACAAAGTCGTTGGGGGCCGAAGCTACCAAAACTATGATAAAGCATCATTGGAAAACGCCATCCGTGATGTTAAATCACGATCCCGGAACCTGCGTGAAGCTGCTGACTATTACGGTGTACCCCGCTCCACCCTTAGTGATCGGGTTAGGAATAATAATGTCAAAAAAGTCGGAGGCCAGACATCGTTGTCTTCTGAAGAAGAGGAAAGACTAGTTGTGGCTATAACACTGGCGGCGGACTGGGGATTTCCTCTTTCACCCTACGATGTACGAATAATAGTAAAACAATATTTAGATAGAAAAGGAGTGGTTATAAAGAAGTTTCGAGATAACATGCCCGGACAAGAATGGATTAGATCATTTTTGACTCGACATCGGAATCTCACGACAAGATTTTGTCAGAATATCAAAAGATATAGGGCACAAGTAAGCCCCGAGACATTAATGGACTATTTCAACGAACTTCAAACCTCATTAGAAAATGTACAGCCATCCCTAATCGTAAATTATGATGAGAGCAATTTTAGTGATGACCCGGGAAACGTTAAGGTTATTTGCAAAAGAGGATCGAAGCACTGTGACAGAGTTATGGATTCATCCAAGTCTAGTGTTAGTGTAATGATGTCAGGTTCTGCAAGTGGCGAACTTCTTCCACCCTTCGTCGTTTATAAAGCCAAACACCGATATCAGGAGTGGGAAGAGGATGGACCAGCCGGCTGTGGATACAGTGTCACAACTTCAGGGTGGTTTGATTCAAGAACCTTCTTAGAATGGTTTCGACAGATAGCCTTACCATATTTCAGAAAGAAAGAGGAACAAAAAATTTTAATTGGAGACAATTTGTCCAGTCACTTAACGATCGAAGTAATTGAGCAATGTCAACGTGAGGATATAAAATTTGTTTTACTTCCACCAAACTCTACTCACCTTTGCCAGCCTTTAGATGTTGCTTTTTTTGCGCCTCTAAAAAAAGCATGGAGGAGAATTTTGACTGAGTGGAAGTCCAAACGAAGAGGGCCCTTTCAGAAGAAAGATTTTCCAAAACTCCTCAAGAGATCCTTAGAAGAAATTAACGCTAATGCAAAGAAAAATTTGTTGTCCGGATTTCGCGCCTCAGGAATTTGGCCCTACAACCCACAGGAAGTCTTAAAACGTCTGCCCCAAAGACTTATGACTAATAATGCTCAACCACTGGATGAAATAGATAAATCACTGCTCGAATTCCTCAAAGTGAACAGAAACCCCGAGGTGCAATCAAGACCAAATCGGCGCAAACGCATCAATGTGCCACCAGGAAGACCAGTCGTCCTTGAAGATATGGATACTCAACGGACAATTATTGAATTGGAAAGCGAATCAGAAAATAGGCCGTCTACGTCTGGTGCACAAAGTTCCACAAAACCCCAGACCATTTCCTCCGATGATTCCGATACAGACTCTTTGCCATTAGCCCATCTTACAGCTATAAAGAAAAAGTTAAATTTGTTTGATCAAAATTGTTTACCACCTGACTCATCTGATTCCGACTAGGACTCTTTGCCATTAGCCCACGTTGTAAATGCCAAGAGAAACCCCACTCATCAACCCACTCAACCAGACTCATTTGATTCAGACGAAGAAGTGACTACCGACAAACCAAGAAGTTGTTTCTCAAATGAAGATTTTGTTGAAATAGACGATTTTATTGTAGTAAAGGTTCCTATATGCAAGTCATTTAAATTTAAGTTCTATGTTGCAAAAGTTGTAAATGTTTTTAAAAAAAAATATGTTGTTAGCTTTCTTCGAAAAAAGAAACATGGAGAGAACGTTTTTTTCTATTTTCCAAACGTGCCGGATGAAAGCGAGATTGGAAAAGATGAAATTGTTAAAAAGCTTTATCCCCATTCAAATTCTCGAAGAGGTCATATGTTTTCTAATTTGCCTGATCTTGTGATAGAGTAAATTATGGCTGTTTCTATTGCAAACTACCTAAAGTTATGCAATAAACTAGTTTAGTTTTATTATAAGAATTATGCTTTAGTTTTGTTTCGTTATTGTTTTTTAAGAATTATGTTTTGTTTTTATAATAAATATTTTATATTTCTACAATAAAGTGTTTCTTTACATGAAAGAAATATTTAAACATTTAAAAAAAATATATATTTGTCCGAAGTCTCCTATAGAGAAGGTTAAAATCGGATTTATGTGATTTTCTACCGGCGTTCGGAGTCACCCCACTCTATGGGGTGAATTCGGACAGTCTTTAACAAAAAAAATCTGAAAACTAAAAGCAATTGGAATATTTTTGAGAGTGTCAAAATGTTTCTTGATGTTAAAGGTATATTGAGCGAAACTTTCAAAAATTTTGCTTTATCGGTATTTATTTTGCGATCAAAAATATTGCAAAATGTGACCGAAGTCACCCCACTTGACGGTACTGGATATACCTAACAATGTAACAATTATAACTAAGGTAACTTTAAACTTGTGGTATTCGTCATGGAGGCTGTTTCATCGACTCTGCATCACAACTATTAATTCGATGTTGAACTATGTTGGTTTTTCGTAAGTCGCTGTCAGACAGAGAGAAAACGTTTTGATTTCTTCTCACAAGTTTTTCCAACTTGGTCATCTGAATTTTATTTAATAAATGCGCCGATTTCACCAGGTCTTGGAGTACCTTAGGTAAAGTAGTTGCAGGTTCTGAAGGTGGTAAATTTGTACAGGTAAATATTGTACTAGCAGGTTGACAGGTTCTGATCTTGACACCCTTTTTGACTTGCTGAGGATGACCTTCAACGTTTATCATTTTTAGAAATTACGTCGATTCATAATGTCAACACATAGTCTAGTATGACGTCACCAATTATATCTGCCACAAATATAACATGTACAAAAGTAGTATTGGTCATTTGGTCAATGACCCCCCAAAAATATTTCAGAAAATAAGTTATTCGTTTGACCGTCCTAATAGTTGTAATAAAACGCCAACCTTGGGAAAAGTTAAATACGCTACACTATTAGCCGCGCGCGGTGGTTCGAATGGTCTCGTTGCGTTCGTTGGGCATAATAAAATACGCTATACTAAGCTAGGCTGGGCAGTCCGCATTGCCATGATTACCTTAAACTTTGACGAAAGTACCCGAAGATTTCACAGCTACCGAGCGGCAGCCGAACGTGATAGCAAACAGAATATGAAATCGCTATTTGGGTCATCAGCCGGTCACTTCCATTGATTTTAGGTTTAAAAAACGCAAGTCAAAATTTGGGAGAATCTACAGTAAGAAAAATTATTGTCATTTTTCTGAGCTTAGTGTAAGGACTGACTGGCGTTTCCCAACTAACTGTGATGATCAATTTATTTATTTTTATAATTTGCTACTTAGAAATTTTGAAACTCGCTTTCCATTAAAGAAACTAAAAATTAAAAAGAATAATAAACCATGGCTAACCAAGGGCCTTAAAACATCATCAAAAAATCTAAGAGCACTTCACTACATAAGAAAGTACATTAAAGATCTGTCCTTTATATCATATTTTAATAGATATCGCAAATTGTACAGAAAGCTTATTGTTAGTGCAAAAACTGTATACTATCGTTCAAGACTATCTGAGTCAAATAATAGACAGAAAGAGAGTTGGTCGATTGTTAATGGTCTGAGAGGGAGTCAAATTTTAGGCCTATTTCCATGTTGTCAACACTTTCAGAAGTAATAGAAAAGATTGTTTTCAGGAGATTTACTTTGTTTCTGGATAAATATAAAATAATAAATAAAAATCGGGTTTCAGAATTCAAAATCAACTAGCGATGCAATATTTCCTTTATAGAAAAACTATATTTAAAAATTAATGAGAAGTCTGCAGCGGCGGCAGTGTTCTGTGACTTATCAAAGGCATTTCATTGTTGCAGAAACAATGGTTTGAGTCGTATTTAAGTGGTCGTAGGCAGGTGGTTAGAATAGCGGGAGGAATCTCCGGTCAAATGACCATTGATAGTGGAGTCCCTCAGGGATCTGTATTGAGCCCGTTGCTTTTTCTTCTGTATTTTAATGACATTACTAAGCTTAATGTTAGAGGTTCGTTGACTCTTTTTGCTGACGATACTTTTATTTTTTGGCATGCCAATGACACACTTAGATTGCAGCAAACTATTTCGGAAGATATTAGGATTATCAAGGAATGGTGCGACTCATATCTTCTTTCTTTTAACGCATCAAAAACAAATATTCTACATTTTAATTGTTCACCAGGTAATGTTTATTTGGGGATCAACTTAGAGAGAACAGATCATGCACTAAATTTCTAGGTATATTTGTAGATCAAAATTTAAAATTTGAAAGTCATATTGCACATTTAACTGAGAAGCTTTTAAAAGGTTGCTATGCAGTACGACTAACTTCTAAAGAACTGGGTTTATCCTTCTCCAGATCAGTTTATTTTGCCCTGATCGAATGCCATTTGCGATATGGCCTACCTTTTTGAGGAGGTTGTTCCCAGGCTTTATTTACATCGATATTTTTAATTCAAAAAAGAGCAGTCCGATGTATGTGCAATGCCAGTCCTAGAGATTCCTGCAAGCCACTTTTCAGAAAACATAAAATATTAACATTATCATGCTTGTATATTTTGGAATCAGTTTGTTCAATTTTTAAAAGAAGGGATAAATATACAAGAGTTGCATTAACTTACCAAACAAGAAATTGTGATAATTTAGCTTTACCAATACCTTCAACCACCCTGATAAAAAATTCTTTATTTTATAATTCAGAAAAAATATTTAATCATTTGCCATTGACATCAGAAGAACAAGCAATTACATGAAATTTAGAAAACAAGTTAAGCACCTTCTTTTGGATAAGGCCTATTATACTTTGATGGACTACTTTTTTGACGACTTTTGATATACTACTTGTCTTGGGTATTATTTTTTTATATATATATATATATATATATATATATATATATATATATATATATATATATGTATATATATTAATTTTTTTTAAACTTTTTGACTAATTGTGTGTAAGAAAATTGTGTCTTTGGTTCTATAATGATATTGTCTATATTTTATGCTTAGATTCATGTATGAGCCTTTCTTGTTTGTAAACATGTTTTGTTTTACTTTTTTTTTAAGTTTTAAATATTAATTACGATTTTGTTACCATGTTAGTGTTTTTTTTCTTTCTCTTATTTCTAAGTTCTGTTATGTGTATTAGATTCTGTTACGTATTTTAAATCTTTATTTTGGACGCATCTTACATTATATCTCCTTTTTGAAATAATTTAATTATAATTAATTGTATTCTTTACAGCTTTGTCAATAAGAACAGTTTCTTCTGATAATAAAGCATATTTTGACTTTTGACTTCTCATAATTCGAGTGATCGGTCGCGGCATCACGTCGGCATGCGGAAGTTCAATTGTTCAGAGGTCGCGCTGTCGATATTCTAACTCGATATTGTTTCGGACGTTTTTAATCGATGAAAATTGATTTATATACTGTTTTTTGTAATATATATATTTTTTATTTTTATGATCCATGTGTGAGTTGGAAATATACAGGAAATAAAATGTTGGTAGTGACTAGTGCAAAAAAATAAACAACTAAAAAGTGCTTACGAACTTAATTTTGCACAAATAACCCATTTCAAGGTGGTCTATATTTGAGTTGGGAATGTAGATGAAATAAAATGTCGGTAGTGCAAAAAATTAAACAATTAAAGGGTGCTAACGAACTTTAATTTTGTGAAAATAACCGAATTCAAGGTTAGTATACGACAAACTAGTAAAGACAAAAATAAAGAGGTTCATCGAACTTTCGCAAAAGTATGTACGATTTAGCTAACTGGATATGTGGTTGCCTAAGGGTGGTCTGGTGCAAAACCAGTCTTAAAGACGTAATTTTCCGCAGATCACATAAAATGTTCGGTGAACTATGCTACGGTCGGAAGTATTGATATTCGCACTCAGCTAGCTTATAGAAAATCCCTTAGAGATTTTAATGATAATGTATCCAAAAATCGTTATATTTTAAACAAAATTATAGATGGTATAAAATTTTGTGGGGCATTCGAGCTGGCACTACGTGGCCATGATAAAACGGCTTTGAATGACAATCCAGGGGTTTTTCGAGGGCTTATAAATTTTGTTGAGGAGGTGGGTCAAGATAGACTATCTGCTTTAGCAATGTTAAGTACCGAGAAATCGTTTATAAAAGGAATGTGCGTGCGATTTTAACGAACATGTCATTCAGCATTTTTCCAATTCTAAAGAACGAAGAGTAGACCTGAACTTCAAGAAAATTTAAAGCTCAATTTAAAGATATTTATTTTTATTTTAAGTATGCCTATTTTTAAATTTGTTATTGACCTCCCAATATAATTCACCACGAGCGGCCACTGTATCAGATACATCTTTGTTTACCGGCTAGGATATTAAACTACTATAGGGGAAAGTGGGGATCATTCGGCATATTTCAGTTTTCAAAAAGAAATCACTAATACGTTTGACACTAGGATTTTGACAAATACTATTAAAATTGAACCAAATGTAATGATATTAGGTATATTTTAGGCATGATTGGCACATTAATTTCGAGTGCGTATTTTCAATATTGCATGATGTATTTTTCTCTACCCATAGCCGAATCATGACCCCCAGTAGGGACTATTCAGCTATTAGGTGGGGATCTTTCGGCTGTTTGGTGTAATAACATATTTAACTAATGTGATCCAAAAAACAATGTTTATTAATACAGAAAAACTTAGAATACAACATATTTAGGAAAATGTAGTTAATACTTATGAGTCACCAACATTTTGTCAAAACAGAAAGCTTAAAAAAGCTTTCTTGGCAACAGAAAGTACTAAAACTATAGCGTACAGGGTTTTCCCTTATATTTTTCCACCCACCTAGAGAGTTTATTTGAATAGATACGGAAATGTCGTAAATACAAAAGTTGTTGGGTTGCGAAAGTGCGAAAATATTATTGGAAATGTCAAATTTTGATAGGTTGTCAGTTTTTTAAATGAAACACCCTGTATATTAAATCATATTCTTGAAGATCTTTTTTTTCTGATTTCAAATATATATACTTTTATATATTCTGTCATTTAGTTTTGGATATATGAGCGTTTAAACATTAAAGAAATGGTAAGGTAATTTGCGCTCACAGTTAATTTTTTGGACGATTTCAAAAAAAATATATATAAATCTTAAAATTAGTGTTTTTGAGTTGGTACTAACCTCAAGTAAGAGAATTCGTGAAAATTAAAATCTTTCATGTAGGACATTCTACACAGTGGCTCAAAAATGGGTTAAAAAATATTAAGTTTTATAAAAAATTTTAAAAACCAAATTTTTCAAAAAAAAATTTTTTTTCGTAATAGACTATTTAATTTTAAGTAAAAAACGTCTTATGAAGTTTTTCATAGAACCTATACCTTTTTCCAAAAAAATAACTGATCTTTTGTGCATAAATAATACAAGAATAATAATCGAATTTATATTATACATACATTATATGTGTTGGCTATTATAGTAACAAATGCACCTCAACAATTTTTGTTTAGAAGAATGAGAGTTTTTTGAATTTAAATTAAAATTTTGTGAACACATCTTAAATGAATGGTGAATTTGTTCTGAAGCTTGCTCAGAAAAAAAACCAAGTGCTCGCTGATGTACGTTAATAAAGTCAGGAACATGATGCACAAGGCCATGAATTTTCGGTGTATAGCGTATTCCGACTTGTATTAATTCGACGGCAAAGCGTTGAATATCTTCGGCAAAATTAATGTCAAGACTTTGCCCAAAGCAACTGGAAACAACTTTATCAAAGTACTTGAACAAATTGCAATATTTGTTACCTAAAACCAAAAAAAAAACTATATTTTTTGACATTAGGAAAAAATAAGTTAAGTAAGTGCTTAGGTAAGTGTACAAACCAGGTGACAATGCTTCTAAAACATCAACTTTTTTCAACAGCTTTCTCGCGTTGTTGCCATTAAATTTCTCATAATGGTCGAAACTTAGCCCAGCTCTTTTTATCCATGCTTCGGCTGCTGCTGGATATTCAATTTTTAAGCTGTCGAACATTTTTTGAACGATTCCCAAAAGAAGGTGCAATTCTGGAGGAGGTATATAGTTTAATACTGGCTCGTTTTCATCTCCGATAATTAGTGGCATATTTACACAGTTTACTAAAAATGTCAGATGATGATCATTAAAATTTATCGCAACTTGATGAATTTATACTTATACTTACCAAAATACTTTGCTTTAGAAAGTTTTCCCCCAGTCGTTTGTTGCCATAAAATTCGTTGTTCGTTGATGTTCTTAATTGTTCTTGGATTACCTTTATTTTGAAGTTCCTTGCAGTTGATGTCGCACCACGGACAAGGATGGCATGACGCGTTTGTTTGCAGACCCAAAAGCAGCATTATTAGTTTCAGATCAGCCGCAAAAGTATATGGACAAATTCCGCATATACTATGTAATTGCAAAGTGTCCATAAGTATTTTGACGTTTTCATAATTCTCCTTGAAATTTGGTCCCAAGCCAATTATTAGTAACTTTTGTATACCAGCACTTTTATATTTTTGATAATATTCTGGGTCATTTGTTGGTTGTATAGTTAGACATATTTTCAAGGAATTGTCGCCACTATCTATTCCGATTTTTAGATGAAAATCATCGTCTTGTTGCCTGGCATTTAAAATATAAGTTAGTAGCCCCGGAAGATCGCTGCAGTATATCAAAAATGGAGTGCCATCTTGTTTCAAGCATTGAATATCCGGTAAGTCTACAGTTGAAAAAAACTTATCTAGCATATGACTACTAGACCGCAATTTCTGTAAAGCCGAAGATTCTATGGAAGTTCTGTTTATCCTGGTGCGAAGGTAACCACATATTTTTCTTAACGAATTTTGAGATAAATTACAGTCTTGTTGCATATAGCTCAAATCTTGAGCACTTAAAACACCCTGAAGATCTGATTTTCGCTTCAACTGTATAGACATAGTACTGCGTCCCTTATCTAAAGATATGACAGAACTTCCCTGAGCACATTCTTGTTCCTCCAGAACTTTAGTTACAATCTGTTGCTTACAGTCTTTAATTAGTGTTAGGGAATTATCAATTTTTTTCATCTTGGTACATTTATGCCTTCTGCCTTTTTGTAATTTACAATTGCAGTTCACGCATATTTTGTAATTTTGTTTCGCTTTCGTATCTTTCTTTGAAGGTCTACCTACAGCCTTTTTCTTGACAGCAAACGAAAACGGTAGATCTTTGATTTTAGGATGACCATGAAAACGCGCCATTTGACAAATTTGACAGACGCATGTTTCGGTAATTTCGAAACGCCCAGGCAAAATTTTCATTTGTGCGTAGTCAAAAATTATTGTTAGTCTATTGTTCATTAGTTTTATGTAACAAGTTCTACAGAGCACTGAGGGAATACTTGCATTATTTTCGTCAAAACTAGGCGAAATAATTTCAAGACGTTGTTTTACTTTACCAGTAATATTAACACTTCTAACTGCTTTATTAAAACATGCGTAACATACCATTTTTCGATTATCACTATGATGTTTTCTTTTATGAGGCATCTTACTCAAAACACAGAAAAATCACAAAAATAGCCTTAACACAGTTTATATACTATATAACTTCAAAGTGAAAACGTCAAACATTGTTAATAAACCACGCTTTTTTGACATATTATTTATTTGTTTTGGTCTAAGCGTCACGGCTAGTCACAGGTAACTTGATATTATGCTAATGTAGCCGTTATTAAAAATACATATTACAAAGGGCTATATTTTGTGTTTTGAGTCATCAAAATGTTATTTAGTAGCTATACAATGTTTTGAATATGTATTATTTTTTGCATTAAAAAAATCAGATAATTTTTTACCATAAAACCATAGGTTTTACAGAAAACTTCATAAGACGTTTTTTACTTGGAATTAAATAGTCTATTACGAAAAAAAAATTTTTTTGAAAATTTTGATTTTTAAAGTTTTATAAAACTTTATATTTTTTTAACCCATTTTTGAGCCACTGTGTAAAATGCCCTACATAAAAGATTTTAATTTTCACAAATTCTCTTACTTGAGGTTAGTACCAACTCAAAAACACTAATTTTAAGATTTATATATATTTTTTTTGAAATCGTCCAAAAAATTAACTGTGCGCTAAAACGTAGTAAGCCATGGTCAAGACAATTGCAATGAACGACGCCTTTTTGACGTTTACCGGTCAGAAGTAATTATTTACGAGCATTTTTAATATCTAATACGTTGGACGATCGGTTATTCGAAAGAAGAGAAACTCGACGTGATAGACTTATTTTATAAACATGGTGAAAATGCATCGATAGTTTGTAACGAATATCAGAGACTATTTCCAGATAGACCAACAGCGACTTGTAGGACAATATTAAACATCGCTAAACAATTGAATGAAAGAAAAACACTTAAGCGAAAAGTTAGTCCTTTTTCTCGACATAGTCTAATAATGTTCACAGAAATGTGGGATTCGTGGTTGTCTACGATGAGAAGCAACTTATTTTAAGTAGAACATTTCACGAAATTTGCAAAGTGTTCAGTTACTTTAGGAAAAAGCTCAGATGTCATCCATCCTTTTTTGTTACCAAAAGCAATGGCTGAAGTTGGATGTTCATCTCCTAAGTATTCTTCAGGTTTTCTTATTCTAGGATAAATAAAAACTGGCGGAGCTGTACCTCCTGCTGCGTCAATAATACCAAGAAATGTCACAAGCTTTCCTCTCTTTTGTGAAGATATGTGTGATACTTGTTTTTTCCCTTTTGTGGATACTATTCTTACAGGCGGTACTACTGTTGTCAACCCAGTTTCATCTAGGTTCCATATTTCCTCTGGTTTAAATTTATACTTCTCCAAAACCGACGCATATTTAGAAAAAAAGTTTTCTATGACTGGTTCATTAAAAGCCATAGATCTACTACTAATCGTGCCTTTTCATGAACCCGCGTAACCGATCAAGACCTACAACAAAATAGTTAATAAGTATAAGTAGAAAATAATTACCCCTCAAAAAAGTAAAACTATAATTTCAAAGATGCATCTGAACCGCTTAGTGAACATTCGGCTATCGGCCGAATCTTGACTAAGCGTCCTGGCCGAATGTTCCCTATGTCACATAGAAAAAATGTCGATTCTAGAAACAATAGAATTCAAGTTTTGTCGTTTGTATATTACCAGAATATACTCTAAATAATGATCTAATAATCGCATATTATATGAATTATCTAAAATAAAATGCACGACTGCTATATACAATTTTATAAGTAGCAAAAATCTTACTTTAAATACACGAAAACACACTTGCTCTCAGAAAAACACAAGTTCTTGTCTGCAAATCTTGAAAACGACCATATATAAATAAAAATATATAAGAAACTTCAAATGGAACCCTTGAAAAGGTTTTGTGTATGCAACCAGTTTATCTTATTTTTGTTAGTTCTGCAACGATCCACAGTCGCCGCCAGTTCCACTGTTGTGCGAGATGTCATTTGACGCCAAAAGGCCAGTTTTGATCGTAAATGTAAACAGTGCCAACAGTTTTTTTTTTATTTAAATTTGGTGTATGTGATTGTTATTTTGTTGACACAAATTTTGGTAATGTGAAAGAAATCTATAAATCTCACAGGGAATGTGATCTACATTTTTCTGAATATAATCGCATGCCAGGAATGAAAAGAAGTTTAAGAACAACCTCTTTTCCAACAGAAAGTTTACCTCATTTATTTCGTACTGTAAGTTCATTCGTTTATATAAAATATCTATCTATTTATATAAAGCAGAATTGTCTAAATACTAATACAATTTGATTAAACGCGGTATTAAAACAAAATGTATTTTGAAATCAAAGAAGCCAAGAACAGAATTTTCATGGTTCTAGTCTGGTTTGTCATACAGAAGATAGAATGTTTTCAAGAATTAGTTTTGCCACTTATATAGGATATCAAAACTTAATGCTTTTATTGAATTATACTGATTTAGAGGATTTGAGGTTTTCAATATGAACTCGTGTTTATAGGCTTCCGTAGGGAACATATCAAATCAAACAATAACAATACATGTAAATTATTTTTAGACACTGATGTACCTAGTCCAACAAGCAACAAACCCATTAGAAATGGGAAGAACCACAACTAGAATGTAGTGTTAGCCGAGGAAATAAGAGTTGTTGTAAGAGTATTACCTAATAGTTAATAACAAAAAGCAGGTACATCTTAGTGATGTCCATAAAACTGTATACAACTAAATAATTTTATTAATACTGGCCTTTAATATTCATTTAGATACACCAGCTAGCCCAAAACTGAGAACTTCTAGAGACCTGTTTACCCTCAAAGAATGTAAGTAGCTTATTTTCTAATAGTCGTTATTTTTAAATGTAGTGTTTATTTGAATCAGTTTAATTCAATTCATGCATTACGTTTAGGGTACATCACACATAATACATGGGATCGTTAAGTCTGCTAGAGCTATAATAAAATTTTTTTTTGGGATTGTTGGACATCACAAAAGAAAGTAAATTTATTTTTATTTACTACGAAGGTTTTTTAAAATAGAATATAAAGGGTGAGCCAAAAACTCATGAGGATGATAAATTCACTTTCTTCTTCCCTTAACTCTTTGTTTAATAGGAAAATTACATATATCATGTGGATGATGTAAAATGTAACTTAAGAATTTTTTGACTGTGTGTTGAGTTGGTTCGGCTAACAATAAGTCTGTCCTGGTCTTTTCTAGATCAAAATACTATATTTAATGCAACAGAATTTCTTTTAAACAATCCACTTTTGGGTATGTGAGATACATTTATGTAAAAAAGTTGCCTTTTGCATTTCCTGAAAATATTAAAAATAATGTGTTAGCATATATATCTTATTATATGTTTAAGTATTGTATGTTTTCAGATATGTCCGAGATATATATTATGAACAGCAGTAGTCCCAAAACAGAGCCTTGGAGTACTCTACTTAATACATCATAGCTCTCCGACAGACATCTATTGATTTGGACTTAGAATCTCCTTCACTGTAGAAAATCTAAAATCCATCCAGTAGGGAGTATTATTATAAATATTGTTATATTTTCTCGTTTATTTAAAATTACATCTGTAATTATATTGTGTATGATAGTATATATGGGAATTTACTATAAGGGAGCTCATAACCATAAGAGATTTAGCAAGGATTAATTCAGAGAAAAGTTACCCAATTTTGTTCTTAATTACTTTACATTTCTCAAAATTAGCCATTATGTATTTGCGCATTATAATTAATTTTCGAGTTAAAACAAAACAATTTTATCTATCTCTAATGAGAATTTTACAAGATCTAGGTGTAGAAATAATATGTTAATATACAATGGTAAATAAAACACAAACATATGGTGCACAACAAGGTATTTTTTTATAATGTAGTGACTTATATTTAAAGTTAAAAATTGATAATCCCTAGAGCATTTATAGTATCAGACCTAAAAGAAAAAAAGGCTTCATTTATGTATCACCCTGTATCTTTGTAGTGTATTATCTTATTACCAAATGATAATTAATACAGGGCAGTGGCGGCTCGTGGTGTTTAGACTAGGGTAGGCGACAACCACAATAATTTCAAGAATAATGACGTTATAAGAAAACGTTAAGCCGCGTACACACTTAGCTGACAACTAAGTTTTATAAATTAAATTTATCCGCCTATCTTTTAAAAGGGCGAATTTACTTATTATGACATCCGTAAAGTTATCAGCCTTCTGTAAGGAGCAGAACAATTCTTTTTCTATTGAAATTAGCGCAAGTGACGATAAACGTTCATTTTTTATTGTATTGCGAGAATACGTTTTTATTCGCTTTAAACAAGAGAAATGTCTTTCCACTGAGGTACTTGTAATAGGTATGGTAGCAATTAACGCAAAAAGTTTGTAACTTTCAGGAAATATTTCTTGAAGTTCATTTTTTACGAAATGTTTTAAAATTGCCTCGACGCTCAGCAATGCAAATTGTTCATCGAGATATATTCCACTAAGCTCATTAATTAATTTTTGTTTGTCAAAGAAATTTTTATAAAAGTTGGTCACATTCGTCACAAATTCAAGCGGAAGGGAATTTTTGCTATATTCTTCGAATTTTGAGGAATCCGCTAAAGAAAAATATAATAACAGACATATCTGCAAACCTAACTTCTATTTGAGTCACAATATTGTCAATTATCTCATAAAATAAAATGCGTAAAGAACTTTGCTCATCGCCTTTAATGGTGTCCGATAACTTAATTCTTTTTGACAATTGCCCTGAGTCCTTATTATTAAAAATCCTTGTTTGGGCTTGTTCAAATATTGTATTAAACATTGTCTCATTTCTCAATAACTTGATACGATCTCTTGCCATAAATATTTGCTTTTTACAATAGGTGATGTCCAATGATTTTTTCTGTAGAATGTTGAAAAGGGGGTCAGTTATGTCAAAAATATGTTTATACACAGTGGTAAGAAACGAAAATTCTAAATCGTTCATAAATTTAAGATATCCCTTGGCCCCGTTTATTGACTCAGCTGATGATGATTGGTCGTCAATAATTTTAGAAAAAACTAATTTTAGGCCTTCCCATTCAGAGTGCAAGATTTGAATGATTTTAGAACGGGAAGCCCATCTGGTGTCTGAACTGGAAGAAATCCTCTTTCCTATCGTCGAATCTAAAGTAAATGTCCGTTTTGCAGACTGATGAAAAAATCCGGGAATCGAGGACGCACTTGCGAAAAAAATTCGGCAATTTTTTATATTTATTGAACCAGTTTGTAAAACCAAATTCAATCTGTGCGCACTACAATGCGTAAACAAAACAAAAGGAGCATCATCTTTAACTTTTTTTTGCAAACCATTCAATGAACCTGCCATCACACTAGCACCATCGTAGCATTGCCCAACTAATTTTGTTTTATAATCGAAATTGCCTATGACTGTAACAATTAATCCATACATTGCGTCCGCTGTTCTGTCTTCGCTAACGTCATGAAAACCCAAGAAACTTTCTTTGATTTCACCGTATTTATTAACGTACCGAATTGAAATCGCACATTGGGACTTCTCAGAAATATCCGTAGTATCGTCAGCTTGCACTGCAAAAAACAACGGCTCTTTTATCTCCCTATGAATTGTATCTGCAAGGTAATCGGAAATACAGGATATCAAATCATTCTGGATAGTTTTTGATAAACCAGAAAAAATATTTCCAATTTTTTTTAAATGTTGTTGTATTTCGTTATCACGTTTAATTAACAGATTAAAAGTTTCCCGAAAATTTCCCGCACTAACGGAATCGCTTTTTTCATTATGGCCTCTGAAAGATAATTCTTGCTTTGCTAGGTGACACGTAACATCGACCAAATAGCTCATTAGAAGTCTGTTTAAAATAGCTACCACATATCCACTGATGACTTTCGTACCATTGAGCTTTAAACGATCGTGAAAAAGTTTGGCCCTGTTTTTTATCAGGCTTTAAAATATTGAGAAGTGGCGTGGGGCGGCCAAAATAAATAACATCTTTTCGATCGTTTTCGTTTAGACGCGAAAATGGTGTCTCGCACAAAGAGCAAACAATATCATGCACCGGATTATTCGCCATGACTTTTTAAAAATCCATTAAAAAAAAACAAAGCAACGTAATGTACCTATATAAAATAGAACAAACCGGAAAAAACGCACTTAACCTACGGTCGACGCGACGGTAAATTCATCGAATATGAACCGTCCAACCCCTAAAACTAGCGAAACTACACTTAAAAGCAAAATATTTAATACCTAATAATGTCTATTAGAAACAAATAAAATAAAAATACTTATCCGTTTATCAGGATTTCTTCGTTTTTCTTCTGGCCAATGCCGATAAACAACCAAAATCACAAATTAAAGCACAGAAAAACTAGACGCGGTCGTAAAATAATAGTCAAAAAAACACACACGTATCACCGTCCAATGTTTTTATTTATTGATCGATATCAGAAAACGAGAGCGGTCAGAATGTAATTGACAAAATTTCAAATCACTTGACCGGAAATCCGAACGAACGATAATATTGCATCATGCATACTATTTACGATTTTTACGAATTATAAATGAGATTAATGAGAATAGTAGCAGGTGGCCAACGTTGCCAAACGCAAAATTTGTAAATACGGTTTCGCAAGCCTGAGAAGAATTTCTTTATTTTTCTTGAGATGTACCTAGATTTTGTTTAAAAAACCCTTTCAAAACCACCCTAACAACATTGAAACTGCTTATTTTATTTTTATTTATGGTTTGCAATGTTTGCATATGTAAGGCTGCCAACCGTCCCGCATTCTGCGGGACAGTCCCGGATTATCTTTTAAGGTCCCGCGTTACAAATAAGGTTAGAAATCGTCCCGCATTCTCTAATTATGTCCCGCAAGTCCCGAATTGCAACAAATCATATTCTAAGTTCCCATGTTTATCGGTTTAATAATACAGAGAAGTACCATTTTAAGAAGATTTGATTAAACTAAATTATGTGTTATAAATAAGCCTTAATTAAAAAAAATACCAAAGTGTAGAAACATGTTTCATTTTATTATTATTAAAAAAACCTCACCTAACCTAACATTTATGTTTAATGTCTTTAATTTTTTTGCTTTAGTATATAACAGAATGTTCGGATAATCAGTTTAATTAATTAAAAAATTAATGCTGAAAATAAAGAATTTTAGAATATGGTTAATGCGCCTACAACGCATACTAAAATTTGTTGTGTCCCGCATTCGTAAATGAAAAAGTTGGTAGCCTTATGCATATGCATATTTTCTAAAAACGTAAAGCAGTTCAGGTGAAAATTCGAGAATTTGGCAACACTGCCAGATGAACAATATTGGAATCCAATGCGAAGACGTCAAATATCTGCCGAAGGCGGACGATCGTTTCGCCTACTGTAGTAGTTTATTTCGCGTGATTTTCTCTGTATGCCGGTCGCTGGTCGTCGGCGATGTGCGTTTTCGTGGGCTGGCTGGCTGCCGTAGAGAACATCTAAATTTAGGCGGTTGGGATATATCGCCTCTAAACGTACATAGGTTTCGCATGTAATCGATGTTTATTTAAATGTTAGGAATTTCTAAGGGAAACGCACGGGTTTTTTCGAAAGTTTTGTATATTTTGTGATGTTAAACGGTTAAATATTGTTTAATTGATATGAGATATTAGATTTTTTGGGCAGTATTTAGGCACGATTATTCAAGGGTAGGCGGCGCCAACCTTGCCTACCCTGACGAGCCGCCACTGATACAGGGTCAGTAAAAAGGACGAAACTTAGGAAAGATATAAATATATTTCTTTTAATTCCGATATTTTCTGTTTATAGATGCGCGCAATTTTAAAATAAAAACAAATTTTGAAAATTATGCCATTTTTTTGATTATATGGTTTAAACCTAAATTAGTTTTTTGAATTTGGGGATAAGTCAGGATACAGCATCAAGTTGAGTCGAAAATAATGTATATGACTATTTCTTTTTCCCTAGGAATTTTGTGCCTTATCTCGAAAATTAAACAACCGGTGTTTGAACCATATTTTAAAAGAATTATCCCATTTTTAAAAAAGAGATTTCATTTTATAGGTCACATTTGAAAACTTTCAATTTAAAAAAAATATCTATATATATTTCCCAGTTTTGGTCCTTTTTATTTGCCATGTATTTTCAAAAAAGTGCTAATAAATTAATACACTAAAAAGTAAGAGGGTGATACATAAATGAAGGCCTTTTTTTTCTTTAGGTCCATCAAATCTAAAAATGATTTGAATTGGGCACGCGCATTTCGTTTTAAAAATTCGCGGAAGATGGCACTATCGCTGGCTTCGGTTTTTACAGTTAACTGTTGAAAAAAAAGTTAGGCATCTCGTAACTTTTGCAACGACCTGAGGTATGGCGCTGCAAACTTTACAACAACTCGAAGCACGGCAGTTTCCATTATATTGTAAGTGTTACGTGAAAACGACTGGCCGGCGTTGGAAAACAATATGTTCGATAACCCACATGAAATATGGCGCCAAATTTAAACGTGGTTGGGATTTATTGATGACAGCCGAATGTTCCCTATAGCCGAATGATCCCCACTTTCCACTACCAATGTCAATAAAGGTATTTGGATTCAATAAGACGTTAATGCCATAAGATATTAATTATAAAAGAAAAAATAAAGATTGCGTATTGGAATAATAAAATTTCAAGTGTTGGGACAAGAGGCTACAGGAGGTCATAACAACATACTATACTATCATAATAATAAAGAGAGTGTGTTGGTCAAATAATAGGCAATCATCTACTGCAGTCTTGGAAACAGATGTGGGATGAGATTTAGGTGATCCAAATTTCAAATAAGTATTCTATTTCTGAAATTAAGAATCTTAAAAACCATTAGAATATTAAAACATAAAAAAATACTCTGTAATTTAGAAAAGGATCCCGCGGCTAACACCAGAAACGGTAAGAAAAGAAGAATTTCTCATGATTTTGGTCAATTGTAGACCCATATTTCTTAGCTGCGTTTTGATCAGAACGGAAAAACTAGTTGAAAGGCGAATACAACAAGCGCCAGTAAAAACAAAAAATAAACAACAAGAACAACCACCAATAGAGCACGAGAAATTCTTCCCCTCCGAATATTTCCATATTTTGTTTTCATTATTACTAATTGTTAAATTCATACCCGAAGTGCACAAGTGGTGATCAACGATATAGTCCCCATAGTCTTCATAGGAGCTGCAATTTTCATTCGAAATAACTTCAGCATCCACATACCTCAAAACGCTCGATAACGATCCTAAAAAAATAAATGAAATGTAAAACACAAAATATTCAAGCAAGATATTGTCACCTAGTATATAGATTTTATATAATCTGCGGCCCAAAAACATTTCATCAGTTTTGGGTAGGTGTACAGGATGCCCAGATTTCTGTGCTACTTTTTTGTGAACCGCTTTGTTTCTAAGATGCGGGTGAAATTGAAAATGTTTGCATTTTGGACCCTCCTCGTATCTTGGTTATCGTTTAACTTATCAAAAAATTAAAATGCTCAAATAGTGAAAGACTATCTAGAGGCAAACTTTCCAGGTCACTGCATTGGAACCAATGAACCTGAAAAATGGCCACCTAAACCACCCGATTTATCGGTTCCGGATTGTTTTGTAGGGTTACCTTCAAAATAGAATTTATACTAGACAATAGAAAAATCAGGCCTTCAGAAAGTTACAGGGGCGATAATTTATTATTTTGAATGCCTTGAGGCGAATAGGCACTATGTGCGAAATGTGTGTAAGATATAGCAGCCAACAATTTGAACAATAAGAAAATTAGCTATTAATACTTTTAGATTCAGTTTTATATGTTTAATTATTTTTAGTTTTGTGTGAATGCGCGCGACAAGTATCTACAAACATAGAGCCGTTTACTATTCAGGATTACGTACGCCGTTTAGAAGAAGACAGAGCTAGACAAGACGAAAAGATGAATATACTTCTTGGTTTGTTGGCCAAACAAGTCGACAGCCATAAGAAAACCCACATGGATTTTAAGCTGACGCATTTCGACGTTGATGATTCGCCGTATAGTATGAGGGAATGGCTAGAAATAGCCACTGGAAGTAAAAACCAGCACAATATTTCGGATGACGACATGATTTTGAAGGTAGGAGATGCTTTGAAAAATAGAGCACTACAATATTTTAGACATTGGAAACCACTAATGCGCACGTGGGAACAACTAGTCAATGACCTGATCAGTGCTTTTCCAGTGAGTACAACGTACTATTTATCATTTGTTGCCATTGCTAATGAGAGGAGTAAAGAGTCTGACACACTTTCAACCTACTGCCACAACAAGCTAAGGTTGTTGAAATCTTTCCCTGGCATCCGTTTTGAGTGGGATGTTATTCTTAGTGTAATTGAGGGATGTCTAGATAGCGACGATGCTCGAACCCGAATTAAACAAATACGACCAAAGAACGAAACCGAGCTGATAACTCTCATGGGACAAATAGATAACGAAAGGAGATTGAAGATTAAAGCTACCCGTAGCAGTGACTTTGTTCAACGTACTCGTCATTCGGGAAAACATGATCCCAAAGCACCATTTCCTGGAAATTGTTTCAAATGTTTACGACCCGGTCACAAATCACATCAATGCCATCAAGAGATGTGCAACAATTGATCACGAGAGCAGAACAGCTAACACCACCATGTGTTACAACTGGTGAATTGAAAATAACACTAAAGGACAGTACACCTGTTGCCTACCGACCCAGGCCTCTAGCTTACACCGAACGCCAGAAACTTAAGGACATAATTGAACAACAGCTGCTAGCGGGGATCATTCAGCCAAGCACTTCTGAATATGCTAGTCCTATAGTCTTTGTGAAAAAGAAGAACGGTGATCTGCGCCTGTGCGTCGATTATCGCGATTTGAACCGTAAAGTGATCAAGGACCGCTATCCTCTGCCACGAATCCAAGATCAAATTGACGCTCTGAGCCAAGCCAAGTACTACACGACGCTAGACATGGGGGCCGGTTTTCATCAGCTGTTGGTAGAACCGTCATCGCGACATCTGTTAGCCTTCATCACACCAGACGGCCACTTCGAGTACACAAGAATGCCGTTTGGGTTCGTAAATTCGCCAGCATGTTTTCAGCGAGCTATCGATAGAGCTCTAGGCAGTCTTAAGGGCAAAATAGCCTTCGTATATTTTGATGATGTGCTGATACCAAGCCAGACAATAGAGGAGGGTCAAGAACATCTGGAAATAGTGCTGACAACATTAGCGAAATGTGGATTCAAACTAAACCTAGGGAAGTGCAAGTTCTTCGATAGTAAGACAGAATACTTAGGGGTTATAATTGAAGCTGGAACACAACGGCCAAGCCCAAAGAAAATAGAGTCACTGAGGAACACGCCAGCCCCCACCGATGTGAAAGGTGAGGCAATTAATGGGACTGGCTGGGTATTTTAGGAAGTTCATCGCAGGATTTTCAATGAAAACAGCCCTATTAAAAAAAGAAGTACCGTTTGAATGGACCAACGATTGTGAAATCATAAGACAGGACATAATCCGCATCCTTACACAAGCACCTGTTCTCCAGATATACGATCCACTAGCAAAAATAGAGCTACACACAGATGCAAGTGCAATTGGAATAGGAGGAATACTCATGCAATTAGACGAAAAAAGTAAAACAACAAAGCCTGTGGCATACTACAGCCGAAGAACGACGCCTAGTGAAGCTAAATACCATTCATGTGATTTGGAAACCTTGGCGATCGTTGAAGCAACTCAGCATTTCCGAGTGTACTTGTACGGAAAGCACTTCACAATATACACGGACTGTAACTCAGTGAGAGCAACCGCATTGAAAAAGGAACTTCATCCCCGAGTAGCAAGATGGTGGATAAAATTACAAGATTTCACCTTCGATATAGAGTACCGACCAGGAGAGAAAATGGCACACGTGGACTATCTGAGTAGAAATCCGACAGCACTGCGTGTAACAAAATTATCATCAGAAGGACAAGAGAACATGACTTTAAAACAATGGCAGCAGAAAGATCAATTTTGTAACGATCTGAAGAACGGAGAGAACGCACCAGAAGGATATACTATAAAAGACGACGTGATTTACTTCCAGAATAAGTGCTACGTACCCGTACAAGCTCGCCTGATTACAATGAGAAAATACCACAACGAATCATCACATCCTGGACCAGAGAAAATGATAGCAGCTATGAGAAAAGATTTATTCTGGAAAGGCATGACAAAGAGTGTAAGAAAATACACGAAAAATTGCAAGGCTTGTATTACTGGAAAGTCACACACAGGAAAAAGAAGCGGCATGTGTCAGCAAAAAGAAAAGCCTACAGACAAGTTAGACACATGGCATGTAGACCATGCCGGACCTCTGGCTAGATCGAATGGAAAAACACAAATATTGGTGGTGATAGATGCCTTCACTAAGTACGTCAAGCTCTGCGCAATCAAGCAAAGAACAAGCGCGTATACTATAGAAGCACTAAAGAAAGTATTCGAAGATATTGGAAAACCCAAACGAATAATAGCGGACAGAGGCTTGGCATTCACTTCAAGTTCTTTCAAAAACTTGATGGCATCAGAAAATGTAGAACTGCATTTTATAGCGACGGGATTGCCCAGCGGCAACGGGCAAGTAGAAAGAGTGATGAGAACAATCTTCAACCTGCTGAGAGCAACACTGACTGACAAAAATGAGAAAAACTGGACCAAGGAATTGCCAAGAGTTGAACATGACAACAACAGAATGGAAAGCAGTGCAACTGGAGTTGCACCTGTACTGTTAATGACAGGGAAAAACGAGCGATTAACAGCCGTACAAACATTTCTGACAGATATTCCAGAGGAAAACAAAATTGAAGAAGAAAACATGAGAAAAAGGGTTATAGAAAGAATAAAGAGAAAGCAGGAGCAAATGAAAGTACGATTTGATAAAACTAGAAAAGAAATAATAGAGAAATTCAAAGTAGGAGATTTGGTAGTTGTAGAAAAAACACAGATAGGTGGTGGAAAGTTGGGCGCGAGATATAACGGCCCTTTTGAAATCAAAACAAAACTAGAAAATGACCGATATGCATTGAAAAGAGTAAATGGTCAGCAGAGAACTGCAGTGGCAGGGCATGAACATTTGCGCCTATGGCCTGTTGAGCAAGAGAATTAAGATAAAACAAACAAACAAAAATCATCATTTCCATATCCCATCATCATCTCATTCAATCATTATTACCTAATTTCATTAAAAAAAAAAACAATAATAAAAATAATGACCCGTTGTATGGTTGCGCCCAGCTTCGGAAGATAGTGTTAATGTCGATGTAGTTCGAACAAACCTATGTGGAAGTCATAAAAAAAAAAAAAAAAAAGAGAGAGGATTGATCACCCTCATATTCTTGAAATGTTAACGTTATAAATAAAGCAGAGGTTCAGCAAGGGTTGTTCCTAGAAAAATGTTTACTTAATATGAAAACGAATGGTCAACAAAGGTTGTCCTTAAGAACATTTAATAAAGTTTATTTCAGATAATTGGCTCGCGGAGGACCCAAATGCAGGAAGGCCGTGTTAGATGATAAGAAGTCAGCCGACTAGAGTCTCAGGTTACAATAACAAATAATCGACGGCGATAAGGCTGCCTGAAAATTGGTGACATCAGCATCAGCTGATGCCTGCCTACGTGCAAGAAACAAAGAGGGTCTAGACAATAGATTTACATTTATTGATAAGTACACAGTTGTCAAGCAGATTTTGAATAAACCGCGTTTATTTGCGAAAGGTGTGTTTGATTTTTATTGAGTTTTATGGAAAATTAACAGAAGGATTAGATATAAAGCTAACATGTTTATATATGTACGTACAAAAATGTATTGCGTATTGCTGACTTTGACATAAATTATTGATATACGGAAACGTAATAAGCCGTATTTTCTTTAAAACAGAGGTCATGTTGGCTATGGAACTCTTACAGCACCTCTTTTTTGCTGCTTATGGTTGGTACATTTTCAGCTAAGGCACTGTGATAACTAGCATTATCATAAACGACTACACTGCCTGGCGGGATATTCGGAAGAAGAGAATTTTTCATCCAATCTTTAAAAAGCTCACTTGCCGTTTCCTGATGATAGTCTAATGTCCAGTAATGCAGTCCTTAATGTTTTTTTGCTGAAAGTAGCAAAGCGTTCGGCACCCAGCCACCCCTCGAGCCACAGTGTAAGATGTATATTCTGTTTCCTCGAGAAGCAGGTACATCTAAAATGCACTTTGGTGAAGAATCTTGCCAACCTTTAATTGTAGTGTCATGGGTGTCGAACCAAGTCTTATCTAAATAGTAAATATTTAATCTAATGCGCTTGTCAATTTTTTAAATCGAAATCCAATTTTATGCAGGTATCGGCGCAACGTTTCGCGTGAATTGACCATTTGCTAATAAGTTTTCTCGCAAAGAATCAAGTGACGGAATCTGCTGAAGCTCATACTACTCACACACTTCCTGCGAATAAATTTTGCATCACCAGTCCAAAACACTTTCATTGTGCCTTCAGATCTGTTCTTCCTCTCGAGTGAATTGTCTTGGTCAAGGAATCAACGCAAGGTAGACCTTGGAATGCCGGTTAACTCCACTGTCCTCTTAATGCTAGCTTCTATGCCCTCTGACACTTTTGCTTTTAGAAGTCCTCCAGACAAATATTTGAAGGTTATTGAACGTTTCTTGATTTTACTACATATACATATTAGTGAATACGGTTTGCATTAGTATGTGAGTTATTATTGGCGGAAGTGCTGTTGTCAAAGGCACTGTAAGAAGTCTCAAAAGAAGTGACCGTATGAATACAATTGAGGAAGATAATATCATGAACAGATAACAAAAATATTTTAAAAATAATCAAAATGGCCGCCAGCAAACAGCTGACTTCCAAGTATTTAAAAAAAATGTTTTAGGTATATTTTGGAGTACATTCCAAAATTGAATTCTATGGAGTATTTTTTTTACATTTTTAGAAAAAGAAAAATGTTTTTAAGTAGTTTATCGATATAACTGTTTTACCGCTTCATACTGCAGATAAAATGATTAAACATTCTTTAGCTTCTATTCATATAACAGTAATTTGAGTATTTAAACAAAATAATAATTTTTTATTTGGAGATTTAGAAATTTTTAAAACTACCTATTTAATTTCATTGACCGAATGAATTACAGTGATTGTTTTATTAGATACATCTAAGAAACAAAAAAATATATATATAAATTTTACCTTGATATACTCGTAAAACAATAATTATCTCTTCAATTCCATTTAAAATAAATTACGCTAGTGAACACCACTAATGCGACAGTCCAAATGATTTAATAATAAAAATAAAATACCGACCTGTACTGAGAAACGCAAACCAAACCTTAATTGCTTTATTGGGGGTAAAATACCACCTGATCGTTATGAGCACGGCTACTTCATGACCATTTATTATGAGTCGGACTATACTGTAATAATTGTGAGTAAATAATTTAAGTTGCTAATAAGTAGGTATTAAAAAGTGAAAATTCAAACATATAGGGTGTCCCATTTAAGAAACCTAACTTTGGGTCCACTTTTTACTTTTCTGATAAATAAGATGCGAGGGAGATCCCAAAATGCAACATTTTCAATTTCACCTTGTGTTTTAGAAACAAAGCGGGCTATGAAAATTTTAATTAAGGCATCTTTCGTTAAAAAAGTAGCATGATGATGTGAAAAACGCAACCCTGTATCTTTCCAAATAACCGAGAACTCCGTAAAACCATCGAAATCTGGACACCCTGTCCAAAAGTTATTTACAAAGTAACAACACACGGGCAATTTTTCGACCGAAATATTTTAAACCTGTAATAATATTATAAAAAAAAAATGGTAAAATTTCGGTTAAGCTCACCATCGACTTTTATGATTTTTGATACATTCGCAGATTATTTTTTATAAAATTTATGCTGAAAATAGTGAAAAAGTGAAATGCGCACTCTGACAGTGGACAACTCAAAAACGAAACTTTGCCAACAAAATATGACTTTAGTGATTGGAACCCCAAAATCTGCAAATATACCAAAAATCATAAAAATCGGCGATGGTTAGTTTAACCCATAACTTACTAAAAAATTTTGGTAAACTTATGCAAACGGCAGGAAAAAGTCAACAAAATGATGATTACAATAATATTCTGTAAAAAAACGTGCTAGTATCTGTTTTAATTCAATCTGGATCAATAATTGTTTTGCTAGTTCTGTTTATAATTCCATTTGGATCGATCCTCATAAATTCGTTTTCAACATTCATGATCATTAAATAATCTAAAAGATCCTGTTCCAAAACTCCCAAAGGGACTCTCAAACGGAATCTCTGAACTCTTAGTCCATTCGGCCATTCCGACCCTGGGCAAGATAATGATATATTGCGTATATTTTCAATAAAAAATATCAGGAATCTGAATGAGATGATTTCTTCTAACTATTAAAAGATTAAAATTTGTAATAAAAAGTTATTACCAGTATTATTGATTTATCATGTTTTATGATTACCTACATTTATCAGGAAACAGTTATTTACAGCTATTTTCCAATTATTTCCGATTTTAAGCATTTTTAATTTTTAACCGACTTCGAAAAAAAAAGGTTATCAGTTCAAATCTAAGTAGTATTTTATCTGTACGGTCTCGGTCTCCTCCTTTCGGTAGTTTCGCAGGGCATGTCAGTTATTATTGACACATGGTGCAAACAAAAGTTGCAAGGCCTTCTTCGTTTTTGAAATAGAGGGCGAAAATGTACACTTTCCAGGCACCCTTCGTATCTTAGTTATAATACAAGCTAATGAAAAAGTAAAAACAGATTAAATAGAGTTTTTTACATAGAATGCAATGACGTAGTTAATTTTTATCTAGGGCCCTCAGATATTGATTTACAGACCAAACTTGTATTTTTTTAAACGAAACAACCTGTATATTTTAGAGCAGCTAGAAGCACAATCTTTCACGCTTTTCAAAAATATATAACACTTAATATTTATTTTAAATAATAAGCCCGCAATTTGGTATTATTAACAAAATAATAACAATTTTGTTGTAGGCGGTGGAAAACAAAAGCTTTTAATGACAACTGTTTTGTCTTCATTTTGAGATAATATCGGAATTTGAATGTTGTGCAGTGCTTTACGTCATATTTTATTGTTTAAGTAATGGCTAATATCAGATTCTATGAAAATTACGAAAAATATGACATGTGAAGTGAAGCTTGTGAATTATATTTGAATAGGTGAGTTCTAAGTTGTAAAGCCTGGGTTATAGATTGAAAAAGTTTGCGTCCTGCGTCGTCTGTTTAAGCTAAGCGTTTACGTTGGTTCTTAGCCCGTCTAGATTGAAAACTTTTGCGCTTTGCGTCGCCTGTGGAAATAACCTTACTTTTACGTTTATATTTATCGCCTTTTTGTGTAATGCTGAGAATGGATAATCAAAATCATAGTAAAGACTAGGCATTGTGGACATAATGTGTGCCCCAGCTGTAAAGTTGTTGAAGAGAAGGCTGCAAAAAAGGTGGCCAATTCGGCCTGTTAATTGGGGTAGAAATACTCAAAACTCACCAGTATAAATTAAAGACAATGACAACAAGCGTTTTTTAAATGGACTAGGATGTTATGTGTATACAATGTGTCCCAAATTTGGCTTACATGCATTGCTATCTCGTAAACCGCTATAGCTACAGGGTAGGTTAAATTAGGAAAGTTTTAGAGAATTTTATTACAAATTTGATGACGTTTTGAAGTTTAGGATATCTTTTGTGGTTTTCAAGATAATTGGGAAAAATCAAAATGGTGCATTTTCAACTTTTGCCCGTAGCTTCTAAACGACTCGTATTATGGTTTTATGGTTTATACATTATTAGGGCACTTTTATTAGAGGAACATTATGCAGGGAAAACGAAGTTTCTAGCTTCAATTGTTTTTGAGATATTGGCATCAACTTTTTATTTTATTACCGACGCCATATTGGATTGTTGTATTTTTGGAAAGATCTTTTTAAGAGCTTTCCAATGATGTATAACAAGGTAAGATTATTATTTTTCTTGAGCTCTAAAAACCAAAATAATTGTTTTTTTTTTAAGTAGGCTTTGATTACGCATGGCGGCCATAATGAAACAAAAGAATGCCGCATGTCAACAATCATTTTATGTTCCTGAATAGTACTTGTTATCATTTTCTCATTGTGCCGAGTTTTTACAAAGTTTATTTGAGTTTCTTATACTACTTAAAATGGAGGGTAATTATTCCAACGAAGAGAATTTGGATATGATAGAACTTTATTTTAAAGCAAATAGAAATACACAAGCAGCTGCGCGTTCATACGAAGAACAATTTCCAGACCGACATCAACCAAGCCAAAGGCATTTCAGATTTCTAATTGTAAACTTGTTAGCTTATGGGTAAAAATATTAATTCAACCATCGATGTTTCAGATTTTCAACTAAGATATTATACTAACAGTGAATACCTAGTGACTAAAATGTAAAAATACCTAAACTAAATTTAAATTAACCCATAAAAAAATATAAGTTACACCACATGCCTCCCTCCATTTTCCACACATTTTTGACATTTCTCCAATACCTTCCGTGTAACCCTTCTTAAGGTGTTCCTGTCAAAAACATCTCGGACTCTGTCTTCTAGCTCTCTGAGACTTTCTGGCGGAGAAAATTCGTAGACCTCATTTTTTGCGTATCCCCATAAATAAAAATCGGGAGGAGTAATATCCGGTGACCTTGCCGGCCAAGCAACAGCGCCATTATTAGCGATAATATTTTCCCCGAAAGTATTTCTGAGGACCGCCATCACCTCTCTGGTACCGTGAGCCGGACAGCCATCTTGTTGGAACCAAATATTTTGCAGGTCGTTTGGGGGAACAGAATTTATAACTTCTGGAATAATTTGTTCCCGTAATAGTTGCAAATATCTGTTACCCGATAAATTTTCTTGGAAAATGAACGGCCCAATCAAACGGTTATCTAAAATACAAATTGTTATATGAGTGATTTAAAGCAGAAGTGCATTGTTTCGAATTACCTATAATGCCACACCACACATTGAACCCAAATTTTGTTTGTAAACGTCTTTCTTCTAAATTATGAGGATTCTCGGTGCCCCAGTAATGAGTATTATGTTTATTGAAAATTCCACAGTTTGTAAATCGTGTTTCATCTGTCCAAAGTACTTTAGAATGAAAGTTGGGTATTTGCTGGCATTTGTTGATGAACCATTCACTAAACGTGATTCTTCTAGCAAAATCATTTACCTGAAGACCCTGTACAATAGTAGGTTTATAGGGATGAAAGTGAAGTTTTTTCAAGACTCGTCGGACGGTTGATTTGGGAATTGCCGTTTGTTCTTCAGTCTTTCTTACTGAGGTTGTTGGGTTGTCCCTGACACTTTCTATTATAGCTGCGTTTCTTGCTTCATTATCTATTGAATAGGTCTTTGGTTTCGGTTTCAAAAAAGACCCGTAGGCTAACAGGTTAACAATTAGAAATCTGAAATGCCTTTAGCTTGGTTGATGTCGGTCTGGAAATTGTTCTTCGTATGAACGCGCAGCTGCTTGTGTATTTATATTTGCTTTAAAATAAAGTTCCATCATATTCAAATTCTCTTCGTTGGAATAATTACCCTCCATTTTAAGTAGTATAAGAAACTCAAATAAACTTTGTAAAAACTCGGCACAATGAGAAAATGATAACAAGTACTATTCAGGAACACAAAATGATTATTGACATGCGGCATTCTTTTGTTTCATTATGGCCGCCATGCGTAATCAAAGCCTACTTAAAAAAAAAACAATTATTTTGGTTTTTAGAGCTCAAGAAAAATAATAATCTTACCTTGTTATACATCATTGGAAAGCTCTTAAAAAGATCTTTCCAAAAATACAATAATCCAATATGGCGTCGGTAAGAAAATAAAAAGTTGATGCCAATATCTCAAAAACAATTGAAGCTAGAAACTTCGTTTTACCTGCATAATGTTCCTCTAATAAAAGTGCCCTAATAATGTATAAACCATAAAACCATAATACGAGTCGTTTAGAAGCTACGGGCAAAAGTTGAAAATGCACCATTTTGATTTTTCCCAATTATCTTGAAAACCACAAAAGATATCCTAAACTTCAAAACGTCATCAAATTTGTAATAAAATTCTCTAAAACTTTCCTAATTTAACCCACCCTGTAGCTATAGCGGTTTACGAGATAGCAATGCATGTAAACCAAATTTGGGACACATTGTATATTAATGTTAAATTTAAGACTGGGTTATAGATTGTAAACGTTTGTGTCTTGCGTCGCCGTTTGCGCTGTCCTTGAAGTTTACTTAACGCAAAGCAATGGGTACGGTTATAATTTTGCCGCTTTCCATTTGAGTTTTTGCTAGCCATCGAAAAGATATTAATAATATATAAATATAAATAATTTTCAAGTTTTATTTTAATAGATACACGGAAAGGTAGCTTGTGCGAGGTATTTTTTTAAGAATCAGAAAAAACTTAAGTTTAGGGAGCTTACTTTATACTATTTCTAACATTTTAGCTTAACTTAACGAAAAGATTATACGCATGTCCGAAAACACGCCTGAGGGGAATTTGGAATTATCATAATTAAAAATATCGGGGTATTCGGGAGCTTCGAGCTCACCATCCGGACATCCCACGGATAACGTCTCCAAATTGGAAAAAGGTGTAACCCATCTGGGAGCAATTTGGGTAAATGCACAAGATTGCGAGCCGCTAACCCAAAGAAACAACAATAACCCAAAATTGCAAGTGTTATCAACATTATAAGGCAAAAAAGTGAATAATTAATTATCTCCCTAAAATCTGGCCGAAAATATGATAAAACCGCTTATTTGAAACCAGCATTTATTGTGAGTTCAAGATATGATAAATTAATATAGAATACCAAGGGCTGATGGATGGAATAATCGATTCAGGGTACCGAAATTGTAAGTAAGTAAGTAATAGTTAAGACATTGATATTTTCCCAGCATTAAAGTATAATATAAAACTGTATAGTACATCGCTATTGTGAAGGTATATTAATGACAGAAATTTAGGCTCACACGTAACTGTTGAAATAAACATGTAAAAACAATATATAGTTCAAAGTAGTCCTGAATGATTTGATTTTAATAATAAAAATTGGAGCTGAATGTATAAATTATAAAACAGAATGGACAATGATTACTTGTTGACAAAAGTGGCTTGATTTTGTGGCTAAAACCCAAAGGTATGAAATAATAATAAATAGTCAAATCAAAAGTTTTTTTGTTTGTTTATATTTCGGATTTTTTAAAAAAATTGTCGGGGTCTGGGTACATGATAGATGTTAAAAGTAGAGATCAAGGCAGTACCAAAAAAATCGGTAAATTTCCTTTACCCGGAACTTCTCTCATTATGAATATTTCCTTTTATTAGGAATAGTGAAGTGTGAACCAATTTACTTCAGTACATAGTTATTTAGGAATACATATATACTGTCTCTTCAAACATTTTTATTGGACGCTATTTGGTCTCTACGAATATTTTACCAGTTTCTCTCTGTGCACACATGATTTTGGGCATAATTTAAAATGAATTCAATAAGTAGTTTTTACGTTGACACAAACCCCGATTTTGTTACGTCATGTTGAATTTGCACCAGTTTATCCTTATACCATATTGTTATTTGGCCGTCATTTTGTTTTATATAGAGCTCACCTCTATATCACACTTAATGTTTTTTTCAGACTGACTTTTTAAATATTTCATTAAGCCTCCATTTGGTTTTGCATTATGCTATTCGTACCAAAACTTTTTCCATTTGATTCCTACATAATACTTGGTTTTTGTCCAAAATTTGAGACAAATTGGATAAACACGTTTTTAGTAATAATTTTTTAAACATTTCACTAGGCCGCCATTTTGTTTTGCCATATTGGATTTTTACCAAAATGTTACCAATGAATATGCCAGAACTAAAGAAATCATCCGAAAATGTCACAAAAATTAAACTGTCTAGGTTTTAGACAAAATAATGATTTAATCAAATACGAAATTAATCAAAATAAAATTACGATTATCAATTAATTAAATAACAGAACTGTACTTAATAAAATTAATGTGTTACAACCTACCTAAGATGGTTCTTCCCCAACCTAAACATCTACTCATTAGTCCAATGTAGCTATCAGACCCACTGACTAATGGTACGGTGTTTATGTAAGTGTTGAGGGTAACGTTCTGTGGTAACCTGATCAAAGCAACATCGTTTTGTATGGTGGATAAATCCCATTGTTCGTGGATTATGTACGATGACGTGTTGTAAACCACTCTTGAATCTTCTAGCTCACTCAAGTTGTGTGACCCTAGAATCACTATGATTGTCGTTGCGCTAAAAAAAGAGCTCAGTACTTATGTAACATTTTATGATAATTCAAAAGTAAGCCCATGTCATGTTTTATCTGAAGAAAAGACATATATCCACAAGTAAAAGAATAAATAATGTCTTTATTATAATCATATAGAGGATGTTTCCGAACTACTGTACATGACTCCAGGAGGTGATTTCTTAGGTCATTTTAAGAAAAAAAATTCCTATGAACATGTGCCCGGAGTTTTCTCGATTCTGAGATACAGGGTGTTAAAAGTTAAAAAAAATTGTTTTTTTATGAATATTATAAATATCCTTACGCCGGCGCCGATTTGGTTGAAATTTCGCAGTGTTATTTGTAGTACTAAGGCGCTAATTTATCCCTAACTAGAATGAAGTTATTGGATTCAGTGGTACTTCAAGGGGCACCGCAACCATCAATATTGAAAAAAAAAGTACGCCACTGACTCTTTTTGCAGATTTTATTGCTTTTTCAGTTTAAGCAACTAAAAATACAACTTTTTGGTCTCTTGTGTTTTGTTCGTATCTAGCTTCGTTTTCGATAAAAAAACATCACTTTAAACCACCACCAAATATTTTTACATCTACCTGGGGGAGTTTAACTTACTGGTATCAGCATATAGTGATAGTACTGTTACTGTCATATCAGTTAGTTTTAAAGTTGTCAATTAGCAGTGATTCCATTATGAACAATTTTAGTAATTCTGAAATGACTGACATTTATTTATAGATTAGCAAATGGAAATTCGGAAGAGGCACGGAAAATTTACCAAGACAGATACCCTAACAGAGTAAATCCATGTGCTAAAACAGTTAGAACGATACATGCAAGACTGGTAGTTTTAATAAAAAGACAGGTGGTGGAAGACCAGAAACTGCGGTCTGGTACGATTAAATACATCTCGATTTTTGACCTTTTTTTGGTTTTGTTAGGAAGCATACCTGGAATTTACTATATTTAGGCAAAAAAAAGTGGATGAAGCGTTTTTTTTATTAAAAAAATCACAAAACTTTCCATAAATAACCAAGAAATTTCACTACTTTTCCAATGTTAAACTGTCAATAGTGTCAATTATGACGTTTTTGACAAAATACAGATTCTAAATTATATGCAATGTTGCCACACTTACTTGGTTTTCTTCAAATATACAACAAATAGTATTTCTAAATTTAAACAACGAACTGCAACTGTCATTGCTAAATGTAAAAATAAGTGATTTAGCTGGATTTAATTGCAGATTGTGGTTCTGTGAAAGATTACTTAAAATGATCAAGTCATCATTTATATAGGTTTTAACTTCAACCAGGGGCGTGCAGTCCATGGAAGCAAGGGAAGCAGTGCTTCCCCAAAAAAAAAATTACAAAACATCTTCTAAAATGTAAGTTTTAAAATAGGAAACCATTAATTTAGTTTATATTAAAAATGCTAAAATATTATTATAATTATCAAGCACATAATAAATGCGGCCTTAACTCCGACCCAGCCACAATAGAATATCGAATAGAACCTATGCGGGCCGCTAGCTTCTTTGCAGCCAAGTCCTGGACGCTTGATTTCCTGTGAACCGAGCCATAGGTTATCGAACTTTCCACCAGCTGTTTGAAATTTTTGCATTTCAGTCGCGTGCTTTAAGTGGTGGCGGAACCAATCGTTGGAGAAGGTTCTTTGTTTGAACGGCTATCCGTGTTTTGTGTGATACGTACGTCGCGTCGTGCATGGTGCGATATGGAAGACAATAATACGGACGTGGATATGCAAATACCGTCAACTTCGGCTGTCAGTAATAACGTTGAAAATGTTGGAGAATTTAGTAAGAAGAGTGTGTGTGAATGTGCGGTGTGTGTCTTAATAATAAAGGGATTTTCAACACTAAACTTCGCTGATAAGCTTCAGATAATTTCCAAAACCGCCTATGAAAAATTTAACCACAAAAATGAAAAACTGTAGTAGACATTTTTATCCGGAAAAACAATACGAACAATTTAAATGGCTAACAGGGTGTGAAAATATAAGTAAATTATTTTGTTAACCATGTTTACTTTTTCAAAATGAAAAAGGTCTCTGGAATAAAACTGGTTTTTTCGATTTAAAAAATTTCCATAAAGCTGTAAAAAGACACATTATGTCCAAAGCGCATTTACAGGCCGTCATAAAAGAAAAAGTCTTCGGCAAAACCAGAATTGAACACGCCCTTAATAAACAGTTTTCTCGGACAGCACGAATTGGGATTTAGAGGTCATGACGAAACAAGGGTTTCTTCAAATAGAGGAAATTTTAGAGATTTACTTAGTTTAATGGCTAAATATGATGATTGCTTAAAAAATCATTTAGAGCAATCTAGCGTTTTTTGCGGAACGTCGAATCGAATCCAGAATGATTTAATTTCGGCTGTCGCAACCATTATTCTAAAAAGAATTAAGACAGAAGTATTCAAGAGCGATTTTTAGGTTTTAAGAATGTGTCCGAAAATTGTATAGCAGATGCATTGTATACCGTAGTTTATAACGTTACTAAAGAAATTAATGGAGAGAAAAAATTAGTTGCTCAAAGCTATCATGGCAGGACAATTAGGGGGTCTGCAAACTAAAGTGCTATGTTTGTCCATTGTTTTACTCATAAATTAAATTTAGATTCATCCCAGTCCATCAATCACATTAAAGAGTGTAAAGTATTTTTCGTTACTTTATGTCTGCTTTTTTTTTCAAGTCAACAAAACGTACACAAGCTTTGGACTCCATTGTCCACAAACGAGTGCCCAAAGTAGCTCCTACTAGGTGGAAGATTTGTGTTAACAGTATCTGAAAATCGTGAATCACTGATTGAACTATTTGAGAATATAATAGAAAATAATGAAACGTGGGACTCAGAAGCAATAAATAGGTCGAGGGCTTTTTGGACTGTTTGAAACGAGATTTTAATTTTAATTATTTGTTGAACATATTTTCAGAAATATTTCCATTCTCGGACAATGTTTTTAATATATTACAAACTAAAACAAATGATATTGCTTTTTGCCTAAAAAAAGTGGATGATTTTAAGTCCATGTTAAGCCAAAAAAGAGATGACTTTAACCTATTTTGGGAGAAAACGATGACGTTAAATGTAGAGCCACAAGCCAAGCGTCTTCGAACAGACAAGGTGCGAGATGTTCAAACATCATACAGATGCCTCTTTTATGAAATAATCGATCAAATTCAGCAACCAATAAACTATAGATTTAACGGTTTAAATGATTTTATATTTCTCGAGCTCTGCAATTTTAATGCATTTAAAGGAAAAACTTTTCCAGAAGATGCGTTTAAATCTTTTCTTTTTCATTATGGTCAGTTCTTCGACAGAGTGTTAATGCGATCTGAACTAAAAGTGATTTACGAAACTGATGACATTAGCGCAAAAAATAACGGTAAGGAACTAATGCAATTTTTAAAAGACAAGGAGCTGGAAGATACCTACACTGAAGTGTCGAAATTGTCTGAATTAGTATTGACAATACCTGCCACAAGTTCATCAGTAGAACGCAAATTTTCAACACTTGAACGTTAAAAAAATTTCGTGAGAAATTCAACGGGGCAGGAAAGACTATCGCATACATCGCTGTTGTCCATTGAAAATAAACTTCTCCAAAATATGTCGGAGCACCAACGTTTTTATGATGACGTCATTGACGAATTTGCAAAAAATGATCGAAGAATCGAATTAAATTACAAATAGGTAAGTTTCTAAAAATTTCTTCCCTTTCTTAAAATTTCACCGCACGCCCCTGACTTCAACATAATCTTCTGTATCAAAACAACAGTATAACTGAGTGTCATCAGCGAAGGCTTGTATTTTACAAACATTTAGAGATTTTAGGATCAAAATTTTCAATCAATCATTTTAGAATCAAAAAGTCAAGGTCTAATAATTGAACTCTGTGGGACTCCCGAGAATATCTCAATCTGATCAGCAAACACTGTTGTTAGAAAATATTCTTTGTGATCTTTTAGTCGAGTATGTTCTAATTAAATGGAAAGAACTGAGTGAATGGACACTAAAACAATACGTAAGTCATCATTTTTAGTGTCAAACGCCTTCGCGACTTCGAGAAAAACCAAAATACTAATCACACATGCGCGAATTATATCATCATTAACATGAGACTTAACGCAATGGATGTAACATAATTTTTTTGAAATTCTCACTGTGTCTGGGAATTATATTATTTTCTGTACAATAATCATATATCTGGTTATCTAGTACCTTTTAAAATATTTTTGTAATTGATGGTAAAAAATACTATTTCCTTTGTTGTCAGAATTTTTCAAATTTTTAACATCAGAGCAAAGCTCACGATAATTTTTTTTAATCATAATTGTTATCAATATTGTTTTCCTGCATTTCATAATTCATAATACACTTAGCTAATGTGACGATTGAATTAGGATTAGGTTTTGCCTTTCAATAAAATTCTTATGCTTATGATTGAAAAACAAAGTATGCGTTGTTTCACTTGAGTACCTAAATACAGATATAAACTTATCGATTCCATAATAATACTTACTCCTGTACACAATGGGCAGCTGTCAATACCCATTCCGGTGTTATCAGACTACCTCCGCAAAAGTACAGTGTGACGTAGACATAGATGTACAAGGCCACTTGATATGGATATTCATGTGCAGTGGCTACATCGCCACCTATGATCCTCGTTGAGATGCCGGAAGGCGATCTGTCTTTGTTAAACTTGAACTCCGACGGAGGAACTCTGACAGGTATGTCCTAAAATTAGGCATTCCCTGGATATATATATATATATATATATATATATATATATATATATATATATATATATATATATATATATATATATATATATATATATATATATATATATATATATATATATATATATATATATATATATATATATATATATATATATATATATATATATATATATATATATATATATATACAGGGTGTTAATTAATGTCGTGGACATATTTCAGGAGGTGATAGTACTCGACAAAATAGGAAAAAATGCCAATATTTACATGGTCAAAAACGCACCATTTTCGTTATATTGGGTGTCAAAGTTTCAATTTTTTTCTCGTTTTTTGCGTTTTTTTCCAGTTCCTTCTGAGACAATTAGTTCAAATTTAGAACATATATTATTTTTAAGAACCTCTACTATAAAATATTAAAATCGTGGATGATAGTATACAGGGTGTTACATTTTTGTATATATATATATATATATATGTGTGTATATATATATATATATATATATATATATATATATATATATATATATATATATATATATATATATATATATATATATATATATATATATATATATATATATATATATATATATATATATATATATATTTCCTTTTCCGGCTTCGTTTTGCATCGTAAATATTACCAGCCTCGGAAAAAGCTTGTTCACTAGCGACACTTCCAGCCGGTGCAGACAGGGATATGGCAGCCCTACGGAAAAAGATTGGGAAATCTGGGTTTATTACTGTTCCACCAATGAACAGGATTTTTATCTCTAGGTTTGGTAAACTTTAATTTCATCTTCCACTAACTTAACAAAAAAGCAACATTAACATTCAAGCAAAAAGATTCCCAAAATAAATTGTGCACAGTCTTTGATTCCCTAGAATCCTTTTCCACAGCTAGCAGTTTTAATGACACATTATCTTCCGCGTCATCACTGTCGTCATTAGAAATAGTTTCAAAGGCTGTAAGTTTGTAAGGCTGTCTTCCTCTTGAGCAGTAACTTTTCTTTTGAATATTGTGTAGATTTCTTCACCTTCATTGTCAAAGAAATTGCTCTTAAAACGTGGATTTAATACTGTAGCCAGCGTAAAATATTCGTCAATAAAAATATGATTAAATCTTCTTTCCAAATTTTTTTGCAGATCATCCCTTAAAGTGTCTCCGCCAGAAAACATGGTGCTCCTTGAACGGTTACTCAAATTTGAATTTAATGATTTAATTAATTAAATTAATTAAAATTACCTTTGATATACAGCAGTCTTTATTACTTGAGAGTTTAGTAATTTACTCGAACGGTTGTAAAAAGTTAATAAGCTTTTGAACCAACTCCCATTGGTGAAATGTCCGGTCTGTCGATTCTGGGTTATCCAAGATATAATTGCTGATTACCTTTTTTTGTTCTTGAAGTCGTTCTAGCATATAATATGTGGAGTTCCACCTGGTTTGTATATCATGGATCAGTTTTTTTGTTGGAACATTCATTTGCTCTTGTAGTTTTTTAAGCTTATCGCAAGCAGTTGCAGAGTGATTAAAATGTGTCGCATTAACACAACATAACGTGCATCAATATGGTGGTTTTTTCAACCGACACGGTTAGTGCTAGGCGATGTCTATCGATGTTTTTAAAACAGCAGTTCCGAACATTGACGTCGACATCGATGTTTGCCTTTCAATGTTCAGTGTTATATTAAAACCAGGTTTCACAATTTTCCAAGTACAATAAATAAAATATTAATGTTTTATGCGATAGTTGCTTGGAATTGGTTTCTGCTGTAGGCGTAGCGGAGTTGACATTCGGCAACATATTTATTTGTAGTTTGCAAAGAAAACTTGTTTTTTTCTTGTATTGTGAAAAAAAAAATTATTTTTCAAAAATATATATATATAGTTTGTTGTAAACTCGCAACACACTTGTTGACATTGCACTCGACAGTTTGGGAATAATCGAGGAATAATAGGAATAGGTGAATAATGATTATTTGTTTTGCCGATGTTTATTTTTTAACACGGTACGGAAAGGAACGGCCGATATATCGGCCTCGGAATATCGGTATCGGCCAAAATTTCTATATCGGTCGATCCTAATATATATATATATATATATATATATATATATATATATATATATATATATATATATAGGGCACACTTGATAAAAGTAAATAATTGATTATCGAGTATTTTTCTTAGTAATATTTAATTTTAGAGCTTATTTTTAATCCAATCGCAAAAAAGTTAGTACCGTTAGATTCGCAGAAAAATTTATCGTTATTTCTATATTATTTCTAATAACTAACGTGTCGAGAAAAGGGCCCATTATTCTCCTTCTCGTACGTAAAATTAATGGAAGGATATTTATTGTTTAATGTTTCTAAGAAAGTGTCCAAATTTTCTGTTTTAGTATCAAAAACAGCAAATATATCGTCTACGTATCTATACCACACCCTTGGGAAATACTTGAGTTCTTTTTTGAATTGGGTTTCTAATCTGCCCATAAACCAATTTGCAAGGAACAGAGATAAGCAATTGCCCATCGCAGTTCCCTAAAGTTGTTTATAATATTTATTGTTGAACTGAAAAAAATTTTGATTCATCCATAATTTTGTGAGAAGTAAATATTCCTCAATAACAATATACTTCTCACAAAATCAAGTTCAACAACAAATATTATAAACAACTTGAGGGAACTGCGATGGGCAATTCCTTAATGCGATAAATTAGAATTCGATATTTATAGAAAATTTACTAATATTTATAGGTATATAACATCGGACTCATTTCATTGTCGTCAATACAAAATGGCAGCATTCCATTTCTTAACTCACAGGTTAGTCAATTTTCCATTAAGTGAAGAACGTTTTAACAATGAAATGAATCGGATTAAAAATATAGCTAAAAGTAATGGATATAATGATAATTTTGTACATAAATTACTAAATAGACATAAGCATAAGAAAATGTTAAAAGATGCCACTACTCTTCAAGCACCTGAGGCTTCCAATAAGTTCATAGTAATCCCATATGATCCCAGATATACGAAAGGTCTAGAAAAAGTAGTTAAAAACGTAGGTTTTAGAGTAGCCTACAAAATGGAGAACAGTTTGAAAAATCTCCTTGGAAACCCCAAAGACAAAGTCGGCTTGAGGAAGAGGAGTGGTATCTATGAAATTAGCTGTAATGACTGCGATCTAAAATATGTTGGGCAAACTAAACGCTCCATAAACATTCGTTCTAAAGAACACATGGCACATTTAAGATACGAAAGAACAGAAAAGTCAAGCGTTGCCCAACATGCTTTGGAAAACAATCACCAAATAGGAATAAATAATCTTAAGTTGATTAAAAATGTATCTAATTATTGGATGTATTTGAGAGTATAGAAATAGTTAAATGTGGTAAGAAAGCACTAAATAAAGACAGAGGACCTGTTCCCTATAGTCCCGGTGCAGTCGGGTGCAACCAAGTGTGACCACATTTACCTATCAATAGTCTCGGTTAGGATAAGTTACTTTAATTTATATCATCTGCTGATGATGCTAACTTGGTTAGCGAAACGCGCGTCTAGAACGAAACAAGTTGTGGTGTAGTGTGGTTAGAACTCTTGTATTTTGATCTATCTTCCACCACAGGTTCCAATGTGAGGAATTAAAATTTACATTTATTTGATAATAAATATTTTAACATTTTAAAATTTATATCTGCACTTTTTAAATCGAACTTGTAAAAAGGCCAAAAATAACGTTTTTTTTTTAAGTCAAAGTTTAGTTAGATGAAATGTTACATTTGCTAAGTGAAAAACAATTGTAAAATTATCATCAGATAAGGACTCACAGATATCTACTAATAATGAGATATAAAGAAATTCTATAATTCCAAATGGAATATTCTGAAAGTTTTGATAAAATCTTACCTCTTGACTTACTGTGAATCCCAATTCGTCCAAATCAATTTCTTGCCCTGACACACCTATAAACAATAACATTGCAAGGCACGAAAAAATAGCGTTAACAGTCGTCATTTTGTATTTTTATGCTCCCCACATCACTAAGTAAAAATGAATGTTCCATAAATCCTTTTCTCTTCACAAAAGCTCCGGTATTTTTGAGTATTATTTGCCCATCGTTAGGCTTTATTATTTTATTAGATTTAGATAAAAGATATTTTATTGTGCAATTTATTGGCGAATTAATTGCAAAACAATGGCATATGTTCTATAAGGCACAAATTCGAGCCACAACAGCATAAAAGGCTTAAACTTCTCAGACGGAATGTTTTGACTATCTGACCATTGTTTATTTTATTTTTAAAGGCGCGTATTTACTGCACTTTAAATAGTTACTAACATCCCAATCTAATTCCTAATTACGTTTCTAAGAGAAGTGTTAGTCACTTATTCAGCTGATCTTCTTATCAGTCTTGATACATATACGACATTCAGATTTTGAGAAAATGTATTTGCTTAAGGGTTATAAAAAAATGATAGGGTAGCCGCCAAACATCGTGTTGCGAGTCATTATCTCTCTCCTTGGCATATTTTCCCATTTAAAAATGTATGTATGTATGTAGTAATTTATTAAATGTTTACTAATTAATGGAGGTGGTACAACTATTGTGGTGAGGAGAATTATAGATTCATTTTATTTTGAAAAAGTAATATTCAGCTTGGATAAAATATTGGCTTACGTGTGAAAAGTAGAAAGCATTCCGTTTGTGAGCAAGACGACATTGTGGAAAACACTCTATACATTTCCTGTACCCGGAACTTCCCTTGTTAATATAGTCGAATGCGGTTTTATCGTGCGGGTCCAAAGGACACCAACATTATGAATCAAATCAGAAAACACAGTGAATACCAAAATGTTGTGTGATTCTTTTATCGAGCTATTAAATCTCGATGGGCTATTTACAAATATACAGGGAGAAAGAAAATAGTTTTTTTTTATTATGTTACGCAATATTATTAAGATAGCCACTTAATATTATTTTATAAAAATACACAAAATGGCAAGCGCCTTAATAAAGTCGGAAGGCGGTTCGAATCAGTGGAACAATCAGGATATGTTTTGTTTATACAGCCACTTAATAAAAGTGAGATTTTTTTATCAATCACCAAAAATTATAAGCCCCGCTTGACCATAAACATCTAACCACTTATACAGTGTCATTTATTTAAATGCAGGCCACCCCTATGCAAAGAAAACTTGTTTTTTTCTTGTATTGTGAAAAAAAAAATTATTTTTCAAAAATATTATTACTTTTGTTAAAAACACAAGATAATTGGTTATTACTGTCTGTTCGCGGTATAGCAAAAAAACTACTTATCCGATTTCTTCAAATTTCAGTCTAAAATTAATGGCCATGCATGCGAAAAATACAGGCTTTATATATATATATATATATATATATATATATATATATATATATATATATATAGCCTGTATTTTTCGTTAGCCCCGAGTTTCTGGTAAAGCGATTTTACCGATTTTTATATATCAAATTTTGTCTTATAATTAATAAAAAAATTTACTTATTTTAAACACGCTTTAAAATTGGAACAAGTATTCTATAATTATTTATTTATTGCCTACAAAATTATAAATGTACTAAAAAAGTTAAAAAAAAACGGTGTCAAATCTAATAAAAACATTTTTAAATTAAAATTCACTGGCTAATATCCAGGAGCCAGTGGCAAAAGCTCTGAGAATCGGTATAAGGAATGTACAGAAACTTGTGCATGAAAAAAAAACATAATTTACTTCCGAAGAAGATTAAGAAATGTACACGAAAAAATCCAAACGCAAATACAATACAATACAAAAATGGATATTCATAATGCAATTTATGATTTATACACGTCAAAGACTAATATAATCCTTCAGAAACTTTTTATTATTGTAGACTAAAAAATATCATCATCACTTAAAAAGTCCTCATCTTCTGAGTCGTCCTCAAATGGCGCAATGATCATTGGTGCTATTTCGACATCTAGAACTCGTTCTCGATTTCACCAATCCCATATTAATTTCTCCGTATGTTCCACAGATTTCTTCCAGTACTCCGGCGTAATATAATTTAATGAATCTTGCCAAACAATTTGCACTTCATCTTATGTAAGACCATCGTTCACGTGTTTTTCCTAATATGATTTTGCCTCAACCCATATTAATTCTATTGCGTTAAACTGGCAATGGTATGGCGGCAGTCGTAAAACCTCATGTCCATTTTCCCGTAATATTTCATCTACGGCATGTATTGTTCGTTTTTTAATAGATTTTGCCATTAAAAGAAGTTCTAGTTTCAGCATATTGGGTAAAGGATTTTGTTTTTGTTTTCTTAGCTAGTTATAAATACCACTTTTCTTCCAGGATGAAGTAGGTTGTTTATTTAAGATTCTTGAATGATAAGATGCATTGTCCAGAATGATTAAAGATGGAGCATCTAAATTTGGAATCAGTTGTTCTTTTAACCACTTTTCAAACAGTTCACAGTTCATATTATCATGGTAGTCCATACTTTTGGATGTTGAAGAAAACAGTAAACTTGCACCTGGGAGAAATCCTGTTGAAGAACCTGCATGCAAAATGATGAACCGTTTTCCCGTCCCACATCCCTTTTTTCTCTTGACACTTTTTACAGACTCGTCCTGCCTAGATTTCGAACCACTTCCATTAGAAAATATCCAAGTCTCGTCTAAAAATACCACTTTTCTAAATTTTGAATTAACATTTTCCGTGTATTTCTTTAAAAACTGGATACGCTGACTTGCTATATGTGGCAACTCGCATAAAAATCTTCGATTACAGTTCTTTTTATATCGAAAACCCAACATTTTGATTAATTTTGACGACGATTTAGTTCAATTTCCAATATGCCTCGATTTTTTCGAGTTTCTTTTAAAACTTGAAGGGTTATATTAGTTTTTGATGTGAATAAATCGTAAATTGCATTACGAACATCCATTTTTACATTGTCACTTAAGTCTTCTGTCTTTGGCTTTTTTCGTGTACATCTCTTAATCTTCGGTGGTAAATTATGCTTTTTTTCATGCACAATTTTCTGCACAGTCCTTATACCCATTCCCAGAGCTTTTGCTACTGTCTCCTGGATATTGGCCGGTGAATTTTCATTTTCGTAATATTTTATTAGATTTAATACCATTTTTTTCGTTTGTGGATGCAAAAAACTCGAAAATTGTTTTCTATTACTCATTTTGTCACTGACTTGTCAATCTGACTTTGAAGTGATATCGCTCAAAGATTTTTGCAACTGCTGGTATTTATATGTTTATCCTCTTTTTTCATATGAAAATATCATTGGTCTATCTAATTCATCTTCCGGATTTTATGCGGAGGATATGATTACACGTAATAAAAGAAAAACAAACTTAAAAAGTTTGTCGTTGATAAATCGTATGACCCGCACGATAACACTGCTTTTGACTTTAAGGAGAATTAAACATTCATTTTATTTTGAAAAAGAAATATTTACTTTGGATAAAATATTGGCTTAGGTGTGAAAAGTAGAAAGCATTCAGTTTGTGAGCAAGACGACATTGTGAAAAACAATCGGTACATTTCCTTTACCCGGAACTTCCCTTGTTAATATCAGTATTTTCTTTTATAAGAATAACTAAAGGGTGGTCGAGTTTAGTGCTGCACATAGCAATTTAGTAACGCATGTATACTGACTTTTTAAACATTTTTATTGTGCGCAATTTTGTATTACCTAGATTCGTACCAAAATTTTCCAGTTTCCACCTACGCCACACTTGATTTTTAAACATAATTTAGAATAAATAGAATAAGTAGTTTTTTTATACAAACTTTGTAAACATTTAATTACACCGTCATTTTGTTCATGTTAAATTCACACCAAAATTTTATTAGTTTATCCCTATATCATATCTAATTTTTGTTCAAAAATTAAAGTCAGTTAAGTAAGAGATTTTTTTACGTTCGTTTTTTTAAACAGTTTATTTACAGTATACTACAATATTTGCCAGTTTATCTCTGTATCACACTTAAATATTGCATACAGTTTGAAATTGATGTAATTAGTAGTTTTTCAGGCTGATTTTTATGCAGGGGCGTGCGGTGAAATTTTAAGAAAGGGAAGCAATTTTTAGAAACTTACCTATTTGTAATGTAATTCGATTCTTCGATCATTTTTTGCAAATTCGTCAATGAAGTCATCATAAAAACGTCGATGCTCTGACATATTTTGGAGAAGTTTATTTTCAATGGACAACAGCGATGTATGCGAAAGTCTTTCCTGCCCCGTTGAATTTCTCACGAAATTTTTTATACGTTTAAGTGTTGAAAAATTGCGTTCTTCTGATGAACTTGTGGCAGGTATTGTCAATACTAATTCACACAATTTCGACACTTTGGTGTAGGCATCTTCCAGCTCCTCGTCTTTTAGAAATTGCATTAGTTCCTTAGCGTTATTTTTTGCCCTAATGTCATCAGTTTCGTAAATCACTTTTAGTTCAGATCGCATTAACACTCGGTCGAAGAACTGGCCATAATGAAGCAGTATCTTCTGGAAAAGTTTTTCCTTTAACTGCATCAAAATTGCAGAGCTCGAGGAATTTAAAATCATTTAAACCGTTAAATCTATAGTTTATTTGTTACTAAATTTGATCGATTATTTCATAAAAGAGACGTGGGTATGATGTTTGAACATCTCCCACCTTATCTGTTCGAAGACGCTTGGCTTATGGCTCTACATTTAACGTCATCGTTCTCTCCCAAAATAGGTCAAAGTCATCTCTTTTTTGGTTAACATGGACTTAAAATCATCCACCCTTTTTAGGCAAAAAGCAATACCATTTGTGTTAGTTTGTATTATATTAAAAACATTGTCCGAGAATAGAAATATTTCTGAAAATATATTCAACAAATAATTAAAATTAAAATCTCGTTTCAAACAGTCTAAAAAACCCCTCGAACTATTTATTGCTTTTGAGTCCCACGTTTCATTATTTTCTATTATATTCTCAAATAGTTCAATCAGTGATTCACGATTTTCAGATACTCTTAATACAAGTCTTCCATTATAGTTCCACCTAGTAGGAGCTACTTTGGGCACTCGTTCGTGGACAATGCAGTCCAAAGCTTATGTATCTTTTGTTGACTTGTAAAAAAAGCAGCCATTCCACTTAAAGTAACGAAAAATACTTTACACTCTTTAATGTGATTGATAGACTGGGATAAAACTAAATTTAATTTATGAGCAAAAAAATGGACAAACACAGCACTTGCGAAAGTTTCTCGAACTTTAACTTGCAGACCCCCTAATTGTCCTGCCATCACTGCAGCTCCATCATAGCTTTGAGCAACTAATTTTTTCTCTCCATTAATTTCTTTAGTAACGTTATAAACTACGGTATATAATGCATCTGCTGTACGATTTTCGGACACATTCTTAAAACCTAAAAATCGCTCTCGAATACTTCCGTCTGTTTTAATGTAGCGTATTACTATAGATAATTGGCTAAAATTAGTAATATCAGTTGCTTCATCCAGAACAATAGCAATAAACCACGCCTCGCCAATCTCCTGCTTAATTCTTTTTAGAATAATGGTTGCAACAGCGGAAATTAAATCACTCTGGATTCGATTCCACGTTCCGCGAAAAACGCTAGACTGCTCTAAATGATTTTTTAAGCAATCATCATATTTAGCCATTAAACTAAGTAAATTTCCTCTATTTGAAGAAACCCTTGTTTCGTCACGACCTCTAAATCCCAATTGATGCTGTCCGAGAAAACAAACAACATCTATAAGTCTTCTTAATATTTGCCTATTTTTATCTACTAGTTCATTGTGTTGGCGGTGACTAATTTCCAACTGTTTATTAAGGGCGTGTTCAATTCTGGTTTTGCCGAATACTTTTTCTTTTATGACGGCCTTACAAATGCGATTTGGACATAATGTGTCTTTTTACAGTTTTATGGAAATTGTTTAAACCGGAAAAACCAGTTTTATTCCAGAGACATTTTTTATTTTCAAAAAGTAAACGAGGCCAACAAAATAATTTACTTATATTTTCACACCCTGTTAGCCATTTAAATTGTTCGTATTGTTTTTCTGGATAAAAATGTCTAATACAGTTTTTCATTTTTGTAGTTAAATTTGCCCTTCCTTTGGGAATTATTTGAAGCTTATCTGCGAAGTTTAATGTTGAAAATCCCTTTATTATTAAGACACACACCACACATTCACACACACTGTTCTTACTAAATTCTCCAACATTTTCAACGTTATTACCGACAGCCGAAGTTGATGGTATTTGCATATCCACGTTCGTATTATTGTCTTCCATATCGCACCATGCACGACGCGACGTACGTATCACACAACACACGGATAGCCGCTCAAACAAAGAATCTACTCAATTTATTCAATAATAGTTACAATGATATTGCTGATGAAGTCAATAGATACATCAATTACACAATACAACTTTAGTACCTATAGCATATCTATATCGTACAGTTTACATGTTCTATGCCTAAGGTTATAACAAAAATGTTCACCAGTCTACTGACATCTTTTCCTAGAGGAAGGACATAGCCTAAGACATAAAAAGTCCTTTTACGGCTTGATTGCTAATGCCCTTTCAGAAAATATATGCGCGAAGTGAAATGAAATGAAATGGGTGCTTATCTTTGTTTACAGATTACGAAATGAAAAAAAAGAGGGAAAAGAATAATAAAAATGATGAAGTACATTCTAAAAAATAAATACACTAAAAGGTAAGTCCTGGAGCCATCAAAATTTCGTTATTTTCACGTAGGATGGAAAGGGGCGGAGCGAGAGGGCGACAGAGGAAAGACAAAGATCAGGTGAATGCATTACAAAAATAATTAGGGTTTTTATGTAGGAATAGTTTAATTTCACACTTAAACTTTTCTTTATTATGTTTTAATTTCTTGAGTTCACTAAGAAGTTTATTGTATAATAATGTTGCAAAATATGTAATAAATCGTTGACAAAATGAACTTGACATGAATGGAACGAAAATGTTTCTTTGAAATGAAAAAAAAATCATTATGTTTTTCTGCTATAGTGGTCTGGTCTATTTTTAAAGTATAATTTAATGCACAAAATATATACAGGTTTATATATTAAAAATATTACATTTGGAGAACAGTCAGTCAGTCAAGCAAAATTTTTAAAACTGCATTTTGACAAACAGAAAGTTTCTCAGGTTAGAATCATACAGGCCTCCCCAGACAATAATACAGTATCTAAGCACAGACTCGACTAATGAGCTATATAAAACAAGTAAAAATTTTTTATTAAGAATTTCACGTAACTGAAAAAATGTATAAAAAATATTTTATTTAAATAAGCAACGTGTTCATCCCATTTTAGATGTTTATCTATAATAATTCCCAGGTATTTAATACTTTTAGAACGATTTATTTGTTTACAGTTTCATATAGGTAACAGTACAATTCACTGAGTGAATTTGAATTTCGTTTTTATATGGTTGGTCAGATATTGTGGGCGAAAAAGTAATAAAAAAAGTTTTTGAGAGGGGTTAAACTTAGTAGGTTGTTGTCTAGCCACCGGTGCACGTTACTGAGACCCACTCCCGCTTATCGATAAGTTTCTTCCCAAGTTACACCGGAAAAAAGAAGTACAGTATCATCTGCATAAGAAATAAAGTTACAGTTTTGTGAAATGTTTCCAATTCTGTTTAATTAAGAATAGGATGGGTGCCAGCACAGTACCCTGTGGTACTCCACATTCAATTGTTTTAAAGGTACTTAGTGACTCATTTACCTTAACAGACTGATTTCTGCCTTTTAAGTAATTTTTTATTAAATTAAGAGGTCCATCGCGTATTCCATGTTCCTCAAGTCTTTCGAATAAGGTATTATGTGAAACGGTGTCAAAAGCCTTACACAGATCCATAAAAATAGCCAAACACTTTTGTTTATTTTGATAGTTAATATTTATGTAATTTACTAGATCAAATATTGCATCTTCTGTACTTTTGTTCTCACGAAAACCATGTTGTCTTTGATAAAGTAGTTTATGAGTGTCTAGAAAATTTACTAATCTGTCTTTTAAACATTTTTCAAATATTTTTGCAAAGTGATTTATTAGCGATATAGGCCTATAGTTTTTATTTCCAGTCAGATGGTACTTCGAAAGTCGAAAATGATAAATTTATTATATGTAACAAAGGCTTTAAAATATGCAGATGTATATTTTTAATAAGAATTGATGAAATTCTATCCTGCACGGGTGACGAATAATTTTTTTATGAGTTAATATGCTTAATAATTTCGTTTTTATCTACAGGTCGCAAGAATAGAGAATTGGAAAAGGAGCAATATATTTGGGTATTTTATTTTGAACACTTTTGCCAATATTTATAAAGAAATCATTAAAAAGTCCAGATATTTCCGTTTCATTGTTCATGCTTTTGTCATCAATATTCAATTTGGAAATATTCGACCGATGTTTTGTAGAGTTTGTAGCTTCATTTATTACGTTCCAGATCTTTTTATAATCGTTTTTGGATTTAGATATTTCATTTTTGTAAAAATCAATCCTTGCATTTTTCACAATTTTGTTTAAAGAATTTCTATATTTTTTATTCCTATTTATATTTTCTATAGAATTGTTTATACGTAAATTTCATTTCATTTTATTCCGTTCATTAATCGATACTATAATGCCTTGTGTAATCCAGGGTTTTTTTTCTAATTTTACTATTTACTTTAGTAGTATTAGTCTTTGCATTTATATAAGATACGAGTGTATTTTTAAAAACTATGTACGCTTCCTCTACATTTGTACATGAAAATACACGCTCCCAATTTTCATTCTCTAATTGTCTGTTTAATTCTGTATAGTTTATGCGTTTTTTTTTCGGTTATTTTATTGTAGATAGTTTTGTTATTTTTAGAATTTTTAATAGTCAATCCAGTAAAATAGTGATCTGTTAAAGAGCTTCTTAAAATAAAAGATTTTAAGTTTTCTTTTTCTAAATGTAAATTACTGCACTAGTGCGGTAATACCTAACATTACCTAACTAAATCAGTGCGGTAATGGCTTCTTATCTCACGATCCTAGATAAAATATTTTATTACGTCGCCATTTTGTTTTGCCATCTTGGATTTTATCAGTTCATTCCTAGGAAATACTGAGTTTTTGTGCAAAATTTGTGGATAATTCGACAAGCAGTTTTTTAGTAGTAATTTTTTTAATTTTTCCCTAGGCCGCCATTTTGTTCTACCGTATTGGATTTTTACCAAAATATTAGCATCTCATCCCCATGTGACTTAATTTTTGACCAAAATATGAGGTTAATTGGGTAAGTAGTTTTTTAGGTATGCCACGAAGAGACAGACAGACCGACAGACAGACAGACCGACAGAGTTGGAAAAATGTATAGAATTATAGCGTTTTCTGACAAAAGAAGGGGGTTAATAATCACATATATTGGTAGTAAAACAACTGCTGATTATCACGAAGATATGACTGCATATGGTTTCTAGGAATATTATGCTCAGCATCATTCCTAAGTCGGATATCGTCCACAACGCTAATTACTATTCTAGATAGCTTCAACAATTGCCAAATTCTTTTTGGAGAAAATATATTATCCAGTGACTTACTTTTAAAAGCAATACTATATATGGTATTTACAGTAATTTACAGTAATTTACAGTAATGGGCGTGGCGGCTGCGGCAGTTTTTTATGATCTCGCTAAAGCTTTCGATTGCGTGGATCATGGAATTCTGTTGCGGAAGCTAGAATGGTATGTTTTCAGGCGAAGTGCTCTTCACTGGTTTAGGTCTTATCTCTCCGGACGATGTCAGAGGGTCAGGTTGCATGAGGCTGATTCTTCTAAACGAGAAATTATTTCACCTCAGGGTTCTGTTCTAGGATCAATTTTATTTTTTGTCTATATAAATGATCTAGCGTCACTGAAAATCAAGGGTGTATTTCCAGGAATCCTGAGGGGCTAACTCATGCAATCGCAAGTGATGTTGAACAAATTAAAAAGTGGTGTGAGGCTAATCGTCTTTCTTTCAACATTTCTAAGAGAGAAATACCCTTTCCATCATTCAGCAGTCTACCCGAACTGACAGAAGATGATACAGAAACATCAACGTCTGACGAAGTTCAAAGAATTCAATCAAAAAACGACAGCGAATTTGAAGCAGATTTAGCAACTCCGCAGTGTTTCAATCAAGAAGAACTAAACGATCTTATAAAAGACCTGAATCTCTCAAAGGAATCCGTTGAATTACTTGCATCCAGATTAAAAGAAAAAAAATCTACTTTGTTCAGGTACTAATATTATATTTTATCGTAAAAGAGATAAGGATCTGCTGCCTTTTTTCGCTCAGGAAAATGACTTGGTATTCTGTAACAATATAAAAGGGCTCTTAGAAAAAGTGGGTTTGCCTGAATACACTCCAGATGATTGGCGCCTTTTTATTGACAGTTCAAAACGTAGTTTAAAATGTGTTCTTTTACATAACGGTAACAAATATGGCTCAACTCCTATTGGTCATTCTACTACCATGAAGGAAGAATATGAAACAATTGCATTAGTTTTGAGAAAAATTAAATACGAAGAACATCAGTGGGCAATTTGTGTTGATTTAAAAATGGTTAACTTCCTCCTTGGACATCAGAGAGGTTATACAAAATATCCTTGTTTTTTTGTGCCTTTGGGACAGCAGAGCTAAAAATGAGCACTGGGTTAACAAAAATTGGCCTTCAAGAGATGTCATGTTTCAAGGAAAACAAAACGTGATCAACGAACCTTTGGTTTCAAGAGAAGAAATCTTACTTCCGCCGTTGCATATCAAGCTAGGCCTAATGAAGCAATATGTGAAGGCTTTAAACCGAGATGGAAATTGTTTTGGGTATTTGTCACGTAAATTTCCTGGCATTAGCACGGAAAAACTAAAAGCTGGTATCTTTGATGGTCCTCAAATAAGGCAACTTGTTAAAGATCCACAATTCACCATATCAATCAACGAGACTGAATCTAACGCTTGGTGTTCATTTGTTCAAGTAGTACAAAATTTTCTTGGTAATCATAAAGCAGAGAATTACGTAGAATTAGTGGAAACTATGCTTTCAAATTTTAATGTTTTCGGCTGTAACATTAGTATAAAAGTTCGCTACATCCACAGCCACCTAGATCGTTTTCTAGAAAACTTAGGTGATTGTAGTGAAGAACAGGGGGAAAGATTCCATCAGGATATTAAAACTATGGAAGATCGTTATCAAGGACGATGGGATAGCCACATGATGGCGGACTACTGCTGGAGCCTTCAGCGAGACTGCCTTAGTAAACTCCATTCTAGAAAGTCGTATAAAAGAAAATTATTATGTGATTAGTGACTAATGTAATTATGTAAATTAAGTTTTTGCAATAAATACTTAAATCCATGTGTCTTTGTTTTTTTAACTGGCAGTAGTAATATTATATATTATAACAGTTAAAACGTAAAATATATACACAATTTATTTTTTTTTTAAACTAGACCTGATAGACAAAATCTGAGAACTTTTTTACATTCTGCATCCAAAAATTACCCAGGGACAGTTAAAAAATCGCAGGCACCAAAATGTGTGTTGGCCTGTGATAATCATAACTGGTGGTCAACGTTGTAGAAAGAAAAAATAAATACTTAATGTAGCATATCCTGGAGAATCCCTTCAGTTACTTTCCAAAAGTAGTTAACCTAAATCTACCTTTTCCTAAAAAAAAAACAATGAAGTACACGAATTCGTTATTCCATAAGTTTTTCTTGGGGTAATTAAAATCATTTTACCAGTTCTATAAAGAAGCCCAAAAAACTAATATTTTTAAATCCACAACACACCTTTATCACCAAAAAAAAACGGCCCTTGCCTAATTGCCTATACTCTATGAAAATACCTTACACCAATTGTTTTAATGCTATATATGATAGTATTGTAACACAAAGACATAATCACCTTAATTTTTATTTAAACAGATTTAGACAATAAATTGAACTTTAAACAATGTATCTTAAAAGTTTGGGCCTATGCACAAGCCTCTCCATTTACAATCATATTGCGTTTATCCTTAAAAACAAATAGTTTCTCTGAGGCCTGGAAACTATAAAAAATATGCCCCGTCAATTTATATAATCCCGAAATTCGATAAAGTTTTTGAGAAGTCTGAACGACATGGGTTTAATTAACGCTCAACTATTACCAATCTCGAAAGTTTCCTTCAAGATACATATGATGCTTTTGGCGCCTGCAAGTTGACATAATATACACAGACTTCTCTAAAGCATTTGATAGATTAGATCACAAAATAGTCCTAATTAAAATGTCTCAATTTGGTTTTGATGGTTTTCTTTTCTTCAGAAAACCGTAATCAATTTGTTGAATATAACGGCTATCTATCTGATCAACTCACTGCAATAAATGGCCCCCCCCCCAAGGGAGTAACATAGCGCCCCTATTTTTCTCAATTTTTATTAATGACATATCGATGGAAATATCTGGCAGTACAATCTTATTCGCCGACGACATTAAATTACTCCAAAAGGACCTAAAAGCTATAGTTGAGTGGTGTAGTAGAAATGAACTTCAAAAATGTAAAAAGATGACACTCAATCGAAAGCGTAATACAATTCTATACAAATATTTCACATAATATCCTGCCAGACTGCGAATCTGTTAGGGATCTGGGAGTGGTTATTGACAGGACCTTGTCTTTCAATGCACACATTGAAGAGATAAACACTTCCTCATTTGCACAGCTTCTAACTTCAATAACGTTAGATGTCTGATAACTCTCTACAATACACTTGTTCGATCTAAACTTAAATACGCTGCTATAATATGGTCTCCATTATATATGGTACTTGTCAACAAAATTGAAAATGTACACTGTGTCCCAGATTGCTTGTAATCACAGGGTTTCTCGGAAACCAGCAGAGATATAACTTTGCGGTTTTCGCGACCTGTGTCACTTTTTCGAGAAACTTTGAATGCCGCAAACAGAATTGTGTCACATCGTTTCGTTCCCGAGATACAGGGTGCAATAGAGATTTTGCGCTTTTGGGGGTGGTATCATATTTCGGACACCCTATCAGATAGAGAAAAGGTAAAAACTGCTATGGATAGATATTTTTACGTAGAATCCAGTGTTGTAGTCGCACAAATTTTTAGACAATCCGTTTTTGAGATATAGCCCAAACTTAGTATTTTTTAAATGGGACACCCTGTATTTTTTTATTCCAAAAAATTCGCCTTTTTTTCTCTTTAAAATGATGTTTTACACTATGCACTTTTGACGTAAACTAAACCTTATAAACGCTATATTAAAAGAAAAACGTAAGTTGGCCATGGAAATATGGGTAGATATTAAAAGTGTCCAGAAGCAAAATTAAACAACATAAAAAATTAATAACCATTTTTTTACTATGAAATAAATAAACTTAATAATCTTGATAAACTTAATCACAATACTAAACAAATTCTACATAACTAGAAAAACTGTTCAAAATGGCCGCCCCCCTCACGAACACATAATTGGCACACAGTGCGAATTCTTCTTAGAGCATTCATCATTATTATAGGTCTATCTTCCTATATCTCTCTCTATCTATGATCTAAATGCCTGAATGGTTGCATTTTGCAGCTGCTCCATCGTATTGACTGGATTCAGGTAAATTTTGTTTTTTAAGTAAGACCAAACGAAAAAATCTAATATTGAGAGGTCTGGTGACCTAGCAGGCCACCTTACTGGTCCATTTGTACCAATCCAGCGATCGTGAAAATTTTCAAATAGAAATGGCCTTATAATTTGCGCATTGTGAGCAGGAGCACCGTCCTGCTGAAAGTAAATATTGTGCAGATTTGCTAGCGGCAAGTTATCCAATAAATCCGGTAGTATTTGATTTAAAATTGCTAGATATCTATCTGCTGTTAAATTATTATTGTAAATATGGAATGTAATCTTTGTTCCCAATATAAAGCAAGCTACCGAAGTCAGGGTCATTTTGGGTTTTTTGAAGATACCAGTTACAAAAATTTAGACGCCTTTCTGCATCTCCAGGATGCAATTGTTGTACTACATTTACTTTATAAGGCTTATATTTATGTTTTCTTAATATCCTTTGCGTTTGTGATTTTGACACCTCCACTGTTTCCTGAATATGCCTACATGAATTCGCGTGATTGGCCTGAATACTTGCTAATACAACAATCTCATTGTTCTCGTGATTTCGTTTATTATATGTTTTAGCCCTGTGCTTTGAAAATGATCCATCATTAATTAAATTTAATTTAATTCGGCGAAAAATTGCCTTGTGTGGCTGAGGCCTTTCTGGATATCTACGATATAAAAAAAGCTTTTGGAAATAGTCCATAACTCAAAGTGGAATTGAAAAAAAATTTTGAAGGGAGGTTCATAATAATTTAAACGCTTGGTGCTTACCTGTTAAAATATAAATCAGATGCTTGATCACTGTTTTCATGACATTCAATAAAACAAACCATCATATCATACTTATGACTATTTTCAAAATTATTCATTTCTTCTTAATATCTATTAATTTACCTGTTAGAATTATTGGTAACTCGTATGATAAGAGGATAAACACGGCAATATTTGATATATTTAAGAAACAAATAGTTTTGATTTTTGTTTCCATGCCATATTTCCATTGCCAACTTACGTTTTTCTTTTAATATTGCGTTTATAAGGCTTAGTTTACGTCAAAAGCGCATAGTGTGATACATCATTTTAAAGAGAAAAAAGAGCAAATTTTTTGGAACCAAAAAATACAGGGTGTCCCATTTAAAAAATACTAAGTTTGGGCTATATCTCAAAAACTGTTTGTCTAAAAAAAATTTCGACTACAGCACTGGACTCTACGTAAAAATATCTATCCATAGCAGTTTTTACCTTTTCTTTATCTGACAGGGTGTCCGAAATATGATACCACCCCCAAAAGCGCAAAATTTCTATTTCACTCTGTATCTCGGGAACGAATCTCGAGTCGCGAAAACCGCAAAGTTCTATCTCTGCTGGTTACCGAGTAACCCTGTGATTACAAGTAATCTGGGACACAGTGTACAACGAAGATTTTTGAAACATGTGGCATATAGATTGGATGGAGAATACCATGCGAGGGTTTGATCATTCGGCTCCGCTACGTAGGTTTAAAATGGTGTCACTGTCTGCTAGTAAGGCCTACGCCTCATTGACTTTCATGTTCAACCTGGTTAATAATCAAATTGACTGCAGTGCCTTTCTGCGGACATTTAACTTCCATGTGCCCCAGTGTTATGTATGAGGTACCACAAATCTATCACTCTCATCCACTTTATAGAAATATCACAGAGCAAAAAGCTACACTACATAGGGCATATCGGTACTTCAATTCTGCTTTTGCGGAAACTGAAAGTGACATTCATGGCCAGCCCTTAAAAAAACAAATTATTGGGTCTTTGCATTTGCATTACCGTTAAAAATCCACATGCGGTTTGGCTATTCTTTATGCTGGTTGCTATGCTATTGTATTTGTAAATTCACTAAATTGAAATGAATAATTACAGGGCATGTTAGGGGTATACCATGTAAGCGCGTAGCAGGGGGCTGGCTCGTAGGTCCGTGGTTCTAATGAGCCATACTCCCCCACTACAAAATACAAAATATTGCTCCGACTGTGAAATTTAATTAAGGATATTGCTTTTTTTCTAAAAAAAGCAAAAGAATGTGTTGTGAGCATTTCAAATCGAATCATTTAAAATTAATAAGATTATCATCAATGTAAATATAATGAAATCACTTATTACTTTTTAATGTTCAGTGATCCGATAGTGTAAATCCCCCTTAATTTGCTGTAAATTTTAATGTTTATCCCGTTTATATAGGGTTTAATAACAGATTGCCAGCTGTTATCTGAAAGGCCTAAATTAAGTCTATTGCACATATAAATTATTTGCATTTTTATTAAACACCGAAGTTTTTTTGCGGGTTTTTTATGTTGCTGATGATAATGTATACAGTTTACACATACAGTGTGTCCCAGATTCGCTGCTCTATACAGGGATCTCGGCTCCTATTATACCTACAGCAAAGGTTAAATTGCATTCGATATCCGGCTTCAAATTTAAGATCGATCAATTGTTTTTGGAAATATCGGGAAAAAACCGAAAATGGCGGATTTCGTTTTTGGCCAGTATATCCAGAACGCTAAATTTGACAGCTGCCAAAATGTGACATTATTCTGACACATTTTTAAGACAAATAAGATGGCGTATACGACACGTCTTCATTGTTTTTTGTTAACCCGCAACCCGCCTCAACTTTCATTTTTCTTATGGCCGCCATATTGGATTTTTCGATTTTTGGAAAGGGCCTAAAATTTCCAGTCTAGTGATTAAAGATTTTAGTATCATCGAAATATTACACTTCGTAAAGTTAGGTTTCAGTTTTTTCTAAGGAGACCATGATTTAAAGAAATGTTAGCTCTCAATGCTTTTCTAAGGAGGCCATGATTTATCTGTAACAAAATTGGATTTTGACTTACGTTAACTAGTTAACAGTATGAAAGCTGTGTTTTAATAAGTAGTAGGTATGCTTTTATTCCAATAAAATCATAAATCTGACACATAAATTGTCAAAACCTATAGAAAATGGCCGGCATTCCGTATTCAAATGTAGAAAAGGTTGACATGTTAGATCTGTACTTTCAATCATACAGAAACGCCGACGTTACCTCAGCAAGGTATTTGGAGATGTACCCCGAACGACGGCAGCCTCATAAAACCCAATTCAGGAAACAAACCATGGTGCCTTCGTATAACCTAGAAGCTGATACAATAATAACAATAAAAATCGAGACAGAAACATTTTACAAGCCATCAACGAAAACCCTAGTGCATCGGTAAGAACTTTAGAACAGGAAACTAATGTGCCAAAATCAACAGTACAGAGAGATTTAAAAAAGAATAAGAACCATCCATACAAACCTATAATAGTACAAGGACTTAAGGAAACTGATTTTCCAAGACGACTACAGTTCTGTGAGTGATATACTACGAGATGTAATGAAAATCCTGATTTTGTAAATCATGTCTTGTGGTCCGATGAGAGTAGGTTCATGAATTGTGGAGTCTTTAATAGGCACAACCGTCATCATTGGGCTGTGCAAAATTCTCACGAAGTGGCAGAGAGACGTCTATAGATCAGATTTGGAAGTAACGTTTGGTGTGGGATCATTGGTAAGCTAATCTAACCAATCTTTTTTAAATATGCACCAAATCGTCAAATAATAATCTTTTTTTTTCGTTTAGTTCTTTAATGATACTAAAAGAGTATAATCTAATAAAAAAAAGTAAAATGTTCTACTCTAGTCAGTCAACTTACTTTTTTGATATTGTATTACATTTTTATTCAATCATTTTGTATTGTAGTTTCGAAGAACCTTTAAAAATAGAATTGGGTTCTATAAATATTATAACACTTTATCTAAATTTTCTGCAGATTTAGCTAATTCTCTAAAATTATTTTGATTGTCTGAATTTAATGATTTATTATTACCCGGGAAGCCTAGTTCTTGCCTTATGGCAAAAATACCATATTAATCAAATGTCGAATTATTTTTCGATTTTCATTATGATTTACAGAAAGGCGTTCAGCTGTATTTCCGAATAATTTAAATTTTAAAGCGCAAGGGGTTTGTTCTTTTGATATTTTATGTTTTATTAAGGCACGGTGTACTTCTTTAAGATTATTATATAACTGAAATAAATTGATTTAGTATGTCCGAAATTAATATACAATACCAACAAAATAATTTATTACGGCTATTACTTCACGCTAACCAAATATGTTTTTCTTTTTCATAATAAAGCTGAATAGGTTTCAACTGTATACAAGCTCATTCATTACGGGATGTTTCGATAATTATTTTTGGAAAGAAAATATGTACTTTTTAATAAAGATAATTTTCCTTTTATAATTTATAGTTTCTAGTACCACCCGGCCGACCCTGTCGCCCTTGACTGTTGGGCACCTATTTATAAATTATTAATCATTTCAGGCAATCAACTTAATGGACCATTTTTGTTTGACTACAAACTAAACGGGCAGAGGTACCTAGAGCTTTTGCGAAACCAGGTTGTACCAGCCTTACGAGCTATTCTAACGGAAGATGAATTAAGAAGCTCACAATACCACTTAAGAACTTCTTAAGGGAGCAGTTTGACGAAAGAATAATTTCTTTAAATGGTCCAATATCTTGGCCCCCTCGATCCTTTGACCTGTCGCCCTTGGATTTCTACCTCTGGGGTCACACGAAGAATGAAATCTATGCATTTGATCCCCCCATGACCATAGAAATCCTGAGACAAAGAGTTCTGGACACATTTAGAAATATTAACCGAAATACACTTACCAGGGTTGTACGAAAAACAGTCACCAATTGTCAAAAATGTCTCGATGCAAATGGACGTCCTTTTGCAGATTGCGTTCAATATATTACTTTCTTATTAATGTAATCTTGTGACAAATAAACCATGGCCTCTTTTAAAAACATTGAAACCTAATTTACGAAGTGTGATATTTTGATGACACTAAAATCTTTAATGCACTTGTGAAATATCGCTAGACTGGAAATTTTAGGCTCTTTCCAAAAATCGAAAAATCCAATATGGCGGTCATAAGAAAAATGAAAATTGAGACGGGTTGCGGGTTAATAAAAAACAATGAAGACGTATCGTATACGCCATTTTATTTGTCTTCAAAATGTGTCCGAATAATGTCACATTTTGACAGCTGTCAAATTTACCGTTCTGGATATACTGGCGAAAAACGAAATCCGCCATTTTCGGTTTTTCACCGATATTTCCCAAACTTATTGATCGATCGTAAATCTGAAGCCAGATATCGAATGCAATAAGTTTCCTCTAAAACTTTCCCCATTTAACCTTTGCTGTAGGTATAATGGGAGCCGAGATCCCTATATAGAGAAGCGAATCTGGGACACACTGTATGTTGTTTTTGAAAAGTTTCCACATGGGGGTTCTTTTGGACCTGGAGGCTACAGATGTATTTTGCATGTCAGAACATTAGCTACATGATAATAATATCGACAGTCTAAGTTTGGATGGGTACAAGCTACTGAATTTTTCATCAAGGCATGATATCAAAGGAGGAGGAACAACCGTATTCTCAAAAGAAGTCCATTCCTTCCGGCATGTGTCAATTAATTTAGAACCTGTAAATAACACTTTTGAGTTTTCATTGGGAAAAATATTGTTAAATGGATGAAAATGTATTGTTGTTTGTGTTTATAGATTACCAAATGCAGACCTGAATGAACTTCTTCGTTTACTGTTCTACTCAGTCAAGTATACTCTGTAGATAAATTCCTTCAGCTAATGACTAGCTATTGATTTCAGCGTCACGTAGTTGCACCAACAAAAACGGGTATTACATGTAATTCACAAATTTGTAGATACTATTTTTACTAATCTGGGAAGTTCTGAAGTAGTTTTTTTACTAATTTACATAGATCTTTCTGACAATCTTGGAGAAGAAAAATAACCTTTAAAATTATATATCTATATATATATATATATATATATATATATATATATATATATATATATATATATATATATATATATATATATATATATATATATATATATATATTATATATATATATATATATATATATATATATATATATATATATATATATATATATATCATATATATATATTATATACATTCTCGCATCCGCATCCGCGTAGAGACAAGAAAGCAATGAAAATGCCAAATGCGATTTTGGCGAAACGTCAGCAAAACTGTTCTTTTCAGAACAACAGTAGTGAGCGGATGTACACCCGGAATGAAAATACATTGTATATATATATATATATATATATATATATACATATATATACATTTATACATATGATAGTATGTTTTCATTCCACGTACACCAACGTCATAACAAGAGAATGATCTTTGCTTGGAACATGTTCTGCATCACGCAGACACAATGATCCATTTTAGTCAAACGACAAATCGCGATTTCGCTCTTATTACAGCTCATCAGGCCGCCATAGACTAGCGAGCCCCGTGTAGGGCAAAGGCACAAAATGGAATCACAAAAACAACTACTCCGCTGGCTAATAACACGACCGGCATTGAATTACATTGTGATTCCTGGCTTTCGTTGGGAGCATTAAATGATAGTATGTTTTCATTCCATGTACACCAACGTCATAACAAGAAAATGATCCTCGTTATATATATATATATATATATATATATATATATATATATATATATATATATATATATATATATATATATATATATATATATATATATATACATATATAGCCAAAAATACTTCTCTAGGCAATATTTCAATTCAAAAAGAATTTCTGGAGGAGATTAGGGCAACTCATCCATTTTATGAGGATGTTATAAATAAATTTGCTGCTATGAAGGATAGGAAAATTGATTTAGTATACAAAATTTAGGTAAGTTGTAAAAAAAATATTCTACCCCTTCCACATATAAAAAAAATTCTGGAAAAAAATTTATTGCGATATTTTTTTGCTTCATTTGCACTTTACTTACTTTTCACCCGCGAGCTGCCACTGAGAAACACGTATCTATGGTTAACCAAATTCTATTACTTTTGCGGTCATCCCAAAGAATCCATTATATTTATATATATATGTATATATATATATATATATATATATATATATATATATATAAAGCTCATTTTTAAGTCGTTGACGTTGACCCATATAACTGTAACAAATTTTCAAACGGGTCAATCGGAAAATTTAGCAGACTCTGCCAAACATAAGAATGTAAGTTTTTCACAGTCTTGAAAGCTTAGTGTCATTTCCATTAAAATATGGTCCAATATTTCATAAAAAAGGGTTTTATACCTGCCCTAATTTCTTCAGGTGAAAGCTTAGCAAGCTCACGTTTGTAATGATTTATTTCTGTAATAAAATTTGCTTTTTCAAACGTGGTATTAAAAAAATGTTCATTTCTTTTTTTACAGAACCCCTCACGGCAGCGGTTTATATTGGATATGCAAAAATGAATGCCAAGCGATTTTTTTTAAGAACGCAAATAGTATGTCCTTGATTGAGAAAATGTCATTAAACACTAATGCCAGAAACGTGAATTCAAAATCGTTCACCTCACCTAAAAATCCTTTCGCAAGCCGGATTGATTTTTCATCAGATTTGTCACAGTTTGTAATACATTCAAAGAAGTCTTTTAATTTATTCCAGTCTTGAACAATCAGATTTACTAACTTCGAATTTGAAGACCAACGAGTTTCTCTAGTTATTGGTATACGCCTCGTAGATGCAGATGTAAGAGCATACGTTCGTTTGGCTGAGTGATGAAAAAATGAGGGAATACCACTAAGGCTTGCAAAAAAAATTCGACGTTTAGAAATATTTTTAAACTTTGCTGCGTCACAAGGTTAAGACGATGCGCAAGACAATGGACAAATACAACCTGTGGTGCTTTTTCTTTTTTTTTTTTGAAGGCCATTTAGATGGTCAGACATCACACTTGCGCCATCATAACATTGCCCTATTAATTTATGTTTATAGTCAAATTGGTCCAAAATCCACTAGGAGGTTTGAGTAATATCAGTGGTGTCATCCACTTGCACAGAAAAAAACCTGTGTGTTCATTATTTCATTTTTTACATGATCATTTAAATAATCAGAAATGCATTCAATTATTTCGTTTTGAATAGTTTTCGAGTCACCAATACAAACATTTTAAATTTTTTCGTGATGACCTTTTAGTTCTTGGGAACTTCTCGATATTAATAAACCTAAAAGCTTTTACCCCCTATTTATTGACTCGCTGCTCTTATCAGGGTCGCAAAAGACTAATTCTTGTTTTTCAAGGTACAAAACTGCGACAATTACCAAGCACATAAATAGTCTATTTAATCGGACGTTTTCGTCAAAATGTATTTTGTACAGTTTAACATTTTCTTTTAAAGTGTCAGCTATATTGCTTTGATTTTTTATGAATGTTTTTAGCATTAATTCGCATTTGCTCCGCCGAGTCTTCATGTTTATGTAAAGACCTTCATATATTTAACATACCTGCAAATCCTTCCTTATTCCACACTGAATATTTATTGGAAACTAGTAAACAAGGACAGCAAAATAATTTTTGTAATATTTGACTACCACATAATCATTTGTACGCCGAAAACCAGGATGACGATTAAAACTCTGATCTTGTTCCTTCAATCGATTAAATGGAGTTTCCAATAAAATGCAAACCACATCCGTGATCGGATTCATCAATAATGTAAATTAATAAACCAGACATCAAATAAAGTTGTAACAACACCATAAATAAATATAACACGAAACAGTCAAGCAAACTGCAAAGGAACCAACCGGTTGCAGCGAAATCCGCGAAAATAAAAGCAAACAACCACCCCAAACTGAATGACACGTGGGTGTAGTGTACTGCGTTAGCAATTCACCGAGAGCGTTGTATGGCGCTGGTTAACATTATTCTTCTATGCGCTCGACGTCTTCGCATACGCGTTGTCATGGCAACGTAGTAGGAAAATCGTAAACTAAACATAGCACCTCCAGCAAAGTCGAAGCGGTTTGCGCCACTGTTATAGTTGTTATAATAAAATTCGATTGAAAGTTTAAAAAGACATGCCGCCAACGGTCAAGTAAAATATTTATTCGAGATGTACAATTTATTTTTTGCCAATTAGGTGAATAAATGAATGTAAAAACTTAAATTTTAAAAGATATATAATAAATATAGTTAGATGTTTGCTTGTTTATTTTTCCTGGTGAAGTAGCACTTCACCTACTTTACCTGAATAGCCGCCACTGCTGTGTCTGACTTAACGTTTTCATCAGTTTAGTCAACTAGTTGAAAGACGAGTACAACTAGCGCCAAAATGAATAAACAAAACAAACCAGAGTCACCAATAGGATTAAAACCGACAATTGTGATTCCCGAGTGAACATCCGAAAACTTCGCCGGACTTGATTCTCTATTTACCACGGAGCAGCATATAGCCAACTCATAACCAAAGAGTAGTAAATCAAAAGAACTAGTATATAGTAGAAAATGGAGTCTTCTTTCAACTAGTTTGACTGTACTGATGAAGATCTTAAGTCAGAAACACGTGTCTATGGTTTGCCAAATTTCATTGCTTTAGCGGTCATCCCAAAGAATCCATGCCGTCAAAAAAATGTGGTCCAATAACCTGCGATCCTAAAATGTCCCATATATTTAAAGACCAAACTCTTTGATTGCCTACAGCTCTTATCCAATAAGGATTTAAAGTACTCTAATAGTGCATGTTGTGTCTATTAACAGCTCCATTACTTTTAAAAGAAGATTCGTCGGTGTATAAAATATTTCTCAAATATGATTCATTTTCAATAACTCGCGTTTGAAGATCTCTACAAAAATTTACTCTGTTTTGGAAATCATCCCCATGGAGTTCTTAGTTCAGACAGAGATACTTATGTTTTCTAATAATTCGGAATACTGTGCTCTGCGAAATATTCAGATCATCTGCTACTGAATAGGTACTTGCATTTGGATTGTCCACCAAGGCACTTAGTCGTTCTTCTTTCATAGACTTGCACAAAAAAGTTTTTAGTCTTTTTAACATAGAGAAGCATTTTTCAGCTTCGGAGGTTGACATAGGTGTTGTCACTAAAACTTCCAATACCTTAATAGTTTCTTGAAATGTGCACCTCATATCTTCCTGTGAAACCAATGATAAAAGAGGAACGGCTTCAGAAATGGTTTGCAATTCTTCTCTTTCATAAAGTACTTGCAGTTCTGTTTTTAGACCATTTTTTCTCTAGAAATGGATATAACTTAACTGTATCAGAAAGCAATTTGTCGAGAAATTTTTTTTGGTATCTGATAAAATGTTCTTTTATAAATAATGCGGTAGCTGTTAGATGTCCTGTAAAAGTAAACCGAGCCTTAATTTGTTGTATCATGGAATCGCAATCTTCCAAGGCTTCAATTTTCAAGGGTAACGACGCCTTTTTTGAGAAACATTTTCATCTTCGTTTTCTAAAAGCTCCAAGTCTATTTGGTCAATAATTATGTCCATTTCATCATGAACCAAAATTTACTCTGTTTTGGCAATCATCCCCATGGAGTTCTTGGTTCAGACAGAGGTACTTATGTTTTCTAATAATTCGGAATACTGTGCTCTGCGAAATATTCAGATCATCTGCTACTGAATAGGTACTTGCATTTGGATTGTCCACTATATTCAAAATAACATTGGTTTCATGTTTCTCACTTATTATGAGCTGTTTTTTCTTTCTTGCAAACGATGCAATACTTTGCGAAATACCTGACTGCTTGGTTGTCTTCTATCAGGAAAATTTACTTGATACCGACGTTTTGCTGATTTAATTTGGCTACGACATTCTTCACTAATCAAAATCATATCAGTTAGTTTGTTTAAGGAAAACTTTTGGTTATTATTCATCTTTAATTATGAATGTAGAAAACAAAAAACTCTTGAAATTAGATAACTTCGATACTTGACAGCGACACTTAAACAAAAACCAAAGAACAACCACCATAGTTACGCACATGTTTAACCTACTATTATAAAATGCCGTTTTACATGCTGCAATTGTTCTTGAAATATGCAATAGTCTTGAACATAGGAAGGCGTAGTTTGATAAAACCGTGCAAGTCTGTTGTAATAGCAAGAGAATTTCTTGCGATTGCAAGAGACATGTACGAATACTGTTCTGTCCGATTTTTATTGCAAGTTTTCGTGCAAGTCTGTAGGAAAATTTAATTTTATTTCACCAACCAACTTAAGTAGGTTGAAATCGGGAAGTAAAGTTAATTTTCACAAGTTGTCTCCATATTGTAATTGAAACACAATTGCCGCTTGTAAAACAATCTGGAAGAAGGATTGCGCCCAATGTCTTGCTAGTGCAGCCTCTTGCTGCAATAGACTGTACAACGGCTTTTATTATCCAGGGACGTTTTAAAACCGTTTTGTAAAGATGGTGCATTTCGATTGTTTTTATTAACGTTGAGAAGCTTAAGACTATTTTATGTCTAGTTACATATGTGTTTGTAAATCAAATGGAATCTTCTATTCTTGTGCTGGGGTGAATTTTTTTAGGTATTTCTACTTTATGATTCACTCATTTATTATTAAAAAACACTTTTTCAGCTGATAACGTTCCCAAGGCACTTAGTCTTTCTTCTTTCATAGACTTGCACAAAAAGGTTTTTAGTCTTTTTAACATAGAGAAGCATCTTTCAGCTTCAGAGGTTGACATAAGCGCACCTTATATCTTTCTGTGAAACCAACGATAAAAGAGGAACGGCTTCAGAAATGGTTTGCAATTCTTCTCTTTCATAAAGTACTTGCAGTTCTGTTTTTAGACAATTTTTCTCTAGAAATGGATATAAATTAACTGTATCAGAAAGCAATTTGTCGGGAAATTATATATACATAATTGGATTTTTTAATTTCTTTAGTCACTTTTTCATGGTAAACACTAATCATGCAGTCCAATAATTCGTTCTGTATCGCCTTAGAGGTCCCTTTAAATGCCGTTGCTTTGTTGAAATGTTCCTTTAAATCTCTATGCAGTTGAGAACTAAAATCTATCAATTCTCGGAACAGAGCGCCACTGTCGTGAAGTATATTGCTTGACAGACTTTTTCAAAATAGATGTATAACAGCGAATGGTCCGATTCGTTGGCCACCAAGATCCCCTGACATAACTCCATTAGAGTTTAACTTTTGGGGTTATGTTAAAGAAAAGGTATATAAAAAGAGATATTTGACATTAGACGACCTTCAACATAATATTAGGCGGATTTGAAGGCTGTGATGGAATCCAAGTTGCAAAAGTAGGCCATATCATTGAACTATAATTAAGGCAATAACTTATTGCAACAATGTCCAACACAGCTTTTCGATTGTTGTAAATATGGAGTAATAGTTTATAGAATCATCAAATTATTATTTATTTTATTAATTAGGTTAGTCTAAGTAGTTTTATACCATTGTAATTAGATTTAGAAAAAGAGCAGAATAAAGTGTTACACAGTAAGTAGTGCACGCTGATTATTTTCTTAAGCAAAAGTTCGAACCAGAACAAGAAGATATTACATGGCGACCCTGCAGCCTATGTGCTTAAGTTAACAGTGCAAAAATATCGTTATGGTGCTTTAGAAGAAAAGAAAAACATGGGAAAAACACAGTCAAAAGAAGAAGTTATAATTGCCCAGGCAGGCAACAGTGGTGGTACGACTGCAGAGGGTAGCAACAGTAACTATTCTCTTTGGCAAGTTTGCGGAGTTGTAGCTATAATGATAGCAGTTACCTTAATTGTTTTATGGTGTTGCCGTCGCAGTAAAAAGGAATTGGAAAGAAAAATACGTCTAGAAATTAGAAGAAGCCAAGACTTATAAAGTCGAGAAAAAAAGAAGACACTGGCCGAACCAATCCGGTGGTCAGCAACGAGGGCACGTGCTAGTGTGGCAAAAGGCCGCTAGTGCGCAACGTTGGGATTGATAAAGCCCCTATATTGGTGAATATGGACAGTATGGACTTATCTTAGGCGACTATGGACAATGAACATACTTAAGTATTAACATAATTAGTAAGTCATAGTTTTAGCACTATACAATTTTATTGGATATTATTTATTGCCTTAAATTTATTGATAATTATTTTATTTAATGAGTGTAGTAGATTTAAGCGATTTGGATAAATTGAATAACATTATTTCATTATTTATCATAAATATAAAAAATAGTCATTAGAGCGTAGAGAATCTTTGGATAGGGTAAATAAATTAAGTAGCAACGTAGAAACATTAGAAAATAAATTTTTTCAGCTTAGAGATCAGTATAGTAAACAGGTGCATGACACCGATAAATTAGAACATTTTCAAAAATATGTATTAGAAATAAGAGAAAACATAGATAAAGCTAGATCTATTTTATCAGGTCGGTTAATTGCCATAAAAGATAAAAAAAAATTACAGCTCGCAGAGACTGATTTGGTTTTGGGCATTCATCCTAGTTCAACAATGAGTGAAAAATTTGATTTGCGAACCGCAGCTTCTTTGTTGCCATCTATGGATGGTACCGAAGAAACTACGAAAATGTTGATTGATGCTATTGAATTATATAACGACTTGCTTGACGACAACGGGAAAGTATTGCTAATCAAATATGTTTTAAAGGCCAAATTAACACAAAACGCGAAATTAAGATTACAAACGACGTATACTAATGTTGGTGCTTTGGTCACAGATATAAAAAACCAACTTCTTACAAAACAATCTGCACCAGCTTTAGCTAATCAGTTGCATAACGTTAGACAAGATACTAAAAGTATAGATGATTATGCGAAAACTATCGAGCAACTTTTATTAAATTTAACCTTAGCGCAAGCGGACGGTGATCAAAATTCGGCAAAAATTTTACAACCGGTGAATGAAAAATTGGCGATAAATGCTTTCGCGAATGGGTTAAAAAATTCAGATTTAAGAACAATAATAAAAGCTAGAAATTACAATAATTTAAAGGACGCGATAACTGGCGCTAAAGAAGAAATTTTAAATTTAACCCCAACTTATTCTAATAACTTATTTCATATGCGTGGGCGTCACCAATATCGAGGAAATCGGTCTAGAGGTAATTTTACAAATTTTAGACAAATTCATAATTATAATCAATCTCGTAACCCGAGTAGGCAAAACTTTAATAATTACAATTTTAGCAGACAGCAAAATAATTCGCAGTACCAAGGCCGAGGTCGTTCCAGCTTTAGTAGGTCAAATTTTCGTCGAGGAGGTAGGCGTCAGCAGTTTTCAAATAATAGTGTATATTTTGTTGATGATGTGGAAAGTAGTAACATAAATAAAAACAGCGAGGAATCTCAAGGAAATAAGTTTTTTCGTTTCTAATAATTTAAAAAATAATGATACAGCTAGTTTTAATATGAATGCTTTAAATTATGTGCGTGTCGGGTATGAAAGGGAAGAAATGATATTTTTATGTGACACTGGTGCAAGTATTTCTTGTTTTTTTGAGAATTATTTGAAAGATAGTAGTATTATAAATACAACTAATAAAATTAAAATTAAAGGACTTGCAGGCTCAACATATTCAGCTGGATCTGCAAATATTTTATTCACTATGAACAATGAATATATTTCTCATGATTTTACAATTATTAAAAGTTTCGATTCTAGTATACATGGAGTTCTAGGTTCAGATTTTTTCCTTAAGTATGGTGCAATTATCGATTATGAAAAGGTTTTATTTTCTTTTTGGCTTAATCAAAATAAGCAAATAACAGTACCTTTGGAGTCCAAAAATAATTTATATACTGTTATTCCACCCCGATGTGAAATAATTACACATTGCTGTACCAGTCTCACAGATGAATGTGTCATTTTAAATGATGAATTATGTGAGGGAGTGTTGATCGCAAATAGTATTGCAAGACCGAAAGATGGTAAAGTGGCTGTAAGGCTATTGAATGTGAATGAAAGAGAAATAAGATTGCGAAATTTTGAGCCTAAAGTTGAATATCTATCAAAATATGATGTTTATTCTTTTACAAAAAATAAAATCTCCGTTGACAGAGTTGATACAATTTTAGATCTTATAAATACAGAAGCCCTTAACGTAGAAGAGAGAAATTCTATACAAAAAATATGCGCTAAATATGCGGATGTTTTTCACTTAGAAAATGATTCATTAACAGTTACTAATTTATATAAGCAAAAAATAAGGTTAAAGGAGGACGCAACTCCAGTTTACGTTAAACCTTACAGGTTACCTCATGCTCAAAAAGAGGAAATTAATAACCAGGTGGACGATATGCTAAAAAAGGGTATTATAGAGGAAGCACACTCAGAGTGGTCTTCACCTCTTTTATTAGTTCCCAAAAAACCGGACAAAAATGGCGTTAAACGTCACAGATTGATAATAGATTTTAGGTTATGTAATCAACGCCTACAAAATGATGTATTTCCGCTATCGAATATTACGGAAATTCTAGATTCCCTATCTGGTGCGATTTATTTCTCGCACCTTGATTTAGCACAAGGATATTACCAATTAGAACTTGATCCTGAGAGTAGGCCCTGTACAGCCTTTACAACGGACAGAGGACAATTTCAAATGAAACGATTACCAATGGGTATGAAAATAAGTCCTAGTGCGTTCTCAAGGTTGATGACTGTAGCAATGGCGGGTTTAAATTACGAGGCATGTTTTGTTTATTTAGACGATTTGATAGTTTTTGGACATTCCTTACAGAATCATAATCAAAATTTAACTAAAATTCTACAACGCCTTAGACAAGTAAACCTTAAATTAAATCCTAGTAAATGTGAGTTCTTAAAAAAGGAAATTTTATATTTGGGTCATTTAATTTCATCTGAAGGTATATCACCTGATCCTGAAAAAACAAGGGTTATTTCTCAATATCCAGTTCCTAAAAATTGTGACGAAGCCAAACGCTTCGTTGCATTTGCAAATTATTACAGGAAATTTATTAAAAATTTTGCAGAAATTGCTCACCCTTTAAATAAACTAGCTAGGAAAGGAATAGTTTTTAAATGGTCTGAAGAATGTCAAAACTCATTTGAAACTTTAAAACAGTCTCTTATTAGTCCGCCCTTGTTACAGTATCCAAATTTTTCAAAAGATAATCAATTTATTCTTAGAACCGATGCAAGTGGGTACGCGTTGGGGTCTGTATTGTCGAACTCAGATGACAGGCCTATTGCATTCGCTTCTAGAACTCTAAATAAAGCAGAAATAAACTATTGTACAATAGAGAAGGAATTATTAGCAATCGTTTGGTCATGTAAACATTTTAGACCATATTTATTTGGTAAAAAATTTATAATATTATCGGACCATCGTCCCTTAATATACTTATTTGGCATGACAAATCCTTCTAGTAGGCTCACAAAATTTAGGCTAACGCTCGAGGAATACGATTTTTCAATCCACTATGTGAGAGGTGCTGAAAATGTTACAGCGGATGCTTTGTCACGTGTGTGTATAGAGTGGAACGAATTAAAAGAAATGAATAATAAAGTGAGTGCCAGTTTAAACGCAATCACTCGTTCGGAGACAAAAAATAACAAAACAAAACCCAATATGACAAGTGATAATACTTCCATGGAAAACAGGATTGATCACCCTGTTGCAGTGGAAATATTAAAATACCCTAAAACTCAAATAATAGAACTACGGCCGGTACGTGAAAATGGAAAATAAAGCTTAATAATAAATTAAAAACTGAATATGAAAATTTAATGTATGACGTCAATTCTAAGATAGTGTACATATCCCAGAAATACCGATCAACGTCGAACTTAGGTGAGTCGTTGAGGCATCTGGAGAAATTATGTAAAAAACACGATATTCCGGAATTAATTATTATAAAAAATAATGAGTCTAATCAGTTTTTAAATGACATGCGCATGATTAAATGTAAAAACGAAATTTTCAAGACAAATCTTAAACTCAGTATTATAAAAGATAAACAAAGGATAGAAAATAAGGAATTACGTCAGTTAATTCTTAATGACTTTCATACATTACCAACGGGAGGACATTCAGGGATAAACCGAATGTATAACAATATAAAAAGATATTACTTTTGGGTAACCATGAAGAATGACGTTTAGGATTTTGTCAAAAGGTGTGACGAATGTCAAAGGTACAAGCATTCAAAACCAAATAAACAACCTATGACAATATCATCAACGGCTGCTTCAGCATTTCAAAAAGTATACCTAGACTTAGTCGGTCCATTACCAGTTGATATTGAAAATAATCAATATATACTCACACTTCAATGTGAGCTAACAAAATTCGTGGAAGCATATCCGCTTCCCAATAAAGAGGCATTGACTGTTGCAAAGTCATTTGTAGAAAATTTTATTTTGCGTTACGGTATTCCTGTTTCTTGCGTAACAGACAAGGGAAAATTTTTATCTAATATATTTAAAGAATCTTGTAAGCTGCTTAAAATTAAACAATTAAATTCTACAGCATTTCACCATCAAACTTTAGGAGCCCTTGAAAATACCCATAAGCATTTGGGTGCATATCTACGCATGCAAAAAGGAACTATTAACTGGAGCTCTTGGGTTCCTTATTGGTGTTTTTCATACAATAACAGTGTACACACATCAACGCAGTACACACCTTATGAACTCGTATTTGGAAAATCCAGTAATATTCCATCTAACATCGTTAATCAAGTCGACCCAGTATATAATTTTTATGATTATCCTAAGGAACTCAAATTTCGGTTGCAAACAGCGTGGAATGACGCGAGAAATAATTTAATGACATCAAAAAATAAACGCAAAATTGAGTATGACAAAAACAATTGTAAAAGTCAAACTTATAATGTAGGAGATATGGTTTTAGTAGAAAATAACGGTAGAAATAATAAATTAGAAGCTTTATTTAATGGTCCATATCCAGTTGTGGAGGATAATGATCCAAATGTAGTGGTAAAAATTAAAAATAAGAATGTAGAAATACATAAAAATAGAATAAAACATTATTTTAGTTAATTCCACAAAGAAAAAAATCTATATGTATATATTTTTTTTTTTGCTTTTCGGGGAAGGTGTGATGGAATCCAAGTTGCAAAAGTAGGCCATATCATTGAACTATAATTAAGGCAATAACTTATTGCAACAATGTCCAACACAGCTTTTCGATTGTTGTAAATATGGAGTAATAGTTTATAGAATCATCAAATTATTATTTATTTTATTAATTAGGTTAGTCTAAGTAGTTTTATACCATTGTAATTAGATTTAGAAAAAGAGCAGAATAAAGTGTTACACAGTAAGTAGTGCACGCTGATTATTTTCTTAAGCATGTAGTTCGAACCAGAACAAGAAGATATTACAAGGCAACAAAAGCTGTGTTAAAAAAAGCTGAAAAATGTATTGATGAAAATGGATAAATTTAAATTGTTCTTATTTCTAACTTAAATAAAATACTAAGTAAAAAAAAAGGAAAATAAAATCTTATTTTGAAAATACATTACATACAAGAAGGCTTCTTTATCTAAAAGCAAAACACACGAATAACTAGGTTATATTTAATGTAAGGCCAGTAATGCATATAAACTTTTTTGTTTAGCAAAAAGATTTTCAATCAAAACAGTAAAAAATCTACAGGGTGTCCCATTTAATTAAATTGATTCAGAAACTCGATGTTCGATTGTTTTTCTCTTTTTACTATTTTAACCGACTTTGTGGCTCCAGTAATAAGCAAGTTAGCAATAGTGCGCACTTAATTTGGTCCACCCTGTATACGTAAAACCGAATTTATGTATGTTTGTGCAAACAAAACACTTCTAAAACAAAATATAACTAGCCCATGGTGACAGTACATAGGAAAAAAAAATAAAGTCCTTAATTTCTATCCTCGAGTCATAAGTCATAAAAAAAATTTCTTAAAACAGAATTTCTAAGAAAATAACGGATTGTAGCCTTTGTATCGATTAAATTGTGTAACACAACTTGCATATTTAAAACCTAATTAATCTGGGAAAGTTGTCATATGCTTTAAATTAAAAATTATATATTATAGAATGGATTATTTAATTATACATTTTTAGAGCTCCAAACGAAAACGTATTTAAATTTTAATACCACTACCAGTGAATATTCAAAACTAAGATTCGCTCTTGCACTTTCTTGAAACTTTAGAAGCAATAAACGGAAAAAATTAACTAAATAAAGCGATTCTTTTTACCAGAATGCCCGTGCAAAATAAGCTAAGATAGTTACCAGTATAATGTATGTCTCAAAATTTTTGGCAGAAAATTCAGTGGGGCGAATATTGACTTTGTATATTAGTTTTTGAAAAATGACTTTAAAAATAAGACATATAAAAATGTTATAGATATTCTGTCTGGCTGCTTGAGAATATTCTTCAGTATTAGTTACGGGTTTAAAGCAAAAAGCAAAAATTTAGGGAACAAATATGAATATCAAAAAAACCTACTTTCAAAAAAAAACAATTCCACTAATAAATCCAAGGAATCTTGGAAGATTTTCAATGACTTACGAGAAAAAAATAAACATGTTTCTGTTTTGAGCAGTCTGTTTGCTGATGATCTTAACACAGTTTATTGTAGTGTTGCTGGTCAATTAGCAACAAATTTACAGTCACCGATTAATTTTAGTGCGTACTTGGCTCCAGTGGCGGCTTGTCATAAGGGGCCGAGGGGCCTTGGGACTACCACCAAGTATGCCGACCACTGAAAATATTATTTTTTTTAAATAGTTAATTTCAATAATTTTCGGATCAAATGACCAAACAATAATGCATAAATTATTTCTTATTAAGTAGTTTGATCTCGACGAAAAAAACACGCGTCGTCGTACCTGTTATTCCTAGAACAACAGATAAACTCTTCGTCTGCTGCCGAGGGCGGCTGTCCGACTGTCCGAGCACATCGCTAAACGGCCCTGCTGGCACTTGGAAAAGATTACGCGAGGTCACGTTGTCCATGCACAAATCACTGTTAAAATTCGTATAAACGGGGCCGCCTGATTGAGCGGCTCGGTAAGGTTTTGTATATTTTATTTTAGCGAGATGTTGGCGTTTCGCGTAATTGCATCGCGGCGGGTCGGTACGCATAAGTTGAACATTTTGCGAGTTTTTTAAAGTTTAATTAATTTAATTAAATACCTAGGTACCTATTGTTTTCAATTCGTTCGAGGCAAAATGAATAAAATAAACAGTCTATTAGTGAAACCTATTTTTATGCGATCGCTCGAGGAAAAAATTCAAATCAAGGAGCTTGGAAGACCTCTCCCCGATTTAGATCTAACCAAAACGCAGAAGGCTTTCACCTCTAGTTCATAAAGTTTCAAAGGCCGTGTAAGGAAGTTTAATCGAAATATGTATTCGAAAAATAATTGGATTTGTGGATGCGATAAATAAAACATGCATCTTTTGTTTTTGTTTGTGTTTTGTTTGGTGGTGATTCTACATGGACAAGGCATGGGGTTAATGATTTAGTGCATATTTATGAGAAAATTAAAACGCATGAAAACATCAAGGTACATATAATATTTTTAGTTTTTCTTTGCTCGGAAAATCAAATATAATGACTCAATTAAGTTTGGATTATAGACAAAATATTATTACCCACAACAATCAAGTTGATAAAAACAGATATATTTTAAACATCATTATCAACTGTATTACAATTTGTGGTGCATTAGAATTGGCATTGAGAGGTCATGATGAAACCGAAGAATCCGGAAATACAGGAGTGTTCCGAGAATTTATAGATTTTAGTTTTCAACTATATAGGGATTTAAAGAAACATTTCAACAAAGCAACGCCATTTAAAGGGACCTTTAAGACGATACAGAACGAATTATTGGACTGCATGATTAGCGTTTACCATGAAGAAGTGATTAAAGAAATTAAAAAAGCGAATTATGTAGCGGTAATAGCCGACGAATCTACCGATATCGCCAACGAATTTCAATTAGTCATTATTTTACGATACATTGTCTCCGGTAAGCCAGTAGAAAGATTTTGGATATTTGTAAGTCCTCCCGGACACAATGCCACTTCAATAGTAAATTGCATTTTAAATGAAATTGATTCTTTTAATTAGTGACAACCCAATAAGTTAATGGCGCAGATAAAGATAAATATTTTTTAGCAAATTATGTGCATTGCTATACGCATCAGATTAGCCTTATAATGAGCAGTGGAGCTTCAATTAATGCATCGGTTCGGATTTTTTTTGTTCATCTGACAGGAATTTGTTCTTTTTTTTCTACGTCACCTCAAAGAACAAAAGTATTGGATGATAGAGCTCATAGACGATTATCACAATCATCACAAATGAGATGGAATTTTCATTCAAGGGGAATTAATAGAGTTTATGAATACCGAAATGAGCTGATACACGTTATGGATATTTGAGAGAACGACAAAAATATTAAATCGAATTCAACGATTGAACAAACTGGTGCATATAAACTTAGATTACGGAACAAAAATTTGATATATTGGTTGACATTTTTTCATAAAATCATGCCACATGTCGAAATAATTTTTAAGCAACCGCAAAAGTTCGTGATGAAATGGACACAATTATTGACCAAATAGACTCGGAAACAAAGATGAAAATGTTCCTCAAAAAAGGCGACGTTACCCTCGTTCCGATCTATCTATTTCAACAAATAAAAAAATTGAAGCCTTGGAAGTTTGCGATTCCATAATACAACATATTAAGGCTCGGTTTACCTTTACAGGACATCTGACAGCTACCGCATTATTTATGAAAGAACATTTTATGGAATTCCAAAAAAAATTTCCTGTCAAATTGCTCTCTGATACAGTTAAGTTATATCCATTTCTAGAGACAAATCGTCTAAAAACAGAACTGCAAGTACTTTATGAATGAGAAGAATTGCAAACCATTTCTGAAGCCGTTCCTCTTTTATCGTTGGTTTCACAGAAAGATATGAGGTGCACTTTTCAAGAAACTATTAAGTTACTGGAAGTTTTAGTGAGAACACCTATGTCAACCTCTGAAGCTGAAAGATGCTTCTCTATGTTAAAAAGACTAAATCTTTTTTGCGCCACTCTATGAAAGAAGAAAGACTATATTACTTATTCATTACGACTAATTATTCTGGTAAGTTTTTATCGATTTATGTTGTTTATTACTTTGTAAAAATGGTATATATGCACACGTTATCGCATAAGTAGAAATACCTAAAAAAAATCACCCAAACACAAGAATATAAGAATCGATTTGATTTACAAACACATATATGTAACCTATAAACTCGAGATTAATTAATTATTAAATTTTTTATAATGTTTAATTTTTTACTAATTTAGCAAGTAGTATAAATGGTATATAATGGATGTACCTAGTAATTTTTTCTATTAAAAAAAACAATAAGGTAAAAAATTAGTCATTTTGGGCGTGGCAAATCTCACGAGCCGCCACTGCTTGGCTCATGTGTTAGTATCTGAAACATTCTTTTTTGCTCGAGTTACTGCAACAGAAATTAAAACAATTTTTGCACAATTTAGAAGCAAAAACGCAGCCGGTTGGACAGGGTGTCCTTGCAGATTTTCAGAGCTTTACCGGAGATGGTTCTTGAGACATTGGCCGGGGCAATAAATGCTTTTTTTGTTACTGGTAGAAACTCAGACTGAAAAAGGCACTAATTATACTCCTTTACAAGCGTGAAAACCGCGACGAGCCCTCAAATTTCAGACCCATTGCTCTGTTGCCCACACTGGCAGAGATAATTGAAAAACTGGTAAAAGTAAGGATGGTGCAGTTGTTAAATAAACACAAAATTCTGAGCCTCCAACACTTCGGATTTCAGACATTAAAAAACACGTGCGATGCCATTCTTGGGTTTCTTGAACACCTGTACATCCTCTTAAACTCTGGAGGGGTTGCGGCTGCGGTGTTTTTTGATTTGTCAAAAGCATTCGATTGCGCAGAGAAAATTTCCTGGTGCATGGTACGACTCTTGAAAGACTAATGACGGTTCTAAACGATGACTTGTGTAAAATAAAACAATGGTGTGATTCACATTTTTTGTCATTCAATGTTTCAAAAAATAATCTATTAAATTTTAAATGTCATATAGATGGTATTCGCCTACAGGATGAGTTTATTTCAATGCAATCTTCTGTTAGGTTTCTGAGGTTATCAATAGATGAATCTTTGAAATTTGGGACTGATATTAGTAACTTATGTAATAAAATTGCTACCAGTTGCTACGCATTCCGAGTAATTTTTTTTAGGATTTTAGAGGCATCTTTTTGCAAACACGTCTGTCTGTCTGCACACCAGTGCGCCTAATACTCCCAGCCATCGACAGAATTCCGAAAATCGCGTCAATTCTGGCTTCCCTTCAAGTCCGTTTACAGACTAGTACTGCGATTGCAACCAATGAGGTTCAGTTCTGCGTCACGCGACCCAATCTCGCCTGACCAACAATGCGGCAAAACAAACAAACAGTGTTAGCAAAACTAAGCAAGTCGGAACTCTTACCTCCGGCTCCGCTAGACAGAGATCGGCCCGCTTACAGGGTTACAATAAAGTTTCCATACTTTGATATGCAAATTTTATCAGCAGTTAATATGGCAAAACCAGAGATTTTGATAGGACAGGACAACTACGGTCTAATAGTAGCCAAGACTAAATTTTCCACTGTTGTCTGAATGTAAACTGGGTTGGACATTCTTGGGTCAATAGATGAAACTTATACTAATGAGAATAATCAAAATGTCAGCCTAAGTTGTGAATGTGTAAGCGAAGAACGTCTTTAAATGCTAATAAACGACAGTTTTAATTTGGAAAATTATGGAATGAAAAATGAAAGGTATGGAATAAGATCGATGGAAGATAGAAAAACAGTCGATATTATGGAAAACACGAGCCGTTATATTGGCAATAGATATAAAGTTGGCCATCTTATAGTCAGACCAATGCTTTGAAGCGCACGAAGATGAACAAAGGTAAAGAACTTAGTAAGTAATACTGTACAAAGATAGAAGAATCTGTCGAAAAAGAGATTGGTACTTTCCCCACTATATAGTATGGAACCTTATTAACCCAGGTAAAATTCGTTTAGTGTTTTATGTCGCTTTAATAAGGAACAAATCGACATTGCCGTTATTCAGGAACCCTGGACATCTACTTCGGACCGAGTCATAGGGCTAGGTAAATCTCTTGGTAAGTTAATTGAGTGTAGCTAGGAGGAAAAACCCAGAGCATGTATCATTATCAAGAAGAACATAAATTATTTTCTACTTTCAGAGTTCTGCACAAGAGACGTGGCAGCTATACACGTCTCACTGCCGGATTGGGAGAGCAATACTGAGTTAATCGCCTGCTCTGCTTATTTCCCCGGCGACATGAAAGCAGAAGAACCGCCTCCAAAAGCAGTGCGCGACCTAAATTTCTGACTGGAAGGTGTCACCTGAACCATCGTGCTCAGATCATAGACACATCCGGTTTGATATTATAGTAGGCCCCAGGCCTGAGGTTAAATATCGTGACGCAAGAAGCACAGATTGTCTCTACAATTCAATCTCTGCCACGCGTCTACTTCAATCAATAATCGTGAACAATTAGGGTTTGTAACGGACCAAATCACAACCGCCATAAACTCATCATATCAGGAAAACTGTCCACTGAAGGTTAAAAAAGACAATAGAAATACACCTTGGTGGAATAATAACCCGAATAAATTAAGGAAAGAAGTTCGTAGACTGTTCAATCGAGCTAAAATATCAGGTGAATGAGACCAATATAGAACTGCTTTAACAAACTACAATAAAGCAATCATGTAAGCCAAAACAGAGTCATGGAAAAGGTTCTGTGAGGGTATATCACTGCCAGAGTCCACAAGATTCTGTCCAGGGAGCCTGTTCAGGAACTGGAATCGCTAAAACGGCCAGATGGAACTTTTACAGGCTCTAGGAAAGAAATTTTGGATCTTAGCACTAAATCACTTCCCAGGTAGCCTGATAATGGATAGTCGGTCAACTTTCCATTTCGTAGGTCGACACAAACGACCTTACAGAGATGATTGGCTAACTGCCAACAAAATAATTACAGTAAGGGCGGTCCGAAGCGCCATAAATTCCTTTAGGCCCTTCAAATCGCCTAGGGAGGATGGAGTCTTTCCAGCTCTGATACAAAACGGGTTGGACGCATTCCTTCCTTTCATAACAAGACTATTCAGAGCAAGTCTGGCTTGGAACTATATACCAGCCAGATGGTCTGCAACTAAGATAATATATATATATATATATATATATATATATATATATATATATATCTAAAGTGGGTCGAAATGATCCTTTACCAAGTTCGCTTAGACCAATAAGTCTAACTTCCTTTCTGTTGAAAAGCCTGGAGAGAATCCTCGATGAGCACATCAGGGACGTAGCTCTTAGTCTGGCTTGGAAACTATATACCCGCCAGAGGGTCTGCAACTAAGATAATATATATATATATATATATATATATATATATATATATATATATATATATATATATATATATATATATATATATATATATATATATATATATATATATATCGAAATGATCCTCTACCAAGTTCGCTTAGACCAATAAGTCTAACTTCCTTTCTGTTGAAAAGCCTGGAGAGAATCCTCGATGAGCACATCAGGGACATAGCTCTTAGGCGATATCCGCTGAGTGAGCATCAGTATGCTTACTAAACGGGCAAATCAACAGCACTGGCTCTCAACAATCGTGTTGAAAGCATAAAAAAACTCTCTAGAAAACAAGGAGATTGCAGTTACTGCATTCTTTGATATCAAGGGAGCATTTAACAATGCCTTTTCTGGATCACTCTATGATGTAATTACTGAAAGAGGGGTAGAACCCCTTATATGTGGCTGGATACAGGCAATGCTTGAAAACAGGAAAATAACAACATCTCTACAGGACGAGACAGTGAACTTTAGAGCTGCTAGGTGTGTCCACAAGAAGGAGTGTTATCGCCCTTGCTGTGGTCACTACTGGTGGACAATCTGCTGGCTGTGGTTCGGCTGTGGGAGGTTGAACTGCAGGCATATGCCGATAATCTAGTCATCATTGTAAAATCTCAACAACCTTTCAGGAAGTACTGTTAAATATGAACAGAATTAAGCTCAAAACAGCAGTACACTGGCCATTGTGGTCTAAGACATCACATGCACAGGACGGGGCTTGAAAACGAATCCGAGTGCCGCCTATGTATGGAGGACGACAAAACAGTCAGACATGTGCTATGTGAATGCCCGGCAGCTGCCTGGATCAGGTTCTCTATTTTCGGTAGAGATATCCTGCTGCCCGAGGACTTGAAGAATACCTCCCCAAAGGCAATAAGACTCATTGAGGACTTAGAGTTGCTCGGGGAAGTGTAAACATAGGTGTAAGCCACAATAGACTACAGAGTCGCAGTGGAGGGTCGGTTTGATCCACTCACTTTTAACCTAACCTAATCTAACCTATGACGCTAAATCATATGGTTAAAGTTTTTATTTCAAGCTGCAGGTTTCGTTCCTCATACCAGTCTTATGAAGGTTTCGGTAGTAGATAATAGCTTTTAGTGGGGACATAAAATATTTCACCAGGTCGTAATTCGGAAAAAAAATAGTTGCGGTCAGAGATTTTTATGGCTTGGAAGAAATAGTGACTCTACAGTTGGTGTCTATGAAATAAAGGTTATAATTTTCCGGGCAATATCTTCATCATCTCAAGCTCAGTTTATAAATAATAAAAATGCACAGCGGTTTGAACAAGAATTGCCTGGTATTCTTCAAGCTATGAAAAAGCAACATTACGTCGACGATTACTGGATTCCTGCAATACTGAATTTGAAGCTATTGAAAACAAGTGATACACGTCCATAAACACGCCGGTTTCGAAGTGACAAATTGGATTTGTAACTCTTTGTTTGAAACTTTCGTATGAAACGTTTTTTCGTATCTATTATGGTTTTCCATGATTACTAAGAAACTACTTACCCGATTGACTTTAAATTTGTCCCAAAAATGATGGGTCGTTTGGGGATGATCTGGTAAAATTTTGGTAAACATCCAATATGGCAAAAGAAAATGGCGGCTTAGTGAAATGTTCGAAAAAAATTATTACTAAAAAACTACTTATCCAATTTTTTCCAAATTATGCACAAAAATCAAGTATTATATATGAATCAATTGGTAAAATTTTGGTACGAATCCAAGATGGCAGAACAAAATGGCCGCTTAGAAAAATATTTAAAAATTCGGCCTGAAAAATTTCCAAAATGATTTCAAATTATGTGCCATAAATAATTGTGGAATACAGATGAGTTATTAAAACTGTTCAAGATGACAGAACAAAATGGCGGTTAAATATAATAACTGTAAAAGTGAAAAAAATCATCTCAGGTTCATTCACAGGATGGGGGATAAATGCCTTTACATCTGCACGTTTTAGCCTCCCTAGATGATGCCAAAAAATATGTCAACTGACTATCTGTCAGTTGACGGCATAGCGTAAAAAATACTTAACAGAGTGACTTCAAATATTGGTACAAAAATGAAGGGTCATATGGGGATGACCAGGTAATATTTTGGTAAAAATCCAATATGCCGGAATAAGATGGCGGCCTAGTGAAAGGTAAAAAAATTATTGCTAAGAAATTGATTAGCCAATTTTTCTCAAATTTTGCACAAAAATCAAGTGTTATATAGGAATGAACTGGTAACAGTCTGGTATGAATATAAGGTAGAAAACAAAATGGCGGTCTTTTAAAATGATCAGCCTGAAAATACTACTTATTTGATTAATTTCAAATTTTGGGCAAGCGTTAAGTGTGATATAGAGACAAACCGGCAAAGTTGTGTAGCCAAATAAAATTGTTAAAAATCAAGGAAAAAAAAATTATTGAATTGACTTTTGCAGAAAAATTAAATGTGATATAGGGATACTAAACTGGTACGAATTGAACATGACGTAACAAAATGGCGGTGTGTTACTAAATGACGATGTACTGAACTAAAGTGAGCCACATTTCACTATTCCCAATAAAAAGAAACATTCATACCCAAGGAAGTTCCGGGTAAAGAAAATTTCCTGATTTATTTTTATCTAGTTTTCTATTAGAATTTTAATTTATAGACAGATATATATAGGTTTAGTTATTTATTAACCATTTATTTATGGCAATATCAGTTTTAAGGTTGTAGGTAATATATTATGTATGTAATGATATTTAATTTTTATTGCTTTTTATAAGATACTACCCTTGAGCTTGTATTTAATAAATAAAAACGTTTATTATTATTATTATTATTTTTATCTACGTTGTGGTCTCACAGTATTCCTGTGATTGTATTTTATACTGACGGGAAAAAACTATTGTGAATTCAGAAATGATCTAACGATGCTACATGTTTTCAAAATGATCGATTTCTGGATGTTGTTGTGAATGTCTCTATTAAGTCCTAATTGAGCCAAATGCGACGTAAACGTTGATGGGGTGAGGCCTGTTACTGATATGACGAGAGGAACAATGAAGACTCTTTCCTATTTGTACAGCCTTTTTATTTCCATTGCCAAGTCGGTGTATTTGGCGATTTTCTCACTGTATTTCGCTTGAATGTTCTCGTTGTTGGGGACAGCCATGTCAATTAAATAAGTGATCTTTTCCTTTTCCATTGAAAGGTGATATTGGGTCTGTTTGTTTTCCCAGTAGAGCTTGTAGTCTTCGTTTTCAAGTATGGATGTTGGTGTATAATGGTAGTAAGGGTCTGTGTTCTCCGTTAGTTTGTATGTTGTGACTAATGCTTGAAGAACGACCTTCGCTGCTGAGTTGTGTTCTTGCTTTATGTGGTATCTGTGTCTTCCGTGAAGTGTTTTTCCAGACCAAGTGTTCATCTTTTCTAGTCGTGATTGGATGTGACTGTGTGCGTCTGCTGCGTGGCTCGTTTGAGACAGGTCGAGCGGTGTATAATTCTTGTCTGCCTTCACTATTGCCTTGTGGAGGTTAGTTTGTTTGTTGTGGAAGGATTTTCTGAGTTCGTAAATTTGTTTTTTATTTAGCGATTGTATATCTATAATTCCCCTTCCTCCTTCTTTTCTCTCAACGGGGAGTCTTTCCTTGCATGCGTTGGGATGTAACTTCCTGTATTTAGTGAATTCAGAGCGTATGAGAAGAGAATGTGAATGTTTTCTATGTCTGTGTGTGACCATTTAATGATACCAAACGAATACGTAAGAATAGGTATGGCGAAGGTGTTAATAGCTTTGGTTAGATTTCTGGAATTCAGTTTTGTTTTTAGTAGCTTGGTGAGTCTATGTTTTAAATTCCGTCTTGAGCTCTGATTTGATATGAGTGCAGTTAATTTCGATACTTTGATGGAAGCCTAGGTATCTGTATGTTTCTTCTTTGAGCATGTTATCTATAGTTTCATTGTTGATTATTTCCCTCGTAGGGTGATCTTCCACTGTCGCTTGTCGATATGAAGTACCTTGCATTTACTTATACCAAATTCCATGTTGTCCAGGGTAAACGTTTCTGTGATTTTAAGGAGTTCCTTTAGTTGTGCCTTTGTGCTTGCATATAATTTTATGTCATCCATGTACAAGAGATGGTTTATTTTGTGTAAGTTATTTTTTTAGTGGAATCCGAAGTTTGTGTTGTTCAGTGTGTTTGAGAGTGATTGAAACAGAGGCAGAATCACCAAGCGCTGAGTGAATCTCCCTGGAATATACCTCGTCTGATGTAGATTTCTTCTGTTTCGATGTACTCTTTTTGTGTTCCCAGGTTGATTTTAGTACCCATGATTTGAAGAAGAAATTGCCTGATGTTTTTATTGGCTTTATATAATTCTAGCACTCTGGTTAGCTAACTGTGGGGTATCGAATCACAGGCTTTTTTTATCATCTATGTAATCAATATGAAGGTTTCTATAATTTTTCCTGGTTTGTTCCATGATGACGCTGTCTATAATTAGCTGCTCCTTGCATCCTCGGCTGTTTTTCCTGCACTCTTTTTGCTTTTCCGTTAGAATGTTTTTGTGTGCTAGATGTTGTTCTATTCTCCTGGTAATTGTAGTTGTGATGACCTTATATAGGGTTGAAAGGCATGTAATAGGTCGGTAATTTGACGGGTCCTTATTGTCTGAATTTTTGGGTTTAAGGTATGTTATTCCTTGGGTGAGAAAACTGGGGAGTATGCTAGGTTTTAAAATAATTTCATTAATTTGGCGAGTGAGAGCATCATGTGTGGAGGTAAACTGTTTGTACCAGAAGTTATGAATGTTATCCATTTCAGGACATCTCTAGTTATGCGTGTATTGTGATTGTTTCTGCAACTCCTTGTGTTGTCATTGCAAAGTCCTCTTGTTCCTCCAAGCACTTGTGTCTGTCTTCTTCCGCTTTAATCCATGAAACGTTATTATTGTGTAGTTTCTGACCAAATACTTTTTCAGTATTCTGTGATCTCTTGTTTGGTCGGTGGTTTTATTACTCGTGCCTCCTCATTGCTCATGATTTTTTGGTAGAACTGTTTTTCGCTTCTTCGAAACAGGTTATTAGCGTCCTTTCTTTTATTTGATTCTTTGTATCTTCGGAGTCTTGCGGCATACACGGATAATTTTTGCTTCAGAGTGTCAAGGATTTCTGTAAGCGTGTGATCAGGAGATGCAGATTTGATTTTCTCTACACTTTGTGTGATACGTTTTGACTTGTTGCCGTTCATGGATTGGGTAAGATGTTCTGTGTTAACGTGGTTATAGCTGCTGCGTAGATCACTGTATGAATGTCCTCATACTGGTTACATAGATGATAAAAAAGCCTGTGATTCGATACCCCACGGTTAGCTAACCAGAGTGCTAGAATTATATAAAGCCAATAAAAACATCAGGCAATTTGTTATGGACTCTGGAATTATGTGTTCGTTGATGGTCTTTAGGATTTTATGTGTGTCTCGTTTGAAGATTACACGAGGAATAACATCTCTTGTTGTAGGATCGGAGCCTGACCATTTGTTTAGATGTGACTTCATTTTTACTTTGATTGCTTGTGTGAAGGACGATCTGAGGTGTAACTGTGTGTATGGTGCTTGAATGTTTGGTTGATGAATGTTTAGTTCAACAGCTACCATAGCTTTGATGTTTTGCAATGCGAGTGGGGTGAGCTTACTGGTCTTAGTGTTGACTCTTTTGATCTATTACTCTCTGTTTTGTGATAAGTGATTTTTATTCTGGATATTGCGCTGTGAACAGTGTGTGCAGTTTATGTGCGTATCGTGATGAAATTGTCTCAAGTTGTTGTGTTTGGTTAGCATCTCTGTCAGATTTATTTGTGTATCCATTTGGGCAGCGCATGATCGGTTCACACGATTCTGTACTGCGGCTCATGCGTTGCCCTGCCTTTTCCGCCTTGGTGGGTGCCAGCTTAGCCGGAAAAACACTTTTGGTGGGTCTATTTTCCTTTGCCTGGTCGTGATCGTTTCGGATTGATGTTTTGTGGTGTTAGAAGCTCAAAGTGTCCCGACATTGGATCGCCTGTTAGTAAAAGGTAGATAATTTTATTGTATGTTTGTTTGCCTATTATTATTGGTCTCTCTTTAATGCACATCTGTTTTGTTCTTGTTGTTCTTGGTTTTGAGAAAATATGAAAGATGTGCTTCTGGGTTTCCGAGAGAGCAAATATTTCTAGGCTCGTCTCATATGTAGTGGTTTTGCTCATAAACTTATAATAGTTGTCGAAGTCCTTCATGTCGTCGTCGTGAAATAACGAAATTATCTGAAGTTCCGACCAGTTTTGTCGTAGGTATTGCAATGCGTCTGCTCGAAGTTTGGCATGATTGTTTTGATTGGCCGTATATGTGCAAACTGACTGATCGGAACAGACAACTTCCGTCTCCAACAATGTCGGCTCTGATGAAATTCTCGGGAATAGGTTCGGCTGTAACAGTTTTTTCGGCAAAGACCCGCCTGTTCAGCCTTTCACCGCCACCGTCCCGCATGCTTTCACCTTCAGCAATGGCTCCAAAGTTGCCCTGGGGATCCCCAAGCAGCGGCTCTTTTCCGGGGCTCGACGCTTTCTCCATTTTCATGGGTGTGCCACCATTTGACGCTACTGGTCCAGGTAACTCGGGTCCGTGGAGGCGTCACTCCCCAAGCAACTTAACCGAGGTTAGTTGCTCCGTGCGGTTTCAAAGGTTAGGTGGGGTTTAGGGTGGCTAGGGTGTGGGGATGGTAGCGGTATTTAGGACAGCGGACAGCTGGACGCCGCTGACAGTACCCAGACGGTCAGACTTATATTATTATTATTATCTTTATTATCCGTATTTAATATAAGACTACAAGATTTCTAAAGACTAAAAAGGTTTAAACTAGAATGATATTTAAATATAAAATACTTTTTAAAAACATGCGTTTATGAAAATGCACTATGAAAGTGAAAAAACTATCTTCTCTCACCCTCTCATTGGTTACAAAGCATTCTGAAATAGTTGGCTGAAAACAGAAGCGTTGTATATTTTGTTAAACACGTAATTTACGCCAGAAATTAAGAAACAATCGAAAGGTCCTCATAAAACCTGAAAATGCTGTTGCATAAATCATTTAAGTTTTAAAATTGGGTAGTATTTAAAGTGGGGATAACATTGTATTAACAAGTTGCGTCTCTGTTAACGACATATTTAGACAAAATGTCTATGTACGAATACATCGAAGACACTTTGTATGCTATATCCTTATTTGGAATTTTGCCTAAACGGGAATATTCGTTTTTTGAAGTATTACGAGGTGTTTTTACTTATAGCAATATTGTGCTGCTGTTCGGATGTATTATTTTTAATTCGTCGTTTTATTTGGGGGATTGGGGTAAGTTGTCAGAAAGCTTACATGCTTTGGCAACTTCCTTCAATGTTTTTATTAAGGCCGCTAATTTATTCATGAAGAAAGATAAATTTATCAAACTTCTGAATATAGTGAAGCAGAACAACTTGTCGGCTTACGTTAAATCGTATGAGTATATTGTGGAGAATTTTGGGAAGACACTCAAGATAGTCAAAAAATTCTTCTGGATTGAAGTATTTGTAACACTGGTTTTCTACACCTTAACCCCTGGTAATATTAGCATAGTTACTAATGGGTGAATGAGTTGTTTTTTTTATTTTGTTGTTTCCCAGTTTCTTTTTATATATGTACAGGGTATCCGAATTTCGATGGTTTTGCGGGGTATCTCCCTTATTACTGAAGATAGAGAGATGCGGTTTTCGCAACACTGTGCTATTCTTTTATGAAACCAAAGAAGCCACAAACAAATTTTTCCTAGCCCTTTTCGTTTTTGAGATACAGGGTGAAATTGAAAATTTTGCGTTTTCAAGTACCCCTCGTATCTCGATGGCCTGGCAACATACCGAAAAGGTGAAAACTAACAACGATAGAGTTTTTTGCGTAGAATCCAGTGGCGTAGTCAGTTTTTGGTTAGATACTATCGTTTTCGAGGTATAGACTCAAGATGGGTTTTTTTTTAAATGGGATACCCTCTATATTTTTTAATATTTGGTTTCTGCTCATTTTTAGCTTCTCAAAAATATATAACACTTGATATTTATTTCAATCCGGTACTGACAATAACGTCAATTTAAAGAAATTTTAATCTGTTTTTCTAGGAGGCCATGAAAATTGTGTGTTAACCTGAATTATTTGCACCAAAGTTTGTTATAATATCATGATTAAACAATAAATCAATAAACAAAGAGACATACCTACTATTTGGTATTAACCCTGGACAACACAACTAACACAAATACATAGGAAATCTAAAAAATATATACCTATTATACACTAAAAATGTTTTATCTACCACAAATGACGTTGGATTTAATATTTTTCTCATGTTGACAATTGTGTTGTTTGAAAATACTTACAACTATTTAATTTATCCCTTAGAAATACCCAAGATCTGTTTTAAATAAAATAAGGCGGCCGTGACTTGCACAAAAGAATATATAGATTCTGTTGAGCCATTGTAGAAACTAATTGACATTTGTCATTGTTAAATTATTTTAATAAAATATTGCCTTTGTCCATTTATTAAATATCAATCAAATGGCTGCAAATTTCGAAAACTAAGTAAGCAAAATAACTTTGCTTCTTAAACCACGGCTTTTCGGAACTAGTGATAGTCGATGTAGATGGCCTCTCAGTATTTTTGAAAAACAAAAGTATAGATAATAATAAAACTTTAGTTTTATGACTTTTTTTTCAAAATAATAATATTAATATTTCAACTTATGCCTATCGTTCCTAATAGGTTACAATTGTGTCCAAAATTTGCTTATAATAAAAAAGCATAATATTGCAGCAAGTCTGTAACATGAAAGATACGATGTCACTAAATTTCCAATAAAATTAATTATAATTAAAATATTTGAAAAGTAGAATAGCAGTTTTGTTGATAAGTGATAAGAAAAAACATCTTTTACATCGCTCTGTATAATAAAATAATTCAATTTAATTTATTTTGAATATGTCCTTCTATACTCTATATATCTGTAAATAAGCATTTGTTCCTTATAGATACCCAAAACGAAGACAGTCCGATAAGAGAACATTTTCAAGAATAAAAGTAAATCTGATCAATCACGGATCAGTCAAAGTACCGCAACCGAAATCATATTACAAATAAATTCGGGAAACTGGAGAGATTAATGTTTTAGCTGCCGTTGCAATCAATTCGTCAACTTCCTGTCAAAAAGTCGAGGATGAAGTGGGAGTACCTAAGTCAACAGTACAGACTATTCTAAAAACCATATAAATATAAGTTAGTGCACCATTTGCACCCGGGAGATGCACAGCGTCGCATAGATTTCTGCAATTGGTACATTCATATGACTAATACCGAAATAAATTTCGAAAGAAGAGTTATATGGTCTGACGAGGCATATATCTTAAGTGCAGGTATTCTAAATCGACACAATAATAGATACTGGTCCAAAGAAAATGAACACGTTATATTTCCACGCGAACAACAAGGCAGGTTTGGATTTAGCGTGTCCTGCTTTATCCTTGGCACAAAAATAAGGTATGTCATTTATAACGGTAGTCTTACTGGAAACTGGTACCTAGAGATATTGGAAAACATGCTTCCTATTTTATTAGATAATATTCCTTTGGCACAATTACAAAATATTTTTCTTCACCAAGATGGTGCCCCCGCTCATAATGCATGGACCGTTAGTACCTTTTTAGAAAATGAATTTCCAGGTCGCTGGATTGGTACAAATGGGGTTGTAAGATGGCCGCCTAGGTCGCCAGATTTGTCGGTCCTAGACTTTTTTCTATGGAGATATCTTGAAGGCATCATCTACCAAAGGCAACACCACACGAACGAAAATCTACAAAACGACACAAGAAGAGCTTTTAGATATTTACAAGCTCGCCAAATGATTATGCTTAACGCACTAAGTAGAATAAGAAAGATGTGTGATATGTTTATAAGGTATAATGGGGAACAGTTCGAACAGTACCTACATAGCCTTTTTTCTAATTTAGTGAATAGTAAGTATTTGACAGAATACAATTCTATTGTTAACATTAGAAAAATAATTAAATTATCGTCATATGTATATATTTTTAGTTTATAATATGTCTTTTTAGTAGATTTCTTAGATGTTTGTGTATTTCCCTAGCGTAAAAATTAAATAGTATGAGTCTTTGTTAACTGATTTATTGTTTAATAATTAACAATTTTCATGGCCTACTAGAAAAACAGATTGAAATTTCTTTAAATTGACTTAATTGTCGATACTGGATTGAAATAAATATCAAGTGTATAAAATATATTTTTGAGAAGCTAAAAATGAGCGGAAACCAAATATTAAAAAGCCTACAGGGTATCCCATTTAAAAAAACCCAACTTTAGTCTATACCTCGAAAACGATAGTAGCTAACCAAAAACTGACTACGCCACTGGTTTCTACGTAAAAAACTTTATCGAAGTTAGTTTTCACCTTTTTTCACCCTGTATCTCAAAAACGAAGAGGGCTAGGGAAATTTTATTTGTGGCTTCTTTGGTTTCACAAAAAAGTAGCACAGCGTTCCGAAAACCTCTCTCTATTTTCAGTAATAAGGGAGATATCCCGCAAAACCATCGAAATTCGGATACCCTGTACAGAGTGAGGCATTATTTCTGTACGTTCCCTAAATAAGCCAATTTACACAGGAATGAAAGGGTATACAATTAGAAATAAGGACCTTTATAAATTAATGCGTTTATTTGGCTATAACTTAACAGAATCTCAAATTGCGTAGATGTCTCACTTGTCACCTGAAAGTATATAGTGCAAAAACTACAAACGCTTTAAACAAAGCCATAAAACAATATTCGTTTTTCTATCTCTGAGTATCAATTATACCATCCAAAAGTATCACAATATATTGCTGGATAACTCAAAGATTTTTTTTGGTCAGTCTTGTCAAATCTCCAAATTCATTGCGGTATTTTTTAGAAAAAAAGTATTGACTTTACTGAATATTACTCGATTACTTTAAATGTAAAACCATATATATTTGATCACCAGAAGAATGCCTGACCTCGCTACTTTTCAAAAATGTACACATTGTTTTTATTTATTATTAGTTTATTTAAGTTATTGTCAATTCGAATTAACTTAAATAAATTAAACAAACTAAATAAATTAACTAAACTTAAAGGCACAAATAAATAATATGTTTCAAGTGCCTGTTATTAACATTTATGCACTCATTAAAATTACAATCAGATGATCAAATGGATATCCCAGTATATTACATTTCTTATATTATTCATTAGTTCCTGCAAAGTGTGTGGGATCAGATTATAACATCATTCTTTACTTTAACTCCAAAGAAAAAAATCAGGGACAGATATATCAGGAGAATAAGGTGGACATTCTATTGGACCTGCTCTGGTGGGAAGAAAACAAGGTGTGCTCACTAGCCAGCGCATCTACGTCAGATGTGAGGTAGCTTTTGAAAAAAATGTAGTAGGCCCTGGAAAGAACCGTCAATAAAAATTGTAGGTTAGGTTACTAGTTTTTTATTTTTTTTATGCAAAATAAATTTTATTTTGGAAGGAAAAGAATTGCCAGCTTCCTTTGGGTATTAAGAATCAAGAACAATATGTCTAGTTGGTTTATGCGGTTACTTCAGCCACAATAAAAAGAAGGACAAATGTAATATAAGGTCTTGGTCCCATAGATTTCCTAAAAACTCGGATTTCTACAGTACAGAGGTTTCATGCTTGCTACAAATATGACAAGATTAACTTAAACAACGGTAAATATTTGTTTAAACGTTTCTAAATCAAATTATTTTTAGCGCTTATATGCTACCTTAAGCATTTTGAGAACAAAAAGGAAAAATAATTATGCTACAGAGAGTAACCGGCTCTAGACTTGTTTAAAAACTAATAATTGAAAAAATAAAAGAAATATTGCAGATGATACTGAGGATCGGATTTTGGTAGGCTTTCCAGATCACAGAAAATTTGAGTAGACTAAATCGAATAAAGATTGAGCTAAAACGTGTTAAAATACTATCATACATTTTTCTAAGGTGTTCAAAGACTCAGGGGCGTGCAGTCCATGGAAGCAAGGGAAGCAGTGCTTCTCCACAAAAAATTACAAAACATCTTCTAAAATGTAATTTTTGAAATAGAAAATCATTAATTTAGTTTATATTAAAAATGCTAAAATATTATCTTAATTATCAAGCCCATAATAAATGCGGCCTTGACTCCGACTGAGCAATAGAATCGAATACAACCTATGCGGGCCGCTAGCTTCTCTGCAGCCAAGTCCTGTATGCTTGATTTCCTGTGACTCGAGCCAGAGGTTATTGAAATTTCCACCGGCTGTTTGAAATTTTTGCATTTCAGTCGCGTGCTTTAAGTGGTGGCGGAAGCTATCGTTGGAGTAGGTTCTTTGTTTGAACGGCTATCCGTGTGTTGTGTGATACGTACGTCGCGTCGTGCATGGTGCGATATGGAAGATAATAATACGGACGTGGATATGCAAATACCGTCAACTTCGGCTGTCGGTAATAACGTTGAAAATGTTGGAGAATTTAGTAAGAAGAGTGTGTGTGAATGTGTGGTGTGTGTCTTAATAATAAAGGGATTTTCAACATTAAACTTTGCTGATAATCTTCAAATAATTTCCAAAGGAAGGGCATAACCGCCTATGAAAAATTTAAGCACAAAAATGAAAAACTGTATTAGACATTTTTATCCGGAAAAACAATACGAACAATTTAAAAGGCTAACAGGGTGTGAAAATATAAGTAAATTATTTTGTTGGGCATGTTTACTTTTTGAAAATGAAAAAGGTCTTTGGAATAAAACTCCATTTCCGATTTAAATAATTTCCGTAAAGCTAAAGTAAAAAGACACATTATGTCCAAAGCGCATTTGCAGTCCGTCACACTGTGGTCAAAAATTAACATCTAGGGTTCCAAAAAATAGGAGGACTTTGATTCTATTTTCTAATAGTCCTTTTGCCGAAATTAAAGCCTTGTATTACTTTATTATGATGTTTTATTACACTATACACTACCACATAAGACATACAGTGTGTCTCCTAATATGGAGTACCTACCCAAGAGAAAAAAACTTTTTTAATTTTTATTTTTTGACCAAAAGTCATTATTTTTTTAAAAAAGTCTTGTTTGATAAAAAAACCTATTATATTATAAGTATACAGTGCGGGTTCAAAAATTGAAAAAAATTAAAAAGTATTAACCCTAATTTTTTTTAACTTTGCGAAAATTCGTGTTTTGCATTGATAATCGTATGGATTTTACTTTCGAGTACTCTACTCATACAAGGTTTTTTTGTATAGAAAGGCCAATTTTTGTGATCTGAACGGATGAAAAAAAATCAAATTTTCAAAATGATTATTTTTAAAAAAATTGCAATAATTTTATAGGTTTTAATATGAATTGGAATTACATTATTAATACTTAATATTTTAGGGCCTATATTTCAGTGTCACCTTAAGGTATAGAATAGCGTAAGTCTTACTTAAGACTTAAAAACGTATGTCAAAGTAGGACAGACATTATGTTCAAGTGAAACTTAATTTTAAGGGAACATAAATATCGGCCCTTACAACTATAAAAAAACATATATAAAATACTAAAGCTAAACATATAGAAATAATAAGTTTTAATCAGAATCTACATCAGATGGTATTTCTGGGGATTCTAACAGTAAAATTACATCTTTGTTGATTGAACCGCTTTGCCTAGGTGCTAAAATTCGCATACTAGAAATTAATGGATCCGATGAAATAAGCAAAATATTAAATAAATCTTCATTGGTTATCTTTCGAGACATCTTTCGTGTATTATGTTCTCTATAATATTTGACTTCTTTGTGTCTTGATTCTTGTGCATCTTCCCCTAACTGTCCAATTGGCACTAAAAAATGATCGATAATATTTTTTCCGTGTAAAAGTATTTTGTGCACAGTGGCAGGCATTGGATACCACTCATACAACTGCACGTACAACTTTGCGGTTTCATAAGCATAATCTCCAAAAGTGGACGAATTTTTTTTGAAGTTGGAGCTTAAGGCTTTTAAAATTACACCAAATCTATGAATTAATTGTTGGTCAATACCCGTAATACGAGACAATAATGCTGGATAAGAGAAAAACTTTCGCGCAGTGTTGCCATTATTTGTTGTACCAAAACCAGGTTTTACGGAATCTACTAAAAGATCCATGTCAGTTCGGAATGATGTTATGATTTGTTGTTTTTTAGCGGAATATAATTTCTTATATTCATGTCCACGAACCTGCCACTTTCTAAAATCTTGTCGATAAGAAATGTGCAAAAAACATTCAAAGCATCTAATATAAGCATGTAAGGATGATATACCAAAATCAAGACACAAAAGATCATATGGACGAGATATTACCTTATCTAACTTATTAAATTCGGTTGGACCAGCTTTACAAATGTAGCATTTTTGGGTAGAAGAATTGGAAGTCAAGGCATTACACACTTTTCCATCTACCATTGTTTTAAAAAGCTGATGATTAACAAAAAATTCCGTATTTTCAATGAATAGTCTGGTAGGATTAAGATTTTCAATTTGATTTTGTATATAGCAAAATTCCGATTTTATAACATCATTAGTTTCTTTTACAAACTGAATCCGTATTGGCCTACAAAAACGGGTGGAAGAAGTACGTGAATTTTGCCATAAAATCAATTTGGAATTTTGTTGTTGGTGATATAACTGTAAAGGAACTATGGATGTTGTTAACAGACTTGAGTCATCAACGCGATTTTCATTTGATTGAAAATGTTGGTTATAATTGCTTTGACTTCCACTTCCATCTGCCCCCCATTTATAAAGCATGTGTAAATTAATACTGGATTCACTATTAATAATGGAGGAAAGTACTTCATTTTGTGTTTCAGCAATTCTTGATACAGTGTGATTTAACAAAGACTGTAATGGAACTTCAGCAGATGTTTCGGTAACAATAATTTTAGAAGAAGGGTAACATTTTTTTTTAGCTTCCAGAAGTTTATAATAAGGAGGATACAAATGTTTTAAATTTTTGTGTTTAGCAGATTCTCTTAAGTTAATGTACTGACAGCGAGTCAACTTTAGGCCTATAAATAACGCTAAGGCTTCGTCTGCAGAATACACTAATGTTTTTGAGTCTTTCTTTAATCCTAACTTTTTTATTCGTGTTGCGCTTTTAGGAGAATAAGAAATCTTACCAACCAGAGTAGCGGCATCCCTATTACCACATGAGAAGAGTTTCATTTGTGTAGCCAGGCAGAGTTCTTCCTTACTTGTTGAGGCAAGAATTTTTGAGACTCTTCTGCGTTTAGTCTGTTGGCTCGCGTTCTCAAATAAAACTTTTGGGCGGCCACGTCCTGCTTCTGTTGACCCATTAGGTGTAGTTTCAACATTACCTGATGTTAACACAACTGTATTAAGCCACTCTTCATTTTTTTGCATAAATCTATTTTTAATGCCGTGATTTTCTTTCCATTTTCTCCAAAGAGCGACGCAAAATACATGTACAACTCTTTTAACTTCTTTCTGATCTTCTATTTTCATATTTTCACTCCCAATTTTATCACATATATATTCAAAAAGAAAATTTTTTGATTTCACCTCGAGGGGACGTAAAATGGGAAATAGGCACATTCTGGAAAAGCTCTCACGGGTACCTAAAAAAATCGTTAAGTGTGTATTGTCGGCGTTTGTGGATGTAATTTGTACGTATAAATCAAAACATAATGCAGAATCATATTATGTTAAAATATTTATGTTCTAACTTGTTCTAAAAAAGTAAACTCACTATAACCATAGAATTATTATATTTTTTAAAAATCTGACACCTTATATTGTTTTTTTAAATTTTATAAGTATAAAAAAATTAAAAGAAATTCTAACAATGTGTGATGATAATACATACCTCTGGGAATATAAGCCATTTTAGAATCACGCGTAAACACTACTTATACTGTCACCAACGCTTTGCAAACTAATCAAAATTTGACAAGTCACAACGCGATAAACAGAGCTCAAAGATGACGCGATGTTTGCGGCGTGGTAAAATGTAAAAATAAGCCAATAATATTTTAAAATTGTTAAATATATATTCAAACATTATCTATTAGTATAGTGTATCAAGGAAAAGAAAGTTGGGTTAAGTAGTTATTTTTATTTTTGGAAAGCTAGACACTAATTTTTGATCACAGTGCGTCATAAAAGAAAAAGATTCGGCAAAACCAGAATTGAACACGCCCTTAATAAACAGTTGGAAATTAGTCACTGCCACTAGTCGATAAAAATAGGCAAATATTAAGAAGACTTATCGATGTTGTTTGTTTTCACGGACAGCACGAATTGGGATTTAGAGGTTATGACGAAACAAGGGTCTCTTCAAATAGAGGAAATTTTCAAGTTTTACTTAGTTTAATGGCCAAATATGATGATTGCTTAAAAAATCATTTAGAGCAGTCTAACGTTTTTCGCGAAACGTCGAATCGAATCCAGAATGATTTAATTTCCGCTCTTTTAACCTTTATTTTATTTTTTATTTTATTTATTCTAAAAGGAATTAAGCAGGAGATTGGCGACGCGTGGTTCATTGCTATTGTTTTGGACGAAACAACTGATATCACTAATTTTAGCCAATTATCTATAGTAATACGCTACGTTAAAACAGACGGAAGTATTCAAGAGCGATTTTTAGGTTTTAAGAATGTGTCCGAAAATCGTTCAGCAGATGCATTATATACCGTAGTTTATAACTTTACTAAAGAAATTAATGGAGAGAAAAAACTAGTTGCTCAAAGCTATGATGGAGCTGCAGTGATGGCAGGACAATTAGGGGGTCTGCAAGCTAAAGTTTGAAAAACTTTCCCAAGTGCTGTGTTTGTCCATTGTTTTGCTCATAAATTAAATTTAGTTTTATCCCAGTCCATCAATCACATTAAAGACTGTAAAGTATTTTTCGTTACTTTAAGTGGCATGGCTGCTTTTTTTTCCAAGTCAACAAAACGTACACAAGCTTTGGACTCCATTGTCCACAAACGATTGTCCAAAGTAGCTCCTACTAGGTGGAACTATAATGGGAGACTTGTGTTAACAGTATCTGAAAATCGTGAATCACTGAAATAATTCCATTCTCGGACAATGTTTTTAATATATTACAAATCAAAACAAAATAAAATTGCTTTTTGCCTAAAAAAAGTGGATGATTTTAAGTCCATGTTATGCCAAAAAAGAGATGACTTTGACCTATTTTGGGAGAAAATGATGACGTTAAATGTAGAGCCACAAGCCAAGCGTCTTCGAACAGACAAGGTTGGAGATATCCAAACATCATACAGACGCCTCTTTTATGAAATAATCGATCAAATTCAGCAACAAATAAAGTATAGATTTAACGGTTTAAATGATTTTAAATTCCTCGAGCTCTGCAATTTTGATGCATTTAAAGGAAAAAAGAAGAAAACTTTTTCAGAAGAACTAAAATGCGCGCAAAAAATTTGCAATTTGCGTCAATTTTTCAATATTTTTCAATACTTAAACGTATACAAAATTTCGTGAGAAATTCATCGGGGCAGGAGAGACTTTCGCATACATCGCTGTTGTCCATTGAAAATAAACTTCCCCAAAATATGTCGGAGCATAGACGTTTTTATGAGGACGTCATTGACAAATTTGCAAAAAATAATCAAAGAATCGAATTACATTACAAATAGGTAAGTCTCTAAAAATTGCTTCCCTTTTTTAAAATTTCACCGCTCGCCGCTGACTGGATATTCTCACATACCTAGGATAACCAGATGTCCTCTTTTTAAGCATGTGTATAGGGATCTAGTATATATTTTGCAATTTATCCGAAATGTTTCCTTTTTGTTCATGGAAATTACATTTAAAAAAAAAAGCATATAATTTTTTTTTACATCCGAAATGAAACATTATACCAACGACCTTACTCTGAACAAAAATTAGGACCTTTTCTTTTAGTCATTTCATAGCTATATACTTCTTAAATTAGATATACTTTTGTACAGTGTAGTGTTAACTACTCAAAACCAGTTTCAATTCCAGCAAATGCTTAAACCTGACATCAAATTCTATTAGTTAAAATGATAAATACTGAGTGCAGGTGTCTTAAAGTGTCAGGGATTTCCAACTCAGACACAAATTGTGATGTGTAACAAAAAACATTGCTGTATGTAATATTTTGATCATATTTTGTGTAAAAAAGTAAAATAAATTTAACATACCTATTTTCATTTATTCTTCACATTTACTTTAAGGAGGTAATTGCCATAGTTCCTATAAAACTAGTAAAAATAATACTTTAAATAATAAATTTAGGTTTGTCTAATAAAAAATGTTTTAGTCTTAACTCTAAAAGGTTAGAAAAACTAATCATTATAATAAGACTCGTAATAAGATATCTTTAATCACTAAAATACAACACAGCAGTGGTTTTACAAATAGCATCTATCTATCTATCTATCTATCCTCTATCTCACTTCGGCTATTTATCTATAATATCTGACTTTAACACAGCAGAAGCAAACAAGCTTTTGGGCGACTTCAAAAATATCATTACAAAAAAACTTCTTACACATGAGGGATCTAGTGTGTCCAATAATGATATTCTGTCGCTTCACTATTAATTAAAAAATGTACACTTTTAGCAAATGTACAAATTACCATTTTGCTGCCCAAGTCAAATAGGTATATTCTATTGTGTAAATGTTTTCCACAGCATTTTACATAGAACTGGAATAAAGTTCAACTAAATGCTTATGGGCAATATGCATATTTTTAAACCGGCCTATTTTTAACGTGTAGCTTACTAACTTCCTAGAATGATGTTCGTAGATGGACTCTTAAATATACTTATTATGATAATTATAGGTTTTTTGTTTTATTTGTTTCTGCCTAGAAGTTCCTTCTGAATGAGGAATAGGCTCGGAGGTAGGTAACTGTTAAACATTTTAAGTGTTATTATCTTTCTTGTGGTAATTGCCATCATGACATGTATAAGTGCTTTCATCATTTCACTAACCGTTGGTCTCAAACGTTTAGCACTGGTCTGTTAGATAATGACGTCTTGATGGCGTCATGTGTAGAAAATGGTGAAAACGTGTGGTTCCCGATTTGAAGTGACAGCTAAAGTAAATGATTAATTGTGTTTTGATTTTGCAAAAAAATAGTAACAAATATGGAGAAACGATTGGCAATTTATGTGTAAAAGTTCATTTTTTAATAGCAATTTTGTACCTGCAATATGCAATTTGTCATTTTTCATGAAAATTGTAACATCAATCTTCAAATATGCAAAAACCCAAACAAAATTATTTATTTAATGATAAAAATAAACAATTTCGCTGTTTTTGTAAACCTGTCTGTTCGCAGCATAGCTAAAAAACTATTTACTTTACTATTTACATTGACTTCAAATTTTGGTCAAAAATTAAAGGAAAAAATGCTAACGTTTTGGTAAAAATCCAATATTACTGCACAACTACTTATCTAATTTACTTGAGACACACAAAAAAATCAAGTATCAAGAAAATTTTGGTACCAATCCAAGATGGCCAAACAAAATATTTAAAAAATCAACTACTTATTAGATTGATTTAAAATTTTGTGCAAGAATTAAGTATTATATAGAGATGAACTGTGCAAATTGTGGTACAACTTCAAGATGGTGGACAAAATAGTCGTCAAATATAATGTTAGTTATCGAGAAAAATCAACCTTCCATAAAAAAAACATCCATATATGCCGCCAAAAAACATGTTTTCTCAATTCCGCTTCTATTCTGAATTTGCCCGTGCACTTTTAAATTCTCTCACCTAACCTAACCTAAATGAATTTATTACTCCGTAAATCTCTTTATTTCTAATTGTGTAATATTTAGTTTGATAGTTACCGCTCTGAGAACTGGCTTAAGAACGGGCCCAAACAATGGTGTATTCGACAAATATTGACAAATATGCAAGTGTGAACAACGATGCTCGATCAGACTATTTGTATATTGAAGATATTTGTATATATTTGACACACTAATAATATCTGTGTTTGTGTCAATGTTTGTCAAATACACCATTGTGTGCCTTAAGAAATAAACTTTAATGGAAAAAGTTTTTTCTTCAACCCAATTATCACGGAACCCCAGATAAACCTACACCAGATGCGAAAGTGCCTATCTAACGCAGTCATAGCGAATTTATGTGAAACTCCGCCTCCTACGGATGTCCAGCCATCTGAGACATAGTAAGAGGTCCAGTTGATATTTTAAATCCGCACGGAAAAGTGCTTGCTCGAGAGGCGATATCGATAGTGCGAGAGCTTATGTTATTATTTAATTTTTCAAACATTTATCTTTTATTCAGTTTTATTTTTGTGGTCGTAAAAAATGCCTAGTTATAAGTCCCTTTATTTATATTGTTCAAATAGAAGTGGGAGCAATAAATCACTATTTAAATTACCTGAAGATCCCGTAAGGTATGTTGGTTTTATTATTAACATGACGTGAACTTTGTCTCCCAATTTTTTCAAAATTAACTTCCTGTGGTTCGTGGGTTTGGGATGGGTTTGAAAAGACACACTTATAATCTGTGCAACGTTTCGTAGATTTATTTCTACTTTATCAAGCACTAAAAGAAACAAAGCACATTTAAACGAAACAAAACTATATCAATATTCCCGCATTGTCAAGGAACTGTGGAGATGGTGATTTAAGTATATTTGCAAATAGATGTAACACTTTTTTGTTCTATTTAAAGTTAAGAGTCTTGACTCTTTGTCTCGAGGGTACGGGTACACTGACGCTTTGAAGGTTGGTTGAAAAATTACATGTTACAAACAGGGGATGTTATATATAACATAAAATGTAGTAAAAGAACAAGAGTAAACATTGTAGCTATTTGACAATTTAAAATTAATAAAGATAGAATAAAAAAAATAAGGGGATGTAGTAGTAATAAAGGGTTTTCCCATTATATCTAATATATTTTTTGAATGTTTTTGCTTTCCTTGTATTTATCTAACATGTTGCTATAAATAACACTTAAATTTTGTGTGTCTGATCTTAGATTGATGGTATCATTCAAGTATATGTAAATCATTTCGCCTATGTTACACTTGTACCACTTAGTTTCCCTATCCAGAATGGTAGTATTTTCGAATTGAAAGGTGTGGCCAGTGTTAAAGCGATGGGCAGCTAATGCAGTTTTATCTTTTTTTGTTTAATTGTGGTTTTTACAGTCGTTTTTATGTTGGTTTATTCTGCCGGCTAAATATTGTTTCCTTTGTCCTATATACTGTTTTCCGCAAGAACAAGGGATGTTATAAATGATATTAGATTGTTTATCAAATGCTGTACGATCTTTGATTTTGGTGTACAAATAGTTGTTTGTAGTTGTAGAAAGCTAGTTGTACGTTGGCATTGTTAAAACACCTTTCAATTTTTTGTGACAAAACATTGATGAATGGAAACTTAAAAAATTTTTTGTCCGATTTTTTTTGTTTAATGGATTCTATTCGGGTTTTTTTGAATTTATTAATGCAGATATTTGAAAAGTTAGATGGGTAATTATTTAGTTTTAAAATATTCTTTATAATTTTTATGTTGTCATTGTGAAAGGACGGGTGATTGAGGGTTGTAGCTCTATGCAGCATTCCTGTGATAGTACTAATTTTCGGAGAAATAGGATTATTTGAGTGAAATTTTAAAACTCTGTCAGAGCTGGTAGATTTGCGAAACCAGTTAGTTTTTAAAATTTCGTCGTCATTTCTAATCACCTCAACGTCTAAAAAGCCCAGTTTTTTTTCTATTTCAATTATAAACTGTATATTGGAATGATACCCATTAAAGCAGTCCAGAATGCAGTCATACTCATTTTCCGGATTTGCAGTGATGGAACCTTCCACATATAAGAAGAAGAAAGGTACCCTAAAAGGCAGTTTACCCAAAACTGTAGTCACAAGGTCGTTTATTAAAATGTTTGCTAAGGTAGGACTTAACGGATTACCCATTGCGCTTCCGTCTAGTTGTAAATATATGTTGTTTTTAAAAGTAAAAAAACTAGAATCAAAGCAAAAAGCAATATTTTCTAAGAATAGTTGTTTAGGTGTGTTGACATAAGCAGATATGAAACTCCATTGCCTACCAATAACATCTAATATAAGCTGTTTTGGGCTATTAGTAAACGACATACATCGAGTGATTCAATTTTATGGTTAGGTGGTAAAGTTATTGTCTCCAAGAGTTCAACACACTCAAATTAATTCTTTACATTAAAAGGGTACGTTTCAGTGCGGGAATATTAATATAGTTTTGTTTCGTTTAAGTATGCAAAAGTGTATATAATTGTACAATGAGTCTAGGAATAATGGTGCACGGTTGCTAACAATGTTCAGGTAGGAGCATGTGTTTGTAATTTTTATTTTTATTTTCTATATCAAATGTGCTTTGTTTCTTTTAGTGTTTGATAAAGTAGTAATAAATCTACGAAACGTTGCACAGAATATAATTGTATCTTTTCAAACCCCTCCCAAACCCACGAACCATCGGAAGTTAATTTATTATTCACATTTATAATTTTTTACGCCTGAAGTTTAATAGATTCACGCAAAATATGTTTTACCAAGTAGGTACTTTATAAGTAGTCTAATTTATATTCCTAACATTTTGGTTCGAAAAAATTTGAATTGGTGCGGGTAATGCTATTTTTAATTTATTAATAATTTTTAATATCCAACAAAGTTTTTGGTGCGGGCCATACGTGTCTCTCGCGCCGAGGCCAAAGAAAATTGACGCCCTCCTTGTCTAAGTTTCGCATCTGGTGTAGGTTTATCTGGGGTTCGGTGATATTATATATTACCTACATATGAAAAAAGTAACTTTTTATTTTCCAAAGAGGACTCCGCACACATCTTATGTGAATTTGCTTGCAGGTTAAATATAATGCAATTTTGGTCACCATATTTAGACTTTATCTACTGCCTTTATTATAAGAAATAGAAGAAAAAATTAAATACAAAAGATGTAGGGATTGTCCTAAACCGCCTTGAACTAATATTTTTTAAAAGAAATGAACATCGCAAAGCTACAAAAAAACATACACTTTGTATTTTTTAAATGGAACACCCTATGTATTATATTATACTTCGATAGAGAATATTTTTCTCATTTCAAAAATGTATAATATGTATACGTTTGGTTCAGTAGTTTTTGAAATATTTACGTTTAAAACTAAAAGTCTGGAAACCTTGAGATATGTCAAAAACTATACAAATTGGGTAAAAAAGTTTCATATAAAAGTTGTATAGTTCCTTACGATTAATGATTCAAAAATGTCTTGAAATATACAGGGTGTTTTAAAATCAAGTTACACGCCAAAACTTCTGAATCTCTAATGGAACACCCTGTATATTATTTCATTTTAAGAATCTACATCATATTTTATTAAGCATACTCTATCCCTAAAGTCAACTGTTTTTGAGATAAAGAATGAGAAAATGGAAATTTGGTTTTAAACAAAATTAACTCATTTCTCTATGCATAGTGAAACCTGGTGGATTATTTTAGAACTCCCATAGAAACTGTCATGTACTGACAATAAACTGTGTCAATTTTTAACATATTGTTGGAGAGTTACTTTTTCCTGATAAAAATGCTTTCAGAAAGAGAAAGAATAGAGATTCTTATGATGTTTGGATGGGGAGATCGCCAAAGAAATCTTGACGAAGTATGTGAACTTTTTAATAATACGCATCCCGAGCGAGGATAAGCAATTGCAAAATCCAAAGTTAGCAAAATTATCAAAAAATTTCGTGATCATGGTTGTGTAAAAAATCTTCCCAGGACAGGTAGGCCAAAACTAGATGATGATATGAAATTGAATGTTTTACTCAGTTATAACGAAAATCCACATTTACCTACAAGTCAAGTAGCATTAGATTTAAACCTTAGTCAATCATCGGTAAAAAATATTCGGCGCACGGCAAAGTATCATCCCTACAAAATAAGATTAATCCATGAATGAATGAAAGTATGCAAGAGCGGTGCAACCTGGATCCATTCTTTTGTAGAAATATTTTATTTTCCGATGAAGCCACCTTTTTTCTTAATGGTACTGTCAACCGACAAAACTGTAGATATTGGTCTACAGAGAATCCCCATTGGGCTCAAGTGGCTCATACACAATATCCCGAGAAAATCAATGTTTGGGCTGGAATATTTCAAGATAGAATTATAGATCCCTACTTTTTCGACGTAAATTTAACCGGCGAAATTTATCAACTCGAGTTGATTCCTGCCTTAGCTCAATTGTATCCAGGTAACGAGCCCGATATGCCTACTGCAGCAATGTGGTTCCAACAAGATGGAGCACCACCTCACTACGCGCTACCTGTTCGGCAGTATCTCAGTGAAATATTTCCTAACAGGTGGATAGGACGTCGTGGTCCCTACGAATGGCCGGCCAGGTCCCCGGACTTAACTCCCCTAGATTATTTTCTGTGGGGATATTTAAAGAGCAAAGTTTTGAACAGACCTCCTAATATCGGTGCGCTGGAAAATCGTATAAGAGATGAAATCCGACAAATCCCACCTACTTTCATTCGAAATCTACAACAAGAGTTCATCAATCGATTAGGATATTGTCAGAAAGTGAACGGACAACAGTTCCAGCATTTATTACGTTAAAACGCATCATTTAGAATTTTAGACTAACGTTGTTAATCGTTATTAAAAAAATTTTGTAAAACAGTTTTCTCATTTTTTTTTATCTCAAAAACAGTTGACTTTAGGGATAGGGTATGCTTAATAAAATATGATCAGAATTTCATGTAGATTCTTAAAATGAAATAATATACAGGGTGTTCCATTAGAGATTCTGAAGTTTTGGCGTGTAACTTGATTTTAAAACACCCTGTATATTTCAAGACATTTTTTGAATCATAAATCGTAAGGAACTATACAACTTTTATAAAAAACTTTTTTACCCAACTTGTATAGTTTTTGACATATCTCAAGGTTTCCAGACTTCATGCCCTCATTGTATAGCCGTCAAAAAGAAATAGTTTAATCTGTAAAATAGGTTATACAGAAGAGGAAAAATTTTACATACTTTAACGCATATAGCATACGCATATTTAACAAAAACAGTAATATTGTTAAATATCTATATAAATTAGAATATAATTAAAAAATGACAACAAAATATAACAAATCAACAATCAACCAAATTTACGGTAATCACTACGATATTAAACAGAACCACACGAATACAGAACTACCAATAGTTATTGAAAAATTACATTTTACAATAATTATTGTGCGAATTTTATAATTGTTGAACAAATTTTCTATAATCATTACCAATTTTAAGCAAAACATTCCTAATAATTTGGGGATTCTCATTTAAGAAATTAATACTAGTGTCAATTCTTTCCCTTAAATCCTCTAAATGATTACTTCTCTCTTTATAAACTTCTTTATTAAAAACTATGTAACGGCTTCAAGTCTGGACTATTCGGGGGCCTATTTATAGTTCCATGAGCTTCTATCCACTCGTCATACTTTTCATTTTCTTCCATAAATAGGATTATGAGGTGGCACGCCATCTTGATGCCACAGAAGATCCGCGAATTGCCTAAGAGGAAGCTCTTCTATAAGATTAGCTATATCGTTTTTTAGAGACTGTACGTATCTGATTCCTGTTAAAGAATCTCTAAAAATTATCGGATCAATTTTTTGATTTCTAAGAATCCCACACCAAACATTTAACAACATGCGCCCCAGAGTTTTAATTTCAATATATCCAAGAGGATTTTCTGGTGTCCACATGTGAGTATTTCTACTGTTATACACGCCCGCTGTAGTAAACATCGCCTAACCACTCCATAAAATTTTGTTAAAAAAAATATAGTCTTTATTTTTTCTGGCTAACATATAATTACAATTACAGTATTCCAGTCTTTTAATTTTCTGTAATCTGTTAACTTTTGCACTGGCAACATTTTATAAGGATGATATGCACGTCTATGTGGGATTCTGTACATTTTGCTTCTAGATGTATTAAAATGTTTACTAGCATCTAATATAGATATAGCCGGATTTTTAGGAAATAAACAGGCTTTAAATTATATAAATAATTAATAATAACACATTTCCAACTTTGAAAATATAATAATATTTGCAACTCTTCACCATTGTTTTGTTCGTTTTTTCTTTGAAAATGCTTTCGCTCTCTGATGCATCTTTGAGTGTAATAGAAGGTTGATTTGGAAGGGAGGTCGGGATAAATACGACCATAATCTTCTTGGGCTCTACTAATAATATTACTGTTTTCGTAAAATATACGAACAATGTGAAATTTTACCCATTTTACATTATTTTTTGTCCATGGCAACTGTGATTTCGTAAACCCAAATCTGTGTAATACTTAGGGTTGAAACAAAGGGTAGCAAAATGAAACTACATGTTCACCTTAACATTACCCAAAGTATATTCTCAATCTGTTTTAAAATGCAATCAAATTGCCATATACGCTCGGGAAGGTGGTTGACCTGCTGACATAGCAAAACAGGTTATTGCGTGGTTGCCCATTATTGCAACAAGTTGAATTTGATACAATACATTTTATATAGGGTGTTTTCTCTATATATTACACCTCCCCGGGCAATTAAAAGAATTTCAATTTATTTTGAAAATTTGAAATTCGTAAATAAAATACAATTACTAGAGACAAATGTTACAATACACTATTTAAACCATTTTTTTTTTTTTTTTTTTAATATTATCTTATTTATCTAAATATATGAAAAGAAAAATAAAAACTCAGATATAAGAGAAGGAAAATAGCGTCATATAGTGAAAGTAGGAAAGAAAATAGATAGGTATTTTAGAAAAAGGTTATTAGAAAATACATGCAATAGTATGGAGCCCTTATTATTATAACTTAATTTTAATTAGCTATTATACAACTTAGTTCTATTTTTATGGACTAAAATATGTTTCTTATCTTTAATTATTTTTACATTTGGTGCAACATCTTCTACCACTAAATATGGCCCCAGGAAGCAAGGGCTGGTAATTTTATCACCAGTTTCGTTTTTGATTAAAACTCTATCGCCCTTTTTATACTGAATGGGGTTTACTTTTAAATCAAAATTTTCTTTTCTTTTAGATTTAGAAAGTATTAAGTTATTTCTTGCATCATTTTGAGCTGTTTGTAACCTATATTTTAATTCAATGGGGTAGTTATCAAAATTATAAATAGGATCAACTTCATTATTTAAATTATTTGGTAATTGGCATTTTTTCCCAAAAACTAGTTCAAAGGGAGAGTATTTGGTTTCCGTATGTACTGCAGTATTATAAGAAAAACACCAGTACGGAAGCCATGTGCTCCATGCAGAATCATGGTTTTGAGTTTGAATTCTCAAATAAGCACCTAGAACTTTGTGAGAGGCCTCTAAACTCCCGATACTCTCGTGATGATACGCCGTAGAATGAATCTGTTTTATACCTAACAAGTTACATGTTTCTGCCATAGTGTGAGAAATAAACTCGGTACCCCTATCTGAAGCAATTTCCTGAGGGATACCATATCTTAAGATAAAGTTATCCACCAAAGATCTTGCCACAGATACGGAATCCTTGTTTTTAAGAGGGTAGGCCTCTACATATTTTGTTAACTCACACTGAAGTGTTAAAATATAAACAAATCCATTTACGTCTACCGGAAGTGGACCAACAATATCTAAATATATTTTTTGAAAAGCTGTTTCAGCTGTAGTAGTTATTACCATTGGCTCTCTAGTATAATGATAATGTTTTTGTCTTTGACACATGTCACACCTTTTTACAAAATTTCGAACATCACTATCCAGACCTAGCCAAAAATAATACTTTTTAATATTATTTGTCATTCTATTTATTCCAGCGTGACCACTGGTTGGTAGTAAATGAAAATCATTAAGGATTACTCTTTTTTCGTCTTTGTCCATTACTTTTTTAATACCTTTTACAACATTTATACGGGGGCCCCTCCAATTAGTATAATTTTTTATTTTACTACCAATAAATTTAATAAACTCTGTATTATCATTATTTTTATTAATAACTAATTCTTTAATTTCAGCCTTTTTACTTATTTCTACCAAATCTTTCACCATTTCGTCTCGCGCCAATGGTGATAAAGCTTTTTGGTCTAAGTATAGGGTAAAATGTAATGGAATATAATAAAAGTCTCCCACTTGTTGAGTGACATCTTTTGACAATTTTTTAATTTTTAAGGATGGTATTATAATTAATTCGGTACAGTTAGTGGGTTGCTTAAGAATTTCCACAATATTCGGGTGATCAAGCCAAATATTTTCAGTACTTTTCTTAATTAACTCGTCTTCCTGTCCGTCTCTACGTTTACTCTGTGCTCTGGTTAAAACTGCAATCATACCTTCATTCATATCTTTTAATTCGTTTGAGGACAAGATTATTCTCGATAAAGCATCGGCTGTAACATTATCTTTTCCTTTGATATATTCGATATAAAAGTCATATTCTTCTAGACACAAATGAAATTTTGTCAATCTGCTACCAGGGTCTTTTTGCGTAAAAAGATAAATTAATGGTTTGTGATCGGTTAAAATTTTGAAACGACGGCCATACAGATATGGTCGAAAATGCTTTACAGCCCAATAAATTGCTAAAAGTTCTTTATGTATAGTAGGGTAGTTAATTTCTGCTTTATTTAAACTACGACTAGTGAACGCCACTGGTTTATTATTTTTATTTGATAACACTGCTCCTATAGCAAAAGCAGACGCATCTGTTTGCAAAATAAATTCATTTTCATTCGAAAAATCGGGATAATCTAACACCGGATGCTTAATCAGCGAATTTTTAAGACAATTAAAAGCTTTATCACATTCGTCCGTCCACTCAAACCTAGCGTATTTTTTACATAATTTATTTAGAGGAACTGTAATTTCTGAAAAATGTGGTATAAATTTTCGATAATAATTGGCAAAAGCCACGAAGCGTTTAACTTCATCTGCCTTTTTTGGAATAGGATAATCTTTTAAAGCTTTTATTTTATCAGGGTCAGGTGATATTCCTTCAGAACTTATTATATGACCCAGATACAGAATTTCTTTTTTCAAAAAATCGCATTTAGCAGGATTTAGATTTTAGGTTTACTTTTCGCAATCTAGAAAAAATATCTATTAGATTTTTATTGTGTTCATTAAGGTTTCTGCCAAATACTATAAGATCATCAAGATAAACAAAGCACTTTTCGTAATTTAAGCCCGCCATCGCTATGGTCATTAACCTTGAAAAGGCACTAGGGCTAATTTTTAACCCCATTGGTAACCTTCGCATTTGCCACTGACCGCGATCTGTAGTGAAAGCTGTGTATTTTCTGCTTTCTTCCTCTAATTCGACCTGATAATAGCCCTGGCTAAGATCTAGATGTGAAAAATAAAGTGCACCTGCTAGGGAGTCTAAAATATCGACTACACTCGCAATCGGAAATTTGATATCTAATATATATGGGTTCAAAAATCTGTAGTCCAATACTAACCTAGCTCTTCCCTCATTCGTATCGTTTTTCTTTGGTACAAGCAACAAAGGTGAAGACCACTCACTCTGCGCACTCTCAATTATTCCATCCTGACACATTTGAGAAATTTGCCTATTTATTTCCTCTTTATGTACTTGAGGTAACCTATATGGCTTTCTATAGACCGGCTGAGTATCTGGTTTAACTTGAATTGACTGTTTATATAAATTAGTAACTGTAAGCTTATCTCCTGGCATATGAAATATATTTGAGAATTTGGCACAAATTTGCTCTATAGAATCTCGTTCCTCGCGGTTTAGATGATTAAGCTTAAGAATTTTAAATAGTTCTTTAACTCGAGTAGCCGAATTTTCTTGGCTGTTAAATTGATGACACTCATAATTGCTTAAACTTTCCGCTTTTGGCGAAAAATTTCTCAAATGTACCTCTGTCTCTCTTGTATTCAAAATTTTAATTGGTACTTTACCATTTATCGGTTGTGCAATTACACCAGCCATGAACACACCCTCACATAATTCACCTTGCATAAGTACACATTCATCCTCTAACCCTGTAGGAACATACTGTATAATTTCGCACCTAGGGGGAACACTTAATATATTCTCACTATCCGCATTTAATTTTAATGTATTTATTTTATTATACTGATTTAAAATAGTTAAGGTATTTTCTTCGTAATCTAATTTAGCCTTAAAAGTTTTCAAAAAATTTTCTCCAATTATGCCATCACTTTGACATGGTAAATTATTAAAAATATAAAATTTTTGCTTAAATATCGCATTTTCTATACAAAGATCTAAATAAACATATCCCACAGATATTAAATTACCTCCTATGCCTTTAATTACAATATTTTCTTTGTGTAACTGTATTTTTGAATTTAAACAACTTAATTTAAGGGCACTTAATGATGCACCCGTATCTACCAAAAATTTTAAGCTTTTACCATTGACACAAAAAGAAACAGCATTCGAGTAGTTTTTTGAATAGGTAAAAATATTATTAAACTGTTTATTTTTAGTATTTTTAGGCACGAAAAAATGTTGAATCTTGTATATCAGCTGAGGATTGTTCTGAATTTCCGGTGTGCTCCGCAAAATGCATTCGGTGACCTACTGCCCGAGATCCTCTCCTATTACCGCTCGTAAATGTACGACCACCGTGATTTCTAGAAAACCGCTGATTATTAAAATTACCTTGATTAGTCGAAGCGTTTCGCCGACAATTTGAATTGTTATTTCCTCCGTTATTAAAATTCTGATAATTATTATATCTACCAGAATTTCCTGTTCTATTATTTGGTCTTCTGGAAAAATTTCTAAAATTTCCCCTTCCTCTGTGAGAAAAATTAAAAATGTGTCCTGAATTATTTTGATTACCCAGCTCTTCATCTTGAGCTGCCCTTATTGCGTCCTTTAAGAATTCAAAATTTCTGGAAGATATAATTGTGCCCAGCCTTTGATTTTTAAGTCCGCATGCAAACCTTTTTATTGCAACCTTTTCGTTAATAGGTCTTAGAATATCAAAAGCATTGGCATTTCCGTCTGCTTGCGTAATGGTTAAATTTACAAAAATATCCTCTAACTCTTTACCAAAATCCGTTATACATTTTTCACCCTGTTTAGCCGAGAACAAGCGTGCCTGAAGGGCCGTATCTGATTTTTTAGTTAAGAGATGTTTTTTCATATCTAGAATTAAATTATTTACAGAATTATAAGTCAAACCTAATCGTAATTTGGCGTTGTTAGAAATACGCGTTTTCAAAACAAATTTAATTAAAGAAGGTTGATTATCATTATCAAGCGTTGACGAATAAAAATCTAAAGCCTCTATTAATTTAGAAGTTGTAGATTCTGTATCATCCATGACCGGTAAAAGGTTTGTAGCTATTTTTAGATCAAAAGAAGACATTTTTAATTTATCTTTATTAATATTTTTATTTCCAAACTCTAAAATTTCCTTATAAAGTTTTTTAATTTCTGTTATTATGTTATTAAAAGTCAAAATATCTTCTTTGTCTATTTCAGACTTTTCTATTTTTACGTTTAAATCAGTAATTTCCTTACCTAACTGAGAATATAAAGTTTTTGCCACTTTAACTTTTGATTCGACAATAGGGCTTTTTCGTCTTTCGCTATTTAATTTTACCAAATTTGTTCGAATATATTTAAATGAATGTAAAATTTCAATAAGTTTGTCTCCCATGAAATTAAAAAATTAAATTCACTTATTACACTTGCTAATTGGGTCCATATTTTTGCGATTATAATTATAAAACAATAACATAATATTATAATAATTAAACTTACATGCCTGCATTATTATTTACATTTTCAGGTACATTAACACATAACAAATTTTCTAACTCCATTTATAATTGTCTTTACTTTTTCTTTCTTCTTTTTTTTTTTTTTTCTTACACGAAAAATACCGCCCTAAAAAAAATTTAATTTTCTTCCATCTTTAAATCATCCTTGGATTTTCGCAGCTCATTTTTATAAATTTCTCTTCTAATTGTCTGCCTTAGTTTCCTTTGAACATGTCTAATGGCCCATACTACTGCAACAATTGCCGTTGCCACAACCAAAATTATAAGCAAAATCTCTGCTAAGCTTAATCCCTTATTTTGGTCAACTATTTCACCCCTTGCATCGCCATTGGAGGCCTGATTAATTACAATCTCTTCTTTGGACTTGGCATTACCCATCTTAATAACTTCACAAAAAAAATCGTCAAGTGGCAGGGTCGCCATGTAATACTTAACATTACCCAAAGTATATTCTCAATCTGTTTTAAAATGCAATCAAATTGCCATATACGCTCGGGAAGGTGGTTGACCTGCTGACATAGCAAAACAGGTTATTGCGTGGTTGCCCATTATTGCAACAAGTTGAATTTGATACAATACATTTTATATAGGGTGTTTTCTCTATATATTACATCTGATATTATCGGGATTTTTTTAACCGTAAATATGGTCACAGCCATCCCAGACTATAGTAAATTCAAATCATTATTTGCTAGTATAAACAATTTATCTAAACAAGCTCATTAAACTTGACCTTGGGATAGCAAACTGCTGATTGCAAGCACTTTTTCTAATATAAATATCGGTGGGAATCACGGTATCGGCAGACTTGATCTGGTCTGGTTTACTTGACAACGGTACAGTCGCGTGCAACCAAGTGTGACCACATTTACCTATAAATACTCTCGGCTAGGATAAGTTACTTTAGTTTATATCATCTGCTGATGATGCTAACTCAGTTAGCGAAACGCGCGACCAGAATGTAAAAAGTTGTCGGGTAGTGTGGTTAGAACTTGTATTTTAATCTGGTCTCAACAATAGAGCTAGCGAAGTACCTCCTTCTGGGAAAAGCCCTCTACCCCTCTCCAAAATACTACCCCTAACTCATAAAAGCACTAAATAATCATCTACAGCCATATCGCCTCTTTGGAGTTAAAAGTTCAGGGGGAACCTATCGTCAATGTTATCTTAATTTTAGTAGTATTGGAGACGCCACATTAGAGGGCTGGTTTTTTCGAGTGAAGAGAATGCGCGCCCCATTGCTATGGTATTTGTACAATCTAATCTGGACAATATAACCCGCACCTGATGTGTTTAATAGTGCGTTTTATTTCTACTATCTGAGTATACGCTTATCCCTCAGTGAAAACTACTCACAGCGAGCCATAGACGTCGTAATATTTCGAAAACTACTGATCCAAACTTAGACATATTAAACATTTTTGAAATCAGAAAAATATTCTCTATCGAAATTCATGAGTACGCCATTGTTACCACAAGTATTTTCGTTGAAGTAACCAAAACTTGGTGTCGCCACGTTCTGTTTAAGCTGAGACTACGTAGTCATCACCAAAATGAGGAACAATTTTGGGGTAACTATTTCGTGAATAACATGTAACTGTGACTTTAACTGTTAAGTAGATAGTACTGATAGTACTGGTTCTTTAAAATTTAATGCGTTGTGCGCATAGCATCGTTGCATGCGGAGAGTAGCGGTACTTGAGTCATTTCTATAATTCTGTCATAACCATAACCCCTTGTTTGGTTTTCATTTGTCGTGGCCAAAAGCGTGTCGCAGGACCTGGGTTCGAATCCTAGGTGTGTGCACGACTTTTCAAGTCTGCAGCCAATATTAGTGGTTTAAAACTCCAACAGGGAAGAGTGCAAAATGAATTTCACTTTCCACGCTACCATTCACGCCGGTAACCAGGCAGGGGGAACCGGATGTTCTCGTGGTAGTTTGGGGGTAAATTCACACTCTCCGCCATCACATACCCTCTCAGGTGGAGGGGATGGCCGAGGTTCGGACTCCTCGATAAACTGTAGGGCCCGTTTGGCTAACTTAAATTCCTTCTCCCATCCTTGAAGGGTGATTCTGATCCCCCTTTCCGCGCACCCTTCCATTCCGCCTATATGTTACGTCTGAACAAAAAGTGTACCACTCGGATGTTCGGGCAGGGTCACGTTACCCGACCAGTTCGGAAAAACTAACTCGGCCTGGCCGAATACCTACGGGTGAAGGCCATGTCAAACGAACAACAATTTTATTTTTCGTTTCCTTAAGCTCTTTAGGTTTTGTTTAGGTATGACATAACCGGGTTGTGATATTTTTAATTTTCTATAGAATGTGGATGAATGATGAATTAATGAATTTTTTTCTAAACGTTTAAATGGGCGCACACATATTATCGTTAGTTTTTCTCAAATATAACTAAATTAATCTACGTTAGCACATTAATATAGGAAAACTGGATCAACTAAAAGGTTAATTAATGAAAGTATTATTAATTTCAGTCTACAAGGAGTAATACGCCCCAGAAAAAAATGCGGAATTTAAGTCAGCGTTTGTTGTAAATGTAGGGTTATGTTAATGTTTTGTTTTTTAACAAATAACAATATTTGTGAAGTGAATTTAGTAATGTAGGTAACATGTACTGAAAAAGGCCTACAAAATAAAGTTTCTTTAATGCTAATCTTTGAGAGCTTCTACCTCAAAATTTAGGTGTAAATGTATCTATATATATATATATATATATATATATATATATATATATATATATATATATATATATATATATATATATATATATATATATATATATATATATATATATATATATATATATATATATATATATATATATATATATATATATATATATATATATATATATATATATATATATATAATTTCTGCAGGTGCAAAAACGGCCTACAAGAAAAATTGCTTTCGATTATGTCACAGGGTACCCTGCGATCATGATTTCTGGGCCTCTACCCTCATCTGCAGAAATTATATATTTCTGCTATTCTGCACATATCTTTTCCGGCCTTTTGATAAAAGTGTGTGAAAGCGCATTTTTATTGATTTTAATATCCATATATATATATATATATATATATATATATATATATATATATATATATATATATATATATATATCCTGTATTTTTCGTTAGCCCCGAGTTTCTGCGATTTTACTTTATTTACATTATAATTAACACGCTTTAAAATTCTATAATTATTTATTTATTGCCTACAAAATTACAAATGTACTAAAAAAGTAAGCAAAAAAATGGTGCCAAATCTAATAAAAAAAATAATTTAAATTAAAATTCACTGGCTAATATCCAGGAGCCAGTTGCAAAAGCTCTGAGAATCGGTATAAGGAATGTACAGCAACTTGTGCATGAAAAAAAACATAATTTACTTCCGAAGAAGATTAAGAAATGTACACGAAAAAATCCAAAGGTAAAAGATTTAAGTTACAATGCGAAAATGGATATTCATAATGCAATTTATGATTTATATACACGTCAAAGACTAATATAATCCTTCAGAAACTTTTTAATATTATAGACTAAAAAATATCATCATCACTTAAAAAGTCCTCATCTTCTGAGTCGTCCTCAAATGGCGCAATGATCGTTGGTGCTATTTCGACATCTAGAACTCGTTCTCGAATCCACAAATCCGATATTAATTTCTCCGTATGTTCCACAGATATCTTCCAGTACTCCGGCGTAATATAATTTAATGAATTTTGCCAAACAATTTGCACTTCATCTGATGTAAAACCATCGTTCCGTGTTTTTCGTATTATGATTTTGCCTCAGCCCATATTAATTCTATTGCGTTAAACTAGCAATGGTATGGCGGCAGTCGTAAAACCTCATGTCCATTTTCCCGTAATATTTCATCTACGGCATATATTGTTGGTTTTTTACTAGATTTTACCATTAAGTTTAATTTCAGCATATTGGGTAAAGGATTTTGTTTTTGTTTTATTAGCCAGTCATAAATATCACTTTTCTTCCAGGATGAAGTAGGTTGTTTATTTAAGATTCTTGAATGATAAGATGCATTGTCCAGAATGATTAAAGATGGAGCATCTAAATTTGGAATCAGTTGTTCTTTTTGTTTTGAAGAAAACAGTAAACTTGCACCTGGGAGAAATCCTGTTGAAGAACCTGCATGCAAAATGATGAACCGTTTTCCCATCCCACATCCCTTTTTTCTCTTCACACTTTTTACAGACTCGTCCTGCGAAGATTTCGAACCACTTCCATAAGAAAATATCCAAGTCTCGTCTAAAAATATCACTTTTCTAAATTTTAAATTAACATTTTCCGTGTATTTTTTTAAAAACTCGATACACTGACTTGCTATATGTGGCAACTCGCATAAAAATCTTCGATTACAGTCCTTTTTATATCGAAAACCCAACATTTTTATTAATTTTGACAACGATTTTAGTCCAATTTCCAATATGCCTCGTTTTTTTAAAGCTTCTTTTAAAACTTGAAGGGTTATATTAGTTTTTGATGTTTATAAATCGTAAATTGCATTACGAACATCCATTTTTACATTATCACTTAGGTCTTCTGTCTTTGGCTTTTTTCGTGGACATTTTTTAATCTTCTTCGGTAGTAAATTATGCTTTTTTCCATGCACAATTTTCTGCACAGTCCTTATACCGATTCCCAGAGCTTTTGCTACTGTCTCCTGGATATTGGCCGGTGAATTTTCATTTTCGTAATATTTTATTAAATTTAATACCATTTTTTTCGCTTGTAGATGCAAAAAACCCAAAAATTGTTTACTATTACTCATTTTGTCACTGACTTGTCAATCTGACTTTGAAGTGACATCGCTCAAAGATTTTTGCAACTGCTGGTATTTATATGTTTATCCTCTTTTTTCATATGAAAATATCATAGGTCTATTTAATTCATCTTCCAGATTTTATGCGGAGGATATGATTACACGTAATAAAAAAAAACTCAAATAGTTTGTCGTTGATAAATCGTATGACCCGCACGATAACACTGCTTTTGACTATAGCTACTTTAGTGCCAGCAGGGTATAGTCTGTCCATTTAAAAAGATGTTCATTTGTTTCAATAAAAATTATTTTCTGGCGGTTTAGGACAATCTCTATAACTTTTGTATTTAACATTTTTGTCTATTTCTTATAATAAAGGCAGTAGATAAAATCTAAATATGGTGAAATACCCTGTACATCATAATGTTCTGTTTTAGCTTTCAACTCAAGATCTCTACCAGTGGACTTTCCTTATTTTCACAATGGTACCTATCACTATCCGTTTTATATTTTTTTAATAGTTTCAATGTCGCTTACTGGTCTTATTTCCGCTGCCGTGGACTTACTAATTGCAGGGCTTTTATCTATGGCAGCCATTCAGTTGTCGATTCTAAACAGAAAACTACAAGATACCGATCGAAATGTTCAGCGATTAAATGGTTATTCCGAAGAAAATGAGGAACAGCTTACTCTGGCATATTTGCACGAAAGCTGTATCTATTATGATGACATAACCTAGTGAGTACATTTTAAATATAATAATTCAGTGAACATTATCACATTGCCGAAAAAACTTCTTGTTTAAATCTTGACGATTACAATGTAGGTAAAAACTTTTTACTTTTAAATAAATTGTGAAAATCTTTTCTTTGTATTTCGTGCAAATCAATTTATTAAAAACGTAGCAAAGCGCTTTCGGCTTTCGCCATCATCAGTGCCACCTGAAAGGAAGGAAATCACTTTCTTTAGTTTTCGATAAGTATTTTATGAAGAGAGTTACTAATGTAGAAGTGAAATTGAATAAGGACAAAGAAACTATGTAAAAAAGAGTAATTATGAAGATAATTTGTATTAAGAAGCAATCTGTAATAATAATTCTATAAGTGATCTACTTACTTAGCCAAGTGTGCTCAGGAAATAAATCCATAGAGTACCACAAACAGTTAAAAACAGTAAACATTTAAATTGTAAGTTACATGTCAAATATATAACAAATCACATTTAAAACTTTTATAAAACAAGGGATCACCTCCTTTTAGCGACCTAAATTATCATTTCGTTCCAGTTAAGGCTGAAATGTGGTGGTCTCAAATAACAGAGTTTGAAGGTTAAACCTACAAGGAAAATTAGCCCTGTGAGGTTGGCAACCTATCAATATATTTAAAAAATTTAAACCTGTAGGAAAAGAAGTGTCAATAAAGAAGCAAATTTTAACCAAAATAATTAGAAAATTAATAAAATTGAATGTGGAAGGCCGTGGAAATATTTTATATTATCTGTATATATTGTAAATAAATTGCAAGAGATTCAAATCTAGTAAGGAACTATTAGGGGAAAATTTTTCAAGTATTTTAAGTTGGTCATATTAATGAAGCAGGGTTGGCTTCAGCGGAGTTGAAACCAACTTGTTTTTAGAATTATGACTTAAACAATTTTTAATTTTAATTTTGATTTAATGAAAGTATTATTATTCCATTAGAATTGTTTAAATAAAGGAGAGAAATGTCAAACAGGAATTAGAACAATCAATGTTTTGTGGAGGTTTTGTACAAATTGGTGAACAAATTAAAACATATATATACATATTTCAATCTTATTCACAACTAAAGATGTTTTCAGATAAATGTGTGTTATGTAAACAAAGTGGCGAGGAAAAAGAATTTGTATCTTGAATTATAAATTAAAATTATTTATTTTCAAAATTATGAATTTTGAAACTGGTATAAGTGAGTAAAGGAGATGTGGATGTGAAAGTTATATAGGTTTTTTTAAATGAATATTAATATAAAGAGAGGAAGAAGAATGGATCAATCAGACAGGGTAAATGGCTTCAAGTCTGGGTTCATCATAGAGCGATGGAATTAGTCCAAAAGTCTGCGGTGTAGAGGGATGAAAAATCTATTGAGGGAGACTTGTGTATTAAGACAAGAGTCATTATTCTTTAGCTCGTTGGAAATTTCGATATCCTCCATAAAGTCCAACCTGTTGAAGTTTTTAGACGTTATCTTATGAAGTAGTTTAGAATTTGACCTTGGGCTGAAACTATCATTGGAAGATCTCAGGTGCTCTCCAAAGGCTGAGGTGGTTCTTTTTAGATGTTCATTAATCCTTGTGTGTAAGGGTCTACAAGTTCTGCCTATGTAAGTTTTGTCACAAGAATCACATGAAAGTTTGTAAACTCCAGTTTTTGATAAAGAGTCTATTTTATCCTTTGTATTTACTAAAGGTGTGCCTAGATTGGATTTCATTTTATGAGAGATTTTTATGTTTGGGATATTATTTGAGAAAACTTTAGATACTTTATCATTTAAGCCGCTATTTAAATAAGGTAAAGCTATATGTTTGTTAGAATTGTTTGCCATGGGGTAAATCTCTTTCTTTAGTTTTTTATGTTTGGTTTTGAGTATCAAGGAATCAACTAGATTAGAATCATAATGATTGTTAACCGCTATTTGTTTTAGTATTTTAACTTCATTATTATAATTGTCGATAGAAAGACGAATATTTAAAAGTCTGTTAACATAGCAATGGAAAGCTGCCAACTTATGCTGATTAGGATGATGAGACAAGTTAGATATTGTATGATCGGTCTGAGTAGGCTTTCTAGAGACAGCAAAACTCAATCCTGAAATCGTCTTCTCAATTGTTAAGTCAAGAAAGTTTAGTTTTTGTTGTCTTCAAATTCGATAGTAAACTTAATATTTGGGTGTATGTTATTAAGTTTCAAGAGCAGGTTGTCAGCCTTGGGTCTGTCACAATCAAGAAAATTGATGGCGAAAGCCGAAAGCGCTTTGCTACGTTTTTAATAAATTGATTTGCACGAAATACAAAGAAAAGATTTTCACAATTTATTTACCTCTACGTGCACACAATCCTTCCCCTTTCATATTTTTACTTTTAGTTTTTCAAGAATGTAATTACTCTTAGGAAATTAACATGTCTAGATCAGGAGCACATGAACAAAAAATTGGTGAAAATTGGCTGTGGCTGGAACTTGTTTAGTATCAGGCCCGCTACCCTCTATTCGGTTCGTTTCGTCGGTTCGATTCATTAATTCGATTCGTCAATTGATACGAATTAACGAATTGGCGAATCAACGAATGGACGAATATTTCATCTACACTATTATAAATGTTGGATTTTCAGGTACCCCTCGTATCTCAACTATCAGATAACTTATCGAAAATGTGAAAACTGTTTCTTATATAACTTTTCCCGTAGAAATCAATTCCGCCGTCGGAATTAGTATTCAGGGTCAGGTCAAAGAGTTATCGGACCCTACTTTATTTTTTAAATGGAACACCCTGTATATTTATTATTGTTATTATAAATTTTGTCTTGTATGCACTTTTTCTCAGAAACACGTAAATAAATGTCAATTTTCTGAAATTAAATGCATAATTTAATACTAGGCTATGGCTATTTTTTATGACAACAAACAAAAATAAATGTCAAATATTTGTCTCATCGGTTTTGGGATCGAATTTGGTTTAACAAGCAGTTTATAAACGTTCTTTCAGTATTTTTATTTAATTCATATATATCATTTTCTTCGAATAATGGCAGCGTATGAAAATTATGAAAAATATGATATGCTAGTATGTTTTATACAGAGTAATGGAAATTCTGAAGAAGCCTCGGAATTATATTTCCAAAGGTACGTACGCTATTATGGCTATGAAAATTTGTATTACCATTATAAGTTTTTGCTTGTTAGATATCCAGAAATAAGGCAACCGTTTTCTGAGATATTTGCTCGTTTTGATTTTTCTTGATCGATTTACCTATAAATATATTTTTTCTTGAGTTCTGTCATTAACGGTTCACGGGCTACTGCCTACACCCACTATGATTGGACCACCCAGTATAGTGATACACGATTTACAAGTTCGACTTTGGGCTACTCGGGCATACCAAAACAGGCCGTCTGTCTCCGCTTGTCATATTACTTTATAGAGGGGCCGTCATCGTGAAGTACTATACAGGGCGTTTCGTAATTGCATGCTAATTTTAAAGGGGGGTGTTTTCATGTCCTAAAAGTCTTAACTTTTGAGATACAGGATGGTAAAGTTTAAAAAGAAAACTTTTTTTTTCATCCCAATTCTAATGCTATTGTAGATAACTGCAAGGAGCATATGGATTTACCCAGGTTAATTACATATGCACGCCACTGGTAGAAATTTCAAAACTTGATTGTTAATAATGCCCTTTTATGCATAACGTGTTTCAAATTTCGCACAGTTATTTATCTATAATAGCATCAAAAAAAAAAGGATTTAAAAAAAATGTTTTTTTGAAACCCTGTATCTCCAAAGTGAAGACTTTTAGGATCATATTAAACTTTTTTCTTGAAAAGGTCCACAAGTAATATGACAGACGGTACAAAGTAATATGACAAACGGTCTTTTTTGGCATACCCGAATAGCCCAAAGTCGAACTGCATAATTTTAAAATTTAAAAATTTTGATAAATCTTGTTCACTGGAATCAGTGCTGGCTCCCCTACTATAACTACATTGATGTGTTAATTTTGGAAAAATACGAGTTCTGTAGTTTTTCAAATATTAATTGCATGATTAGATATTTTTGACACCCGGTAATGAACAGAAAATTAATTATTTTGAGGCAGTTTATTGACAGCTACTTTATGAACAATTATATGAAAAAAAACTAAGCCATTTTTGAGGTTGACGGCTGTGATTCTAGTGGTTGGATTCCTTCTAAATCGTAGTCTTCCTCAGAAAATGATGCGGTTTTGTCGTCACTACTTGAAGATCCCAGGGTGATAACTAAATCATCATTAACCGTTTCGATTTTGCCATCTACTTCTCAGTATTTATCTTCAGTGGAACGAACATGTTTAACATACGATTTCCAATTTTCAGCCGATATTGAGTCAATCGCTTCTAATGTTATTTTATTTAAATCTTTAATGCAAAGTTCACCGGTGTTGCGCTCTCGAATATATTTTTTTACTCCTGCCCATGCAAGTTCAATAGGGTTGAGGTCGCACATGTATGGAGGCAGCTTTAAAGGTGTAAGACCGAGGTTACGTAAAAGACCGTCAATTTTATACTTTTTTTTTCTAGGCTTGTTGGCTGATATTACTTCATATAATTGATATTTTCTCCATGTTGGATCACAACAACACCTGTAACACTTTCACTTTGCCAGCATTTGTTCACTGTCATATCATTATCTACCCAGGTTTCGTCTAGATACACAATACTGCATCCTTCTTGCCTATATTGCCTTACAGTTGATAGATATTTCACCTGCCAGTGAAAAATATTTGGTCTCTCAATGAGAAATTTTTGTTTATTTTGGCACTTGCGCCAAACAAAACCATTTGATCGTCAAAGCCGATTTAAGGTTTTATACCCATACGGAAAATCTGTTTAGTTTATATAAAAATCCTCTATTGTTCGTCGAATTACTTGAAAATCACCATCGTCAATTTTATCTTTGTATGATAATCCGGGCCTTTTTTTACCAGGAGATTTAGAAGGAGAAGTAGAACATGAGCGATTATTATGTACTCTTTGAATTTTTCTTACACTACTTTCCGAGACACCAGTGTAAAATAGAGCGCGTTCTGTTCGATTTTGAACTGGAATAGTCAAACTATTATTTTCAGCTTCTCTAGTACAGGCCTCTATAACGCGAGAAATTATTTCCGGAGTACCTCAGGGTTCTGTTCTAGGACTAATTTTATTTCTTGTCTATATAAATATTCTAGCGTCACTGAAAATCAAGGGTGAATTCACAATTTTTTGCCGATGATACTTCAGTTTTGTGGCATTCCAGGAATCCTGAGGGGCTAACTCATGCAATCGTTGATGTTGAACAAATTAAAGGGTGGTGTGATGCTAATCGTCTTTCTTTTAATATTTCTAAGACCAACATTATGCATTTTGGGTGTTCGCTTGATGATGTCTATCTCTAATTAAAATTTTGGGTGTAGCCATAGGACTAAGTTAACCTTCCGGATCATATTTTGAAAGAATGCAATAGTCTGGCATCGGGATGTTATGCCTTGAGAGTTGTATCGAATGAGTTGGACGAACATATTGCGAACTCAGTATATTCGGCCTTAATAGAATCACATTTGCGTTATGGGGTCTGCTTCTGGGGTAATTCGAGCCAATATCTGATAAACTCAGTTTTTGTTCTGCAAAAGAGGGCAGTTAGGTATGTGTGCGGGATAAGTGGTAGAGATTCTTGAAGGAAGAAATTCTTGTAGAGCACTATTTATTAATCGCAAAATCCTAACTCTAACTAGTATTTTTATTTTCGAGACAGCTTGTATGATGTTTAAAAAATTTAAAAATCGAAAATATCATAATCATTTATAATACAAGACAAACTGGAGCTCTGCCGCTGCCCATACCTCACACTTCACGAGTTAAAAGCTCAATATTCTATACAGGTAGGAAGATATTCAACCACCTACCAGAGAGTGTGAGAACATTGAATAATATTAAAACATTTAAATCTTCTCTTAAATGCATATTACTCAAAAAAGCTTATTATGGCCTTATGGAATGTTTCAATGATGTATTATGACACTGGATAGACTTCCTCATTCCAAGTCTCTGTTTAGTGTTCTTTTGATGTGTGTTTATTTATAACTCGCTGTTTTTATTTCTTATTGTTATCTATATATTCTCTACTTTTACTTATTTTTTTTTTTACTGCTTGTTGGTTCATATATTTCTACCTTTGGCTTTGTAACAAGATTTTATCTTAATCAATAAAGCAATTTTTAACCTTTGACAATACCAGGAACTGGCATAGTGAAATGAGCATTTAATGTTTGATAGGGCACAAGAAGGACGCTTTGGAGTTATGGTGTCATGTTTTATTTTGGGCAGACATATGGTTTATAGGATTTTTGAAGGAGGTCATACAGCACGTAGATATGTAGATATCCTTGAGGAAGTTATTCCAGAACTGCTCGAAAATATTCCATTAGTCCAATATAATGCTGTTTACCTACAGTACGATGGTGCTCTTAAGGGCATTTTTTGATAATAACTTTCGTCAAAAATGGATAGGTACTCACGAACCTGTTAGATGGCCTCCACGATCTCCAGATCTCTCAATTTTAGATTTTTTTATGAGGCTATATACAAAATTAAGTATATAAAACACGATATGGCGGCATAGCAGAACATCGAAAGGCAATTCATTTAGATTTTTTAACGCTGTTCAAGAATTACAAAAACGTACCAATTTTGCATTAGAGAAAATGGTCGTCAATTTAAACATCACCTTTAAAATTTTGTTATTTGTTCTATAAACGTATGTTTATTGTTACAAACTTTTTTTTAATAATGTTATATTGCCACTTTATGCTATAAACGTATGTTTATTGTTACAAACTTACTGTTATTAAAAAACTCTATAGGTATTTTTATATAAGAAGATAGCCTCCAAAATTTGAAATCGAAAGCCTATCAAAATAATCCCCATACAATTGAAGATCTAAAAAAGATATGAAAATGGGTGAAAATTTTTTTAAAATTTTATTTAGAAAACAGGTTTAATAACTATCGCTTTATCAAAAACTATCGATATATCCATGTTTTTACTTCGATATATCGAAAACTATCGATATTCGAGAAAAGTCTCCATCCCTAATCTGGACACATTTTATCAATGTGTTCCCTCCTGCAATAGCATCGTTGTGCGTTATCCTATTCGCTTTACGACATTTCGAGCTCTATTCTGTAGTTTCGTATATTTTTAAAAAATTTAATAAAACATATACTTAAAAATATATTTATTTTAGCTTTGTAAAATGTACATTAGATGTCTTCTCCTTAAATATGGTCCTACAGATGGCTTTAAGTGTATTAGCGATTTGTAATTCCGCAATGGTGATTTTAACTGTAAGTAAATTAATACATTCCTATACAGGGCGATTTTTAAGTCAGTTAATTAAATTTAACAGCATATTCCTATGCTATTTTGGGAAGGAAGGCACTACCTAAATACGGCTCGAAAAATTCATCCTATAGTCGAATGCGGTCTTATCGTGCGGGTCCAAAGGTCACCAACATTATGAATCAAATCAGAAAACACAGTGAATACCAAAATGTTGTGTGATTCTTTTATCGAGTTATTAAATCTCGATGGGCTATTTACAAATATACAGGGAGAAAGAAAATAGTTTTTTTATTATATTACGCAATCTTATTAAGATAGCTACTTAATATTATTTTATATATTAAATGCCGAGGGACTAAATAAGAAAGTTCGCTAAATATGTATTTGGTTAAAATTTTTTGGATGGCAAAAACAAAAATACACAAAATGGCAAGCCCCTTAATAAAATCGGAAGGCGGTTCGAATCAGTGGAACAGTCAGGATATGTTCTGTTTATCAATCGCCAAAAATTATGCTCCCCGAGCCCCACTTGACCTAAAAATCTAACCACTTATACAGTGTCATTTATTTAAATGCGTGCCACCTCTGTGCAAAGAAAACTTGTTTTTTTGTATTGTGATAACAAAAAAAAAATTATTTTCCAAAAATATTATACACTTGTGTTAAAAACACAAGATAATTTGTTATTACTTCCCTCGTGAGATTTTTTCAGATCTTTACGTTTAAGGGTCCCTAGATGCCGGAAAACACGTTTTCTCAATTCCGTCTGTCTGTAGGTATGTCTGTCCCTCAGTCTGTCTGTTCGCGGTATAGCTAAAAAACTACTTATCCGATTTCTTCAAATTTCAGTTTAAAATTAAGGGCCATGCATGCGAAAAATACAGGCTATATATATATATATATATATATATATATATATATATATATATATATATATATATATATATATATATATATATATATATATATATATATATATATATATATATATATATATATATATATATATATATATATATATATATATATATATATATATATATATATATATATAGCCTGTATTGTTTCGTTAGCTCCGAGTTTCTGGTAAAGCTATTTTACCGATTTTTATATATCAAATTTTGTCTTATAATTAATAAAAAACACGCTTTAAAGTTGGAACAAGTATTCTATAATTATTTATTTATTGCCTACAAAATTACAAATGTACTAAAAAAGTAAGCAAAAAAATGGTGTCAAATCTAATAAGAAAATGTTTAAATTAAAATTCACTGGCTAATATCCAGGAGCCAGTGGCAAAAGCTTTGAGAATCGGTATAAGGAATGTACAGAAACTTGTGCATGAAAATAAAACATAATTTACTTCCGAAGAAGATTAAGAAATGTACACGAAAAAATCCAAAGGCAAAGGACTTCAGTTACAATGCAAAAATGGATATTCATAATGCAATTTATGATTTATACACGTCAAAGAGTAATATAATCCTTCAGAAACTTTTAAATATTATAGACTAAAAAAAATATCATCATCACTTAAAAAGTCCTCATCTTCTGAGTCGTCCTCAAATGGCGAAATGATCAACGGTGCTATTTCGACATCTAGAATTCGTTCTCGATTCCACCAATCCCATATTAATTTCTCCGTATGTTCCACAGATTTCTTCTAGTACTCCGGCGTAATATTATTTAATGAATCCTGCCAAACAATTTGCACTTCATCTGATGTAAGACCATCGTTCACGTGTTTTTCGTAATATGATTTTGCCCCAGACCATATTAATTCTATTACGTTAAACTGGCAGCTTCAGCATATTGGGTAAAGAATTTTGTTTTTGTTTTATTAGCCAGTCATAAATATGACTTTTCTTCCAGGATGAAGTAGGTTTGTTTATTTAAGATTCTTGAATGATAAGATGCATTGTCTAGAATGATTAAAGATGGAGCATCTAAATTTGGAATCAGTTGTTCTTTTAACTACTTTTCAAACAGTTCACAGTTCATATTATCATGGTAGTCCATACTTTTGGATGTTGAAGAAAACACTAAACTTCCACCTGAGAGAAATCCTGTTGAAAAACCTGCATGCAAAATGATTCCCGTCCCACATCCTTTTTTTCTCTTAACACTTTTTACAGACTCGTTCTGCCAAGATTTCGAACCACTTCCATTAGTAAATATCCAAGTCTCGTCTAAAAATAACACTTTTCTAAATTTTGAATTAACATTTTCCATGTATTTCTTTAAAAATTAATTTTGACAACGATTTTAGTCCAATTTCCAATATGCCTCGATTTTTTAAAGCTTCTTTTAAAACTTGAAGGGTTATATTAGTTTTTGATGTGCGTAAATGCATTATGAACATCCATTTTTATGTTAATTAAGTCTTCTGTCTTTGGCTTTTTTGTGTACATATCTTCTTCGGTAGTAAATTATGCTTTTTTTTCAATTTTTCGTAATATTTTATTAGATTTAATTTTACGTAATATTTTATTAGATTTAATACCATTTTTTCGCTTGTGGATGCAAAAAACCCGAAAATTGTTTTCTATTACCCATGTTGGTACTGACTTGTCAATCTGACTTTGAAATGACATCGCTCAAAGATTTTTGCTGGTATTTATATGTTTATCCTCTTTTTTCGTATGAAAATATCATAGGTCTATCTAAATCATCTTTCGGATTTTATGCAGAGGATATGATTACACGTAATAAAAGAAAAACAAACTTAAAAAGTTGGTCGTTGATAAATCGTATGACCCGTAGGATAACACTGCTTTTGACTATAGTTGATAAAATCGTTCGAAAGTAATCTGTGCCACATAGAACCATGGAAATATTATATATAAGCGCCATCTTTACAAATTCATGGGAAAACAGCATTACAATTTTTCAAAAATTAAAATAATCAGTAAAATTGAAAAGCTATTATATTTTAAATTGTAGTTTTCTTGAACTAAGCATAGTTTTGATTGCTGCTGCAAAAAAAAATGTTTATTGCAAAAATCCATTTTTCTTCTAGAGTCTTTATTGTAAGTATTGGAAAAAAAACTTTAAATACAAAAGTTTTAAACTCTTGTATTATCTTTTAGACTTGTCAAAAAAAAAACAAATGGGCATCGCAAAACCGAAAAACAATCGCTAGTTTATTTTTTTATTAGGATGTACATTTTCTGCTAGAACAAAAGATCTTTTTCACCTGATTTCAAAAATATATAATATCGATGGGCACAAATTAAAACCTGGCTAGTCCGAAATTGGCGATTTTGAAGTTTTGACGTTATTTTCTGGCTTAGACCTACAGGCTAAGTTTGATAACAATTTTCTTATTTTGCATTACAACTTTCTATATAAACTTTATACACGTCTTCTAAGTACCTTTTATTTGTATCTTTGTATCTTTACGACAGTAATGAACTTTCTAAAAAATATTTCATAAACTTATTCGGTGCTTTATATGTGTAGCTATATATGTGCTGTGTATTTTTGCAGTTCGAGAGCTGCCATTCTTTCAGACCATCATGACACGTCATCATAATTTTCTGGCTACGGGCAAGTAGGTGAACTATGAAAATCCGTTACCCCGGAAATAGTGCGAAATAAATACCAAATTAAGTCTAAATCCATAAATGTCAATTCAATAACTCGCAAGCCGGTATTTTGTTAGGTTATTTCCGTCTTGTATACAACGGAAGGGACGCTTTGTCGAATTTTATTAGTGTAATAATACAATATTTTTGTCAGAAGCAGTTGAATTAAACGTAAGTAAAACTAAATGGCTAAATATACAGGATTACAGATGTCTGGAAACGGTCAAATATCTCAAAAACCTATCTGAACCATATGTGATTAGGCATTACCGAATTCCCCCGATCCTTTGGTGCATACCGCAATGTTGTCAGATTTTCAGTTTTTCGGCAAACTAATTAGAACTTCAAGGTTCTCCGACTTCGTTTTGTACACGGTCGTTTTTAGGGGTTCGCGAGACCGAGACCGAGACCGAGACCTACTTAGTCTCGTTATCGTCTCGGTGGTCTCGAAAATAAAATTTTAAAAATAATAATTGTTCGCCGAGATGTTAGTTAGACAAGTACTTGGAAGCCTACGTTCGAAACCCAGAGTTTTTTCAATCTTAAAAATTTAATGTAAAAAAAACTCAATGTTTGAACATGTCAGTAAAGTAAAAAACATATAGGTATATTTATATAAAAAATTATTTCAAAAATCTATAATTCGAAATGATGTTGCCAACAGATGGAATCAGTAAATGAAGATATACGGACAATAGTAGGTGTATCAAAATAAATATTACTTATCCCTTGTTCTTTGGACATCAACAGAAAGGCCACACATCACTGGAGTTACTTAAATAACCATCCACAGAACAATAATTATTTGACATTTCGAAAGATATACAAATGGAATAAGATATATTAAACACAAAATAAGGACACACTGTATAATGCTGCCGAACTCATGCAAGCAACGTGCTGGGCATTCTAGGGACAGACGTTATAATTCAATAGGTAGAAAACTATCGATGGCCAAGTAAAGCACTTGGTATTCTGTAAACTTTGCTATTTTGAATTAAACTTTTACTTTGATGCGTATTTACTTTCTTAACCAGGACCGTTCTTAGGGGCCTGCACGTTGTGCTTGCACAAAGGCGGCTATGGTTCATAATACTACTGGTGAATCAACTATTTTTGTTCTTTGGTAAATTAACTATAAATTTTAAAAGTGGAGTAGATTTTAAAAGTAAATTTATTTATTAAACAAATATCTACTTGTTCAATTTTTCGCCTGAAAGATCAATCTATAAGCCTTTTTTGAGAAACTGTACAGGGATAAATATTATATTGTGCCTGCTGAATCACCAATAATATCAAGTTCCTCAAACGATGATAACTATGACATTGATTATACATCACTATTTAAAAAAAAGTGATTCCGAAAATTGGAGAAAAGAAATAATAGAATATTTGCAATTAAAGCGCGCTCCAAAGGTTACAGATATTTTAGAATGGTGGAAAGCACACGATAAACAATTTACAAATTTAGCCAAAATGGCAAAAGATGTTTTATCTATACAGGCGACCTCTGAATCAGTAGAGCGTTTATTTTCACAAGCAGGGTTAATTAATACAAAATTAAGAAGCATGTTAAATTAAACTTCAAACAAATGCTTATTATGTATTCATTCACGGTATAAAAGTAACTTAAAAAATTATGTATGTATATAAAATGTAGTTTAAATTTTCTGTAATATTTTTAGGTTTATTATATAGGTTGAAATAAAATCTAAAAATATGCTTATAATGTATGTTTAGAAAATTAAATTTTTACTTTGTTATTAGAACAGTTCGTTATTTTTTAAGCGTAATAGTTGAATTAACTTTATTGATAATATATTTAAAATCCTAAGCCAAATTCTACTTTGCGTTTTGTTTGTTGAAAATCTTGTCCGTATGTATATGTATTATTTGTATTATACACATATAGTTTAAATTTCATATCGTCCATTATTTTCAAATACAAACAAAATCAATACAAAAATATTGTTCTATAAAACACGTACCTTCTTTAATTAGCAAGCCATCGAAGCGATTAAAGAAGAAAATATTAAGAAAAATTTTCAATGATTTTTTTAACAATTTTTTGTTTATTTTAAGTCGGAAAATTTTTAAACAAAAATCGCCACAATTACTTCGTCTGTTGGAGACTTTGCCGTATCTATACTATATAAGAATATGATATTGCGATGTTTGTAGTTGTTACAGTCTATTAGTTATTAATTATTGACCAAAAAACTAAACATTTTTGGATTGTAGTTACTTTCAATAATTAAACAAAATCCGATTATAAATTTATAAAGATCACAATATCAAAATCCTATATAGTATAGTTGTGATAAAGTGTCTCTCTTTGAGAACATGGTATTGTTATTTATATCGTTTTTTAAATGACTTTATATAATTGATTATAGAAAAATTATTTTTTGCATTTAATTAATTTGCCCCCAAACATATATTTTTTGAATTATTGACAAATCAATAACAAATAATTTACAAACTTTAGTTATTTTGCTACTTCACTTTGAGATCGAGACCGAGAGTCTCGATAGGGAAGTCCCGGTATCGGTCTGGGTCTCGAACACCTAGTCTCGGTCTCGGTCTAGAAATACTTTTACCCAGACCGAGACCAAGACTAGTCTCGTGGTCTCGCGAACCCCTAGTCGTTTTTAGGTGACTTCAAAGGAAAAAGTCAAGCGTATTTAAATCCGGTGATCTTGGAGGCAACTTAACAACCCTCCTTCGCCCAATCCAGCATCCTGGGAACGTCGTGTTTAAGTAATTTCTAACAGCAACTGCAAAATGCAGCGAATCCTCATCATGTTGAAACCATACGTGGACAAAACCATTCGGATAAATATCGTTTAATGCTGGAATAATTTGGTTTTCCAACAGCTGTAGATAATTCATATTTCAGATTCATATGTTTATATTTCCTTGAATGAAAAGGGTCCAATAAGGCGGCTACCTAATATGCCAGCCCTCACCTTGATCTTTTCATCATTCAATTCTATACGAACATTCCATTGTCATATCTGTATCATCTTCAGATAACTCTTGAAGATGATGTATTTTGTAGGACATGTACTTGTTTCGTTTCAAAATTCTTATTACAGAAGACATTGGTAGACGTTTTCTATGGCCCGTTCTTTGGCATGATGGTGGTCCATACGCAATTTTCCGAAAAAGTTAAGTAGACTGGCATATTAGATAATGGCATTATTGGACTCTTTTTCATTTAAGGAAATATGAATGGGATACTTTATCTACAGCTAAATTATTCCAGCATTAAACGATATATTTCCCTTCTTTTATAGTTTTCGTCACATATGGTTCCAACATGATATGCACCATCGCATTTCGCAGTTGCGGTTAGAAATTATTTAAACTCGACGTTTCCGTGACGATGGATTGGAGAAAGGGGGTTGTTGAGTGGCCTCCGAGGTCATCGGACTTAAACCCACTTGACTTTTTCCTTTGGGTTTACCTAAAAATGACCGTGTACGAAACGAAGCACCATATTTACCTATAAATATTCTCGGTTAGGATAAGTTACTTTAGTTTATATCATCTGCTTTTGATGCTAACTTGGTTAGCGAAACGCGCGTCCAGAACGTAACAAGTTGTGGTGTAGTTTGGTTAGAACTCTTGTATTTTAATCTATCTTCCACCACAGGTTCCAGTGTTAGGACTTACGTGGAATTGTTTGGTTATTTTAGTGTAGAAAAATGGGTTCCTGTAGCAAAAGAATGCTTGAAATGTGCCATAATACAGGAAAATCAACCAAAATTACTAAAGAGATCATAAGTAGTGTATCAAAAATCGTATTGGACAATGCAGATAATAATTTGGGCTTTAATATAATGGACTTCCCAGTCAAAATTGATGAAGACGATAGTTTTTTAAATATATTCGATCCATGTAACTTGATTGTAATTGTGAACAGATTCCTCGTGATCTCGAAGAAAACCTACAATCTCACACAAGTTTAGACCAGGCGTGATGCAATCATATCAAATTTGATAATATCAGTGATTTAAGCGACCAAAATGAAAAGCATACGGTTGGCGACAGGTGCTCTAAAACTTCCGAAACGTCAAGAGGACGACGATAAAGAGAACAGTGAAGAAAAAAGCTTTGAAAAACACAAGAAATGGCCACGAGATCAGCAATTTATGAGATGGAAAACGATAGTGTGTTCAGAGAACGAAGATGAAAATCTAGAATTACATAATTTTGTTTCCAGTTCTGACAATAATGACAATCTAATAATAATGACAGGTAAAAAATCAAGATGTTCAATCATCCTTAGGTGAAGACGACCAAAATATTATTATGTCGACTCAGAAAGGAAAACACGTATTTGGAGTCCTCCATGTTAATTAAAACTTTTTTAAAGAACCTCTAAGTTGATGAATTCTTAGTCTTTCTAAAATTAAACCTAAATGAACAATATGATCTTCTAGATTTTCTGAATAAATAATGGCATCGTCTAAATATATTTTAACAAATCGATCAACGTAACCGATGAAAAGTTGGGATGTAGTAGTTGTGATACTTCGGATTCTGTTTGCTGGTTTAACTGTCGGTAATCAATACAAAAGCGAGGAGAACCATCTTCTTTTTTCTACAATTACGACAAGTGAACAAAAACTAGATTGGCTTCTTTGAATTACTCCTGCAGCTAACATTTTTTTTACTTCATTTTGTATAATATCTCGCTTTTGTGGCGAATACGGGTACCGTCTTATTTTGTAATTTTATGTTGTACTAATTTTGTGGTAGCTTGTCTCAAAACTTCTTCAAAAACATCTTTAAAATTGTTTAACATGTCTTCATATTTTAACTTTATTTTACCTGACAGATGGTTTAAATCAAAACGGGTTTCAGTTTGAGGCTGTATTTGGGTTATGTTACATATGTTCCAATAAACTGTTAATCGACATTGTGTTTCCAGGTAAACACAACTTTGTACAAAATCTAAAATAGCATTATATTTTTGTAAGCAATCTCGACCTAAAATTACATCTTCCGATAAGGAATCTACTACATAAAAATTTGTTTGAAATTCCTTTTCTTGTAACAGGATACTTGTATTGAAAATTCCTAACGTTTTAACCGTAGAATTTTCATTTGCTAACCTAACCGTTGTTGTCTGGTTTTTATTGAATGGTTATTAACTACAATTTGAATTGTTGATAACAGTTTGTCAAAACAATTATATTGAACAGTGCTAAGGGCCGGTTCTCCTGGCTGCCGAGCCCATATTAGTTTCCCTGTAAATCTTGTCTTCGGAGTTTTGATTCTCGGCTACATCGTTGTGGACAATCTTTGTGATAATGCCAGTCTGCACAAAATCGGCAAGCTGATGGAGGACCTAAACTTCGCACTTTTTCTACATCAGATACTTTAATTTGTGCATCTTCGAGATCGTCTTCGAGAATAGTAGCAGTTTGGGGGCAAGTTTTGTTTACCTGAAATGGGTTATTTGGAAAAAAAATATTTGATTGCCTTCTAGAAGCCCTTCTTAACAACGGAAATGAAAAATTTTCCTGCGGAAATGCGTCATTTCCATTGTACACCCCTTTTTTTTTTTAATTTAGAAGCTTGCGGGATCTTGGAGCGAATAGGGGTGCTGGGTGGGGTAAAAATACTTTAAAGGGAAAAGAAATCTTTTCTAGAAGTGTTTCTTAACAAAGGAAATGAAAAAATTTATTGCAGAAACGCGTTATTTTCATTTTCATACACAGTTTAGTATACCTGAAATCAGTTACATGAAAACTTTGCTTGGCATTTCATCCCAAATGCTTTCCCAAGCACCAAAATGCCAAAATGTTACTGCGGAAATTTGTCGTTTTAATTTTCCGACAAAATTTTGTATAGTTTAGTTTACCTGAAATCAGTTACATAAAAAAGAAGCTTTGATTTATATTCTAAACTTTTTCCTCAAGATAAAAATGTAAAAATTTGTCTGCGGAAATTTGTCATTTACATTTTTCATGGAAATTTTGCATAGTTTAGATTACCTGAAATCAGTTACATAAAAAAAAAGCTTTGATTTTCATTCTAAACTTTTTCCTTAACATAAAAATTTAAAAATTTGTCTACGGAAATTTGTCATTTCCATTTTTCAGCGTAAATTTTGTATAGTTTAGATTACCTGAAATCAGTTACATAAAAAGAGCTGTGATTTACATTCTGAACTTTTTCCTTAACATAAAAATGAAAAAGTGTGTCTGCGGAAATTCCATTTTTCACGGAAATTTTGTATAGTTTAGAATACCTGAAATTAGTTATATAAAAAATAGGCTCCGATCAGCATTTTGAGCGCTTTTCCAGGGCGCGGCACGATTGCGGACGAAACATATTCAGTTTTTCACAAAATGAAGTGAGGGCACGATTGCGGAATGTAAAAATAACGGCTGAACGCATCGTATTGTCAGCGACATTTTATACCCGTATACGTGACAGCACGAAATTTTTTTTAGATAATCTCAATAATTTGTCTGAGTCACGAAGTTTCATATAAGTATCTGTCTGCATATCTTTGAGAACTTCAAGGAATATAAACAAAGAAGGATGATCCTTTCTTGAGTCAGGCAATCGAACAAATATATACGAGCATTCCGCAATAATGCCATCGATTATTTTGCCTCCATCCACAATCATGCCTTCGTTTTCGTTACTTAAAAAATGTAGAAGAATTTAGAATGTAAATCAAAGTTTTTTTTTGTGTAACTGATTTTAGATATTCTAAACTATAAAAAATTTCCGCAGAAAATGAAAATGACAAATTTCCGCAGACACATTTTAACATTTTCGTGCTTGGGAAAGAGTTTGGGATGAGATGCAATGCAAAGTTTTCATGTAACTGATTTCAGGTATACTAAACTGTGTAGAACGGAAATGACGCATTTCCGCAGCAAAATTCTTATTTTCCGTTATTTAGAAAAGCTCCTAGAATATGTAAAACTAGATACTTTCCTTATAACCAATTTCAGCTAAACGAAACTTGAGCCGCAGTTTGAATTAGTTCCTCAAAATTCTTAAAATTTCTATTTCTTAAATAACTACCCAAAATTGGTTTCATTAACTCAAAAATTCGAGTAATCGTTGTCTTTTCATCCAGATCAGGTTCAAGGCGAAGAAACAAATTTCTCTTCCTATTTAAAAAAACTGCACTTTCCTCATTTTGTTTGTCACTGTATAATTGGGAATATAATTTCCCTTTAACCGAATCTGAATTAAAACACTCACAGAGCCTATTACGAAATGCATCAATTTGTATATTATCTAATTGATATGATGAAAATCATGTTTTAGCAGCACCTTCAAGTGAATTCTGAATGATTTGAACCTGATTTTCATACGGAATATCAAACACCTTAAAATAATTTTTAAATACCTTGATAAATTTAGTAGAGCATTGCCAATCTAAGCCAGCAAAAGTTGGCAACTGTCCTGGAGGCTGCTTAAAACTTTTTATTTCTTTCCAAAGTTCGGAAGTTAAGGAAACAACTGCCTCTTGTAAAGAATTTTACCCATGGAATTTAATAAATTTAAAATATACATTTGAAAGATTACCTTTTTTTAATAATTCCTATAGATAAAAATTTATGGATGAGGCACTTTTTCAAATTATATCCAAAAAAAACTAAGGTTTCGGAAGGTTGCACTGAACTTCTTTTTGGCGTATTGCTAAAAACATATTTTTCACAAATTTAATTTATGAACTACGTAAAAGACTGATTATATTATTATGCTTAATAACAAAAAAATGATTATTTCTAAATAAAAGTTAGAAGTAATTATTATATCAGACATTGTTAAACGTTCTTAAACATAATTGCAGCTGCTAAATAAAGAGAGAGCGGGAATCGTCTGTTGGACGGAAAAGCGTGCTGGGGATGCTACGTTGCCAAGTTTATTTTATTTATGATCTATATAAGTTATATAAGAAGAACAAAATGCATTTGTGGGTTGTGGATCGGTACCAGAAGGAGCGCGAAGGCACTAGGTGGATTGGTACCGGGTTAGCACCAGGTTAGGCGCCGTAGGCGTCATTGTTAAAGCCCTAAAAGACAAACAACAGCGCAGGGCATCACTGGCGAAAGGCTAGGCTTCCGCCAGTGATGCACCCGCCTGTTGATTAGTGTTGACCGCACTAGGTAGATTGGTACCGGGTTAGCACCAGGTTAGGTGCCGTAGGCATCATCATTAGAGCCCTAATATAAAAGGCGAACGACAACGAAGTGCATCACTGTCGAAAGTCTGATATTTGGGATCGGCACAGGGATCCAAATGCATTACTTCGGGAGACAAACATGAAAAATTTAATACAATACAATAATGTAAGTTTGGCAACAATGCAAGCTAGCCTTTCTTCAAATTATCATATTAAGGAATATGGCGCATTGGAATACAGTGAAAATATCGAATTTCTTTTTGGTTTTTTTAATAGAAAAAGTGGTTCATTCATTTCTTTTATTTTCTTAAAACAGTTAAACGAAGGTAAACTTTCTATTTTATATTAAAAAATTATCAAATTCCGTGGGTTTAATTGTTTACAAGACCCGAAACAACTTCTTTTAATGCATCTTCCGTTTTAGGCAGCCAGGAATTTTTTTCAAAATTTCCAAACTGGAATGGTGATGTTGAAACCTCAGGGTCCTGATAGAATAGGTCAGAACTACCATCAATTTGGGCGCCATGTCGCCGGGTGGAAGAAATGGGGGTCATTATAGCAGTACCACCTGGTGAAAACCCCTTTAAGAGAGGAGTATTACGACGGTTATCTTTACATCCTTGCAGTAATGATGATAGGGGCGCATACTTACGCTCTTACTTTTGCTCTTGCGATTCATTCCTCCAAATAAATTAGCTTTTCGACAAATTTATTAATTATTTTTTAAGGTAAGAAATCTGAAGGGAGATGTCAAGATGCTCTCATGTTATCATCATAACATGCTACCTACAAGCAACCTAAGAAAGGTAACAGGTAGGGAGTGTTCCCTTTGCGACACTTGTATCGTACATATATTACAATACTAAGAATACGGAAACTACCTTGAAAGGAGAGTAAAATCGTTAAAATCTTCTTCTTCATTTCTAACAACAGTTCTCCTATTTCGAGTGAGACTTTTGGTTTCATTAAATCGCTGGATAATGCGTTTAGTGATTTTAGTCGTCTAGGAAATATTCAACGATACTGCTGATAAACTGTCGATATATTAAAAGTCTAAAAGATAATACAAGGAAAAGTATGAAACTTTTGTATTTAAGGCGCCAGGTTAGACGAAGCAGCGCGAAGGCGTCTTTGTTAAAGCAATAATTCATTAGTAATATAGCTTTAAAGATAATTCCTAACACTGGAACCTGTGGTGGAATATCAAGATCAAAATACAAGAGTTCTAACCACACTACACCATAACTTGTTACGTTCTGAACGCGCGTTTTTGCTAAACGTAAACATAAAAGTTTCTATCATCTGCTGATGATGCTAACTTGGTTAGCGAAACGCGCGTCCAGAACGTAACAAGTTGTGGTGTAGTGTGGTTAGAACTCTTGTATTTTGATTTGAATTTGATGTAGCGCTTCGGTGCCTAACCTAATACCAACCCGGTTCTGAAAAACAGCAAAACACATATTTTATGCATATAATCTTTAACTTGAGAAATGTATTGACGAACATACATATACCGGGTGACAATGAAACTACTACCCAGGGCCCATTTGAAAACGGCTAGATATAAAAATATGGAATTTGGAGTGTTGAATATTGTGAATATTTGTAACATAAAAACAATTGAATATCGTTTCCGGTTTCCTCCGACATGACCGTGACTTCGTTATTTTTAAATGGAACACCCTGTATATTTTAGGTTTTTCGAACTCTCTTAACAGTTAGAAACAAATTTTGTATAACATAACCTATGTCTAAAATGTATAGTTTTCCAAATAAAGCCACTTAAAAATGTGTCATAATTCTCAGTTATTTGTATTTTATAGAAAAACGGAGTAGGCCAAGATAAACTCTTTATTCAAGCCGTCATCCAACAAAATGTCGAAAAAGAAAATGTTCCGAGTTTAAAAAAAAAATATGTTTTTCGTATATCGATTTTTCAAGTTTTGATCAAACCCTGTACCATAACGGGTCAACTGACTGGAACAAAAGCTTCACTACCGAATCCTACTTTTTATCCTTTATCCGCATATGACAAATTCAACTTCCATATACCTCTGCAAACTTGAAAATTTGATACAGTGCCGTGGTCCAGTCTGCTGTGGCCAGTGTCCCTCCGTCAGTTCACCTGCTGGTCTTCGAATTATGGCTCCTCTTCTGTGCCCTCAGCGACACTGTTGTTCCGTGATCCGGCAGTGTTGAGGCTGAGGTGGAGTGTCCTTTTACCTCAGGTTCAACTGCAGCTCACGCTGGAGCCAGTTGAGGTACCTGGGATCCTCTTCTTTTACCAGCTGAGGAACCTGGGAATCCTCTTCTTGGAGTTTGATGGCCACTTGTTGATACTCTTAGGGTTTCAGTGGGTAAGATCTAGTTCCAGCTTTCAGATGCCTTTGATAGGCCTTCCAGTCGGTCGTCTCCTTGGTGTTGTGATTTACTCTGTTGAGGTTTACTCCTAATTGCAGGAGTACCGGGTTGTGGTCGGATGTACCCTCATTCAGAGTGTTTATGTCCAGCTCTTCCCTGATGTTTTTCAGGAGTGCAATGTCCAACACGGTTGGACATTGCACTTCCCGTTTCCACGGGGGAGGTGTGTTGGTTGTTCTGGTCTTATTATGGCAAGTCTATGGTCCTCGCATAGTCTGGATAATTTGCGACCATTTGAGTTGGTATAGGTGCAATGCCATTCTTCAGATTTGCAATTGAAGTCACCAATGATGATTTTGGCTCTTCGTCCTCTTGCTAAATGCTCGATGTCCTCATCCAACAGCTCCTGTGTTGGGACGCGATACGCAGCGGTGATTTTGATCGGTCCTCTACGCGTGTTGACCTCTATGGAGATGGCATCTAATTCCACATCCTCAACCCCCAGGAAGGAATGTGGAATGCCTTTTCTGACCAGGATAGCAACTCCTCTCATGGCTTGGTGACCAAGAGGGTCGTATCTGTAGATGTGATATCCTGGGAAGGCCATTCTTCTAGAACGTCTGTTTTCCTGGCCCTTAGACCGCAGGTGTTCCAGGAAATCAGTTTTAAGGTTTCATTTTGGTGTTCTGGCATTGCTTATTTTAATCTACGGAGCTGTTCCTTCACAGATTTTGTTATTGTGGGAATTATGGTTTCCACAATAGAGGGCATCATTCCGGTGACGACTTGCAGGATTGCAGCCTGGAGATCAAGAGGAGGGAAGCTCTCCTTCTTTTCCCTCGGGGGAGTAGGGACAGTTTTGGCTACTTCCGTGTAGGTGGTTTTAGCTGCAGATTTTGTGGCTGCAGGCTTAACGGAGTTTTTGTAGTTGGCCCATGAGGCTACAGGTGCCTTTTTAGGGGCAGGATTTTTCGGGCAGCCCTTGTAACTGGCCGGGTGTCTTTTTTGGTTGCAGTTAGCACAAACTGCATTTTGGTGCCATCTTCCTCCTTTTCAGGGAGTCGGCATGCGTCCGATCTGTGCGGTCCTGCACATTTTACGCACTGGGTAGGTGGATAGCGATTGTGTGTGCCCGAATCGCTGGCACTTGAAGCACTGTTTTACAGTGCCGTCTTTTTCTTGTTTTCCACTTTGACCACACGGTCAAAGAGGGTGCTTATTTCCATTATTTTGTTGTTCGTAGTCTTTACTAGGAACAACGGCATGTGTTTCTTAGTATTAAGTCAGTAAGTCATTCTGATGACACTAGCATCAATAATGCCAAGTTCATGTAGCTCTTGGACTATCTCCTCTACGGGGGTATTCATGTGTAATCCGCGGATGACACATGAATTTTCCTCCGGAAGTTGGTACGTGTGATACGGACGATTGGCCTCTTTAAGGTGATGGGTTAGGGCCCTGTGATCGCTGGCTGTTTTTAGGAAAATTTGGAGCCTCGAGCCGGAGGCCTTTGCTTTGTTGAAGCCTATGTTTGCTCCCTTTATGTTACGACGGACCTCTGTCCAGGTCCCGATGTCCTCAATTACTACAGGGGGGATTTTTGGGGTAGGCATTTGGGGGACTACACTTTTGGCTTCTGTTGTTTCTATGGGCACACTAATTTTTTCACTATTTTCACTATTTTAGGTGTTTTCATTAGTTTCACCCTGGGGGATTTAACCCTTTTCCTCTTGGTTTTGGTTTCGGCTGTAGTCGGTAGTTCGCTTGGCGGGGGTTGCCGAGTCGTCTTACCTTCTTGTTGTGTAACAAGAAGATTTTCTAGTCTGTCGAGTAAGGCTTCGATTTTCCTCACGTAGGGTTTTCAGTTTTTCGTTTGTAAGTCGCAGGAGATTTCATTTCCGAAGAAACTTTACTAACTTTGGACGATTTGCTGGGCTTCATCGTGTTTATCACTTTCACTGCACTAAAAACTTCACTGGTGATATTTCCAATAAAGGAAAAATATCCACTTTTACACGTCACTGTACGGAGCCGGGTGAACCGAATCAATCCGTACTGTATCGATGCAAAAAGCGAACTGATGCCCATCTAAAGCGAAAATCGATATTATTAACACTTATTTAATTATACCACCGGCAAAGTTGGTCATGGATTCAAAATAGTCTACTGTTTAAAGGAATCCTCTTTTAATTAATTTAAATTTTAAAAAAGAATCTGATGTGATAAGGTGAAAATAAATTAACTTTATTATACCTAGAGATGATTAATATTAACTAATAAAAAAAGGAATAGGAAAAAGAACGTACTTCATCATAATTAAGATTTTCAAAAACACGACCTTCTTGATCCATACAGGTTCCACATTTTTCAACAATTTTCCGTAATACATTTTCTTTTTGAGTTATACTAATATTATTAATAGCACTAATATGAATATAAATGCCTTCAGAAGAAAAAATCCAGAGGTGTCAAATCAGGGGAACGTGCTGGCCACCTTAAAGGACCATTCGTTTCGATCCATTGGTCCCCATACCTGTCGTTTAAATAATTTACACACATTCGAGTATTATGTTGAAAGTAGATGTTGGGAATTTTTGCAAGAGGTAAATTGTCAAAAAAATTTCCAAAAAGTTCAAATAAGTTTGTGCTGTAAGGGGCTCATTAAAAAATATTGGGCCCACAATTGTCGTTCCTAAAACACCTAGCCACACATTAACACCAAAGCGTTTTTGGAAAGATCCTTCTCTAAATAAATGTTGATTTTCATTTGCCCAATATCTTACGTTGTTCCTGTTGAACATTCCCAGATTCGTGAAGCCAGACTCATCCGAAAAAAAATATTAATCTATTAAAGTTATTATTGTGGTTAGAATTTTCCATAAATCATCGGCAATATTTAACTCGCCTAGCAAAGTCATTAACACCCAAGTGTTGGTGGATTTGGTTTTTGTAGGGCTTGTACTTATGTTTCTTCAAACTGTTCCTTGCACTTTCTCTGTTAACTCCAATCTAACTTTCAATTTGGCGAGTAGAAATACTTGGATCAGCATTCACACATGCCAGAACGGTTATTTCAGCTTCTTCACTAATAATGAACTTTCCTTCATTTTTATTTTGGCGAATTGTTTTCAAATGTTGTACTAGCCACGGAAAATAGGCATAACAGGGTTGGTTTCTGTCGGGGTATCGGTCTGCGTAGAGTGTTTGAGCCTGCCTTTAATTTTGCAAGCACTCGCCATAAACGAGACGCAAATCTATTTGTTCCGCCCTTGTAAAACTAGACACACGAAATAGCAGTGCCGGCTGGCGGGTGCAAAAAGTCAGTGAAGGGCAAATGAAGCAAGAAAATATCGCAGTAATTTTTTTTCCAGAATGTGGAAGGGGTAGAATATTTTTTATGACTTACCTAAATTTTGTATACTAAATCAAATCTCCTATCCTTCATAGCAGCAAATTTATTTATAACATCCTCATAAAATGGATGAGTTGCCCTAATCTCCTCCAGACATTCCTTTTGAATTGAAATATTGCCTAGAGAAGTAAGTCTTTTTTAAGATATTGTATTTCTTAAATAGGTTTTTACACGTTTGAGGCAAGAAAAACTTCTTTCCATTGAAGCACTTGTCGACGGTATCGTCAAAATAAGGGAAAACACTTTATATGTTTTGGTTAAAATATCTTTATTTTCATTAATTTTTTTCACTTGCTCTTGCAGCGATATATTCCAATTACTGTCATTAGCAAAAATAAGACCAAGCTTATTTTTAAGTCGTTGACTTTTTGAAAATATTTCCCCATATAACTGTAACAAATTTCCAAACGGGCCAGTCGGAAAATTCAAACTATATACGGAAAATTTAGCAGAATCTGCCAAACATAAAAATGTAAGTTTTTCACAGTCTTGAAAGCTTAGTGTCATTTTCATTAAAAACACATTTACTAACTTCTAATTTGAAGACCAACGAGTTTCTGGTTGGTATACGCCTCGCAGATGCAGATGTAAGAGTATACGTTCGTTTGGCTGAGTGATGAAAAAATGAGGGAATACCACTAAGGCTTGCAAAAAAAATAGACATTTAGAAATATTTTTAAACTTTGCTGCATCAGGACAAATACAACCTGCGACGCTTTTTCTTTTTTTTTGAAGGCCATTTAGATGGCCTTTGATTTTTTACAAATGTTTTTAGCATTAATTCGCATTTTAAATGCTCCGCCAAGTCTTCATGTTTATGTAAAGACCTTCATATATTTAAAATACCTGCAAATCCTTCCTTATTCCGCATTGAATATTTATTGGAAACTAGTAAACAAGGCCAGCAAAACAATTTTTGTAATATCTGACTACTACATAACCATTTCTATGCCGAAAACCAAGATGACGATTAAAACTCTGATCTTGTTCTTTCCATCTATTAAATGGAGCTTCCAACAAAATGCAAACCACATCCGTGATCGGATTCATCAATAATGTAAATTAATAAACCCGACACCAAATAAAGTTGCAACAATACCATAAATAAATATAACACAAAACAGTCAAGTTAACTGCAAAGGAACTCACCAGTTGCAGCGAAATCCGCGAAAATAAAAGTAAACAACCACCCCAAACTGAACGACACGTGGGTGTAGTGTACTGCGTTAGCAATTCACCGAGAGCGTTGTATGGCGCTGGTTAACATTAATCTTCCATGCGGTCGACGTCATCACGTACGCGTTGCCATGGCAACGTAGTAGGAAAATCGTAAACTAAACATAGCACCTCCAGCAAAGTCGAAGCGGTTTGCGCCACTGTTATAGTTGTTATAATAAAGTTCGATTAAAAGTTTTAAAAAGACATGCCGCCAACAATCAAGTAAAATATTTATTCGAGATGCACAGCTTATTTTTTGCCAATTAGGTGAATAAATTAATGTAAAAACTTAAATTTTAAGAGATATATAATAAATATAGTTAGATGTTTACCTTTTTATTTTTCCTGGTGAAGTAGCACTTCACCTACTTCACCCGAATAGCCGCCACTGCGAAATAGAGCACGAGAATTTACAAAAAGTACAACAATCTGCCAAGTCCACAAGTGATAAAAGTTACTTGTCGCAATTCAATTGTTTTTAAAAACCATAGAAACCTTTGTCAAGGCTAATATGATTATTTTAATTTTAGCAAAACTTTGTTTATATGTAGTTATCACACTAGGTTATACAACTGCAAAATTGAAAATTAGGTACCCTATTTTCATAATATAATTATTTATCCAAAGCGAAAAACAGTCAGTTGACCCGTTATGTTACAGGGTTGATATTTTATTATTTATTATTTTTAAAACTTTTCTTTTTTGATATTTTGTTGGATGAAGGCTTGAATAAAGAGTAAATAACCGTGATTGTTTTTATCCTGGCCTACTCCGTTTTTCCATAAAATACAATTGTTTTTATATTACAAATGTTCACAATATTCAACTCTATCAACACGCCAAATTTCATATTTTTATCTCCAGCCGTTTTCAAATGGAGCCCTGGGTAGTAGTTTCATTGTCACCCGGTATGTTCGTCAAAAACACATTTTTTAAAATAATATTAGGCACTGTTGAGTGAGATGCTTCACATGTATGTAATGTAATGCTAAACTTAAATTATAATTAAGCGGAAATATTATTTTTTACACGAAAAATATTTATTGTTGCAGCCTTAACATAATTAATATGTTTTTTAGCGTGAAGCACCCTTCTCTTACAGGATAGCAGTGACGTGTTACACAGTTGCAGTACTGGTTGAAACTGGTTTTTATTGCTGGTTTGCGAATTTGGTCTATTCAGAGGTGAGAATTGAAAATTATACATGTTATATATATATATATATATATATATATATATATATATATATATATATATATATATATGTGTGTGTGTGTGTGTGTGTGTGTGTGTATATACAGGGTGTCCGTATAAGGGTACGGAGCGGCTGTATCTCGATAATGGTAGGGCATAGAGGTTTGGGGAAAAATCCTTATAAGTAAAATGGGCAAGAGAAATAGCTGGAAATTATTTTGAAGTTCTTAATTTGAGCGCTAGGGGGCGTAACTACTATGAAGAAACATAAAATTGACGCTATCTTGGAAAGTTAGACGATGAGCTATAACTTTCAAAACACCATTTGACAGCTTAGGTAATACCGCACCATTTTGCTTTATGACATTTCGTACCTATCATAACAAGGTAGGGGGGGCGCCAAAGGATCTGTCAATATTTGCTTTTTAATATCGCCTGAACCGTTTTGAATAATTCTGGTCTCATTTGAAAGAGCATTTTATGCTCTTTAAAAAAATGTTTTGGTAAACTGTTTAGTTTAAAGTAAATAAACTAGAGGGCGTTGTCTGCAGCGTTTACACATTTTTTTAATTTTAGGAAAAAAGTTAAATAGAAATACTACTTTCTTGAAAGACTCTAAACCAACATAAAATTAGCTACATTTTACTGAAAACCGCATCTCGATATCTCCAACTGATCTTGACTTATATGAGAAAATGTCAAAAATTCAAGTACTTTAATCAGATCAAGTTATCTTAGCGAGAACCAGTGGCGGCTCGTGGTGTCTAAAACTGGTGAGGCGAGAAAAGATTTATTACTTATAATAGGTAGATGGCGCCGCAGACGAAAAATGTTTGGGCTGCCACGCCCAAATTGACTCATTTTTATGATTTGTTTTTGTCTTTTACATACCAATACCAAGATATATGCCCAATTTTTGATTAAGTAATTTTTAAAATAAAAATTATTTCATAGATATAAAAATAAAATAATAATCTTTAAGATATTCACTCAATTTTCATGTAGTTTGTTTTATCTTCAGATATATGTACATATATACTCTTCTCAAAGATATATAGTATACACATTTTTCATCATTGGATTTTTTTATAAAAAATATTTAAAATACGTAATCAAAATAGTCAGAATCGAGTTTAAAGTGTAATAAACCTGTAATAATCTAATATAGTGTGAACAATAATTTTTTTATAAAAAACCAAAACTGTTTATGCAAATAGGTATGTGGATGGTGCAGTTAAGTCACTTTTTGTTAATTAAATTAATGCGCCTGTCTTTTAAAGAAGCAAATTTCTCAATGATTTTGTCATAAAAGTCACCATTACATTCAGAAAGTTTAACTAATAACTCTTTTTCTATTGCCATAATCGACAGGGCTGAGAGCCTATCTTGAGATATACTATTTCGTAAGTAGGTCTTTATTCGCTTTAAGCACGAAAAATCTCTTTCGGCCTGTACACTTGTTAAGGGGATTGTCAAAATTAATGTCGCAAGTCAATATACTTCACAAAATACTGAAATTAATTCTAAACTATTAATTTGTTTAAGGAGTTCTTGAATATTGACTTTATAAAATTGTTCATCCCGGTAAATTATGCTTAGCTCATTTTTGAGGCGGTCGTTGTCAAACATTTTTGGATACGTAATTTGAACCCTGTTGTAAAATTAAATTGAGACGATGAGCAGCACAATGAGTGTACATTGCTTATGGGGCATCTGATCTTATTCGTGTTTGTAGACCGCTCAATTCTCCGGCCGTAACCGCAGCACCATCATAACATTGTGCTACTAATTTCCGTTTAAAATTTAAAGCTTCCAAGATTCTTACAATTAAGTTATAGAGTGCATTAGCTCTAGAATCTTCACTTATATCAAAAAAGCCTAAAAAACGTTCTTTTATTTCGGCTAATTTATTTACATACCTAACAGTTACACAACATTGGGCTTTTGCAACTATATCCGTCGTATCATCTACAATTAATGAGAAAAATGTAGTCTCCGATATTTCTTGTTTAATAAAGTCTCTCATATGTTCGTCAATACAAAATATTAACTCATTTTGAATAGTTTTCGACGGTCCCGTAAATACACTTTTCTCTTCTAAATGCTTTACAAGTTCGGTGTTACGTTTAATTAAACAATTAAAAACTTCCTTAAAATTCCCTCTGTTAAAAGAAGATTCGGATTCGTCATGCCCCCTAAAAGACAGTTCTTGTTTCCCCAGTAATATAGTCGTATCTATAAGGTATGTCAAAAGCAAGCGGTTTTTCCTAACATCTTCATTGTACAATAATTTAGATAAACGAGCTTTTTCGATTAGTGCATCTTTAATTGTAGTCATATTTTGAGACAAACGTACAAAACCTAAGGTATTTTGAATATGGTATTTAGACCCTTCATGCATTTTAACCGCTCTAGAAAAATTTTTAAAATCAACGTATCCATCAAAAGTCCATAGTGTTTTTGTATTTCCCAGTATTACGCAAGGCCAACAATATAAACGCTGCTTAAGAACACTTCCACAAATCCAAGTGTGTGTTTGATACCATGACGTTTGAAATGATTTTGTCGACCGTCTTTTTTTATCACTACTTAAGGTACTTATCTTCGGCATGGGTCTATCTCCGCGAAGAATTTCTTTTTAATCATCCTCGGGACGCCTGGAAAATGCCGTTGTCAATAGTGACATAACGATATCATGGACTGGATTCATAATTCACACGTTTCGTTTATTTTAAATTTTAATCACTAATTCATATAAACTACTCTATCAGTCTATCTACTCAATAATTAAACTAACGCAACGTCAAAAATACTTTAGATAGAGTAACACTCGACACAGACTAAACGCGCGACATTCACGAAATAATACTATAAAACAAACAATCAAATTATTGCCGAATAATCTCAATATCCACCCACTTCCCGCTCAATCTCAAACCGTTACCGGTAACAGTCAAATACGAATACCCCACACGCCCACGCAAATATCAACAAAAACAAAAACGGCTTGCATTTGGCAGCCGGATGCGCGATTGTCATTTACCGATAAATAATAATTATTTCCGTTTATATTCAATCTGTGCTAACATTAAATGGCAACGTCTCAATCATTAAGCGAAATTTTCATCGCCTCAAATGCAATAAAAAGAGATGGAATGAATCTACATATGCAACACGACCCTTTTCCCTCTTTCTCAGACTTATTAAAAATCCAAATACCATTCAAGTGTCCGAGGCGCAATTCGCATCCCCGCGTATAGGTAAAGTCGAATAAAAAAGAAATGATATTGCAGTTATTGGACATTGTACTGTTGGTTAGTAAAGTAAAGTGTTTATTTATAATTTACGCATATTTGATGAAATTTTCATAGTGTTTGAGACAATTTCCAGACAATAATGTATCAACTTGGAAAGAATTAATTTTGAAAATAAAAATGTATATTTATAGGAAAGCGAGTGAGGCGGCGCCTCAGTTGCCTCATCTGACGTTCCGCCGCTGGTGAGAACAACAAATGCCGTAGCCATGGTAACTGCTAAATTGAAAAATACTGATTTCACTAACGCGGAAGCATATGATATGTTACGCATTTATTTTCAATGTTAGGAAAATGCTGCAATTGCGTCGCGTCAATATGCAACGCAATATCCAAAAAGACAACATTTTTCTCGAGAAGGGTTTTCAAGATTGGCTAGGCGATTACGGGAGACAGGCAACGTTCATCCTATGCAACCACCTCGAAGAATTCGAAGGACACGTATTGAAGAAAACATTATTAATGTTTGGCCTACGTGAAATACGATGCAACTTTAAGCACTAGAAAAATTTCGAACGGCTTGGGAGTCCCAAAAATAATTGTTCATATTGTTTTACAGGCATTACCAGATACAGATTATGATAGAAGACTGAACCACTGTTACTGGCTATTAAATATGATTCAGGAAAATCAATTTCTTTATCACTAATATTATAAATGGATGAAGCAACTTTTAATAGCGCAGGAGGTGTAAATTTGCATAACATGCATTACTGGTCTCAGGAAAACCCACATTGGATGCGGCAAGTAGAATATCAAAATCGCTGGAGTTTCAACATATGGTGCGGAATCGTGGAAGGAAAAATTATAGGCCCGTATTTTTTCGACCAAATCCTTAACGGACAAAGGTTTTTGGAATTTCTGAATGATTTTCTTTTTGAATGTGGACTAGCTCTTAACAATGTAAACAATGTCATGGAAAAGCACATAATAGCAAAATCAATTATTTCAGAACCTTTAAATTTGTCTGCTGGCCAATTTTCAAATAATTTTAATATAGTTAAAAATATTAGGGAAAAATTCTACAAAATAATATTATATTCACTAGGGCGGACACAAAAAAAACGGATATTGGGCTGAAAAAAGAAGACTACATTCAAAAAACTATAGATTTTCTAAATCCTGAGAACTTTAATAAAATGGCAGTGGCGGCTCGCGAGTGAAAAAGTAAGTGAAGTGCAAAAGAAGCAAAAAAATATCGCAATAATTTTTTCGGCTCAGGTTTGTAATGACTTCGATTGAAAGTTTTAAAAAGACATGCCGCCAACGGTCAAGTAAAATATTTATTCGAGATGTATAGTTTATTTTTTGCCAATTAGGTGAATAAATGAATGTAAAAACTTAAATTTTAAGAGATATACTGGGTGATTCACGACCCACTGTACATACTTATGTGGTATATAGGGTATTCCTAGGGTATATCGAAATGGATATTTAAATTGATTAATTCGGCTTTATTACTAAGATACAGGGTGATTTTTATATTTTGGTAAAAATTTGTTCACCCTGTTTCTCGGCTCTCGTTAAACGGCTTAATCCTTTTTTTAAAATATTGTACACAAACACTCTTGGTATATCATAACTTTTTGACGTTTGAAAAGTATCAAAGTTCCAGGGCCGTATCCAGCCAATTCACACAGGGGAGGGGGGCTAGTTTTGAGACACCCTGTACATCGGAATTCGGTATTTTTGAATTTTTTTCTTAAACTACATTCATTTGTGAACAATAATATGCCACCATCTTGAATGGCACACTAAAGGTTATGTACGAAATTTAAATCTTTAGATAGTACATACCCCTTTTTTTAGCGGTATCTGTATTAAAGCTTTTAACTAAGTATAAAATTATTTCATTGATTGACTTTTAAAAAAAATTAAACTATCTCTACTAATGGAAACAGCCTTGTCGAATTATTTTTTATTTTTAGTGGCCCAAAAATACCAAAATCTACCCTAACACAATAACGCCTGTCTAACGGTATCTCTACATTTTTGTGCACGCTTTTGTGAATTGCAAATGAGCGTTGAATCATTTACATTTGAGGTTTTTGTCTAAATGCTTGACTTTTAAAAAAATTAAACTATCTCTACTAATAAACCAGTTAATTTCTGTTTGAATCTTTTTCGCCTCATCTCTTATCTAATGCTCGAGATCGTGATCATTTATCGGCTACCGTAAAAATTTATCTTTTTTTATTTTTGTTATTGTATACAAATTACTTGTAAGAGCTTGTTTTTTTTTTAATTTTTTTATTTACCTTTATTTTTTTCGTAACCTTAAAACCTACAAAAAAATACAAATTCAATAAATTTTAATACCTAAAAATAATAAAGTAAGCCTTGGAATTTAGACAGATATTTTAAAAATGACATTACGTACATACAATTCAATCATTTGTGTTTGACATTGTTAATTAAAGATTTTTTATTTGAATTTTCTCTTTGCAAAAAGTTTGTACGTTTCAATAATTGTAAAAATGCCGTTATTTACAAATGCTGAGTACGCAGACATCGTATTTGTGTACGGATTTTGTAATGGTAACGGAAGGGCTGCTACAGAAGAATACAGAAGACGATTTCCTGATCGGAGAATTCCAAATTACCAAGCGTTTGCCGCAACCTTTAATACATTGCGTGAAAAGGGTAAGTTTCCCTCAACCACAAGCACTAGGCGAATTTCCGCCCAATTAGCGATACCGCAGACAAGAGTATGGAGAACTATAAAAAATGAAAACGTATACCCTTTCCATGTACAAGAGGTACAAAGATTAGAAGAAGGCGACTACTTGCCTAGATTAGCATTTGCTAGGTGGGTAATAAATCATCGAAGAACTATTTTTAGAGCACTATTCACTGATGAAGCCCAATTTACAAGGAACGGAGTCTTTAATTCTAGAAACTCTTGTTGAAATTTCATTCCAACCTGCTACGCCGCTGTATATATATTAATCTCTATGCATATTTACTCTCCGTCCTAAAAATAGATTTACGCGCAATTCTTTTTCCGCGAATTTATAGTGTGAAAAAGGAATGCCGTGGAAAGACCAGTTAGTTGAACTAATAACTCGACAAAGGCCCGTTCGTGCGCCAAATAAAATTAAACCCTTTTCGTCTTCTCTTATCAATAAGTTATTACACTACCCAGACTCGAGCTATGCGGCGCTTTACTTTTAGCACGTCTTGTTGAGAGGATAACCTCCATTTTTAATAACGTTCTCAAGTTCAAATCAATTAACTTATGGACAGACTCTGAAATCGTCTTGTGCTGGTTGTCAGCACATCCTTCAAAATGGTCAGTCTTCGTATCAAATCGCACAGCTGAGATACAACGGCTAACCGATTCATTTACATGGCGACATGTTTCTTCAGAAGAAAATGCCGCTGATCCCTTATCTCGAGGTATTTACCCCGATGCAATCGCAAATTGCAAAATCTGGTGGAATGGACCTCAGTTCTTAAAAAACGTTGGTCTTGACCTTGACAATTTCAAGTCAAACATTTCACAAAATTGTGAAGCACTGAAAGAAGAACGCAGTATAAAAAAGATTTCCCTACATGTTTCAGTATCAAACGCATATTGGTACGAACAATTTCTCAAGTTTCAAAGATCATTCGCCTTTATTTTCAGGTTTATAAAAAATTCCAAATCTACATCTATTGAAACCAAAACTAAAGGTTCATTGACAATCGAAGAGCTACAATTCTCTCACAACTTTATTATCAAAGTACTCCAAAAAAAATACTTCTCAAAGGAAATAGAACTTCTAAAAAATAATAAAGTTATTTTTCACAAAGCAATCTTGTCTCTAAGTCCCTTTTTGGACAAAGAGGGATTGTTACGGGTAGGCGGTCGTCTATCCAAGGCAGATGTATCATATGATCAACGGTTTCCTATCCTATTACCCGCCAAAGATCATGTAGTAAACTTATTACTCAACAAGCAACATTTAGACCTTTATCATGCTGGTCCACAAACAGTCCTCTCTCATACGCGATTACGCTATTGGCCTCTTAACGGCCTACGTGCTATTAAAAAACTTACACGTAAATGTATGGTTTGTTTTCGTCTCCGAGCACAGGTTGCTCAACAAATAATGGCAGATTTGCCTAAGTTCAGAGTAAACCCCTCAAGGCCTTTTCTTTCTGTCGGTGTAGACTTCGGGGTCCTCTATTCGTTAAATCCTCTCCTCTGAAGCAAGCCAAGCTTGTAAAGTGTTACTTTGCTGTCTTCGTCTGCATGGCCACAAAGGCCACGCATATTGAAGCTGTTTCAGATCTAACGACTGACGCATTCATTTGTACCCTTAAACGTTTTATATCGCGGCAAGGAAATCCTTCAACGATATTTACAGATAACGGCACTAATTTTCAAGGTTCTAAAAACAAATCAAAGAAATGTATGATTTCTTCAAGCATGACAATAACAATAATGAAATTAAAGATTTTCTTTCTCTTAAAGAAATTGAATGGGTTTTCATTCCACCCCGCTCTCCACATTGGGGCGGACTGTGGGAGAGTTCGGTGAAAAGTACTAAATATCACATAAAAAGGGTAATTGGGGACTCTCATTTCACATTTGAGGTTTTATACACTATTTTGGCTCAGATAGAGGCAATTTTAAACTCCAGGCCACTCTGCGCCCTCTCCAATGACCCATTAGACCTGTATGTTTTAACACCCGGTCATTTTCTTATAGGCTCCAACTTGACATCCTTCCCAGAAAGGCCTTTGCAAAATGTTAACTCCAATAGGCTCTCAATCTGGAATCAAATCACAAAGATTCAGCAAACTTTCTGGAAAAGATGGTCAACTGAATACCTCAATCAATTACAGAATAAACCAAAATAGCTTATTCAAGGGGATAACATCAAGGTTGATGATATCGTTCTAATAAAAGAAGATAACGTGCCACCTTTACAGTGGCCAAGGGCCCGCGTAACAGAAATCATGCGTAGTGCAGATAAACGGGTTCGCGTTGTCAAACTAAAAACCAAAGACAATGAGTTCACTCGGTCAATAGCAAAAATTTGCCCCTTGCCTTTGACAAATGAGTGATGGTCCTTCGAATCGCTCTTTCATCCTTACTTCTTGAAGGGGACGCTTCAAGGGGGGAGTATGTTGAAATTTCATTCCAACCTGCTACGCCGCTGTATATATATTAATCTCTATGCATATTTACTCTCCGTCCTAAAAATAGATTTACGCGCAATTCTTTTTCCGCGAATTTATAGTGTGAAAAAGGAATGCCGTGGAAAGACCAGTTAGTTGAACTAATAACTCGACAAAGGCCCGTTATATAAGTTATTACACATATAATGATAGAATTGTAGTGGATACTTTATCATTGCACTAGTTTGATAAGTATTGCCGGATACACCGAATTATTTGTTTTATGTTGTGTTGTGTGTTTCGTTTTTAATCGTTGTGTGTTTACAACGGTAGCGCAACCGTTCATTGTTTGTTTCGTTTGTTATGTGCTGTTAAATTAGCAGCACTATGTTAATATTTGATTGATTACATTAAATCAAAGAACGATTTACCATGCAGTGTTTCATTTTCTAAGAAAGCAGCGGCAGTCGGCGTTATTACAATAGTCTAAAAAAATAACCTAAATGGTGAAAACCACACCAACTCTCATGTATGGCCAGATGAAAACCCTCATTCGTTGCGATTGGCCAATTCTCAACGAAAGTTTTCAGTGAATGTTTGTTGCGGCTTAATAAATAATCATTTAATTGGACCACATATTTTCCCTCAACGACTAACGGCTGTTGTGTATTTGGACTTTCTACAAAACATTTTACCGGGCTTATTCGAAAATGTAAATTTAAGAGGCATATGGTTTCACCACGATGGGGCACCTGCACATTTTGGAATTGATGTTCGAAATTATCTCAATCAACAATTTGCTGATCGGTGGATTGGACGTGGAGGACCACATCCTTGGCCAGCTAGGTCGCCAGACTTTAATCCAGCCGACTACTTTTTGTGGGGGCATCTAAAACAAAAAGTTTACAGTGCTCCAATCGAAACTAGGGATCAATTAATAAATAGGATAAATTTTTATTGCGGCGAGGTTAGACAAAACCCTCAAATGATTCACCGCTCAATTGCAAACCTACAAAAGCGTGCACAAAAATGTAGAGACACCGGTGGTATGCATTTTGAAAACATTTTGTAGCTTTTAAGACGTTATTGTGTTAGGGTAGATTTTAGTTTTTTTTGGGCTACTGAAAATAAAAATTAATTCGACAAGGCTGTGTTTTATTAGTAGAGATAGTTTAATTTTTTTTTAAAGTCAATCACTGAAATAATTTTATACTTAGTTAAAAGCTTTAATACAGATACCCCATACAGGGGTATGTACTATCTAAAGATTTAAATTTCGTACATAACCTTTAGTGTGCCATTCAAGATGGTGGCATATTATTGTTCACAAATGAATGTAGTTTAAGAAAAAAATTAAAAAATACCGAATTCTGATGTACAGGGTGTCTCAAAACTAACCCCCCTCCCCTGTGTGAATTGGCTGGATACAGCCCTGGAACTTTGCTACTTTTCAAACGTCAAAAAGTTATGATACACCAAGAGTGTTTGTGTACAAAATTTTAAAAAAATCTATTAAGCCGTTTAGGAGATACACGGTGAACAAATTTTTACCAAAATATAAAAATCACCCTGTATCTTAGTAATAAAGCCGAATTAATCAATTTAAATATCCATTTCGATATACCCTAGGGATACCCTATACACCACATAAGTATGTACAGTGGGTCGTGAATCACCCAGTATAATAAATATTAGATGTTTGCTTGTTTATTTTTCCTGGTGAAGTAGCACTTCACCTGAATAGACGCCACTGGCATTCAGCGAATAAAAGTTACAAGTTAAATGACTTGGAAAGTCTAGACCCGGGTGCTTCAACTTGAACTTCTGGCGATCTACCTCAATATTTTTAGACTACTTACGATCGACTCTGAGAGGCTGCAAGTATATGTGACGCAGGGTTGTCGTACATACACGATACATACACTCTACCTACCTACCTAGGTAGGGTGTACCGTACATTATATAGCTTTCCGCACAATATACATTATTTTAGTCAAGGTTTGGGTTAGGTTTAGTTAGGTTCTTCTCTACAATATCAATGAAAAAACTCATAGTTATTCAAAATTGCGTGTTTATTGGTTGTTACAAAACAAAAGAGTTACATATGGTGTTAAACTTAACTAAGGAGTGACTTTGGATGTTGAAGCGTGGCACTGCATATCCTCAGAATACTTTTCATAGGATGGTACGTAACCACTGAGTGCTAATCGCAAGCATGATGACATATGATCGTCAGTTAGTCGATTACGATATTTTGACTTAATTATCTTCATTTCAGAAAATGCAGACTCGCACAAGTAAGGATAACTCATAAATGATGCTCCATTTGCCAATTTACTACAATCATAAAAACGCATTTCGAAGTGTCCCAAAATATTTGATAATTCAGCTTCATACGTATCATAATTCAGCTGAGGAATCCTTGCTTTCAAAGACGGAAAATGTTTCAAATCCTTTCTTTTCAGTTGATCTATCATGAGTTGCAATTTACCTTTGAATGCGTTTACTGCGCTAATCATCTCAATAACAGTTTTTCCTTTACCTTGAAGCTCCAAGTTAATGGTGTTTAAGTGCATTGTGATGTCAGTCAAAAATGCCAAATCAGTCAGCCATTTTTCGTTTTTCAACATCTGAGTGTCATCACCTCTTTCGTCTAGAAAAGCTGTTATTTCGGGCAATAATTCTTGAAACCTTTCTAGGAATTTTCCGCGACTCAACCACCTGACGTCCGTGTGAAGAACTAAATCAGTGTGTTCAGCTGTCTCCCTATCTTCCAACTGCAACTTAAAGAGCCGCCGTTGCAAGCTACGTGCACGGATGGAATTCACAATTTTTGTTGCAATGCCCATAATTTCCTCCGTGTTTAAAACTTTTGAACACAAAACTTGTTGATGTATAATGCAATGGATTGAAAAAAATGAAGGGAAATCTTCATTAGCTCGACACAATGCCACAAAACCGTTTATGTTTCCAGTCATTGCTGGTGCTCCATCGGTTGTAACGCACACTAATTTATATATTGGTAGCTTGTAGTTTTTTACAAAATTGAAGAAAACGTCATATATATCTTCGCCACCGGTCTTCCCCTTCAGAGGAATGATTGTCAAAAATTCTTCCTCAGCCAACATGTCATTGAATACCATCCGAATAAAAATACACAGCTGGGAAGTGTCTGTCATATCGGTGGATTCGTCGAACTGTAAAGACAAGTATGTACATTCCATCATATTATTTTTTAGTTTATCTGCCATGTCCTAACTCATGACTTCAATACGCCTTGTGACAGTCGGACGAGATAACTGAAGTTCTCTAATAGCAGACATGATTTCTGTTTTATTTTTCAAATCTCCAAATAAAGTCTCACCCGCTTCAATAAATGCTTCCTTCACAACCGATCCATCTTCGAATGGTTTCTTGTGTTCCGCCAATATATGATATATTTTAAATGACGCGATCGGAGCAGCTTTTGATTGTTTGGCTGGTCTTGTGAACATGGTTTGTTCTTTTTTCAAACAACATATCAAAACACGTACTTTTCGTTTTCTTAATTCATTCTGTGGCGGAAAATCCTTTTCATAGTTTTTATGAACCGTTTTATGATGCCTCTCTAAGTTACCACGCTTAGGTATTGCAACTGACGCACGACAAATAAGACAAATACCTTCACCATACAAAACAAAAATTCTTCCTCCCAATCGTTATTAAAATGATACGTTTTAGATTTCTTCGCTGCACTCATTTTGTACTATTTAATAATAAACTTTGTATCGACGTAGTATTGCCTTCAAGTTGCAATTCAGAATGACTCCAATCAGTGTTGCCAGGTCAAAAATTTTAATTTCTCTAGCAAAATCTCAAAAATTCCCTAGAATTTCCCTAGATCCTTCAGTTCCGAAATTCCCTAGAATTTCTCTAAAAAAACGGGATTTTCCCTAAAATTTCACAAAAAAGAATTTTGTTGTTTGCTTTATAATTTTTATATAATATTTATGAAATAATTTTGTTGGGACTTTGAATAAAACAGGGAATGATCTAACAAAGACAATGCAGTCTGTATGTTATGTTATGTATTATATTCTTCAATCAAACTAAAATACAGAGTATAATAAAAGATATAGATACAAAAATCTAAATCATAAAATATAAGTATAAACATTTAAATTATGGTTTAAAAATGCGAGAAAACTAAAGCCCAATATTATAGAGCACGCAAGAACAGAATTAATTATTGTAAATATTTTCATTTAGTTTTGCGACTAAATCCTGATCTATTTGAAAGTCAAAGCAATTACTACTTTTTGTTAAATTTTTTGTGTACATGATGCCACTTAGGGTTTTTGTTGATAGCCGATTTCTAATTTTTGTTTTATTTAAACTGATTTGCGAAAATATCCTTTCCACCGTTGCACTGGAATGTGGTAAACAAAACAGTTGGAACACAAAATCGCAAATATTTGGATATAGGAATGAGTCGTCACCTGCTTTTAATTTGCTCATTTTTACCCAAAATTCTGAAATATTTCTATCTTGAAATTCACTAAAATCAATGTTTTGTATTTCACGCCACTCTCGATCTACGTCGTTAAGTTTTTCTTGTTTTACCAAATTAGGAAATAGTATGGCCAAAGGTGCAATAGAATTGTGTTTCTTTTGTACAACTGAAGTAGGATCAAGTAAATTTATTTGTTTTAAAATTTTCTGCGACGAATCTTTAAAATTAAACCGTTTGCTAATTTGTAGACAGCCTTCGATAAAAAATTCTAAACATCGTTTCCGAAAGTCTAATAATTCGTCATTATTTAGGTTGTGCATGTTGTTTTGAATTTTCCCTCCACTATTGCCCCTAGATAAATATTTTCAATTTGTAAGAAGTTACGTGGATTTTGAAATTCAATATTGTCAATAGCGGTTGAATCAATATAGTCCTCTTTCATATAACAACACAACATGGTTTTCAAAATATTTATCACTCGTGCGTGAAAAATATGTATTTTTACATTTTCCGATTGCATTTCTAGGGTCAAGCTATTAAATAGCGGCAAAGAGAAATCTAAAAATTCTAAATAAAGGCGAAAAGATGGATCTACAAGTTTAGTAAGAATATTCTCAGCAGTTGGTGTTTTATCAAGTAAGTGAGCGTTAGTGAAATATAAAACTAGCGCATTATATTGTTCTAACAATCTTTTTACTACAGCGAGTAGCGATAACCATCTAGTTTGGCTGGGATGTAAAATTTTGTGTGGTTTTATTTCAAGATAATTTTGAAATTCGGTTAAGTCGGACTGTCTTTTGCAGCTGTACTTTAAAAACGAATAAATATCCCTAGCAGTTTCCTCAATGGTAGAGGGTAGTTTTTCGCAAAGCATAACTTGCACATAAAGCAAACGAGTGGCATATGCACTTCATAACGAATAAATTTGGAATGTCTTTTTTTAGCAAAACGGATAAAAAATGGCGCACACCCATCATTACACTTGCTCCATCGGCCGCAAAACCAATCATATTATTTTTATAAGGAATATTATTTTCTGAAAAAAATTTTTGTATACCCGTGTAAAGAGCCTCAGCTGTTGCTGAAGGCACCTGTAATAAGCCTAGAAACAAATCTACAACCTTGTATGTTTCATTGTCAAATGTCCTAGCTACCATTGCCAAATGTTTAATATCCCCTTTATCTGTAGATTCATCCACTATAAGTGAAAATTTGCTTTTACGTAACAAAGTTAATACCTTTTCAAAGTTATATTTTCCGGTTACATTTTTGACAATTGCTGTGGCTTTAGTTCTCCCGCAAGTTACATTTTTGGCAATTTCAGAATCACTATAAATTTCTCTATTTAATTTTGACAGATGATCTAGACAACTAAATGAAATATTATGTTCTACTGCAAAAGTAGCTAATCGTATTTCTGCTTCTTTCACTTTTCGCTGAGTGGCTGCTCGTTGCTGCATTGTGGGCATATCAATTAATGTTTGTTGTCGACTTATTCCCTTTGCATTGGAAATATGCTTTTTTCCCGTGGAATGCTTTTCAATTTCAGACTTACCGCATAAGAAGTCCTTATTGCAAGCTTTACAATAACAGTAGGTTTCGCCTTTCTTGCTTTTTGTTAGCCATCCTTTAAATGTGATATCTTGCTCCCACTTTGAGTTGTACTTTTGAACATAGCTTCTTTTCCTTTTCCCCAAACTTTGCGGTTCTTCGGCCTCTTCAGAGCTTGATGATGACTGTGGTTTAGAAGACGTTGAACTTGAAGCCATGTTGTTTTATCTACAAAGATATATAATTTTAGTCTAGCAAATATCTAGTTAAATACTCCCGATAGATTCACAAAGTTTTCGAAAATAGGGAAAATTATTTCCGATAAAATAAAAATACATACCTACCTTTTTTAAGTTTCAGCCTATAAGATAATATGTAACTCTAGATGTCTTTAATACTTAATTGATAGGTAACTGTAACTAATAAAGCCAATTGCATCAGCGTACGGATCTTTTACACAACACCCTAATATCGACTAACGCCTCAACTAACGCCTAACGTAGCATCGAGTCGAAAACAACAGACACATTCACATAAACATAAAATAAACTAAAACTCAGTATTTCCCAGAAACCTGAAACTCTCTCGGTACCGGTATTTCTCCGAAACCATTTATGTCGACTTTCAATTACAAAAACCGGGGAATTACAGAACTTACAACATCCCATTAAAAGGAATCTACGGTAACTAATCCATTCTGTAAACAAAACTTTCGTGTGGTTATCATAGATGGCAGCATCTTAAAGGTAAATAGGTAAATGTACAGTGGCACAGAAAAACATAAATTTAAACAGTGGCTTAATATATTATATTAAGCGACTGTAGGTAAAATTATAAATGCATGATTATTGATTATTTACTTGTGTTTAAAAAACGAACTATTGGCATTGATTTAAGTAAAGTGAATGAAGCTTTTACCTCAAAAATTATTCAAACAAGGTTTTCAAAAAATTCCCTAAATTACTAAAAAATTCCCTTTTTCCCTACAGGTTCCATTTTTCCCTAGATATAGGGAAATTTCCCTGCCAATGGCAACACTGACTCCAATTCCTGCAGGGGCAACATTTATATCGGCGTGAACGAAAGTCTGGAATGTTCCCGTCAAACGCGCCGCCCGAAATTTCTAGAAAATCGGCAAGAATAAAAACGCGGCTTTTACCGCGCGTTCCTTTGATAAAGCCGCCTTTTGCCGCTAGCAGAGTGTTATTTTATTACGTAATACATTTTTGTAGTTTAGTTAAGTACCTACTTATTAAAAACATTTTTCTTCTCGAGATCTACACAAAAAGCACTCGCGATCGACTGGTCGATCGTGATCGACCGTTTGAACACCCCTGGTTTAGACATTAATAAGAGGAAAAATCATATTTTATTGAACGATCAAATGGACCTAAACGGTTCCTTACTGTTTAATCTTTATAGCTAAAATCTGCTAGGGTTAGGTAGATAGACTCTTTGATTACTGTTAAAAAATGCAGTTTTAGTATCAGTTTTTAGCTGGTTTTTGAAAAAGACACAGTGTGTCGAAACAGCTGTCAAACGGAAATAAATTAGTGGAAATTACTAAACATATATAGTTTGTTTATTTATTATACTAGTTACATGGAGAGCTTAGTTTTTAAAACGCCGGTAAACACTCGGAATGAAATAATTGGGCGCATAGAATATACAGAATGTTTTTTGTTAAAAGGGTTTTGTCTATATTCCTACTTCTTAATTGATTTTCCTAACTTTTATATTTAATTAGGTTATGGAAACCGTTCACTTATTTGATAAGGTCATAACAATACAGTATTTTTAGAGTTTGGAAGTGCCAACATCTTGTTACATGTCGCATTGGTATAGACAGGACACAGCTACCAGAAAAACGTTGTTGATATTAATGGAGAGGTCGAAGCGGCCAATAGAAATAAAAGGTCTGAAAGTGGTCACTTTGTCACGGGTTACATTTGTCTCCGTAAGTATCTCTTTCTAAAGATCATCGAAACATCATTTATCTGGGTTGCACTCCAAAAACAAAAAAATCGGTAAATTCGCCTTTACCCACAACTTCTCTCGTATAGAATTTCACTGGGTACAGGGTGTCCCGTTTTCGTGGTTTTTATAGGGTATTTTATCTTATTAGTGAAGATAGAGGATTCCGATTTTCGCGACATGGTGCTAATACTACAAAATTTTCATAGCCCCCTTCGTTTTTAAGATACAGTGTGAAATTGAAAATATTTCATTTTTGGGCCCACCTCGAATTTCGATTGTTGCTTAACTTATCGAAAAGGTAAAAACTGGCTCTGATACAGTTTTTCACGTAGAATCCTGTAGCGTAGTCAGATTTTTTATGTGACCTGTCGTTTCTGAGATATAACACAAACTTATAATTTTTTAAATGGGACACCCTGTATATTTTTATTTTATAATATTCAGTTCACAATAAGCTTTTCGAAAATATATAATAGTATATACTTTTCTATTCGAATCGCCCAATACTTTGCACTATTTTAGAGATAGACTCAGTTTTTGGTAGTAGGCTGGGATTGCCTAAACAAAACAAAAGAAAATTTTTGTCATATTAAATAAATTACTTGTCAAAACCCTCTGGTTCGTTTTGAAACTGGATTAGACAACCGCAACAATTATTTAAAATTTTATAATAAAAAATTGCTAGAAACCAAACATTTTCTAATGAAGAAAAATACATGTTGCTCTGCTTCGCACAGTCAACGAATATGTTAGCGAGGCTTCAGAACTATATTTATTAAGGTATGCTTAGCATTCGTCATATTTTATAATAAACACATTTTTATGAAGCTGTTGGCTTTTTAAACATAGGTATCCAGAACGAAGATAACCCTACATTTCTTAGAATGAAAAGAAATCTAGTTGATTTCTGATCTTTCAATAAGCCGCAAAGCAAAACCTATAACAAGGAAAACAAGGAAGGCGTAGTTAATGTTCTAGCGTCCATTGATGTAGATCCTTCAAGTTCTTGCAGAAAAATCCATCAGAATTTTGGCCGGGTACAAAAAATTTTAAGGAAACAAGGTTAAAAACCATTTAAATTCATAACAAACATAGAAAAAGACTCCAAGTCTCGGTCTCAGTAAATTATAATTTTATATTTTACAAAAAAACGTGACACGTTTCGCCCTTTCGAGCATCATCAGACCTACAAACAACAGAGAGAACCTTAGTAAATAATCACACTCACAAATCGTAAAACAATAACTTACAAATAGAATAAAACACACTAAAGCACAACAAAACAAACAACTACTTATACATATTTGATTGACACTAAAATGAGGTTAAGCGTCACGTGAATAAACAAGATAAAATATTAAAAAGGATTCATGTCTCTACCTGGGATCGAACCCGGACCGCCTGAGTGGCAGGTCGAAGAAGTACCTACAGACCACTGGACTAGTCAAAGAAACTAACCAAAAACTCTCACTCCATGAATTAGTGAATAAAATGAAGGTTGCCTACAATTATTATTAGAGGAAGTGAGGATATTTTGGAATAGAATAGTTTTAAAAAAAATTATCAAAATATTTAAATATTGACAAATTTGAATAAAATAAATATATTCTCTTAGGTCTATATATGTATTATGTCACATGTAAATTTCAAAGCGTTTGAAAGTCTCTGAAACGAATTTTTCATTAAGAAAAAGGAAGATGTCTAAATACCCTGAGAACATAACATGCAGTTAATTTGGAATACCACCATTTTGGAATATTCCAAAATACCAGCACATGTTTTTTCTTAACGAGTTAAATAAAACATTGTTAAAAAGTAACCAAATATTTATTAAATTAAAAATTGAGTTGATTATTTACAGTAGTCGCACACATATGTTCCGGCGTCATATGCAGCACACTCAGAGTGCATCCATGCTTCGCATGTGAGGCACTGAACCCACTGCTCTCCCCTTACATCTTCGCTAAATTTTGCATTACAGAAAAAACATACCATATTTTTTGACACCCGATCTAAATCAAATTCTGGAGCGAGCTCTTCTGAGAAACTCGAATTTTCGAAGCTTACATCAGACTCACTGTCTGATTGTCTTCTGGTCTTTGCTTTCTTTTTCTTATGCCACTTTTTCCAGCTTTTTCAACTTTTTTAATCGTCTTATCTCTTGTTCAAACTTAATTTGACAACCTTATATGGTGGTATTTCTGCTGTTTCCTCAAGTTCTCTTTTGTATGGAGAACTAGAGACAATTGTTGATTTTGTTGCTTGTCGGCCTCTATTAGAATTTCCCTTCTTTGGTAAGGGCACCGGTGAAATATCAGAAGGTGTTACGTATAAACGACAGCTGCTTGCTAACTGTGGTTTTTCTACTTCTACTGAAACACTTTTAACACTTTTTAAAGATGGACCGGGTTCCGCTGATTGTTGTTCACTTGTGGTTCTACTTCATTGCGTGATCTTACGTCACCTTCGTTTGCAGATGATTCTTTTTCATCAGCTGACATCACATCACTCCGGTTTAATTGCTGAACGGTCTCGTTTTGTAATTGATTTTCCTGCCCGGCAGCAAGGTAATCTGCCTCACTAAATGCATGTCTGTCAAAAGGGTAGATACCCCCTATTTTAAAACCGTTGGCTGCTATTTCGCCGATTTGGCATTTTCGATACGATTTTCCAAACAAATTAACAATATCGTACGCAGTCAAAGGCTTGTTATTTTCACGAAGCCATATGCGTACCTCCTCACTATAGTAAGATTTTAAAGGGCCCGTAAACGATGTATCTAAAGGTTGGGCCTTGTGGGTACAATGGGGGGGAAGCGACAATAGCGTAACATGATTTTCTCTTGCTTTGTCAACAATATCTATATTTTTTGTGTGATTGTAATGACCGTCTAAAATTAGCAAAACTGGCGATTTTTCAGATGGTTTTGTATATTCAATAAAGTGCTCAAACCACTCTGTAAATAAATGAGTTTGAATCCACCCAGACGGATGTGCTTTTCCTATTGAACCCAAAGGTGCGCCCTCATTAAAGCGTCTGTCAGGTTTTTCTTGGAAAAATAATCATTGGTGGTACAAATATACTAGCTGGGCTCATACATGCTACCACTGTGATCAGAGAACCGCTCTCCGCTGAAGCCATTGCGCCAATTTGCTTTTTACCGCGTCTAGCAATAATTTTTGGGAATTTACTTTGGACTATGGACAAACCAGTTTCATCCAAATTAAAAATACGATCTGCTGTAAAGTTATGATTGTCGTAAACTTGTTCTAGAAGATCATAAAACTCGTGCATCGATAGTATATTTTTGTTTCGAGAGAGAAACCCTTTAAGCCAATAGTGGCCCGCAGTGTTGTTGCTAAATGGATTTTCAATGTTGTTTCTAATAGCTAGTTGGTAAGCGAGTCTTCTTAAGTCCATTTGGGTCAATCCATAAAACTTCGTCTCCATTTTAATTGCATATTCCACCAATAGAGATTCAAAATATTTATTAAAAACAGGTTTTCGCCCAATATTTTTACGAACAAGCTGTTCCGTTGGTGTGTCCTTTTCAGCAACAAGTTTAAATAGTGTGGTTCTTGGCACTTTAAAGTTTATGGGCGCCTTGAGGTATCCCATTCTTTTCTCCCTTACTGCCTGTACAGCAGCGGCCATATCTTCGGGATTCCAGTGTTGCCTTTTTTTAGCATATTTTTTGGGCATCATGACTAAAACAAAAGTAGAAATCAAATATTACAAAAAATGAATATAATATAGAATATTCCATATTCGTATCACTAATAGCATTCCGAATTAGCAACTTCAACACCCTCCCCATAAACCGGAAAAAAACGTAAACCCCTTAATATATCGCAAAAATACAACTAGCAACTTAAAGTATAAGCCTTTACTAAGCTGAGCACCTAATCAAAGTTATATTTATTCAAAAATCCAAAGCGATGATAGCCGATTTAATTTGCACTAAAAAGTTTTAATGACGTTACAATTAATTTTTCACATGTGTTTGCCCTCTATCATAAATCAAAATAACTACAAAATCACCTGGCCGTTAGTTATAGACTAGACTATTAGGTTATTGTATATTTATCGAGATGGCGCTACGCATACCTTTAATGTAGTGTTTATGTTGTTATTTCTCATCGGGTATTTGAAAGAAGTAAAACAACACCACTTTTATATTAACATTTAGTTTTTATTGCGAGCTGAAGCGCGGGCCGTGCAACTTGGTCAGAGAGAGAGACATTACCATTTTTACAAACTTAAGATCTTATCATTAGAAAAAGACAACATGTGAGAGTGAGAGAGACAGATATAACACTTCCCTACACACTCCCCCCGCAGTGTGAGCGTACATAGCTCACACGAAAAACGAGATATACAAGTTATTTATATTAATTTTATATAAACAATAAAAAAAAATGTGCAACGGCCTCGCAAAGAATACAAAATTTATAACATATTATTTAATATAAATATTAGGTTAATACTTGAATACTAACATTGCGGTTTTATTTACTTAATAAACGTAAATGTGAACTAATAAATAAAATGTAATTATAAAATATTATGTAAACTACATACGTACGTTACAAAAAAAAAATAAAATAAACATTAATGCTAAATATTTTTGGTATCAAAGAATATAATAGTAAATACTCATACAAAATACCATTGAATATACTAAAAATAGTAACAGTACATAATATTTTGAGACATCTTTTATGTGTCTGCAAAATGAACACGTTTCCTCGAATAAGTTCGAAGGACTGGTAAATTTAAATTAAAACTAGGGGAATTTACAGGATTAGGGTTGGCATTTACACAAGGAGAATCTGAATTTACATTTGCCGGAGGCAAAACTGGAGTGATATTTGAAAGAGGCAAAACAGAATTGTCACTTGCCGAAGGTAAATCTGGAATGACATTTGCCAGAGTCAAACCTGTCGTGTCACTGTCGTCACCAATAGTGTACGCTGGTTTCAACAGCTCAACCGAGATGGTCTTGCTTCTGCCATTTACCTCAATCTCAAAAATTCGTTCAGAAATTCTGCGAATTACTTTATGTGGGCCAGTGTATGGTCTTTCCAGACCTTTTTTGGCAACTTTGCGCATAAAAACGTGAGTGCAAGTATGCAAATTTTTGTAATAAAATGGTCTCTTTTTTGATTTATGAGCCACAGGTACCGGACGTGTAAGCCTCATATGACTACGAAATTCGTTAATAAAGGTGATGGGATCAGGAGTAAAATCATCCCAAAGAAAAAATTCGCCGGGAAGACGAAGGGTTGTTCCAAACATAAATTCAGCGGGAGACGCCCCTGTGTCTAACCGGACATGCGAACGAAGACCTAAAAGTACAGTTGAAAGAGTGCGGGACCAATCGGAATCGGCATGACACATAATCGCTGCTTTTAAAACGCGGTGCCAACGCTCAATCATACCGTTAGATTGAGGGTGGTACGGAGTTGTTCTGATGTGCTCGTAACCAATTAGTGCCAGAAGTGATTTAAATAACCGGGATTCGAACTGTGATCCCTGGTCAGAAGTAATGCATCGAGGAGAACTGTAACGAGAGATCCAGGTATCATAAAAAGTTTTGGCTACAGTTTGAACAGTCATGTCTTTCATTGGCGCAGCCTCAGTCCAACGGGAGAATCGATCGACCATTGTTAGACAATACAAAAATCCTTGAGACGGGGGCAGAGGCCCAACTATGTCAATATGGACTTGGTCGAATCGCCCATCTGGAGCTACAAATTTTTCAGGAATAAGTTTGACATGGCGAGAAATTTTCGATTGTTGACATTCGATACAACACTTGCACCATTTTGTTATATCTCGGTGCATGTTTGGCCAAACGTAACGCTGTCTGATCAAACGATCCGTTACTCTACCACTAGGGTGTGCCGGATTATGACACAAATGAAAAACACGCTTTCTAAGAGTCAAAGGAATGTACGGTCGAATTGTTTCTCCGGAGATGTCACAAAAAATTTCACAAAGATCTGAACCCCACTGAATCTTCTTTAAGTTCAGAGAATGATTAGTGTTGTCAGTTAAATGTTTTAATTGCTCGTCATTTTCTTGAGCTTCCGATAATTCTTTAAGATCAAAATCTAAAGGAAAGTTAAACGCATCAATCCGCGACAGTGTGTCCGCGACAACATTTTTAGAGCCGGAAATATGCTCAATGTGCGTAGAAAATTGCGCTATAAATGACAATTGTCGCGTTTGACGTGGAGAAGCTTTATCGGATCGCTGCATGAATGCATAAGTAAGCGGTTTATGGTCCGTGAGCATATGAAAATTAGAACCTTCTAACAAAAATCTGAAATATTTTATCGATTCATAAATTGCGATTAACTCGCGATCATATGCGCTGTAACGGGTTTGCGCCGGTGTAAACTTACGGGAAAAGAACGCTAATGGTTCCCAAGAGCCATTATTTTCCTGTTCAAGGACAGCACCCATCGCAAAATCGGACGCGTCGGTAACTACACGCAATAGAGCACCAGCTCTAGGATGGACGAGCATTGCGGCATTAGCAAAATCACTTTTGGTTTTTTCAAATGCCTCAATTAACACGTCCGTCCAGACAATTTCGCGCTTATCCCCTTTACGCGAATCAATAAACAAGGAATTGAGGACAGCTTGAGTTTCAGCTGCATGGGGAACATTTCTATGATAAAAATTGATCATGCCAAGATATCGGCGCATATCAGAAATAATTTTTGGTCTGGGAAATTCCACAATGGACTTGACCTTTTCTGGCATAGGGCGAATGCCCTGACTATTTATACAGTAACCTAGAAATTCTAATTCATTCACTCCCAACACACATTTTTCAACATTCAAGCGAAGCTGAAACTGCTCAAGTCTTTTAAAAATAATACGGAGATGTTTAGAATGTTCTTCAGCAGAAGATGAAGCAATGAGAATATCATCTATATATACAAAAGCGAAATCTAGATCGCCCAAGGCTTTGTTAACATAACGTTGAAACGATTGGCTCGCATTGCGAAGACCGAATGGCATAACCAAATATTCAAATAGGCCGAATGGCGTTATTACAGCCGTTTTTTCTACGTCTTCAGACGCCATAGGGATTTGGTTATAAGCCTTGTGCAAATCTAGTGAAGAAAAGATTGTTTTCCCATGCAAATTTACAGTGCAATCATGTAAGTGAGGAGTTGGATATTTATCGGGTATAGTGACTGCGTTTAAACGTCGATAATCGCCACAAATCCGCCAACTACCATCTTTCTTCTTGACAAGATGAATGGGACTTGCCCAAGGACTGGACGAAGGACGACAAACCCCAGATTCAACTAAAGTCTTAAATTGTGCCTTAGCAGCCACCAGTTTCTCCTGGTTAAGGCGCCTAGCACGTTCTGCTACAGGAGGCCCCGTAGTCAAAATATGATGGAAAACATTATGGTTAGGAGGAGGAGATAAAGAAAAATTTCCTGTAATTTTAGGAAACTCAGAAATAATCTCTGAAAATTTTGAGTTTGGAGAAAATGCATAAATGGAATGAATTGGCGCTGGTTTCAAGACAGCGAGGGAAAACACATCTGTGGAAGAATCGACCAGACGACGTCGTTTAAAATTCACAGACAACCCGTAAAATGATAAAAGATCCGCACCTATAATGGCGTATGGAACCGAAGCAATGTGAAAATTCCACCGAATTGGCCGTCGTAATCCAAGATCCAATTCACGATATGCCTCTCCGAAAGTGTTAATACACGTGTTGTTTGCAGCAAAGAGCTTTAAATCAACAGGTTTACCCCTGACCTTATCATCAGCAGGTAACAGCGAAATATCCGCCCCGGAATCGATTAAATACATGCCCCCGCCCAAACGGTCACGTACAAAGAGACGTTTTGAGAAACCCGAACTCCCATCGGCCGTCTCCACCCGATGAGGTTCATCTAGTTTTTTTGGTTGTCTTTCCACTCTTGGTGCTTTTCGCACCAAGCTCTACAAGACGTGGGATTATCTGGATATAAAGTGTGTGCTGGACACAAGGAAGAGTTACCTTTTTTATTTTTATCGCGATTTCGAGAAAATGAACGCGAACCTCTTTTGTTCACTTTCACTTCCAATTTCTCGACTTTCTTTGTTAAGGCCAAAATGGAACTTTTTATTTCCTTTAAATCAGAATCAGCCGAGGAAGACACAGGAACCTGTTTTGCAATTGCTGCAACATTATATTCAGCACCTAGAGCGCTATCCACGATGCGATCAGCAGCCTCAGCGATCATATTGAGATCAGTAGCTCCCGAGGCAACCAAAATGGCTCTATGAGCCTGCGGAAGTTGATCCAGAAAAATTTGTTTGATGACGTTGTCATCGACGACACCATTTGAGAGATTCCGTAGACGACTTAGGATCAAAGACGGTTTTCCATCCGTACCTACTTGACCTTTTCAATAACTTTCTGAGTTTGGCTTCTTCAGAAACAGCATAAGTGGATATAATCCTTTGCTTAACCTGGTCATAAATGTCGCTAGGAGGAGGGGACAAGGTAATGATGTCTCTCACACCACCTAAAACCTCGACATCTAGAGCTGCAAGAACTGTATCAGCTTTGGTAGCAGAAGACCTTAAATTGGCATTTCTCATGGACACCTCCGCCGGAATAAATCAAAGGGCTGGATCAACCTGAGAAAATGGGGGTAACTTTGGGACACGATAATGGTCTAACCTAGGTACCACCGACGAAGCTGGAGAAGCACCCTGTCTACGAATAGCACCAGCATTCTGAGAAGTCTCTAACCGCTCTAACCGCTCAGTAAATTGCGCTTGAAGCTCCGCAACCAATGCTTCTGCTTTGTTTGCACGAGCAATAGCAGAAGCAAGATCATCATTGGATTCAGCCATTATTGGTGAATAAAAAAGATTATTTATTTATAAACAAGGTACCAAATAGTAAAACAAATATAAATAAATTATTGTTACCAATTAATAATACCAGTTAATAACATAAAAATAGTAACTTACCACTGCAAATAATACCAAAAATAGTAAAAATATACAATATTAACTACCAAATATTAAAAATAATATATTATTACCA